>CM019691.1:82528948-83146448 GCA_009760885.1 Achatina immaculata | reverse complement strand
TCTCATACACACATTCAAGTTTCACAAGGATATGCTGTATTTCTCTCTCTCTCTCTGTGTCTCTCTCTCATACACATTCAAGTTTCACAAGGATATGCTGTATTCTCTCTCTATCTCTCTGTCTCTCTCATACACACATTCAAGTTTCACAAGGCTGTGCTGTATTTCTCTCTCTCTCTATACACACATTCAAGTTTCACAAGGCTGTATTGTATTTCTATCTATCTATCTCTCTATCTCTCTCTCATACACACATTCAAGTTTCACAAGGCTGTATTGTATTTCTATCTCTCTGTCTCTCTCTCATACACACATTCAAGTTTCACAAGGCTGTATTGTATTTCTATCTCTCTGTCTCTCTCTCATACACACATTCAAGTTTCACAAGGCTGTATTGTATTTCTATCTCTCTGTCTCTCTCTCATACACACATTCAAGTTTCACAAGGCTGTATTGTATTTCTATCTCTCTGTCTCTCTCTCATACACACATTCAAGTTTCACAAGGCTGTATTGTATTTCTCAACAGGAGCAGTACACAACGCCCCCTTCCCCGCCGCAGGGTGTCTTTGCTGAATTTCTGTAGGCCGGGATTAAAAGATATAATAACACTAAATAACTGGATTGATGAACGGCTCAGAGCAGGATTAAAATATATAATAACACTAAATAATTAGATTGATGAACGGTTCAGAGCAGGATTAAACGATATAATAACACTAAATAATTGGATTGATGAACGGCTCAGAGCAGAATTAAAAGATATAATAACACTACATAATTAGATTGATGAACGGCTCAGAGCAGGATTAAAAGATATAATAACACTACATAATTAGATTGATGAACGGCTCAGAGCAGAATTAAAAGATATAATAACACTACATAATTAGATTGATGAGCGGCTCAGAGCAGGATTAAAAGATATAATAACACTACATAATTAGATTGATGAACGGCTCAGAGCAGGATTAAAAGATATAATAACACTACATAATTAGCTTGATGAACGGCTCAGAGCAGAATTAAAAGATATAATAACACTACATAATTAGATTGATGAGCGGCTCAGAGCAGGATTAAAAGATATAATAACACTAAATAATTGGGTTGATGAACGGCTCAGAGCAGGATTAAAAGATATAATAACACTAAATAACTGGATTAATGATCGGCTCAGAGGAGATTTTAAAGCAAAAAATATGAGGGTCAAAGGCAGAAAAAAAGAATACACCCGCTGCTAGAGCAACTATTTTAAAAAAAAAAAAATGTATAAAGTAAAATAATTCTGTAAGGAATGTGGAAAACAACCGTATTCGTAGTAAAGCGATGTTAAAGATTAATAAGTTTTAGAGAGCGATAACGAGACATTGCGTATGACACTTTTACGTATATGTTGTACAGTAGACACGCAGTACAACATAAAAGCTGCACTTGTGTTGACCCCATCCACGCAAGGCACGTTAACCGGGATAAAAAGAGTTAATCACAGTAACCTATTGATGATAGTAACAAGCTGCAGGTATCAACCTTTGCAAAATATAGATAAAACATAGGCTTTATCCAGAAAACAATATGTAAGTAATAAATTCCATTGTTATTAACCACAACGAAATTAACGTAACCACAGTTCCTTGTGTTTATGCGAATCATAACATCTCCTATGTATTGTGAAATAGATTAATCACGTATAGCATATCCATTATAAGCTATTCAGTCAATCATAGTTTGGCATTAAGATAATGAAAATTGTAAACACTCCTAGAATTCCTTTCCATGTGCATCACATGCTAAGACGTTTATCAGCTTTCGTATTCTTCATGCAGATCTTTCCATTTTATATCTTCAATGGTAAATAATTTGTTATCCTTGACCCTTTTGTTCACCAAATGTCCATTTGATGTGTGATTTACTCCTCATTCAGTATCTCTAGTAGTCTACTGAAGCTTTCCGTAGGCGAATCAATCCAGGACTAAATCATTTATTACGACGCACAGTCATGAGCCATTGTTCCCAGGGAAAAAATTACCCCACCGGAAAGTTGATACGTTTTTCCTGGTTTCACTGAACGGCAACTTTCTGGCTCACAATTTGACTGGTCGGCACGATGAGGAACAGATGTAGGGAGGGGCTACCCAAATCTATACCCTACCAGCTGGATAAGCTAAATAGAGTGACAGATCTATATTAAGCCCCTACTAGTGACGCTGCGCTGCGTAACCGCTGGACTCCATTGATTTTTTTCATGCTCCCAAATGTCGCATTTTCCTTTGTCTATAAAACATTGAAACTTGATTTCTGAGGAATAGATAAAATACACGGTAACACAGTATATATTTTTGTTCAGAGTACCGTTAATGTGCGCATTATCCATATTGTCTTTAAATCAGAAGTTTAAAAAATGGATTCACAATCAGTTCACTATGCACTGGAAATGTAACATACAATAACTAAACAGCCTTCTCTGTTGTTGAACTGTACGGAAAAAATAATAGTTCAGCATGATCAATATGATTTTTATTAAAATTTCAAATATGAGCTCGTGTGAACATAAAATTCTGATATCCATGTTTGTAAGACGACGGTGGGTTCAAAAGCCTGGACTCTTAGTTCACAAAACTAACGAGGGATCCCGATATAGTAAATGTCAGATTTGTACAGAGACTTATGCTTGTAAACAGTCAGATTTTAATGCCAGGCCTATGCTTGAAACGTATAAACGTCAATTATTAGGAGACCCGTGGTTGTCAGCCATGTCAGGAGATCCGGATTTATAAACTGACAAGTTTGCCTAGAGACCTGTGTTTGTAACTGGCATATGGTACACAGAGACACACTGAAATATGGTGGCCATGCCAGGAGAAATAATTATAGACTGAAAGCGGTACTTGAGCGAAAAGTGAGAGGGAAAAATCCTGGATGATGACAATGCAAGCAGACAACATAGAGGGCAGATAGAAAAGAGGTTAAATACACCACGAAAGCAGAGAACAGAACAAGCTACAGAGATTCACTGCTATCAATCTCCATCAGGAGATGGCGTGTGAAATAGATTAATCACGTATAGCATATCCATTATAAGCTATTCAGTCAATCATAGTTTGGCATTAAGATAATGAAAATTGTAAACACTCCTAGAATTCCTTTCCATGTGCATCACATGCTAAGACGTTTATCAGCTTTCGTATTCTTCATGCAGATCTTTCCATTTTATATCTTCAATGGTAAATAATTGTTATCCTTGACCCTTTTGTTCACCAAATGTCCATTTGATGTGTGATTTACTCCTCATTCAGTATCTCTAGTAGTCTACTGAAGCTTTCCGTAGGCGAATCAATCCAGGACTAAATCATTTATTACGACGCACAGTCATGAGCCATTGTTCCCAGGGAAAAAATTACCCCACCGGAAAGTTGATACGTTTTTCCTGGTTTCACTGAACGGCAACTTTCTGGCTCACAATTTGACTGGTCGGCACGATGAGGAACAGATGTAGGGAGGGGCTACCCAAATCTATACCCTACCAGCTGGATAAGCTAAATAGAGTGACAGATCTATATTAAGCCCCTACTAGTGACGCTGCGCTGCGTAACCGCTGGACTCCATTGATTTTTTTCATGCTCCCAAATGTCGCATTTTCCTTTGTCTATAAAACATTGAAACTTGATTTCTGAGGAATAGATAAAATACACGGTAACACAGTATATATTTTTGTTCAGAGTACCGTTAATGTGCGCATTATCCATATTGTCTTTAAATCAGAAGTTTAAAAAATGGATTCACAATCAGTTCACTATGCACTGGAAATGTAACATACAATAACTAAACAGCCTTCTCTGTTGTTGAACTGTACGGAAAAAATAATAGTTCAGCATGATCAATATGATTTTTATTAAAATTTCAAATATGAGCTCGTGTGAACATAAAATTCTGATATCCATGTTTGTAAGACGACGGTGGGTTCAAAAGCCTGGACTCTTAGTTCACAAAACTAACGAGGGATCCCGATATAGTAAATGTCAGATTTGTACAGAGACTTATGCTTGTAAACAGTCAGATTTTAATGCCAGGCCTATGCTTGAAACGTATAAACGTCAATTATTAGGAGACCCGTGGTTGTCAGCCATGTCAGGAGATCCGGATTTATAAACTGACAAGTTTGCCTAGAGACCTGTGTTTGTAACTGGCATATGGTACACAGAGACACACTGAAATATGGTGGCCATGCCAGGAGAAATAATTATAGACTGAAAGCGGTACTTGAGCGAAAAGTGAGAGGGAAAAATCCTGGATGATGACAATGCAAGCAGACAACATAGAGGGCAGATAGAAAAGAGGTTAAATACACCACGAAAGCAGAGAACAGAACAAGCTACAGAGATTCACTGCTATCAATCTCCATCAGGAGATGGCGTGTTATATATATATATATATATATATATATATATATATATATATTCTGTATTTGAATAATGAAACAATTCATGAACTATATCTCCTTACCATTTACCTCTGTGATAGGATCTACTGGACAGTCATGGCTTCTCTTCATGTAAAGACATGCCAGACAGACAAACTTATTTTGACGGATCAACTCCATGCCGTGTATGGATATTTCAGTCGATAATTCAATTGTTAGCAAAGTCTGTAACATTTATCCCAACACTGACTTTAGCTCTTTCTGTCAATAATCTTTCCGTAATATAAGATCGATACACACGCGTACATAGACAATAGCAATTTGGTTTACTTCGATAAGCAAACCTGATGTAGTAATATGACATTCTTGTTTACATTTATTCTCCGTATTCCTTACCAACAGCAGCGAAGAACACTTTGTAGATGTAGTACAAGCGGGAGGAGACATGAATTTTGTTATAAAAACAGTAAAACTGTAACTATAACTGATTTTTATTATTTTTTAAAGCCCTCTTATGAGTATTGTTTGCAAGATAACGCGGTGTGAAATTTTGGCCTTTTCTGCCACAAGGTTTTCACAGTCCTTTAAAATGTATTTGTGTAGGCAAATATCGTTTTAAATGCTGAAATACACCTAGAGTACTGGAATGCATTTTAAACACTAAAACACATTTGAAATGCTAACGATAAAAAGCCTTATTTCTTAGACTTTCTCTTTAATTACCTCGGACAGCGAGAAAAAAGAAATGAAAAGGTCCTCAAAGAAAATTCAGAGAAACGAAAACTAATTAAAATTACAGTTAAAAAAACAGTCACAATTTATTGAATATATTTTAAAAAGCACACAATAAGAGAATTGGGTAAGTACTGGAAAATTAATGGGAAAAAGAAGGAGAGGGTGGCTAATAGAAAATGTGACACAAAGAAGAAAAGCACTTGAACCGATTGAAAACCCCATGGATCACACAATATGGAGAAGCATGGTCGTCAAAACTATCCGACGCGATGTTGTAATAAATGAATTATTTTTAATCATTTAATTCAACGAAGGCGTATTTATACAAACATTTAAGTAAGAGCCAGTCTATACACTGCTCCATTTCTGCGACTGCCATACTCAGAGGTAAAGAAGGTAATGATGTTGTAAGGAGCTTTGTTATTGTTTAATATTCTCCTAGCCTATACTTTTCTCTCTCATCAAAAGCTAACGTTCTTGATATAGCAGTACACAAGAGCCTACAGATTGTATTGTGTTGCCAGGCTTTGTCGAGACGAGCATCCTCAGTGTTCACATCTGCCTGTCGTGAGACTGGATATTGCTCCAGCTCACACTAGCCACTCAATACGTACAAAGTATCGATCACACTCTTCAAGGGCCAGACTTGCTATATGAGAGGTTCATGCCGACTCACCACAACTTCTAAGTCAGCGTAACAAAATCAAACTGGCAAGATGTCACAATTATTGCAGTAAAAGAATAGTGAAATTTATATGATTGTCAGTACATGTACTAACATACATGATAACTTAAAGAGTGGGATTTATATTATTGTCAGTGCATACATGGTAACCTAAAGAGTGAAATTTGTGTTATTGTCAGTACTTGTACTAGTATACATGGTAACTTGAAGAATATGTCCTTATTATGACTTTTCCAAGTACAAAGACGAAATTATTGGAAGTTGTTTGTAACTTCATTAGTTACACATGTTCTTGTCGCGCTTTACATGATTTCCTTTTAACTGCCATCATTTTCTCATATTCTAGTTGTTCTAATGTTGCCTTGTCACACTTTACTCATATTCATGCTGACTGTACTTGTCACACTTTACTCATATTCATGCTGACTGTACTTGTCACACTTTACTCATATTCATGCTGACTGTACTTGTCACAGTGTACTCATATTCGTGCTGACTGTACTTGTCACACTTTACTCACATTCATGCTGACTGTACTTGTCACACTTTACTCATATTCATGCTGACTGTACTTGTCACACTTTACTCATATTCATGCTGACTGTACTTGTCACACTTTACTTATATTCATGCTGACTGTACTTGTCACACTTTACTTATATTCATGCTGACTGTACTTGTCACACTTTACTTATATTCATGCTGACTGTACTTGTCACAGTGTACTCATATTCGTGCTGACTGTACTTGTCACACTTTACTCACATTCATGCTGACTGTACTTGTCACACTTTACTCATATTCATGCTGACTGTACTTGTCACACTTTACTCATATTCATGCTGACTGTACTTGTCACACTTTACTCATATTCATGCTGACTGTACTTGTCACACTTTACTCATATTCATGCTGACTGTACTTGTCATAGTTTACTCATATTCATGCTGACTGTACTTGTCACAGTTTACTCGTATTACTGTGGCTCTTTATATAATTCTTTTCTTGTCAGGGTATGCCATGATACTATAATTTGGCTAAACAGGATCGATGTGCTCTCTATGGCAGTGGAACTCTTTAAGAAGCTTGTTTCTGAGGTCAGCTAAATAAATTAAAGAAGTCAGTCTGACTCACTCCCTGAATGCATAAAATAGGAAAAAGTAGGAGCAGCTTTATTACTTAACGATTACAAAGTTGTGACGTTTCGGCATGAGCCTTAATCATACAAAAACATACATGACGAAGAAATACAGAGAGGAGATAAAGTATAGATTCACATGAATACTATTAAAAAAACATTTTTTTAAAAAGAATACTTGGCTGTAAATTGTAAGGTGTGACTTGTCCGGCAGTATGTGTCAGGAATGGATTTAGTAGAACGTGGAGACTGTTTACTCGTACCTGTGACATGTGGTCGGTGGGTTGTAACTGGGGGTGGTGGATGGGGAACTAGGGAGGGGAGAGAAAGTGATACAATATTGACCTAGCTGGGAGAGGTTGAAACAGATGACTGGGGAAGAGGGGTTGCAGAGTGATGCTGTGAGGAAGTTTGAAAAGTAAGAATAGGTGGACTTAGTGGAGAGGTACTATAATGATTAAATTCGCCAACTCACTCAATAAAAACATAAAATTCACTTATGAAATTTCTGACAAGTCTGTTAACTTTTTAGACATTAAAATTTCTATTGGCACAAACAGGGTTGTCACCTCTGTATTTTTACAAGCTCACCGACAGCCACACCTATTTGCTTTACACCTCCTCCCATCCTGAAGCCTGTAAGAACTCCATCCCATACTCCCAACTCCTCCGTCTTCGTCGCATATATCAGGATAATTTGGACTTTATAGATCAGTCCAACAAGTTATTAGAATTTTTCCGTCATCGCCACTACCCAGAAAAGGTCCTTCGTGAAGCCTTCAACCGTATCCAACTAGTGAGCTGCAAAGAAGTATTCAAGAAAATGCCTGTTACTCCATCTGACAAGTTAAGTTAGTACTGCCTTTCCACTTGCACGGTCAGATGGTTAAGAAAATTCTTTATCGTCATCTGCCGATAATCCAACTCGACCCCGACACTCGCGACATTTTTTCTGACCCACCCCTATTGGCATACAAACGTGAGCCAAACCTTAAGGACATCCTCGTTCACAGCCACTTGAAGCAAAGCCTTACATATGTTGGCACCAGAAAATATAACCGCTCCCGCTGCGTTAACTGCCCGGTAGTCTGGGAAACGAAACCAATCACCTTTCCCAAAACTATCCTCACTCTTCATGAGGGATTCACATGTGAGTCCCGTAATGTGATATATGTCATCGTTTGCAAAAGATGCAGGATAACATATATTGGTGAGACTGGTCTCAGATTAGTGGACCGCATGCAAAAACATCTATACCACATCGCCCAGCATGCTTCGAAACCAGTCCCAAATCATTTCAATGGCCCCAACCACAGAGGCAAATCTGATTTGCTGGTAACAGCCATCAAACAATGTCACGCAGATGACACAAGCCGCCTGGCACTTGAGAACCGCTGCATTCAAAATTATGGGATACTGGAGCCACATGGGTAGCTACACTTAACATTCTCTTCAATCATTATAGTACCTCTCCACTAAGTCCACCTATTCTTACTTTTCATACTTCCTCACAGCATCACTCTGCAACCCCTCTTCCCCAATCATCTGTTTCAACCTCTCCCAGCTAGGTCAGTATTGTATCACTCTCTCTCCCCTCCCGGGTTCCCCATCCACCACCCCCAGTTACAACCCACCGACCACATGTCACAGGTCTCTATTTAAACAGTCTCCACGTTCTACTAAATCCATTCCTGACACATACTGCCGGACAAGTCACACCTTACAATTTACAACTAAGTATTCTTTTTAAAAAACATTTGTTTAAAATAGTATTCATGTGAATTTATACTATATCTCCTCTCTCTATTTCTTCATCCTGTATGTTTTTGTATGATTAAGGCTCACGCCGAAACGTCACAACTTTGTAATCGTTAAGTAATAAAGCTGCTCCTACTTTTTCCTACTTTATGCATCCTGGTATCACAGCTGTACTGCAGTGCTTCGTGTATAGTTATATACTTATACACTAATTATTGGGTGTTACTGACTCACTCCCTATCCTTTATGACATTGTTCTACCAAATTATTCACAACGCCACCGTTTGTTCAGAACCTGGTACACACAACGAATTACAACGACTTATATTGCGCACTTTTTCAGTTGGATAATTGTTATAGTTGCTCACTACTTATAGAAAGAGTTTTTTCGGATGTATGTTGCTTTATGTGTCTTAGCCTTGTTGATGGAATGCCTGGCATACTGGCTAGCGTAGTGGTTAGAGCACTAGTCTGTGAGCAGTAAAAAGGTAAAGGTAGTCCTGTCATGCCTTAGGGGCACATAGGGATATGGTGTTAGTGCCCATATTTTTCCGCAAGCAGTAGTGTGTGCTTAATGAGAAATAGTTTATGGTTTCCTGTGCGACACAAATACCCGATGCAGTACCCTTCTCGAACTTTGGTATCGGTGAATAACAAAAGATTTAATGTGGCTGTAGAAACAAGACTACAGTTCACTATCGGAAAACAGAGAAATTTTCACATGCTGTGTACACTGTAGTTGAAATAAACCGTTCCTTTATCCTGAGCAGAGACTTTCTACAAGATAACAGAGCCATACTTGATTTCGAGAAAAAGACTTTAACTATAAATAAAACAACTATAACCATAAAGGACGAAAACGATATTAGTTCAACAGTCAAAAGTGCAGTCACACGTTGAATGTTATTCCATCACGGCTCCAAAGACATTTGCCTTTTTATAAGCGATAGTGGGAACAGTTCTGTTTTCTACTTCCACCGGAATGGTACAATGTGCCCAGTGAGTTTAATGTACAAAATTACACTCTCTTCGACCCGTATAAGTCACTGGAGGCTTGTTGGGCGAGAAATAGGCCTTCCTGTAGTTTTCCCGAATACCGTGACGACTTGAAGGCCCTGGTTTATGTGTTTGAAAACTGGGTAAAGCAAATCACTGGTTCTTGTTTTCTTAAAGTCTCTTTCTTTACCCGAATGGTAGTGGGTTCGAATCCCCAGCTGAGCGAGATGTTTTACCGACCAATGCGGTCCTGAGGTCGACTCAGCCTCATAAAATGGGTACCAGAGAAAATCTGGGAAGGAAAGGCAGCGAGGAAAGGAACTGGCCACCCTACCTTATACGCTGATAGCCCAGCATAATGAGGTCTATAACGCTTCATCCCCTACGGCATTTGCTATGGGACTACCTTTTTACCTGGCATACTATGACAAACGTGTTCATTCTGGAGGATATTCCACGAACTAGACATGGCCATGTAGCATTTGATGTTACCACATGAAAGTATAAATGTTTAGATCGCTTTGCTCGTCTGTGTAGTGGTGATGACGGTGTTTGTCTGTTTAGTGGTGATGACGGTGTTTATCTGTGTAGTGGTGATGACGGTGTTTGTTTGTGTAGTGGTGATGACGGTGTTTATCTGTTTAGTGGTGATGACGGTGTTTGTCTGTTTAGTGGTGATGACGGTGTTTATCTGTGTAGTGGTGATGACGGTGTTTATCTGTTTAGTGGTGATGACGGTGTTTATCTGTGTAGTGGTGATGACGGTGTTTATCTGTTTAGTGGTGATGACGGTGTTTATCTGTTTAGTGGTGATGACGGTGTTTGTTTGTGTAGTAGTGATGACGGTGTTTATCTGTTTAGTGGTGATGACGGTGTTTATCTGTGTAGTGGTGATGACGGTGTTTGTTTGTGTAGTAGTGATGACGGTGTTTATCTGTTTAGTGGTGATGACGGTGTTTATCTGTTTAGTGGTGATGACGGTGTTTGTTTGTGTAGTAGTGATGACGGTGTTTGTCTGTGTAATGGTGATGACGGTGTTTGTGTAGTGGTGATGACGGTGTTTGTCTGTGTAGTGGTGATGAGGATTTGTCTGTGTAGTGGTGATGACGGTGTTTGTCTGTGTAGTGGTGATGACGGTGTTTGTCTGTGTAGTGGTGATGACGATGTTTGTCTGTGTAGTGGTGATGACGGTGTTTGTCTGCGTAGTGGTGATGACGGTGTTTGTCTGTGTAGTGGTGATGATGGTGCTCGTCTGTGCAATCAAAGATTACGAAGGAGTTTTTTAAAAATGTGTTACAACAGCTTTGCTGCAGTGATTTTGTGTATTTTATATCAGTATATTTATTTTTATATACTTAAACCCGAAAACTATTTGAATGATTATGACAGTACTCGTCAATGCAGTGATCATGACAATGCACGTCTGTCCCATTGTGAACGTGTTTGTTCCGTTACGCGTGGGCGCAGACGAGGGGGAAGACAACTCTGACATTTTTAAAATGTGTAGGAGAAATGCTACGAAGTGAGATTTTGGTTTGCGAATAAAGTGTAATTATGATGATGTAGAATGGAAATTTGCGTTAAGGCCTAAAGATGCGTTTGACCTAAAGAAATGCTGCTTTTACAAGAGATGTTGTTTATTATGTGTTGCTGGCCAGTATATGTTATCTGTTTGGCAGTACAGGACATATCTGAGGCATTCAGTTTAATCTTTGATCACTGTAATATGATATTAAGTTTTGATTCATTTGATTCCTTTATAGTTCACGCCTTTCATTCATCATCATCGCCTTTGACTCCCTTAAGAGCATAGGCCACGGACAAAGGCTCTCCAGTCATCTCTGTTCTTGGAATTATTCTCTGCTTCCTTCTACATGTATCCCTTGTCTCTGAGCACTGTCATAATTTATGTTTTTCCAAGTCTAGGTCTTCCTCGTTTTCTATTTCCTTGAGGATTCCACTTCACTGCCTGTCTTGCGATTCTGGTGTCGGGTTTCCTCAGAGTGTGGCCAATCCACAGCCACTTCCTAGATATGATTTGTAGGTTCATAGGTTCTTGTCCTGCCCTTTCCCAGATCTCCTCGTTCCTGATCTTGTCCTGTCATTTAATGTTTAAAATCCTCCTCTAGCAATAGTTCATCAATGTTTGTATCCTCTTTTGTATTGCTTTATGTTAAATTCAAACGTGAATCATACTGTATGTTTAAGTCATATGCTTTACTTCCGTGTCACTAATCCAATAACCATCTTGTGTTGTAGTCATAAATTATGTCTTTAATTGTTTTCTGTGCACCCTTTGTTGTAGTCGTTAGAAGAAATAATTTGATGTATGTGCTGGAGTTGTAACTCTTGAATTGATTGATGTCTTGTATTGTTCGTGTTGGCAGTATGACAGTGTTTTCAGCATAACACATAACACATAACATTGTAGGCAAACGATCATTATGAACCAGAAAGGAGCCCGAGTCAAGAAGCTTGATATAAAAAGAATGAATTCTTTATCGTACAATTGTACATGACTAAAGAGAATCATGTACTTCTCACCGTACTCATGTACATTAATGTGGGGAAATATAGTATTGATTCAAATAAGAAATAGATAAGACACAGACAAAGGTTAAGGTAGTCTCATAGCAAATGTCGTAGGGGATGAAGCGTTTGAGACCTCAGTGTATGAGGTAGGGTGGTCAGTTCTTTTTCTCGCAGCCTTTCTTTTCCAGATTTTCTCTGGTACCCATTTTAAGAGGCTGGATCGATCTCGGGGCTGTATAATACAGAAAAAAACCCTGCTCAGATGGAGATTCGAACTCATTTTCGATTGCTAATTCGATTGCTAAATGAGTGCTCTAACCACTACACTAGCCGGTCCCAAATAAGACATAAGACAGTAAATACACAACAAATGAACATCATGTATAATTATTTTCTACACTATGATAAAACTGTGCTCATCTTTGCTATGATAAAACAGTTCTCATCTTTGCAGTGCTGATAACAATGCCCGTCTGTGCTATGATAAAAACAGTGCACATCTGTGTAGTGATGATAACTGTCATGTTCTTCGCGATACGTAATACTGAAAGATTATCATGGCATACACGATTTCCCGGAGAGCGCACACAAAGATGAGATAACGTTCTCAGACCCCAGCTAACTACAGTGTCAGTCAGTTCACAGGCTCTGTCACAGCTGGTCATTGACTCCTGTCTCTTTTAGTCAAGCACTTGAGATACAATCTGTTTCCAGACTGAGGTAAGGTAAGGTAAAAGTACCCTTTTCCTGTCATATAGGCATACAGGAGACACGAGGTTTTCCTTGACTTGTCGGCACGCTGGAGGTTGATGAGGTGATCGCTACGCCTGGTTGCCTTTCCTTCTCCATCTTCAGAAGCAGGAATCCATTTCTACAGGTGGATGACTGGGGCGCCTCTGACAGGATTCGAACCACCGGCATTCGCCATAAGAGACGTGTGCTGATCTCTTCGCCATTCAGGTGCCAGTTTTCAGAGTGGTTTGTGTGAAAGTGAAATTCGCCAGCTTTGGAGCCACGGTGGTGTAGTGGTTAGTGCACGCGTCTACCGATCATATGGCCCCTGGGTCGATTTCTCACACGGGGGGAATTTTTTTTCCCCCGATCAACCGGCAGGGGGGTTAACCCAGCCTTAAAAAATGAGTACCTGAGGTTAACGAAGGCAGGGAAGAAAGGTGCTGGCATCCCTACCTCAAATGCTGTAGTGGCCTTGAAATGTAAAGGTACTGACACTACACACCCCTACGACATGCAGATGCTGGGGGACATACATTTAGTACCAGAGGTGATCGAAAAAATGCATATAAGTCATGTATTCTTGAAGTTCCAAAAGAAAACAAACAAGTACAGTATTAGATCAATTCCGCCATGATTTTCAGAACTACAACATTCATGACTTTCCTGTGGGAAGGAAAGTCATCATCATCATCGTCAGGTGCCCAGACTGTAAGCGTTGTTGGTCATGCTTCTCCACGAATCTCGGTCCTTGATGTTTCCCATCAGCTCAGTTAGTGATTTCTTTTAATTGTGCCAGCACATTAAACTGTTCATTATTTTTCTCTTGGTCTTTCCCTGCCTCTCTTCCTGTTTAAGTTTCCTGTTGTTTTGGTGTTTTCAAGCTCTCATCTTCTCTTTACACTTGTATATGTCCAATGAACGCTTATGGATTTATTGTTCCTTTCTGCATTTGCTTTTCTTAGACATTCTCTGTTTGTCATCTTAGCTGTCCAAGGTATTCTTACCATTCTTCTAAGAAACCACATTTCTGGCTGTATCTTCCAGTGATCTTTCCATCGATCTGTTGATTGTCCATGACTCACTTCCACCTAGTAGGATAGACTCAATGTAGCATTTTAGAACTCTCTTTCTGGTGTTCAATGATAGAAATGCATTGCACGAGATGTTTCTCTTTTGTTTTGATAACTGTTTGTGTTTGGCATATTCTATTCTTGACTTCAAGGGTGCATAACTCTTGTCTCAATGTTGTTATTTGTACTGTAATATTGCATTTAGGTGGGTTATTCTTGATACGACCATTGTTTTTGCGTTCATATGCCACAGAAAATGTTACTTACAGCATTCCAACACTCTCACACAGCAGTTGAGCGCAGCCACTTTCTTTCTATATCCCGCTCAGCTGCGCCAAGAGAACATGAAGCGGTCTGCAAGTTTAATTCTCTACATGGGGAAATCTTGATTTTTTTAAAAATAAATTTTTTAATGGGTTGATCTGCCCATTCTGTTGCTTGAATAGTCAAATTCAGAAATAGGTCATATCTTCAAAATTCTTGACATTAACTGAAACTTTTACCTAGCAAATCACTTCATTATTTTCCAGATACAAATTTTCACAAATAGGAGACAATAAGGCTTTCGCAATGTAAGGTAAGTAAGCACAGCATTTGTATGGTTACCTGAGAAAATCGTAAACAAAACAGTTTTAGATATGAGTGTTTACCAGTACTTTGTTTACGATTTTCTCAAGGTCCCGCAAGGTCCAGCCATACAGTACTGTGCTCACTTACTTCAGTTACTTTCCACAAATTTACGGCACTGGTTGTGTATATTCTATGTGTAGCTGTGGTCACGTATATACCATTTTATACTCCTAGTTCATATACGACCCGGCACATGATGATGATGACAGTTCATATACTCTTTCTGCTGAACTGAATCCCTTTATTTCATGGCTGAAACTAGGCGCCATGTAAAATCAGACGACTTCACTGAATGCATTCACTTCAACAATTTGTGCAAGTCAGTGGTACATCTTGATCTAGGTCCTGTCTTCTGTATAGTTTTATATTATGCCAAACACTATACCCTGGTCGATTATTTGGCTAGCCCCAAAAGAACCATATTATCGTCGGTGTGGTGCATTTTAAAAATCTGTGCGGCCACTCGAATCCGACTGAACGACGGCACTCTCCCCACGTCGTTTTACTCCAGGGCAACTAGTGTTGTGATTTCAGACTCCACACATTTGGTCGGTCACCAGTGTTTGTGTGTGGTACATCACCCTCTAGTGGACGGCCGATGAAGCTGTAAATGAATGAAAGCAACCAGCAATAGTAGGTTCTGGTGATTGTTAAGTTGTGATAAAAAAATCATAGCAACTTCAGACTACATTATCATCTGAAAAGCTTCATAACTTGGAAGCAATGCCAGGTTTTTTTGCTCTTTATACAGAAAGAACTTGTACGAACTCCCTGTAACTGCGAGCTGTTGTTCTTTGCAGCCGAGCTGAGGTGGTGAGGCACTGCATCATGTCGGCATGAGAGCGGGTTATGGTGGCTACTTTTTCAGTCCCTGAGTACAGCTAAAAAAGAGGGGCTATGCAATGCTTCTTTAGCAGGCTCCACCACAATGGGGGCTATGACCTTATTTGTTATACATGATACATGCAAGATTAACCTTTCTCTTTCTTTCCTCTCTTTTTTCGTCCGAGTGCTCGTATGTATGTATGTATGTATGTATGTATGTATGTATGTATGTGTGTGTTTGTGTGTGTGTGTGTGTGTGTGTGTGTGTGTGTGTGTGTGTGTGTGTGTGTGTGTGTGTGTGTGTGTGTGAATAAAACCGAAGTGGAAACGTCACAAACTGTAATTCGTTAATAACTGATGCTAGACCTACGTTTTGAAAAGGTCTTTTATCACAGATTTTATGCCTCGACTTCGTGTATATTTATATTTGTAGTTAAGTATAAATAGTAACTGTGTGTGTGATTCTGATTCTTGTCTTCTTGGTCGTCACCACTAGATCTAAAACAGTGACAGCGTTTTGTGTGGCCGGGCATCTACCGTTTGGAGAACATGGCGATTATGGACGGCCAGCTAGATAATTCCTGCCCTGGTGGGTGGGGTTGAGTCACTGGCCAGCGCATACACACCCGCGCACGTCGCTCACCCACTGCGGAGAGTGACGGCGTGACGCGCAAGTCCTTCACCGAACTCTGGAGACTCGCTGTGTGCAGATCTCGCGCCTGTAGAGACAAGTATACAGCAACTCATTGACTTTCTCAAATGATCATTATCCGAAGTTAGCTGAAGGATTTGTTTCCCTTGCCAGAAAGTTTGTGTGCTTACAAATCTATATCTCTTAGTCCATTATTGAAAAAAAAAAACCGAAGGAGGCTACGAGAAAAACTGGCACAGTTCGCACTTGTTTATTGTGATGAGATATTTAACTGTAAACATTTGCTACCTTTTCTTTTTTAAACATCGCTATTCACTTCATCAAGCTATGGCACTGTCACCTGTTTTTGTTAATATAACGGCTCATTTTATTTTTCTTTGTTATCGTTGTAAGATACAGATTACTAAACCAGTGATATGAGTTTCTGATACTTTCATTGTTCTCAGCTGTTGGTCCTAAGTTTAAACATGAACTAGTAGGCACTACTTTCTATTTATTAGCTAGGCATACATTAATAAGCTTTTTAGCTGTTTATAAACTCATATTTTCTTTCAATGATCGAGTGAACATAAAAATAAAGGATACCGAAGGTTGCATTGTATGAATTATTTTCGTTCTTTAGTTATTGAAAGCTTTTATCTGTATTCTACCGTTGCGATAAACCGCAATTATTTTAGTATATTATGAAGTTCTACTTGTTGTAATTTATACTTATGATGTATTATACCACGTGAACAAAATGACAGGCATTTAATAACGTTTCTCTCCGAATATTAACTCGAAACTGTCTCCACTGAACAACTTGAGCGTGGGATTATATTGTTCATGTTGTTAGGCCGCTGTTGTGTGTTTGTGAGAGAAGAAGATTATGATAAGTGGATACACTGTAAGTTGAAAACATTTTTATTTTGTCTTTTTTGCTAGCTATTAACTCAACTGTAAATCTTTTCATTTATTGATTAGTGCAAGCAGAAATCAATAAAGCGGGCAAGTAATTACGCAGCTTAAGATTTGTATATAAGAGATTTTTACCTGATAGAAAGGTGAGCAGATTCTGGTAAGCGTAAGTACATATTTGCACATAACAAATATGTATATATGTCTGCAAAAACTTACTGCCTGATTGCAGAGATCATTTACTGTAATCATAATATTAACAAATGATTAATGTCTGCAGATTACATAATGTATATAAATGAGTTCAGATATTACAGAATGTTACAGGATTTTTATTCAAATAAGCATTTTAAGCATAGGCAGGGAAAAAAAAACTTACTTATAGATGTTTATGCAGAAAACAGAGTTGAAATAAAGATTTACTCAAAACGAATGTATGTATTTATATGTAAACGTCAACAGATATTTACTTATGATAAATAATTCTAATATCAGTACACCTTCACCACGTATATACACTGATGGTGGTATATCAGCGCATACCGCCATGGATGTATACATATATGATAATTTTTTTTTACAACAACTATTTCAAAATATATTTTCGTTAGTTCACGAGCACTGTGTACATGTACTTTGATTCTGATCAAAGTCGTAAGCATGTATTATTGCTTTCTGGCATGATTATAGCGATCTAGTGACTTTAAAAATATCATGTCTTACTGACAGTGCTCAAATAAATCTCAGTTATTGCTGTATAGTTTCTCTTGTAACATAAATTCAGTGTTTCTGTCAGTATTTCGTGAAAGCGGGGCTGCGATCTCTATCTTATCTACCGATTCGGTGTTGAACATGAAAGACGATAAGCTCAACGTATATGAAACTCTCATAAATGTGCAGTTTCCATGTGATCATCGTTTGTATTGCTGATTAAATTATTAAAACAAAAGCGTAGGATTTTGATCATTTAGATCATGCCAATCACTTTAATTTTCCCACCTGAAAAAAAAAACAAACGAAAAAAGTTTTCTCAGTTCCGGGCGCACTCTCCGCAATATTTTCTTTCTCTCTTTCTTTCAGAGAAGTAAACCTTTGTGGACACTGCCTTTATGATCATCACTAAACTGATTGATGATATCTTTATGATCATCACTAAACTGATTGATGATATCTTTATGATCATCACTAAACGGATTGATGATATTCACTGATCATCTCTGATCTTCGTATGTCGTTGCTGATACGTTGCTCATGAGGTAAAACTAATGAAGAAGGGTCTAAAATCAAGCAGAGAAAGTTTAGTTGCAGAATTTACCTGGAAATAATAAATTAGAAAGAGTTGGCTGCACTCTTACTTTTTACAAATTCCTTTAAATGAGAATCAAAGATGTTGTATATCATGTCCTCTTGACAAACATATAATGATAGTAATGCAAAATGAAGTATACTATGCCATCTTGACAGGAATATATTTAAAACAATGTAGAACAGCTGATGTGAAAGCGAACGAAAGCTTAATAAAATACAGTAAGATCATATGAAAAAAAAATACAAAAATATGATCAAAAGTAAAAAATAAATTTCTACCAAAACGCACCTTTTCAGTGGCGTGACCGAAGTCACTTCGAGACATAAGACAGACAAACAAAAAGAAAATGACTTCATCTGTTAACTGACAGGAATATTCAGCATGAAAGGAAACAAAGCTTGACCAGGCAAACTTTGATAATCGACGAGCACAAGTGAAACCGCTAAAACTGTAGTGTTGTCTGCTGTTTATATTCCTAGCTCACTCTAACTGCATCCATTCGTCGTTGAGAAAATGTCAAACACAGAAACGATCACAGGTCTCTGATTATAATAATTATTCTTTCACTATCATGTCAAGAAACCAGAATTCAAATGTGAAATTCAACTTGTGACTTAACAACTGCTCGAAGGATATATTTAGTAAATTTGCTTGCTATATATTACTCATTTCATTTCTTATTGAGTAAGGACGTAATAACAACTGTTACATTTTGTATCAAAGTACTGCAGACACCTTTTTAAATTTAATACAGTTCAGAAAATGTTAAAACATTAATCTTCTCTACTTTCCCAGAGCCCACGCGCATCTGAAAAACCAGTTTAAAATAGTCGTAGTGAGGTCAAAGTTGACTCCAACTGTCCCCTAGATCCGCGGAGGCGTTGAGGATAATTTCAGCCTGCCAGTTTGTCTGCAGCACGCTCAAGTGTGATTAAGTCTTTATTTTCTTTCCCATGACTAGCAATTTGTGACAAAAGTTGGGACCACGCTGGCAACACGCCCCAGGTATTTCAACAACATTCAGATAAAGATATTTTTGTGTGTTACTCTTGAGTTTTATAAAACCTTGGCAAGTTAAACTACTCCAGAAGGCAATATTTAACACAAAGTTTGCCAGCATTTGCCTGAAAAAGTTCCGTGCAAGTAGATGACAGAATGTGATATATGTGTAAACAACAAAGGAAACTTCGAGAGACTGTGATCAGTAAGATTTCTGAAAATAGTAAAGGAATATAATAAATAGATAATAACTTTAACACATTTGTCAGAGGGTGATGTGTTTCAAGCGCCTATTTAATTAGTGCACACAGGAAAATCTAGGTTTTGAGATAGTTATATATTCTTATAGATAATAAACGATCGTTTACTGTATATCTTTTTTACACGTCTAGCTGTTATATAGAATAAGGAATAGCGTTCGCGTACTGTGCAGCTTTGAGGTTTTTGTACTTCAAGATAACGAAGTAACTGTACGAGTGCACATTATACAACAGTTACTAGAGGCATTGCAAACTTGGTTTACGAACCAGTTGTTGGGATCATTCATGAGCTCAAAGACCTATAGTCAGATGTGAAAGACATTTACTTCAGGACCTAGCAGACAACATAGCGATGTTTTCCAACAAGCATTTCATAATGAAACAGAGAATTCTCAGTGTGGGAGTTGTGTTCTTTGTATTCGTGACACAAACAAGTAAGTCACGCTTCAATGAATGTACTTATCTCTCTTTCCTGAGTTTCCCCTGTGTAATTACAACTTTCTTCTCATACAGTAGAACAGCACTGCTTTACTCAACCGAATGGTTTGCTTCAAATCTAACACTGGCTATGTACACCCTGTGCTTCTCACTCTCTACCATACCAGCATCCCACTGTAGTACTCGTAAAAACACACCCCATTCACTCATGGGCTAGCGATTATCCCTTTTCTAAGTGATTTTTTTTTCCTTTCAATAAAAATTCTCGTAGCACTTTTTCTTGCTCACACCTTCATACACACCAGTATGTAAAATCTTTGCTCAAACATCACAACCCAAACCTTCATACACACCAGTATGTAAAATCTTTGCTCAAACATCCAATCCAAACCTTCATACATACCAGTATATAAAATCTTTGCTCAAACATCACAACCCAAACCTTCATACATACCAGAATATAAACTCTTTTATCAAACATCACAACGCACATCTTCATCCATACTCGTACCAGTATGTAAAATATTTGCTCAAACATCACAACCCAAAACTTCATACATAGCGATATATAAAATCTGTATTCACATATCACAGTTTTAACCTTTATTATTATTATTATTATGTGCGGTGCCGGATAGCGCTGGAGACATGCTTCCCCATCTTGCGCGGTCCTTGGTATTGTCGATAAATTCAAATGCCTTTCTTTTTCCATGACATTTGCTGAGTCCGCTCTTGGCCTTCCTCTCTTCCTACTTCCCATGAATTTCCCTGTCACTGCTAAGTTTTTTAGCTTCTGTCTTCTCATGACATGTCCAAGAAGTTTTTGCTGCTCTTTTCTTATAATTTTAACTAGTTTCTGTTGTTCTGAAACTTTGAGGACCTCGTTTTTTTTTTTTCTATCTGTCCTGGATAATTTTGTTGTTTTTGTTTGTTTGCATGTTTCTCCAAAATCACTTTTCTGTCCCTTCCAATTTTTTGTCACCTTTTTGTTAACTGTCCAAGTTTCACAATCATGTAGCAATATATATATCACTGCAATACTTTCAGCCACATCGTGTTATTTGTTAGTATCTGCCGTGTGTTATACAAAGCTTTGTGATTTTCATATTCGTGATTTTATTTCATTGGTACACTTGCCATCAGCTGTTATTATTGTTCAGAGGTACATGAATTTATTTACTTTTGTATGTATGTTTTCCCGATGGCAAGGATGCCGCACCTTTTTTTTTTCTCTTTTCATACTACCATTATTTCTGTATTGTTCTTGTTCTGGTCTGGGCTTCTTTTCTGCTCTCTTCAATAATATTGTTCACAAGTTTCTGCACTTTCTGAACGCTGCCATCTGCGTTATCTCAGGTTATTAATATTATGTCCTCATATTTTAATTCCTTTCTAAATTGTAATTCCTCTCGTGATGTTTTCGCGGTGTAATGAGAATAGATCAGGTGACAGTACGCACCATTGTCTTATGCCTCGTTTTATATCCTGATACTCATATATTATATCATTTTATATCCTGATACTCATATATTATATCATTTTATATCCTGATACATCTATGTCATCATTCATTCTTGTTGCTGCTCTTTGAGTCCAGTACATATTCTTAATAATCTTCATATTTTTACCATGTTTATTAAGTTTTTTCTAGCATTTGTATCATATATTCATGTCTAACTCTATGAAAAGCCTTCTTCTAAGGCTGCGATGTACTGATCAATAAAACACAAGTATAATTATTTGTTTACCTATAGAGATCATTCTATTATAGTTGTTAATACAAAAATGTATGATTTGTGCTTTTTTCTTTCAACAAAAACACATTGTTATTCTATGATTTCAGTTTTTATCTTATTTCGTATTCTCAGGTTAATGATTCTCCTTCGCTCACACATCATAACCCAAACCTCAAAACCCAAACTTTCATACATATCAATATATAAAACTTTTGCCCAAACTTCACAACCCAAACCTTCAAACATACCAGTATATAAAATCTTTGCCCAAACTTTATAACCCAAACCTTCATACATACAGGTACAGGTAATCCTGTTATGCCTTAGAGCTTCATACATACCAATATATAAAATCTTTGCCCACACATCACAATCCAAGCCTTCATACATACCAATGTATAAAATCTTTGTCAAAACTTCACAACCCAAACTTTCAAACATACCAGTATATAAAATCTTTGCCCAAACTTCATAACCCAAACCTTCATACATACAGGTAGAGGTAATCGTGTCATGCCTAAGAGCTTCATACATAACACTATATAAAACTTTTGCCCAAACATCACAACCCAAACCTTCTAACATACCAATATATAAAATTTTTGCCCAAACTTCACAATACAAACCTTTATACACACCAATATATAAAATCTTTGCCAAAACTTCACAACCCAAACCTTCATACATCTCTCTCTCTCTGAACCTTAAGTGCCAAGGGCACATGGGGCTTCCGCAAGGGTTTTCCACAAATGCCTGTCCTTCGCCTTTTTTTCTGCTCTTGCCCAGGTGAGCCCTCTATTGCTCAACATCCTTTCTGTTGTTCTTCTCCATGTCTCTTTTGGTCTACCCTTACTTCTGTTCCCCTGTGGTGTCCATCTTAGTGCTATTTTTGGTAGTGAGTTATCAGTCATTCGGAGCACATGTCCCAACCATCGCCAGCGTCTTTCCTCAATAATTGTTGTCAGTGGCTTCATCAACATGTCTGACAATAAGATGTTATTTCTTATGGTGTTTGGCCAAAACATTTTTCTAATTCTTCGTAAACATTTAGTCTAGAAGAATTCAACTTGTTTTCTATGGTTTTGGTGATTTTCCAGCATTCACTTCCATAGAGTAGTACACTTAGAACATTACTCTTAAATATCCTGATTTTCATATTTATGCTTAGTTTTTTTTTATTTCCATATAGTCTGCAGCACTGCAAAAGCCTGGTTTGCTCTAGTAGTCTGCTTCATACATACCAATATATAAAATCTATGCTCAAACTTCACAACCCAAACCTTCATACATACAGGTACAGGTATAGGTAATCCTGTCATAGCTTAGAGCCTCATACATACCAATATATAAAATCTTTGCCCAAACCTCACAACCCAAACCTTCATACGTACAGGTACAAGTAATCCTGTCATGCCGTAGAGCTTCAT
The DNA here is from genome assembly GCA_009760885.1 of Achatina immaculata. Taxonomy (NCBI): domain Eukaryota; kingdom Metazoa; phylum Mollusca; class Gastropoda; order Stylommatophora; family Achatinidae; genus Lissachatina; species Lissachatina immaculata. The sequence goes on along the minus strand of CM019691.1, from coordinate 83,123,207 downwards.
ACATACCAATATAAAAAATCTCTGCCGAAACATCACAATCCAAACCTTCATACATACCAGAATATAAAATCTTTGCCAAACGTCACAACACAAACTTCATACATACCAGGATATAAAATCTTCGTTATAATATCGTGTCGAAATGGTCGGTGTTATATTTTCTGCCGGAACACACAATAATTACTGTATGAGTATACAACTATACACGGAGCCACTGCAGTAAAGTTGTGATATCAAAATGTATAAAATAGGAAAACAAGTAGGAACAGATTTATTACTCGTACTTTACTCGTTAAGTAATAAAGATGTTCCTACTTTTTCCCTAGTTTATACATATTGTTCTACTGAAAGGATGCATCTCTACCGTCACAAATAACTGACAGCCGCTGCAGATCACAGTGGTGGTGTAATAGATAGAGCAAAAATGAGCGTGTTTCATGTCACTGACGTCTATGAGAAAACATGATATTAGCGTCCATATTTCACTTGACCTGTTGGCACACACAATAGAGAAATTTCAGTTCCGCTCCTGGCCGCCTTTTCCTTCCTTATCTCTACAAAATCGCGAGTTATATCAGGACTGACCGGAGCTGTGTGTATGTGGATGCGAGAGCGTATTATATATACTTGTAATTATATATATATATATATACCCAGAGGGAGAGAGAAGGAGAGGGAAAGCTAGAGAGGAAGAAAGATAGAGAAAAGAGCGTGTCTACACTCTTAGGATTTCATTCAAATCCTAACATCAGAGGAACAAACACAAGCAAATATGGGTCAACACACACACTTAATTTAAAATAAATACAGAGAGTGAAGTGGAACAGAAAGAAATAGAGAATGAAAATGCATATTTTACATATACTTTCTCTTCTGTTTTACTCTGACAGTAGTAGAAGAAAGTTATACCTGACAGAAATCCCCATTGATACATTTCGACTGGATACAACTGTATGACAGCTATGAAATGTGAACCGTTGTGGATAGCGCATGATAACAATAGTGCTTGACTTCTCTGGAATAGTTTCAGTAATTTTACTTTCTATCGGTCCGTCATTATCTAGCACCGCAGGTTTCTGCAACTTACAGAAATGACAAGTTATATGAACTCTTTTCTTCTTACATAATGTAGGAAACGCTGTAAACAACTATCCTGCTCCTAAGAAGGCAGCTTTTGTTTTGTCTTGTCTCCTTCCTCATATATCTTTCGGTGTTCGGGGGACAAATAGACGTCTTGTTAGGGCTCGACGATTTGCTTCATATAATGGGATATTTAATGCTTCTGTAATTTCCTCTTCAACAGAGATGCACTGTGGAAAATCCTAAGATGGCATGGCCTCCCCCATAAAATGTTAATGTAATCAAAGCCCTATACGAGGGTTTTCAGTGCAAAGTTATCTGTGGAGAACATACCTCCAGCAGCTTTAGGGTACAAACAGGAGTGAAACAGGGATGTGTACTATCACCAACATTATTTATCTTGGCAGTAGACTGGTTAATGAAGGAGGCAACATCAGACAAACGCAGAGGATTACAATGGACCCTTGACACAGTGCTGGAGGACCTTGACTTTGCGGACGACATTTGTCTGTTATCAAGCAGTCACAAAGATATGCAAGATAAAATAAACAAGCTAACTCAGAATGCAAACAACATAGGACTAAAGATCAACGTAGGAAAGACAAAGTTAATGAAGCAAAATGTGAACAACAGAAATGTACTCAGAGTAGATAACAAGTTAGTGGAGGAGGTCAACGAATTTGTATACCTTGGCAGCAGAGTAGTAGAAAATGGAGACAGCACAGAGGACATCAACAGCAGACTTACTAGAGCAAACCAGGCTTTTGCAGTGCTGCAGACTATATGGAAATAAAAAAAAACTAAGCATAAATATGAAAATCAGGATATTTAAGAGTAATGTTCTAAGTGTACTACTCTATGGAAGTGAATGCTGGAAAATCACCAAAACCATAGAAAACAAGTTGAATTCTTTCCAGACGAAATGTTTACGAAGAATTAGACAAATATTTTGGCCAAACACCATAAGAAATAACATCTTATTGGCAGAAATGCAGATGAAGCCACTGACAACAATTATTGAGGAAAGACGCTGGCGATGGTTGGGACATGTGTTCCGAATGACTGACAACTCACTACCAAAAATAGCACTAAGATGGACACCACAGGGGAACAGAAGTAAGGGTAGACCAAAAGAGACATGGAGAAGAACAACAGAAAGGATGTTGAGCAACAGAGGGCTCACCTGGGCACTTAAGGTTCAGAGAGAGAGAGAGAGAGAGAGAGAGAGAGATTGATCAGATGTGCACTAACTCCATAATGCTGTAAGATTTCCCACAATTTATATCTATCTACTCTATCAAATGCGTTTTTCTTGATCTATGTTAGCTATGTGCAGCAACTGATTGTGTACAACTGATTTTTCTGTTAGTTGTCTTAGAGAAAAGATGCCGCCTGTACAGCTTCTATTTTTTCACAGGCAGCATGTGTCCCTCTTGCTTCATCTGAAAGACCGTCCATTGCTGCTCATTTACCGGACCACTTGTACTGACTCAAAACTATCGCACACGGGTCAACGTTGATGTAGAACTGAAACCCAGCCTCTAGTAAAAAAATATTAAAACACTGAACAGGTTATACTCAGCTTCAGAAAGTGACAGCAGACTTTGATGGGAGGACTAGATCTGAGGTACAAGTTACGGGTTTGCCAACGAAACTGTGTAGAAAACGACAAAACCGACAAGTTTGTGCCAACTTTATCATGACCAAACACAGTAGACGAAGAAGGAATTTGAAGCCCTTGTCTGTGATAGTCTCGCGAAGCGCAACAGTTTATTGTGACTGAAAGATAAATGTCTTAACAAATACCCACCCCCGAGGAATCATGAAGTCATGTTTCGCAAAAAATGTCTAATTTGTCGTGAAACTTGACTTACCAAATTTAATTGAATGCACAAAACTAAACTGACATATTTGTTTATAACTGGACATGCAGCAATATCGAACAAACTAGTTCTTTATTTATTTAAGTGTTAAATAATACTACTGGCCAACAATTACGGGTAAGTTTTTTTCAATTCTTACAAAAACAAAATCAACTGACTAACAAACAAGCCATTAGTACCAAAGAAAACAGCATTTAAAACTGAACAAATTCAATTATTTCATTTGCAAATCGAAATAGGAATACACATACATCAAGCTGGCGAAATCACTCACCCCTCGTCCAAAAAATTCACAAGAGTGGTCTTCAAACAACAAACATGTCAGTGTCGCGTGTGGCCACCGTTCACTGCCAGACATTCGACGCACCGTTGCCTCATCGAGTTAACCAGGGTTGTTAGGACATTCTGTGGAATGGCCTGCCACTCTTGTTGAAGGAAAAGAGTCAACTGGGTAACATCAACAGGTGGAGGATGATTTGTCGAAACCTGTCTGCCTAGGACATCCCAAATGTGCTCAATGGGCGACAGATCGGGCGACCGATCTGGCCAATCGATTCTGATGATCTTTTGCTTTTGAAGAAAATCTTCTACGACACGTCCCTGATGTGGTCTTGCATTATCGTCTCGTAGGATTGCCCCTGCACCCGTGGCTTGAAGGTAGGCTGGACAATGGGTTGCAGAATTTCATTCAGGTATCACTAGGGTGCCATGAATGACATGGAGGGGAGTCCTGCCGTGCCTTCTAATGCCACCCCAGACCATGATTGATCCCCCTCCGTAACGATCCACCTCTTGGATAGTGGAGTCATGGAACAGTTCCCCTGGCCTTCTCCAAATACGGATTCTGCCATCATTGAAGGACATACTGAAGCGGGATTTGTCCGTGAAAAGAATTTCACCCCACTGGCACATCGTCCAACAGATGTACTGCCGGCACCAGGCAACTCTGCGGTGAACTGGAGTAAGAGGCATTCTTATTGCTGGTCGTGAAGCCAGCCTAGATTCTCTTAAACGCCTGCGAATTGTTCTGCTGCTAACATTTACGTTTGCTGTATCCATTAGCTGGTTTCTGAGAGTGGAAGGCGTTTCTGTCTGGTTGCAAAGTGTTGACAGCTGCAGGTATCTGTCATCTTGTCTACTCGTGCAACGAGGTCGGCCTGAACAATACCTGACTTCTACTCCTCCGGTTGCGCGAAATCGCTCCAAATGCCTTTGGATGGTAGAATGGGACGTCCCTGAACGCCGTGCAACTCACGGCCAGATAACCGCTTTTAACCAAGGCTATGACCCGATGACGCTCAAAGGTGCTAAAACACCTTCGAGGTGGCATGGTGTTTTTCAAATGATAAAAATACCCCTAAACCGCTTTAATAAAAATGATTGGAAGGTGAAACGTGTTCATTAAGGATGCCTCTTGCACGTGCAGCACATATCAGCACGATTTAATTACCTGCTGGGTCACGCTGATACTTTTTAAAATTCCCTAACATTTTGTCTAGGGCGATGCTACTGCACGTGATTTTTACACTTGTTGTGATGAACAGTTGGTGTTGTTTATGCCCCGGCTGCATAGAGGACTGCCTGAGAATGCAATTTAATCAAGATTCTACAATAAATTTATTTACAGTACGGCAATCAAAATAAACATATGCTTGAAATTAATGACCGGCTCTTAACTTTTGTCCAGTAGTATATTAACTTTTGATATCTTTTCTAATTTACTGTTGAGTACATAGACACTCCACTGTATGTACAACCAGTGGCAGCTAACAAAACTAGAAGAAAGAGTATATTTATTGTAGTGTTTTAATGTTGTAATTTAAAAATCGCTCTTGTAAAATACGAACGTATTACTGCGTTTGATAAAATAAACATCTATAAAGTTCAAACCATGCAACATCAATCAACTGTTTGAGAAAAAAAGTGTTTTAATGGTAAAAAAAATTTGTTTAAACCACACTATTTTTTGCACTACTTTTTCCATGGCTGAGTCTAATAATCTAGAATAAATAAAATCTACAGTACTGTCATTATTTTATATTTCACACCATGCAATTCGCAAAATTCTTGCGATTTCATTATCTCAGTTTCAAAAACATGCTTGGCTAAAGAGAAGAGGAAAAATGCTGAAAGAAAGTGATATCTGTGTTTGCATCTTCCTTTTACTGCACTATCTTCCTTTTACTGCACTATCTTCCCTTTACTGCACTATCTTCCTTTTACTGCACTATCTTCCTTTTACTGCACTATCTTCCTTTTACTGCACTTGTGCTCCATTTCTCCCCATTCCTTACACTTGTCTGACGATGATGCTGTTAAACTTACTCCGCCATTTTTTGCCGCTGAACTCCTTCAATAACTTCACAACTATTATGTGTTGTATGCCCAATATTAAGCTTAGTTAACATAAGACATGAAACAATTACAGCAGTAGAACATACTAAAAGTAAAGGATATTTATACATTGTAATCTCCATCAACATTACTTTTGTAAACATTGCTAACTTCGCTTTTATATTCTATAATTTCTTCTTTGCATAATACTCTTATTATGGAAATTTTATATTAATCTATCCTAATGAAGTATTAACAACAACCTGTCTCATGGGCGATCAGAAAAAGAGATGGACAAATGTTGGTCATGTGATGAGAAGAAACAGTCAGAGAATCCCAAAAGAAGTTATCAAGTGGAACACACCAGGTGGGAGAAAAAGAAGCCACGCGTAACTCTAAAGAGGACATTAAGAGAGGCCAGTTTAGTGGGCCTTGATGATGTTGAAAAGCTCGCCGAAAACAGGAAAACTTGGAGAACTACCATGCGAGCCCTGTTTAACGGCACGTGAAGGATGTAAAAAATGAAGTATTAGCACAATACTGTATTTAATCTTGGTAAATAACATATTTGTCATCTTGCAATATTTATATAATGAATACTGATTGTGATAGATCGGCAAACTGCTTCCTATCTGGTTATGGTGTGATTGTTACTGATGCCATCTTCTTATGTCTTTAATATTGGTGTGGTTGTGACGATGTCAGCTTCTTATGTCTCTGATTTTGATGTGATTGTGATGCATTGCCAACCTTCTTCGTCTCTGGTTGTGATGCATTATCAACTTTCTTCGTCTCTAGTTGTGATTCATTGTCAACTTTCTTCATCTCCGGCTGTAATTTGATTGTGATGCATTGTTAACTTTCTCCGTCTCTAGTTGTGATGAATTGTCAGCCTTCTTCGTCTCTGGTCGTGATGCATTGTCAACTTTCTTCGTCTCTGTTTGTGATGCATTGTCCACTTTCTTCGTCTGTATTTGTGATGCATTGTCAACCTTCTTCGTCTCTGGTTTTGAAGTGGTTGTGATGCATTGTTAACTTTCTTCGTCTCTGGTTGTGATGCATTGTCAACTTTCTTCGTCTCTGGTTGTGATGTGATTGTGATGCATTGTTAACATTCTTTGTCTCTGGTTTTGATGTGGTTTGGATGCAATTTAAACCTTCTTCGTCTCTGGTTGTGATGCATTGTCAACTTTTTTCGTCTCTGGTTTTGATGTGGTTGTGATGCATTGTAAACTTTTTTCGTCTCTGGTTTTGGTGTGACTGTAATAGACCGCCAACCTTCTCCGTCTCCGATTTTAATGTGGTTGTTTTGGATTGTCAACATTCTCCGTGCTGTTTTTGGTGTGGTTGTGATGGATTATCAGCTTCTTTCGTCTCTGATTCTGGCGTGGTTGTGATGGATTATCAGCTCTTTCGTCTCTGATTTTGGCGTGGTTGTGAGGAGTTATCAGCTCTTTTGTCTCTGATTTTGATGTGTCAGCTCATTCCATCTCAGGTTTCGGTGTGGTTGATAGCCTGTCAACTTGTTCTGTCTCTGGATTTGGTGTGGTTGTGATGGATCGTCAGTCTGCTTCGTTTTTGGTTTTGGGGCTGCTCTTGATCAAAGATAATGATAATCATGATCATAATAAGAAGACCGTTTTGGGAGGGAGCATAATGGGAAAAAAAGAGAGGAAGACCAACGCGAAGATGGCTGCAAGACATTGTTGATAAATGGATGCAGCAGCAGCAGCAGCAGCAGGGCATCTTGCTTACAACTGAGAGGCCTACAGGAGAGCTATTTAGGGAGGCAGAGTTTCACAAGGGACATGCAAATGACTGACTGACTGACTTGATCAAAGTGCATGTGATTTTTGATGCTGTTTATATCACTGTCATCTTTAACTTATCTCTCTTTTTCAACACATTGTAGATTGGCATTGGTTAAAGCTAGGATATGAAGACATTTTTGAAGAATATTTTCTGTATTTCAGATTTGTATTTGTACAAATAAGCCTGAGTATAGAACTATTATAGTCTGCATATTATCTGTTTATGTTCTCAACAATATCGAATTTTTCAGAGTTGAAATGTTAAGCTGCGTTAATATCTTTCTTCGGATGTGGAAGTCATGAAAAAACCAGTTTTTTTCCCAATGTCAAAATGTGCAGCATACAGTCAATTAAAGCATGAAAGGGCAGTGAAGTCTAACCAGCTAGAACTGGTCGAGATCAATATTTGTGGTTTGCCATTCAAAGGTTTGCATTGGTTATTTACTATTTTTAAAAGTAATAATGACATGCGAAGCAAACCTCTCCGCTACTAAGAGTCAGCAGTCAGGTTTACATTAGGTCTTATATTTTTTGTGTGCTAAATCTTAATGCCTTTTAAATATTACTTGTATTGTCATGTGACGAATAGAACGGTTTGTTATTGGAGATCCGCTCCCTTGCGTCAAGGTAATAAACGTTATTACCGTTTTAATGTCACAGTTGTCAGCGTGACATAGTGCTTAATATAGCAGACGCAAGCATGAGAATGTAGTAAAAATAGAAAAAAAATAATCACGGTGAAACAATATTACTGTTCTAATAAGGAAGATGTCAGAGTGGAATGATATTTAATGTTTTAATATCGTTCATTATGGTGAGATATTACTGTCGTATGCAGGAAACTCTCTAATATAGAGAGCGGAGCAACAACACAACTCCTTCAAATCATCAGAGGATGTACCCCCCCCCCCCCCAGACAAGTGCTTCGGCCCTATTAAACTCCTGACACTATAAGAAGGGTGGTTCCCTCTGGGTCATGACTTCCAAAGGTCTTGTGAATTGCTTTTTTTTGTCCCGGGACTGAGTTGGCACTACACTTTTGAAGTGCGTCTTTAGCAATTTAGCTACAGAGGACTGATATTGGCTGCGACAAGCAAAATTATTTATGTTCTCAATGCTTGTTTCGCATACTCCACAGCCAGCATGAAGCCTTTTCTGCTGTTTCTGAAAGGCTTTTCAATGCCCTTGCTCTTGCTTGTCCCTTTATGCCCAGTTACTTACATAGGTCGTATGCTGATGTTGCTACGAATCCCTTTGCTCCCACTTCTACAGCTATCACTTTTGCCCTGACTCCTGCCCCCCTGCCTCAGTTGCTTGACCAGGTCATTGTACTTCTCACATTTGAACATATGCTGCTCCTATATTCTTGTTTCGTACGGAACCGTAAGCTAAGTATTTAGGTGGGACTTCAACTCTTTTGCTGTTATTTGTTTTATCTTTTGCTCTGTCTACAATGGCTACTAGTTCCTGCAGCACTCTATTGTGCTGCCAGGTGTAGCGTCCTTGACTTAATGATACTCTGCATGCTGACAGCACATGTTCTAATATTTGCCTTCCGTTGCTGAGAGGGCACTTTGTGTCTTCTGATAAACCCCGTTTGTATAGGTTGGAGCCTGTAGGCAGAATGTCATACGTAGCTCTGATGATGAAGTTGAGTCTCAAGGGTGCCATTTTCCAAATGCCAATCCATGTTAGTGATCTCTGCAGGACTTCCTCCAATGTTGTCCACTGACCTTGCTGTACCTGTTGGACTGCCTTCTGGATCCGCTTATCATCCTCTGAATTCCTTACTTCGCTGATGATCATATCCCTTCTTTCCTTACAGGAGGCCTTTGACTACCATTTGATTTCACCATGACCAAATCCCCTTTTGTTGGTCTGTGTGTATCCTATTACTTCTTTCAGCTCCGTGTTTCCCTGGCTGCGGTCACTTCCTCACTTACTTTCCACTTTCGTCCAGTTTTAAGTGTTGGCTGCACTTCTCGTACTACTGGATCTGTAGATTCTTGTAGCATCATTGCAAGTCTTGTCTTTCCTACCTTGTATTCGTCTACCACAGATTTGAATGGTAGCTGCAGTTTGCTCTTCTTGCAGTACAGTGCTACATCAGTTAATCCTGGTGGTACGCCCAGCCACTTTGTTATGGATTTATTTATCTTTCTTTCGACTGCCTCTACTGTGCTGGTACTTATTTCGTAAATGTGTAGTGGCGACATCAATTTTAGAATCAGTATGAACTGGAGGCACCGTATTTTGAACTTCCCCAGTAGCTTGCTTTTGTCTATGATGTTCAGTCCATTCTGTGCCATTTCTGTGACCTGCTTCACCGCGTTTGAGTCTTTCATGGAAGTATCATATACTCTGCCAAGGCTCTTCACTGGCTCTTCCCCTACAGTCGGGATTATTTGATTTGCCACTGTGTACGATCTTTCTATCACTTTCCCCTTTCATGAGTGACAGACTTTTTGACTTCTTTGGCTTGAAGATCATGCGGCACCATATGATAAGGCTATCCAAACGCTCTAACATCTTTCGTGCCTGCACTTCACTGGTTGTTATTATTGTTGTGCCATCCATGAATGCTTTTAGTGGTGGCATTTGACATCCATTTCTGAACCTTGGGCCTTCTTCTGCTCCTTCTAAGATTATTTGCATGGCTAGTACGAACAGTATGGGAGATATTGTACAGCCCATTGCAATTCCTACCTGGAGCTCAATCCATCTTGTAATATATCCTGATGTTTCAAATCTCACGAGGAACCCTGTGAAGTACATTTTCAGCATCTTCGTGATTTCTTTTGGCACATGATACATGTCTAGTGCTAGCCATATCATATGGTGTGGTACTGAGCCATACGCATTGGCTAGGTCAAGCCATATTACCTGTAGATCTTGCTTTCCAGATCTTGCCTGCTGAATAGCTTCCCAAATCATTGAAGCATGCTCAAGACATCCTGGGGAGCCTGGAATTCCTCCATTCTGCACAGAAGTATCAACGTAACCATTATCTAGGAGATATGTTCTTAGTCTCCTTGCCATTACAGAGAAGAATATCTTTCCTTCCACATTCAGAAGTGAGATCGGTCTGAACTGGTTGATTTCAGTGGAATTCTGCTCCTTTGGGATGTATACTCCGTTAGCCTTTTTTCCATTCTTTACTTATGAGTCCCTTTGTCCATGCTGTTCGCAGGAGTTTATGGTGCTTCTTTAGAACTTCGGGGCATCTTTTGTATAGAATGTAAGGGACGCCATTCGGGCCTGGTGCCGATACTCCTTTAGCTTTTCCTACGATGCTCTCTACTTCTTGTAAAGTTGGCGGCCTGCATTTGAATTTGCTGCCTGGTGCACAGGGCCACACTAGACCTTTCATCTGCTCGAGAGGTGTATGCTGATTTTTATCAGAGTATGTCTTGCTCAGATGTTCCTCGAGCACCTCTTTACCTGCTTTCAGCGTACCTGATTTTGGCTGTTCAAATAGCTGTTTAGCAAACCCGAAGGGATCTCTGTAGAACTTCTCTCTTGCATATCTGGTTACCCTATTCCTTTTATATAGTCTTTCAGCTCTGCAAAGGGAATTGCGCAGGGATTTTAGATGCTGCCACACCTGTCTTAGTCCGTCCTTTTCTGATTCGTGTGCCTTCTTGAACATTTTCCGGGCATGGTTCTTCTGCTGTCTTATTGCTTCTATTTTCCTCTGTCTTCTGGACTTTCTTGGTGTTACTTTTCCTCTTTTTACCAGTTTGGTTACAAACTCTTTGTGGCAGTGAAGATATATGATGTTACCAAATGCTTCCAGTTTTTGCTCAAGGTTTTCCCTCTCAGCTGTTTGTCCAATTCTTTGCATAATCTTGTGTCCAGGTTTTCCCATAAGCTTTTGGCACTTGCTGGTGGGAAGTTAATCTTGTCTCTGGTCTCGTCGGAGGGCTGCGTTGCCTCCCTGCTGCCTGGCCCAACCTGAAAGCAATATAGCACGCCAGGGTGACATGATATTACTTCTTCAACATATTAAATATCAGGGTGAAAAGGTAATGATATTACTTCTTTAACATTCACATAACAAATAAAAGCCCATGTACTGTTTTAATACTGCAGACGCCATGATGTATTGTTTTAGGTACAACTTTTTCAAACAAAAAAACCAGACTTTCGCATATCAAACTAATGTAATACAGTGAGCTGAAAGGCTAATGCTGTAGTTATCTGTACTGTTAACTATACAGCTTTATGCTAAATCACTTTACTATACAAAAGATTCGTTATTACTCATTTGAAAAATTTCTACCCGAACTATACTCTGAAAATACCTTAGTGTAGAAAATTATTTGTTCATTTCTTGCTATTTTTATGCAGTTAGCACTAGACATTGCATGAGACTAGGCGTGTAGGTTTGTGACGCACACTTGATACCTGCAGGAGATTGAATTTAAGCGACGGAATTTCTGTTTCATGACCTCTTTTCATATCAGTCGATAGTGCCCTGTTTTCTCTCGCCCAACTGCCTAGGCGGCCGTTCGTCTTGCCAGAGTCACTGGTTCAAGTCACCGTACTTCTCTTGTCATTTTTCTTTCTCTCATGCCTAAAGGCTAATCATACAGCACTGCGCTAAATCACTTTTGCATTATTTCATTAGTGCAGATGCCAGGGTGAGATCGTAGTAATATTTATTTGTAGTATTATTTAGTCTGCCAAATACTGCCTGAGGGCACGTTTAGTACTCGTTATCATCATATGCCATGCCGCACGTTAGCGATCATTCTTATCCAGTTTGATAAGATCGGTTGCCTTTTGTTTCTGTCCCACTTGGTCAGACTGTTCGAATGTTTCCTCTTCTTTTAAGTTGTCTGGTGGTTGTCATGTTGTCGGTCAGATTTGACAGGTCTCACAAATTTTGATTAGTCATTTACTGACGGCGTTCACCATTTTTATATAATTTCAACTTCTTTCACAACTTCTTCCTTTGTTTTTCCGACCATGAAGGTATATGCTTCATTTTTCTCGAAAAAAAGTTTCCTCGTTGCTTGTAAATTCTATGCCAAGTGGTTGTTTATTCTTCAAATTTCACAAACACTTGGTGGTACTGGATACAAATAAGATTATAATAATCGTTTCCTTAGATTTGCAAAATATTCTCTTATTTCTTAGTATCTACTTGGTCACAGAAAGCTGCTTTTGCTTGTTCTACTCTTGACTCGACTTCGACTGTTCATTTGCCTTATACTGCCATGTGTTGCCTCGAATGAACATAATTCGAAGATTCACGTATGTAGTCATACATAGTATGACTACATACGTGAATGTCTGTCTGTCTGTCAGGATACGGCACACCGAAAAGTTATTTTCTAGTCAATAGTACTAATATTTATGTTTTTTTTTACAACATAATACTTTATCATTCCTCTCCTTTGACAATTTTGTTGCTTAGCTTCTGCAAACTGTTTTCACTTTCTATGGTCATCGCTGTCTTCTGCATATCTCAAGTTATAGGTATTTTATCTTCTTATTTTCATTCCTTGAATATTTTAATTACTTTTCATCTCACAGGTTTTCACTACATACTGTAGTGAATACTTAAATATTTTGGACATATTAAACGTCATGATAATTTAGAGAAGATAGTCTTGGAAAGGGCACATAACGGGAAAAAGAAAGAGAGGAAGACCAAGGTGAAGATGGCTGCAAGACATCGTTGATGATCGCCGAATGGACGCATCAGCAACAGGGCACCTTGCTTACAACAGAGATGCCTACAGGAGAGCTTTTAGGGAGGCAAAGTTCCACAAGGGATTTGCAAATGACTGCTGACTGTAAAGAGAAGAGGTCAAACTCCTAGAGACACTGTCTTACTCCCCGCTTTATCTTCACATATTCACCTCCTGTTACCTTCTTACTGCTAGTCTTCCAGTGCCGAGTAATGAGGAATGTCGAATGATCAAATTCTGAATGTTAAACAATTATTTATTATGGATTTCCCAAAATTTGTGCCAGATTATTGTATATTTTAAAATAAATGTATATTTCAATCAGATTTTGATCAACCCAGAAACTGAAATATAATACTGCACAAAAGTTAAGGGTCACCCCTTTATTTTTAACACATTTTTATATCAGTTAATACATTGACATTCGAGTCAATTGATTAGTAAACTGAGAGAAGAGCAAGCAGGTTTCAGGCAAGGAAGATTCTGTACTGACTACATTGCTACAATGCGAATAATAGTAGAACAGTCAATGGAGTGGAATTCTTCACTGTTAGTTACATTCATGAGAAGGCATTTGATAGTTTAGATCGTAGAATGCTATGGAAACTACTGGAACACTATGGTATCCCAGCCAAGATAACAAAACTTATAAAGATTTTATATGAATGAACAACTTGTAGAATTGTGCACGGAGGAACTCTCACAGAAAGTTTTAAAGTGGAAACATGCGTGTTGCAGGGATGTTTGCTATCACCATTCCTATTTCTTCTAGCAACTGATTGGATCATGAAAACTACCACACAAAGAAAACGAAATGGGATACAATGAACATTGTGGAACAAATTGGAAGATCTTGACTTTGCAGATGATGTGGCACTTCTGGCACACAGCCACACACAAATGTAAGAAAAACTTCAGATCTTAGGCAAGAATTCATCTAAACTGGGACTATATGTTAATATACACACACACAAAAAGGGTAATGAAAAAGTAATAGTGCAAGCAATAGCTTCATGGTAATTGAGGGAGTGTCAACTGAGGAAGTAGAGTATTTCACATATTTAGGCAGCATAGTGGATAAATATGGGGAACGGAAAAGGATGTTAAAGCTAGAATAACCAAGGCCAGTACAGCATTTATCCAACTTAGCAAAATATGATCATCTAAGAACATCAAAACAAGAAACACACTTAGGCTTTTCAATACAAACGTAAAGACTGTCCTGTTGTATGGTTCAGAGTCATGGGTATGACCAAAACAATACAACAAAAGATACAAACATTCATGAACTACTGCTTGAGGAGGATTTTAAACATTACATGGCAGGACAAGATCAGGAACGAGAAGGTCTGGGAAAAGGCAGACAAGAACCTATGAACCTACAAATCATATCTAGGAAGTGGAGGTGGATTGGCCACACTCTGAGGAAACCGAACACCAACACAGCAAGACCGACACTGACACAGAATCCTCAAGGAAATAGAAAACGAAGAAGATCTAGACTTATCTGGAGAAGAGAAATTATGACAGTGCTCAGAGACAAAGAATGCACATGGAAGGATGCAGAGAATAACTCCAAGAACAGGGATGACTGGAGAGCCTTTATCCGTGGCCTATGCTCTCGAGGGAGTGAAAGTGCGATGATGATGATGATGATGATGAATACATTGATACAGTAAAGAATAATTTCTTTGAAAGTTGTTTCAGTGCCATCCACAAACAGTCCTCTGTGCACGTGAGATACGAAAAGTACTTACTGATTATTATGGTGGTTGTAAAAACCACGTACACTAACGTTATGTTAAACGTAAAATGAGGGGATCACATTCACGTGTTCCGCCAACCCACGAGGGTAGAAAATCGTGCAGATTCGTGATGCAGGTGCAATGACTCTTAATGAACAGATGCCACTTTTCATTTGTTTTAAAATTGGTGATAAAAGGATACTTTTTACCAGTTGTAAAAACCATGCCCCAGAAAATGAGTCTTAGATCCTAGGACGTGTTCGAGCTCTTGCGTTGACTGAGAATAGCGAATCCGCTTGTCAGGTTGCAAGACGTTTTGGAGCGTCACATTCTACAACTCAAAGCCTTTTGGATATTCAGAGGAGTAGAAGACCGAAACCGTCCAGGACGTCCATGGTGTGCGAGTCGACAGGATGATAAATACCTCTTGTTGTCTCTCCATTCTCCGCAGGACAGTCACCACGACGTCAGCTGATGAATACTGCAAACATTAATGTCAGCAGGAAGACAGTTTGCAGTCGTCTAAATGAATCTGGACTTGCTTCATGAAGACCACAGTCAGAATCCCTCTCCAAACTACCGCAGAGCTCGTGTTGTCTGGTGTCGTGAGCACATCAGGTAGATAAGACACCAGTGGAGTCAAGTTCTACTTACAGATGGGTGCCGCTTCACGCTGTCATTTAATGATGGCAGAGTTCGTGTTTGGAAAAGGCAAGGAGAATTATTGTTTTACCGCGGACACAATTCGAGAAGTGAACCGGTAGGGAAGCGGTTCTGTCATGGTTTAGGGTGGCGTCAGTCGATAAAGCAAGACCTCTGTACATGTCATCCAGGCACTCTGGCTGGCTAAGGTACCAGGATGAGATATTGCGGCTTCTTATTCACTCTGCTCTGGATGCCGTGGATGGTGATGCAGTCTTGCAGGGTGACAATGCTCGACCTCATCGAGCTCGTATCGTTAATGGCTTTATTCAACACCAGGGAATTGTCAGGATGGAGTAGCCCCCTCGTTCACCTGATCTTGCTCGAAATGAACATCTCTTGGACGTCCTTTGACGGAGAGTATCAACTAATCACCCTCTGCCAGTTGATATCATACTCAGCTGACTCTGTTTCTTCATCAAGAGTGCCAGGTACTCCGCAGGATGTTCTTAGACTCCTTGTGAACTTCATGCGTCAAAGCTGTATCGAAAGCCTGGCCACAAATGGTTTTTATACCAGATTTTGACAGATCAAGTGCAACAATACGTATCTTGTGATTTTTATGATTGTGGGCGAGTGACTTCTCAGGCTTATAACTTTTGAGGGGATTATCACATCTGCACAAGAGTTCTATGAATTTGTTGCATTTTAAATTCGGTTAATTCTGATATCAAGTTTTCTCATTTTAGCAGAATGTTATTTTTATTATAAAATGGCCAGTTACTTTTTATGCAATAGTATACTAAACTAGCATTTGTAATTAGAACTGTGAAAGATCATGTGTAAGAGATATTTACTTTACTTTACCCTTCCTTTTGTACTGTGACGCGTGCAGTGGAGATGCAGCTGGCGTTTTAGATGTGATATGAGTGATGTTCATGCCGTAATTCGTGAGTGTTTCTGTAACCCCATCTATGACAAGATGACAAGATAACTGTCAGAGATAAACAATTTTAAATTAAATGTCCAGTATCGAGCAATAACGTGTTCACATTTGTACCAGGTACTTTTATTCTCATGAGTGTGTTCGTACTGGAGTTCATTACCACAGAAATTAAATATTCATATTCGATCGAATACTTACAACTCAGTATGTGGTGCCACTCAGAAACATTTTGTCACATCTTCTTACTTTGTCGCTAACTCTTGTGCAATCGATGAATAACAAGTCATTCTTTCCTTCCAGATTGTTATGATATTGATCTTAATATAAAAATAGCATTTGTAATGCATTTTCATCTGACAAAGCTACATTGTTCAACTGTAATTTCTGCATTTATCTTATTTCGTATTATTAAGTTAAAAAAATCTTTGAAGAAACCCATCTTATGTAGCTCATTAGATTTGGTATTATATGCCATTTTATAACAATTCTTCGACATTATCATATATGTATTCTTCTAAAGGCCTTCTTTACTTATTTACCCTTGTTTATTATGTCTTTGGTAGTTTGTTAGTAAGTTGTGTGGGAACGTTTTCTCTTTCTTTTCCATCATATTCAATCTTCTTTTATCGATTAAAAAATTATTTGGTATCATAAGGCTTGGTACTGCAACACCCGGGGAATGCTTCTTTTCATTTTTTTCTAGTCTGTCACTTGTCTCTTAAAATAAAGTCTGTTTATGTCTCTTAAGTCTGTTTGTTCTTATTTTTCTTCTGAATTTTGTTCTTAATTTTGTTCTTAATTTATTTATCTTTTTCTAAGGCGCCCATATTCAGTTTGAAGTTCTAGACCTTCATTTTCACTGTCTTCGGTTTTAACGTTAACTTTGTTATTAATAATTTGTGGTCACTAACAATCTGCTCTTGTGTCTGCGTTACCTATCTAGAGAGAATTTTATAATCTTCTGTTGATATGTGCATAATCTTATATTGTAGTGAACATACTGTGTCTGGGTTGGAGTCTTCTTTCTTGGACTTTTCACGCCTGTAGCCCTCTTGGATGTTGGTGAAATCAAGGTTTGCCAATAATTATATCATGATATTGACCACTCGACCAGTTTGTATCTTCTGGCATAGCACTTTCCAATAACAAAATTACTTAACGAATTTGGTCATTTCCCGCTTTGGCATTGAAATCTAATTGTGACAGTTGTCTTTGATAATTTGCACGTGTTTACTATTGTAAGGTATGATAAAAGTTCTCTATTTACTCTTCTCATCAATCTCTTATTGCAGAACGGAAAAGAGTGCACAATGTGATATCAACAGGTTTATTTACACCATATAATTTATTTAGTTTTATTGCTATGTTGGTCTATCAGAGCATCAGAAACACTTCAACATTTGTAATCTTTCATGTACACCGTCAGCCGCACACAATATGGCTGCAGCCGTGTATAGCTGGCACTGGTTTTATATATAACTTTTACTGTAGGTAAAAGTAAAACGATGTTAAAACTGTTTTACTACAAGATCTCTGGTGAGGCTTTCACTGCGTTCCACCAGAAATCAATTCTCTGCTTACGCAATGTTTATCCGAGGGAGAGGGGGGAGTATTTGCTAGCTATGGTTTCTTCACAGTATGGTTAAACAATCTGCAAAATTAGTTGCTTAGTTTCTGCGTATGTATAGTTTTATAATATAAAAGCATTTCCGTTTGTCAATCCTTCCCTTCACATTTGCTATATCTTAGTTTACGTGTTCTCGCTACGTTGATTCCATCTTTACAATTTTTTTTTCATCACCAGCTGTTTCTCTTCTTAAGCATTTTTTTAAATTTTCATGTATTGTTCCTCTCTTCACATATTTTCTTTCTTCTGTGCATTTCACATATTACACAGTTCTTTTCCTGTGCATTGTTTTTCTTTGCACTGTTTTATCTCTCTTTACACTGGCTGTCTTAGTACTGTACAGCCAGGTAGAGCTGAGATAAAATCCTCGTTCCCACTAGCTGAATCGCCGAATGAACGGGACAGGACTCCAGCTGTTCACATGCTTATGCCCGAGCTTAACTTTTCACTCCCCATAATTATTCATATTTAAGTCTACACTTGTATATAATGGAGCTCAGTCCACATTCATTCATTGCCTGCCCAGGGGACAGCCTTGGTGGTTGTACTTCTCCATTCTGTCCGATTCTTGGTATTTCCGATTAGTTTTTATGCTACTTGGTCAGTCCACTGAGAGATTTTTTGTTTCTTTTGAAAAGTCCAATAACTTTTTTATTGTCTTCTCCCCTATAATCTTGTCTAGTTCTCATTATTCTGGAACTTCTTCTTTCTGGCTGTCCAAGGTATTTGTTGCATCTTTCTATATAGCCAGTGTTGCTGCACTGTTGTGAAGCTCTGACATTTAACAAACAGATGAAAGTAGTAAGAAAAAGAGACGTGATTCTGGAGCAAGATGCCCTGTTCAATGGTTGACGGTCTTAACATTCACTGACATGTCAGTGATACCAGCTACAAGTTTAAATGTGCCAGTAATCTAAGGTCACGAGAGAGAGAGAGAGAGAGAGAGAGAGAGGGCGGGGGAATGTGCAAACTGTTGTAAGTCTCTGTATGTTTGTATGTTTGTGTGTTCATATGTTAAAAATACTTGAGATAGCCATATGAACCAGCGCGAATGTGCATAGTATTAGCATTTCTTCTTTTTTTCTTATTCTTCTTTGTTAAATCGAAGCTTTGTGTTAAAAGAATGAATTGCTATTTCTTCGAATACTCATTTTGCTTGATTTACTGGAATGGCGTATTTTGTCCGAAATATATTCTAGAAAATAAAGGACTGGTCTAGTGCAGCGAGCAGCTAGTCTCTGTCATTAAAGTGCAGTAGATTTTACAGCTGCATATGGGTGAAATCTGGGTGAAGAAGGCAGAGTATCTGATTACATTAGTGATTAGTGTATCTGTGGTTTACTTTGATGACCAGTGTGTATCTGCGATTACATTGGCGACCAGTGTACAAGTTATTAAATTGGTGACTAGTGTATCTGCGATTAAATTGGTGACAAGTGTATCTGCGATTAAATTGGTGACAAGTGTATCTGCGATTAAATTGGTGACAAGTGTATCTGCGATTAAATTGGTGACAAGTGTATCTGCGATTAAATTGGCGACAAGTGTATCTTCGAATAAATTAGTGACCAGTGTATCGAATAATTTTATTTTTCTATTCATTGTAAAGGAGGCAGAATGAAGGACACAGATTATTGAAGATTATTCATGAAATTGTTTAGGGATTTGGAATTTACTACATTGAATGCGGATGTGATTGTGATATATTTCTACAGTAATCATACTGGTCTTCTGCCCCTAAATGAACGAAAGTTTAGCGCATTAAAACATCTCTGACTTGGTTACATTTCAACGTTAAAGATGCTGTTATGGTTATTTACTTCTGGCCACTGAAAAGATCTTTTTTGAGCTAAACTGTACTACTTCTGGAACACAACTAGCGTAGTCTGTTAATCTCAGCGATCCAGTATTAAGCAAATATTCAACTTCTTGATTAAACGTGCTAAAAGTTGATTAGAGACGTAGCGTTATCACACATAAACTAAACGAATGAAAATAGGCACTCCTTCACGCCTTGCTTCAATCAAAAACAGTTCACACAATAAGCATTATAAAAAAAATCCATTAGTGAAGTAAAAAAGAAAACAATCAAATAACAGACAAACAGAACTTCAGTTCCTTTACCTCTTATGTATTAATCGACATTCGGATTTTCAGGCAGGTGCTGTCTAGACTAAAAGCTGTCTACTACTTGTGAGATGTTGTGTTGTTGAAGTTGTCTACTACTTGTGAGATGTTGTGTTGTTCTGTGTGAAGCTGTCTACTACTTGTGAGATGTTGTGTTGTTGAAGTTGTCTACTACTTGTGAGATGTTGTGTTGTTGAAGTTGTCTACTACTTGTGAGATGTTGTGTTGTTGAAGTTGTCTACTACTTGTGAGATGTTGTGTTGTTGAAGTTGTCTACTACTTGTGAGATGTTGTGTTGTTCTATGTGAAGCTGTCTGTTATTGACTGATAAAATAATGAGGAGCAGCTTAACATACTCTACAACGACAGCTCTTTTAACTCTTAACCAAAAAACGGAAGCATGTATAACTCATTCTTTCTGTTACTGTTTAGAAAACCACAAGTACAGCGTTAAAGATATTTTCTGTTTATACTGTACAGAATTCTACTTTTGTTAACTTTAGCCTTTTGACAGATTATCGACTTTGAAATTTTCGAATTAAAAAAAAGTGAAATAAGTGCAAAATGATTTGAACATCAGTAATACAAGATCGTTGAAGAACTTACAATATGTTAATTCCAGTATAATCTGAATTTATCATAACTTTAATATAAAGTAAGAACCGCTACAGTTCAAGAAATCGAAGGAAAAAAATCGGCTGGGCGTGTCCTCAGTATTGATGAAGCATCTTTTTCTTGCGGAAAGTGAATATAACTACCATATATATCCGAGGCGGATGAATATTAGACAAGAAAAAATCAAACCAGCAAAGTCACGGAAGGCATTGATACAAGAAATAAAACTAGTACTCAGAACTTGAGAGAAAATTTAAATGTCGCTATAAATGTAACTAGAAAATGATTGATTGATTGACTGATTGATTGACTGATTGATTGACTGATTGGTAGTATCACCGTAGTCAGGATATTCCCACGTCTGCTCCGTTGCCCGCTCCAGTGACCAATTTAAGATGCATGTACCACCTGTCCCTTTCACGTGTTTTCTGTGGGTTCGTCGCTTCCTCCACATGAAAGAATCTGAGGTGAAAGTTTTCATTTTGAATAGTTGGCATACACAGTTTGTCTTCATAGACTAGACCATGTTATCTCATTAACTTAGAGATCAGAAATAGGAGAACTAAGGAGGGGATGGTGAGCAGTGAAGGATATTGGACAAGAACCTGCCGCGGAGATAATCCAGGTTATTCTGTGGGATTTTAATTCTTGAATCTCTGCTCAGAATTTCTGTATAATGTAAAAAACAAGAGGTATCTACAACGTAACGATGAGATAAATCTGTGCAATTTTTTATACTGTTAATAAGAGTTAAACTTGAAACATTAACAGTCCCATGGAGACATTTTAGAGCAAACGTGAATGGAAACTGAAACTTGTCCCGATGTGCTGCGTGTGACAAACCGTGCTGCTGCAGAGTTCTATCTGTCTGTGTCTGTCTTTCTACCAAGTCACCTACCCACCCACCCAGTCACATAGCCTATCTACCTAACTTACCTACCTAACCTACCTACCTGATACATACATACATATATGTAAATATAAACTCTGCAGCTTATATATATATATATAGTAAAAAAAAAGAAACGCAACACTACTGTATTTGTAATGGATACCAAATTTAAAACTTGCATCAAAATTTTATTTTACGGAATTAATGTTTCAAACTTAGCATGAAGAAACTTTAAGACGTTAACAACGAAATGGTGTTCATTAAACTTGGTTTATACTTGTATTCTTTGCGAATGAGTCCTCCGTTTCAGTAAGGTGTATGGCCTCCTCTGGCCTGTATCAGAGAACGATATCACCTTAACAAGGATCCGATTAGCTATTGGATCTGTTGTTGTGGGATGGCTGCCCATTCTTCTTGCAATGCAAGAGACAACTGTCGGAGACTGGTTTGCGCCACGTCTCGCTGGCGGACTTGTCTGTTGAGTTCATCCCTTAAGTGTTCTATTGGGTTCATGTCTGATGACATGGATGGCCACGGAATGGTCTGGACGTTGTTGTCAGCAAGGAACTAGGTGGTGAATTGTGTCACATAAGGTCGGGCATTATCCTGCTGAAAAATCGACCCTGGTGCAGCCAGAAGTGGAAGAACGCGAGGACGAAGAGCGACATATCGTTGGGCATTCAGACGTCCTGCAATTTGCACCAGATCACTTATTCTCATGACGTTGATCGTTCCCCCACACCTGTACACATCCACCACCATGTGGAGGAGCCTCATCCATGCAGTTCTGGGCGTATCGCTCATGGACTATGCGGTAAACTCTTCTCCGTCTATCGTGTCGCTGGAGCAGAAAGAATGATTCATCACTAAACCAAACCCTTCTCCAATCATTAAAACGGTCTATTCATAATGCTGGTTCGCCCACTGCAGTCGGTTCTGGCGATGCCGGTCCGTAAGAACAGGACCTCTGTAGGGTCTTCTAGCCCAAAGACCAGCCAGTTCCTGACCGTTTGATCTGAAATTCGACAAGCTACTGTCATTGATTTGACTGTTGAGGACGCAGATGCAAATCGATTCCTGAGGTGACGCAGTCGTATGAAGCGGTCTTCGGCAGGAGTTGTGACTATGGGTTTTCCACTGCGCGGCAATTTGCAACTGAGCCAGTTTCTTGAAATCGTCTCCAAAGGCGACTAATGGTGCTTCTAACCACATTAAATTGTCTGTCCACTACACTTTATGACTGTCCAGTCTGTAAACGTCCAATGATGAAGAGTCGTTCTTCTGTAGTGAGATGAGCCATAATGTGCACTGAATTTTCAAATGAATTGATTCAAGGAGCGTCAATCTTTTATAGGCATTCAATAACATGGTCAGTGAGTTTTGTGTTCAGTAAGTTTAACGAGATTCTCGTGAACCTGTCATGAGTTATTGTCGAAAATGTTGTTTTGACTAGTGTCGCTTTTCTGTGCTCATGAATCATCTGCTGAGTACAATTCAGGTCAGCATGTGAAGCTTATGTCCAAGTGAACGTTTCAGGCCATTTGCCTTTGTCTGATCAGCAAACTTCAGTTTAAATCACAACATCGTATTAATCGTCGCCATACATTGACTGAGATTTGACATATACAAATTTTATAGATTTTGGTCAAAATGATTTCTTTACCTTGTTTACTGGCTGCCCCAGCCCTGATATTAAGTAAAAGTGCCTCCGGCATGTTTGTAATCTCACTGTATGTCGATCGCGTCTTATTTCCGTATACATCTTGTCAAATGGAACAACATTATTTATAATGTGATGTATACGAGAAAACACACTCATACAGAGAGGTTAGACTGTATCCATGCTCACAACTTGAAACTGCTAGTTAATACTTATAATTTCTCTGAAATTGACAACGTGATAGATGCCACATACGGCAGAATTTTAGTAAACTAACCAATTATCACCTACCTCGAGTTTTGCAGCTACCGGTCAGTAAAATCATGACACATCCTCCCTTCTCGCTTTAGAAACCAGACAAAAATAATTTCTATTGGACTTAACATATGGAAAGTTAGGGACGCTTTTTGTCCACTTGACAATCTGCAAAGAGCAAAGAACGGGCAAATAAGAGAAACATACTTTACAGACATGGAAGTCAAATGGCCGCAGATAGATACGCATGCTCTGCAGGAAATCAAAGTTTTAGACGTTGACTAAAAAGTGTAGTAGATTCTGTAGTTGCACTTAGTGAAGTCAAGGTGGATGTTGTCTACACGACGGGCTTTATATGAAGGAAAGTGTAATATATTCTTCATGCAGTCAGTCAGTCAGTCCTTGCGGAACTTTGCCTCTCTAACAGCTCTCCTGTAGGCCTGGCGGTTGTAAGCAAGATGCCTTGCTGCTCATGCGCCCATTCGCAGATCATCAACGATGTCTTGCAGCCATCTTCTCTTTGGTCTTCCTCTCTTTCTTTTTAGGTTGTTTGCAGTTCATTCGCTTGATGTCTCAGGTGACGTGACAATGACATTAGACAGCTCCAATAAAAGAACTTTCTATGCTTTTGTGTAGGAAAAAATATGTTTTGATGGGGGTAATAATGTTTGTTATTTTTATGATTTTATATTGTATTTTTATGGTATAGTTCTAAGGTGGTTATACACTACACACTGACATGTTATACAAATGAAAGGAAAATACAATAAAACAACTCTTCTTTAAATAATCATGGAACTTATATTGTTGTTAATTATGATTTTACACAGTTAGCAAACTCAACAAATGAATCATCAATTATTATGCTATTCATCAGCTATATCGTTAACAACATCATCATTAAAATGATTTCCTTAAATATTCAGATTCCTAGATTATCTTGATCGACAGTGGAACTTCTAAAGAATCATTTTTAGCCCTTTGTACATAATCATACAAAATCTCTAATCTTTATCATCAAATGACTGAGTATTTGATGTATTTTAAGGAACTAACTGGCAGTGATTGTTGCAACATACATATTCATAAATTTCAACAACACGTATTTATGTGCATACATGGGCCGTCATTGCACATTACTAAAGCCTCTAAATCTTACATAGACAAATATGTTACTCACTCTCTCTCTCTCTCTCTCTCTCTCTCTCTCTGAACCTTAAGTGCCCAGGGCACAATGGGCTTCCGTAAGGGTTTTCTACAAATGCCTGTCCTTTGCCTTTTATTCTGCTCTTGTCCAGTGAGCCCTCTATTGCTCAACATCCTCTCTGTTGTTCTTCGCCATGTCTCTTTTGGTCTACCCTTACTTCTGTTCCCCTGTGGTGTCCATCTTAGTGCTATTTTTTGGTAGTGAGTCGTCAGTCATTCGGAGCAAATGTCCCAACCATCGCCAGCGTCTTTCCTCAATAATTGCTGTCAGTGGCTTCATCTGCATTTCTGCCAACAAGATGTCATTTCTTATGATGTTTTGGCCAAAATATTTTTCTAATTCTTCGTCAACATTTAGTCTGGAAAGAATTCAACCTGTTTCCTATGGTTTTGGTGATTTTCCAGCATTGACTTCCATAGAGTAGTACACTTAGAACATTACTCTTAAATATCCTGATTTTCGTATTCATGCGTAGTTTTTTTAGATTTCCATATAGTCTGCAACATTGCATAAGCCTGGTTTACTCTAGTAAGTCTGTTGTTGATGTCCTCTGTGCTGTCTATATTTTCTACTACTCTACTGCCAAGGTATACAAATTCGTTGACCTCCTCCACTAACTTACTATCTACTCTGAGTACATTTATGTTGTTCACACTTAGCTTCATTAAGTTTGTCTTTCCTACGTTGATCTTTAGTCCTATGTTGTTTGCATTCTGATTTAGCTTGTTTATTTTATCTTGCATATCTTTGTGACTGCTTGATAGTAAACAAATGTCACCGCAAAGTCAAGGTCCTTCAGCACTGTGTCAAGGGTCCATTGTAATCCTCTGCGTTTGGCTGGTGTTGCCTCCTTCATTAACCAGTCTACTGCCAAGATAAATAATGTTGGTGATAGTACAGATCCTTGCATCACTCCTGTTTGTACCCTAAAGCTGCTGGAGGTATGTTCTCCACAGATCACTCTGCACTAAAAACCCTCGTACAGGGCTTTGATTACATTCACTATCTTATGGGGGAGTCCATGCCATCTTAGGATTTTCCACAGTGCATCTGTTGACACTGTCAAAGGCTTTCTCAAAATCTATAAACAATGCATATGTTGTGCTATGCCACTCATTTGACCTGTTCTAGTATTTGTCTAAGTACAAATATGTGGTCTATGCATGATCTTTCTTTCCTAAATCCTGCTTGCTATTTCGGAAGTTTTCCATCAAGTGCTGGTACAATTCTATTGAATGCTATACAAAAAATGAGACTGAAAAAAAATAGAAAAAAGAGGGCGTTTGGCTGTGACTTGTAGGAAGCTGCGCTCAGGAGTGGGCGTGGTAGTGTTTATTTGCTTCCTGTATATTGATATATTTAGTTTTATATATACTTATATACTTATACCCACATATAAATATTTTGGCCAAACACCATAAGAAATAACATCTTATTAGCAGAAATGCAGATGAAACCACTGACAACAATTATTGAGGAAAGACGCTGGCGATGGCTGGGACATGTGCTCCGAATGACTGACAACTCACTACCAAAAATAGCACTAAGATGGACACCACAGGGGAGCAGAAGTAAGGGTAGACCAAAAGAGACATGGATAAGAACAACAGAAAAGATGTTGAGCAATAGAGGGCTCACCTGGGCAAGAGCAGAAAAAAGGCGAAGGACAGGCATTTGTGGAAAACCCTTGCGGAAGCCCCATCTGCCCTTGGCACTTAAGGTTCAGAGAGAGAGAGAGAGAGAGATACCCACATTATTCGTGTGTTACTAAAGAACATTAGACGTCCAACAGTATTACTCAAGCTTGTTGCCTTATTCTAAAAAGATATGAAGACCAGCTAGTAATATAATGGACCACACAGCTAACAGTTTTGAAGGTAATTCCAGTAAATGAAAATGTTCAACTATTTCTATTAACAATAAATGGGCAGCTGCTCTCTTGTGCGAAAATCAACGCACGAGTGGGAAATGCAACACAGGGAAATGGTTGGAACAATCAATACTAATGATAAAGTTTCTAATTTATCAGACCAGTATGTTTAGCTTGCTCTCATATGGATCGTGTACAAAATATTCAAGACATGAATCTTTTGCTGAGTTCAGCAAATAATAACCGTCAAGTGGCAGGATAAAGTTTTGAGGTTTTACGTGTTGAGCTTTCATCCAGGATGCTAACACCAAGTAGCAGAAGATTAAGATCGTTGAAGAATGTTACAGAAATGGATGCAGCCATATCATCAAGCAGACATTTCATGGTGGACTTCTGGAGACAGGCTGGTCACTAGTTAGACCAAAGCTGTGATACAAGAATATTTGTAAGACATAAATGAGAGACTTTTCCCTTTAGTCACGAGGACTTAGAGAACCATGCCACGTAGAGAGTGAATCTGAGAGGTGGCACAGAAACATTTAAGAAGGAAATGATTGGCAAAATTTGAAATACCGTAAAACGCAAGCGTAACGAGACTGGAACATTCAAATCGGTTCCTTCTTACTGTGTTCAATCATATCAAATTTTGATACAGCAGCGATGAGTAAACCTGCTGAGCAAAATGATGCTCCGAAAATTCCATGAACAACTGTTGGCGTACTGGTGATTATTTGCTGTGAATAATACTTGAAAACAAGTCTTGTAAGACGGAAAAGGGGCATTATCCAGCGATCACGTGTGACATACACGGAACAGACAACACCGTCTTGTCTGGATGAACATGTTAGAAAACATGGACGAGAAATACACGAGAATGAGCGTACTCGTGAAGCTGTTGACTGAATTATGAAGCGCTGTGCGGGCGCCGCGGTTCATGTACACAGCCCTGGTCCCTAAGCAACATTAGCAGTAACGAAAACATCCCTGGACATAATTATGTCGCGTTTAGGTTGAGCTCTCCAAGTGATGCCTTGTATGATTATGATGATATTTGCTCTGACCTCGGGGTCCCATCTAACAAATGACGCGCCGACCCCCGGGGGCAAGTGCGGAAACCAGAGTATGCGGCCTTCGTGCTCAGCACTCGTAATTACTTAATCCCCTGGCGGGACGGGCCGTGTTTGCTCTTGCCCTGATTACAACCCTTTACTAAGGGGTGAAGCCTATTGCTTAGAAAAAAAAATCAAAAGTGCACATATTTTCTCCAGTACGAAAAGATGAAGACTGGCGGATGTAGCTGTAATAGATATGGAAAGTTGTCTGGAAAAATTTCATTTTTATGTAACTGACGCAATATTACGTACATATCCCCGTACCTAATCACTTCCAAATCCTGTAGCTCAGTATATATCCCCGTACCTAATCACTTCTAAATCCTGTCGCTCAGTACTTCTTGCAAAATAAATCTTGTCTGGTTTAGCCAGACACACATCATGCACACTGAACACCCCAGACACACATCATGCACATTGAACACCCCAGACACACATCATGCACATTGAACACCCCAGACACACATCATGCACATTGAACACCCCAGTCACACATCATGCACATTGAACACCCCAGTCACACATCATGCACATAGAAACCACGGTAGGGCTGTGCCATGACTTTGGCTCTCATCAACAAACGACAAGATGTACATGAAAAACCTCGTCATCTTATTCATGTCTATCATTTCACCAGGCTGGCCTTTTTTTTCAAACTAAACGGCACAAATGTTTGTCACACTAGTCTCATTAGCAAAATTATTATGGTGATAAAATATTTTCTCTGGCAGATTGTGAT
The DNA here is from genome assembly GCA_009760885.1 of Achatina immaculata. Classification (NCBI taxonomy): domain Eukaryota; kingdom Metazoa; phylum Mollusca; class Gastropoda; order Stylommatophora; family Achatinidae; genus Lissachatina; species Lissachatina immaculata. The sequence goes on along the minus strand of CM019691.1, from coordinate 83,094,963 downwards.
ATCTTCAGTTTGAACAAGATTGTACACCATAGTAAGATACTGGTAGAGGATTATACTGTGAAATGATGGTTTAAGCTAGGGATACCTGGCTCAAAGATGAACGAATAGCGACAGCAGTCACACGAAGCATGATATAAACCTCACAAGTTGTATATTCGTTTGACCACAACGTTTGTAAATACCACGTCACTTTTGCGTTCAGATCTCTGTGTACTTTTTCTTCTGCTTGCCACTTGGTTTCCGTTGAAGTTCTGCTTTGTTCTGATAATACACGCCATTTCTCACCTGCTTTTGATTCCGTTTTTCAGTCCTGATTTTTTTCAGCCCCAGACAAACTAGAAACATTTTTATATAACACATTATACAAAACGACTATAAGGCTGGAAAACACTAACAGAAACACTATGTGAAATGAACCAGTGCATGCTAGAGACACAGACAGCTGGTTCCACGGCACCACTAGCGATTCTCAATATGAGAGAGTGAAGGCAACCTATAACAGAAAAATCTGAAGGTGGTGACCCTTTAACTCAGCTGATAGCCAGGTCGTGTTCTATCTATCGTCTGGGATTTTCTGTAACTCTTAGATTTCTGATGTATGGAGTTAGTTCTTTATCTGGAGATGTGACTGACAGAGTCCAGACAGACACACACACACACAAACACAGAGAGAGAGAGGAATATAATATCTACAGCTTGTAGGACGTAAAGTGTCACTATCATAAACGAAACATTGATTTAGACGCCCTGTTTCTGTGCAGGTATGCTTCATTTTTTTCTAAAGATCATTCAGTCCCGTTCTGTCATTCCTATTGTCACTGATTACAAGCAGCGCAGAGGCAAGAGTCTTTTTTTCTTCTACATTCATCATGTATGGTTTGAATCTTCATTCATTCATTCCTTTGCATGTCCCTTGCGGAACTTTGCCTCCCAAACAGCACTCCTGTAGGCCTCTCGGTTGTGAGCAAGATGGCCTGCTGCTGCTGCATCCATTTCCAGATCGTCAACGATGTCTTGCAGCCATCTTCGTTTCGGTCTTCCTCTTTTTCTTTTTCTCATTATGTATCCTTCCAATACGGTCTTCTCTAAATTATCATGACGTTTAATGTGTCCAAAATATTTAAGTTTTCTCTCTTTAATCCTCTTTACTAGCCAGCCTTCTTCAATATTAAGCTCTTGTAGTATAGATATATTTGTCCTTTTTTGTGTCCACGATATTTGGAGAACTCTTCTGTAGCATTTACATTCAAAGGCATTTATGCATTTCTCAGCTGTTTTGTTAAGTGTCCAGGTCTCACAGGCATATGTTGTGATGGGAAAGATGCATGCCCTTAAAAATCTTATTTTTGTGGTTCTGTCTGCTCCTCTCCACAGATTCTTTATTTGTTTTACTGGTTTGAATCTACAGTAATAATAATAATAATAGATTTACTGTACCATTGTTTTGGTGACACCAGAAAAGAAATTAGAATTCGAATTACCAAAGCAGCATTGACCTTCAAGAATCTTGAGAACATATAACATTCAAAAGTTATAAACACAAAAGCCTGGTTAAGATTATTCAATTCAAATGTAATATCCACACTCATTTATGAAAGCTGTAATACAACTAAAGAAACAGACAAGAAATTAGACTCTTTCGAAAACAAATGCTTAAGGAAAATACTCGGTATAAAGTAGAATGAATTGAAGAATAACGCAGAGATAAGGCAGATGAACAAACAACAACCTGTCTCATGGTTGATCAGAAAAAGAAGATGGACATATGCCGGTCATGTGATGAGAAGAAACAATCAGAGAATCCCAAAACAAGCCATCAAATGGAGCACAATAGGCCGAAGAAAAAGAGGTTGACCAAGTGAAACTCCAAAGAGAACAATGTTAAGAGAAGCCAATTCAGTGGGCATAACATCCTTTGATGAGATTGAAAAACTCGCCGAAGATAGGACATCTTGACGAATTACCATGGGGGCCCTATGTGACGTTTAACGGCACGGGAAGGATCTAAACATTGTTTTGCCATGTGGACTTATTGATCCTTCGGGATCAGCGAAACAGAATCGTACCCCCATACGATTCCTCTCCAGCAGAACTACAAAAAGGTAAGTATGGACGTAACACATGATGATGATTATGCTTAAAGTGAACCTTTTTCTCAAGTTTGATCTAAGAATTATTAAAAAAAAACCTGCCACATCCCACTTGACATTGAACTTGATACGTGTACTTCACTATCTTCAAGCAGTGTTTGGCGCATGGGAAACATCTTTACACTTGTATGTGTTGTTTACTTATTAAGTATCAACAAGAAATATATGAAGGCTCTCATTTTTTCCTGGAGCATTTCTCTTTCGCTTTTCCCACTCCCCCCCCCCCCCTCCTCCCCTATCGAACTCTCACCACATAAAAACAGTAAGGTCAAACAAACCGATAACAAATATCTAATAATCCAGAGCAAACAAACAATTATTCTGATCACGTAGGGAAAACCTGTATTTGTTTTTTCCCGCCATCCAAGGAAAGATGGAAAGAATGGGGGTGTGGTGGAAAAAAAACAGCGTGTCATTATGCAGAACAGTCTCACAGGAAGTTGCAAATATTGTAATCCCTGCGGACAGAAAGCTGTTCACTCCGGCAGCAGCGACTTCACGTAAAAACATCTTGAGAACATCAATCAGGTCCGGATGCATCTCAGTCTTCAGTGCGTTGAACTGCTCAACATACAACAGCGCTTTGAAAATGATACCGCCATGATGCTGGTTTTCTAAAATAAAGAAACTAATAATATATATATATAGGTTTACTAATTCGGTGGTACCGGTTCCAACTCCCGGCAGTTGGATTTTTACGGGTACAACACCAAAAAAGGCACTGGTAAAGCGGCCAGGCGTGATACTGACCACATCACACTTTCATGTGCCGAAGGTCGTGAAAATGGGACCGTACCCCCAATATGCCTTAATGGCAATATGTCACGCCGGGCAGTGTGGGTGGGCCAAATCTTCACAAATCTCGGTCCTTGAGCAACTCTGTTGCTGATATCTTTCCACGCAACAATGCCAGAACTTCCAACATATTTTTCGATAATAATATCTGACAGTTTGTACTTCTATTTGCGAGCAGTAACATAAAGCATGAAGTCTGACAAGAGTATGCTTTTCTAGTCTTCTTGTCTTGTTTGTACGTGTAAAATGTTTCCAACCTCACCAGCACATGCCAGGGCTGAACATCAATGGAAGAACAACTAACAAAAGGACAAATGAGGGGTGTCTGAATAAAACAACTGCTAAAATATGAACTGAAAATGCTTGGTCGTGATGATAAAAACATATTTCTCTAAATTAAAGGCGTGTTTTTTTTTTTTTAAAATTTTTTCTGTGCTGAGATACGTTATCGAGTTGAACTCCTGCGCGCCTCCCTTTAAGACACACTTGGAACAAAAAATGTAAAGGTTATAGAAAGGTTTGAACAGGTTATTTTCCCATTAGCTGTACCTGGCAAATAGTGAATCTTTTAAGGACAAATTTCTCTACAAGTGGCATGTGTTAATTCCCTTGAGGGAACTAATCGCGCGCTACGTCTTTGTTTTCTGCAGTTCACCTATGTTGCTTTATGAAAATACCAACTCCGCACTAAACTGTAACATGTTCATGAATGTATACCTGCTCACTAGTCAGTACAAAAAGAAACAAGGAAATATCAGGACAAATACAGTCTGTAACTTATAATGTGATGCGGAGAATGAAAACTGAAATGAATATTGAAATGAGAATCTTACATCCTTCTTGTGCCGTTAAACGTCACATAGGGCCCGCATGGTAGTTCGCAAAGATTTCCTGTCTTCGGCGAGTTTTTCAATCTCATCAAAGGATGTTATGCCCACTGAATTGGCTTCTCTTAACATTGTCCTCTTTAGAGTTTCACGTCGTCGACCTCTTTTTTCTTCGGTCTGCTGTGTTCCATTTGATGGCTTGTTTTGGGATTCTCTGATTGTTTCTTCTCATCATATGACCGACATATGGCCATCTTCTTTTTCTGATCAACCATGCAACAGGTTGTTGTTTGCTCATCCGTCTGATCTCAGCGTTGTTCTTTAATTCATTCCACTTTATATCGAGTATTTTCCTTAAGCATTTGTTTTCGAAAGAGTCTAATTTCTTGTCTATTTCTTTAGTTGTTTTCCAGCTTTCACATGCATAAATGAGTGTGGATATTACATTTGAATTGAATAATCTTAACTTGGTTTTTGTATTTATAACTTTTGAATGCCATATGTTCTCAAGATTCTTGAAGGTCATTGCTGCTTTGGCAATTCGAATTCGAATTTCTTTTTTTGGTGCCACCATTGTGGTCTGTATAGCTGCCGAGATATGCAAAATGGTTTACTTCTTCAACAGCTGTCCCTTCTATGTATATTTGTCCTTCGTCGTTAATGAGAACCTTCATTATTTTTGTTTTATCCTTGTTAATTTCAAGTGGTATTTTACTAGTCATTGAACACAGGGTATCTGTTTTTACTTGCATTGAGAATAGCTATGACATAAAATATCATGCACTGTATACTGACATCTTTTCTCCTACAAGTTCAAGAGAAAATGTTTACGAGATCGCACTATCGTCTCTTCAAGAAGAGAATATGATCAGAAAGATCTGGTACTTATTACATGCAGGATGATTTCAACAGCTAATAATAGACACTGGACAGTTTAAGACAATATTAACAGTTCAACTATACTGTATGTCCGTGGACAGATTTATGTTCCTGCAACAGAATAGTCAGAAGAGGGTACAGATGGAGTTTGTGATATATACATGTAATAAAGAAGTGCAGACAATTCGAGCTGAGTGCTGCGATATCTTCGTCAGATGATGATGATGATAATGATGATATTGATGAAAGACAACTGACAGTATTGGATTGTTCTCACCGTTTTTCTCGTTTGCGACGAAAACAATGAACTGCTGTACCAGGTTTTTCATAGCTCCACGAGCACATGGACCACACGGGTTCTGTGTATGGTTTATAGAGTAACTGTGATATTGTCAGTTTCTATTAAATGTCCTCACATAAATCTTCACCTTGTTTATAAAGTAATTGTGATATAGGCAGCTTCTGTCACACATAAAAATATGGATATGTACCTGGTTCATGACGTAATTGTAATATAAACGGCTTCTGTGCCCTATGGATCTGTATTTGCTCTGTGACTAATTGTGATATAGACGGCTTCTGTGCCCTATGGATCTGTATTTGCTCTGTGACGTAATTGTGATATAGACGGCTTCTGTGCTTATATGAATCTGTATTTGCTCTGTGACGTAATTGTGATATAGACGGCTTCTGTGCCCTATGGATCTGTATTTGCTCTGTGACGTAATTGTGATATAGACAGCTTCAAAGAAATGTGGTATAGAAGAGAAAGAAGGTCTTATTCAGTTGTAATCTACACCCTAACATTGGTGAGGACATCTCTATTTTGGATATAGGTAATTAGAAGAAGGTAACTGAACTGTTGACGAAATAAATATTACTAAAACTATAATTTTAATTAAACACAAAACACTATTAAATATGAACGCATTAAATAATAGTAAATGTGATTTGAAAATTACAGATAGTATCGATGAACTTGATGAATCAAAATTAACATCCAATGTGGAAATAATTTGTTGCCCCATTACCTTGGTAGGGAAATTTGTAAAGTAACAGCAGAAAGGGAAACGTTTCATAATGCTGAAACGGAAATGCTGTAGAGCGAAAAAACAAATTCTTAACACGGATATTGTGAACAATCTTGCGTGAAAGAAAAAAAAACTGAAAAAAAAGATCATACAGGAAATGATAGTTCTGTTCTAGAGAACTTGCCTCGTGATGTAGAATAGATGAAGACAGCACACTTCTGTTTGGTACATAGCGCATAAATCTGCATTAAGACGCACCACAGTTCGCATAAATCTCACAGCCTTGTCACTGTGGACATGACAGTTTAATCAGATACATTCGCTGCGTAATCCCAGGATAAACAGGGAAGGGCTTAAAGCGAAAACAACAGCAACATTCTGTCAGCGCAAACAAAGGCCATGAAACAGATTAAATAAGTTAGATTTTTTGTGTGCCCAGTTAAATATTCTGCGCGGAGATGATGAAGCCCAATATATTATCAGAAGGCAAAACTTTGCTTGTTCGAGGGAACCTGTCGATTATAAGCGAGGAAAACGGAGGAGATGCTCTTGGAAAGAAGGCGATGTGCGGATTTTCTCTTGTCTCCCGGCTCTCATTTCCGCTTTCTTCGCCTCTCGAACTCAACCACTAAATGACGTCTTGTGAGAGCCAGCCCGCTGGTGTCAAATCGCCCGTAATCACCCTTGCAAATTCAAATGTCGGTCGATGCAGGCGGAATTATTGTCCCCTAACCGACAAATTGCAGTCTTTTGACGTCTCTCTCCAAGTAGGCTCACGGTTTTCATTAAGGCAGAATGGATACTGGCTTGGATGTCCTCAGTGTTTGTTCTCTGAAAGCGCTGCGCGAGGACCTAATCCCTTCTCATCCTCTCCTGAAGCAAGTCCTAATGCCAGCAGACTGAGACTTAGGTTAAAAAAGCAAATATCTCCCTCGATTGACTATATTATACACAATACAGCCATGCTCCGTCATTTTAGTTTTAAGATGTCAGAAAGAGCCATGTGAGATCTTTAACTTGATATCATACGCGAGTTTTAACCATTTAACTCCGCAGAAAACTTTGTAACTGTTTCTTACTTGATTTCTGAGCACCTGCCTGCCTGCTGCTGCTGCTGCTGCTACAGTTATTACAGCTGTGTTTTTAAGATCACGTAAAAGACAGCGATTAATAACAAATCCTCGAGAGAATCTTCCGTCATAACAATTGCCTCTTGGGAAATGTCAATTTGCCCATCCTGTTCAAGACGCAGTGAGTAATTCCTGTGGGCACGGAATAAGAGAGGGGAAAAAAAGCAGGATCTTGCATTTTAAAGAAGGATAGGCTTGACGTGGAATGACAAGGATGTTAGCTGCTTCTCCGCTTCAGAACCTCAGTCTGTCCATTCAAATTCTACCTTCATATATTTCACACTGTTCTGATACTCAGCTGTTTACTGCACTTGTGTACATGCTATTAAGGTACTGTAAAAAAAAAACACATGAACCTATCACAACACTGATCCAAATAAATGTGATCTTCTAACAAAGTTTTATATTATATTCATGTTGCCACACATTTCAAACTCTATGATCTGCTAACACGAAAATCCAAAAGGCTACTCAGAGAAGTCTAAAACGCTCTAAATTTTTAATGAGCAAAAAATGGCGCATTGTCTAGAAAGTCCAGAGCCATAGAACAAATTCCTCAGAGTACAACAAAGGATAGTGTTTTTATAATGCGCTTTTCAATCCCTAACATTTTAAGACGAACTGATCTTTCACCATAAATCCGTCTCAACAGTGTAAGCTCCCATAGCTGTAAAGTCATTATTTTTAGCCAAGTTACTGTGGCGCTACGTCTTGAGCACATTTTCTAACATACACAGTCTAGTCAAGACAGTATTCTATGCTTACATGTATCCCTGAATTTTAGATTATTCATTGGATTAGAGGCGTATGACGCCAACCAGATGGAAGTGATTACACATTGTGTAATGGCATTTCTTGTCATAGAAGACAGTTTTGAAGCAAGCAGGCGCCAGTTGTGGGATTTGATGAGCATCATTTGCTGAACAGCTTCTGTCATAAGCTGAACGCAAGGACTTTGATATATCAGCTTAGTATATGTCCTGAATCACATGTGCGGTTAGTACTGAGAAAATGCCTTGTCACCAGGGCAGTGGAGAGCCAGATCGGGCCTTGTAAGGTGTTGTGTTGTTTTCTTTTGTGTTTGTTTTTTTTTTCTGGGTTGGGGGGAGACAGTCCAGTTTTGTACTTGACACAGCACCCACATCCCCACCACATTTATGGTTAATGCAGCAACATCTAGACGCAGGTTACAGAACACAGTTCAGACTGAACATGGCGTAGACACAGGTTACAGAACACAGTTCAGACTGAACATGGCGTAGACACAGGTTACAGAATACAGTTCACTCTGAGCGTAACGTAGACACAGGTTACAGAACACAGTTCACTCTGAGCGTAACGTAGACGCAGGTTACAGAACACAGTTCACTCTGAGCGTAACGTAGACGCAGGTTTCAGAACACAGTTCACTCTGAGCGTAACGTAGACACAGGTTTCAGAACACAGTTCAGACTGAACATGGTGGAAATTAAAACGTCGGAACATCTACTCATAGCACCACGACACCATATTGGGTTATGGACACAACAGACATAGTCATAATTAAGGTACAACGCAGGTAGTTCAACACAGACGTCAAGCAATGGGGGGGGGCCTTCTTCAAGTGCCCACTTGAGATTACATTAATCAGATATACAGTCTCATCCTATAACTTATGGAGCTAACCACAAACATTATTTTATAAAATAAACAATCAAATAAAAATTTACAATATAAATATTATGACAACTTACGTTACTCTCTGACTAACACGACTCGTCCAGACTCACACTTTCCTCTACTCGACTCAGCCAATCATCTAAAGATTCATGGCAAGATTCATGCGTCTGAAAATCTTGCGCAGTTGCAGAGTATGTTACAAGATGGTAGTCTAAGGAACCTCTCAGCAGAGATGTAGGGTCTATTAGAAGGTGGGTAGTTTAAAGAACCTCTCAACAGATATACAGGGTATGCTAGAAGATGGGTAGTCTAAAGAACCTCTCAACAGAGATACAGGGTATGCTAGAAGATGGGTAGTCTAAACAACCTCTCAACAGAGATACAGGGTATGCTAGAAGATGGGTAGTCTAAAGAACCTCTCAACAGAGATACAGGGTATGCTAGAAGATGGGTAGTCTAAACAACCTCTCAACAGAGATATAGGGTATGCTAGAAGATGGGTAGTCTAAACAACCTCTCAACAGAGATGCAGGGTATGCTAGAAGATGGGTAGTCTAAAGAACCTCTCAACAGAGATGCAGGGTATGCTAGAAGATGGTTAGTCTAAAGAACCTCTCAACAGAGATGCAGGGTATGCTAGAAGATGGGTAGTCTAAAGAACCTCTCAACAGAGATACAGGGTATGCTAGAAGATGGGTAGTCTAAAGAACCTCTCAACAGAGATACAGGGTATGCTAGAAGATGGGTAGTCTAAAGAACCTCTCAACAGAGATTCAGGGTATGCTAGAAGATGGTTAGTCTAAACAACCTCTCAACAGAGATACAGGGTATACTAGAAGATGGGTAGTCTAAACAACCTCTCCACAGAGATACAGGGTATGCTAGAAGATGGGTAGTCTAAACAACCTCTCCTCTATGGTCCATCCCTCCGGATTTTCCTTTAATGGTAACAGACCTTGACACGCTCTACCCCTCTTACCAGGTTAGACCCAGGTTTGACAGTGAAGTGTTCTACTTGCTGTCACACGTCTGCGTGCGAAATTCTGACCAGACTTTGAAGACGATGGGTTACACTGACAAAATGAAATGACTAGAGTAAGGAAACTAAAAAAAAAAACAAACATTGTAACTGCCAGTTTTATTAAAGCGCGCCAACACAAAGGTTACTATATACATAACATAATGGTAACACGAAGGACATTTCAAATAAGTGAAATTATACAAAAGAAAGAAGCAAAAACTGAGGTCACAGAGAAAGAATGACTGAAAAGAAATCTCTGCAGTGGACAAATACAAATTATATTTGTTTCTTTTTCTAGAAGTACATGTGGCGAGATACATGATAATGCCATTTCACAGTAAACTTAGCAGAGATTACATTCTTTATGAGGAAGCATTTGGCAAGGGCAGATAACTAGTAGATGCTTCTTTTAGAATATGTTAGGGGGATTTGGGGGGGGGGGGGGGGGGGGTGAGGGTGAGCAGAAGTCTGAAACCATAAAATGAAACATTCGTGGCGAATTTTTAAAAAAAAAACAAACATTTGAAATGACATTTGACTGCGCCACTAATTCAAATAATCTTATTGGACTCACTTCAAGATATTTGCCATAACCAGTCAGAGCTTGTTAAAAATAAACATGTTTATTGAATGACTGGTCTCGTATTAGCATTGACAAATTACTCAGATCTTCAGATGGTCCATAGAGCAGTTTTATATGTTTATACAATGTTTTTTTTTCTTCAGAACATCCTGCTGAAAGCATTGTGATATATTTAAAGTATTGAGAGGTTTTTTTTCCTCCAAAAGGTTTGGCTGTTCTTTCATGAAGTTGTGAAAGCAAAGATTGTTTAAGTTATAGCAGCTGTGTTTACAGGCCTCAGTAAATAAACATGACATGGCAAAGACTTAGCAGCACTCAGAGTTCGCGAGATCGTGGCTGGGAACACGGACACAAGGAATAGAAGTTGTGGCGCGGATTTGGTGCGAGAAGGATAGCTAATTTGATAGTTGGAAAATATGTCTGTAATCACTGCGTCGTGCTTGGAAGATCTACAGCGTCTTGAGTTATCAACGTTATCATTGTGCACTTCGTCATTTCCGCGAGCCAGTCATTACTGTCATCATGTTGGAATTAAGCGTCTTCGTCTGTAACTTGTCAGCTTGCTTCAGTTGATTTGACTCTGAAAAAGGCTTTTCATGTGTGTTGTTCGTATACACAAACATAGAGACTTTATTGTGCCACACTTTCCTTACAACATTATATACATTCTTTTCTTACAAAGTTCATATTCAGCAGACAGACAATTTTTTTATTATAAAGTTCATATTCAGCAGACAGACAATCTTTTTATTATAAAGTTCATATTCAGCAGACAGACAATCTTTTTATTACAAAGTTCATATTCAGCAGACAGACAGTCTCCCTCACCCCTCCATTATAATGATGCCTCTGTACTTGTTTAATTTATAAAAGATAATATCCATGATTTTCCTCGCAACGTCACCGAAATTGATGCTGCTTCTATTTTTCCCGTTAATTTGTAGTTCTCCAGGATGTACAAAACATGATCTGCTAATATCTCACACGCTTCAAGAAGGATATGAAAACCCGACAGTTTCAATTGTAAACCTTTCAAATGTTAAAATACCTCATCAGAAATCGTAGACCAACTTTAAGGCTTGGGTGTTTTGGTGAATCTACCGTAACTGAAGCATGTTTGTTTCGTGTAAGTCACTATCGTTTCATGAAGATCACAATGAGCTAGAACATTAACGGCTATACATTCACATTTTATTCTTACATCATCATCATCATCATCATCATCATCTTCAGGTGCCGTGCCGACTGGCGTTGGCTATTTTACTTCTCCAGAGTACACGATCCTTCATGCAGGGCATCAGCTCACTTGGTGATCTCCTCTCACACCATCCCGCCAGACTGTCCAGTATCATTTCTCTTGGTCTTCCTCTTGATCTTCTTCCTTCTATTTTTCCTGTTGTTATAATATTTTCATTGCCCCCTCTTCTCGTTGCATGTCCTATGAAAGTACATCGTCTCTCTCTTATCTTTTTGACAAGGTTTTTTGTTTCTCCAGCTCTTCTCATACATTCTTCATTAGTTATTTTTGCTGTCCAGGGGATTCGCAACATTCTTCTAATAAACCACATTTCTGCTGTTTCCAATGATTTTTGTGCAGACTTGCCTATTGTCCATGATTCACTTCCATATAACAAGATAGGTTCAATATAGCATTTTAGGACTCGTTTTCTAACATTCATTGATAAGGATGTGTTGGTTAATATGTTTCTCATTCTCTGAAATGCAGTCTTTGCTTGGCCTATTCTGTTCCTAATTTCTGTTCTGCATTTCCCATCTGAAGTTATTACTGCTCCAAGGTATTTAAATTTCTGCACCTGCTTTAGGATCTCTCTCTCTCTCTCTCTGAACCTTAAGTGCCAAGGCACATGGGGCTTCCGAATGGGTTTTCCACAAATGCCTGTCCTTTTCCTTTTTTTCTGCTCTTGCCCAGGTGAGCCCTCTATTACTCAACATCCTTTCTGTTGTTCTTCTCCATGTCTCTTTTGGTCTACCCTTACTTCTGTTCCCCTGTGGTATCCATCTAAGTGCTATTTTTGGTAGTGAGTTGTCAGTCACTCGGAGCACATGTCCCAACCATCGCCAGCGTCTTTCCTCAATAGTTTAGAATAGTTCCATTTAATTTTATACTGCATGGTGGTGGATTCTGTTTCTTAGATATAACCATAGTCTCTGTGTTTTTTATGTTCAAAGTAAGGCCTTTCTGTTCACTTTCTTTGGCGACTTTATCCAAGAGATTTTGTAAGTCTTGTTGGTTCTCAGCTATCAGTACTGTGTCGTCAGCATAACGAAGGTTGTTAATATTGTATCCTCCAATTTTTATGCCTGGTTCTGTGATGATCGTTCTTAGAATATTCTCGCTGTACAGAGAAAAAAGTCTGGATATAGTACACATCCTTGTCGCACCCCTTGTTATTCTTACACATGTTATTATTTTTTTCACTGGTCTAAACGAATTGTTATATTTGTCACAGTGCAAGGCTAAAATGCTACTAGTCTAAACGAGCTCTGTTTGACACTGTGGAAGGTTACCAATGTATTGATCTAAACGAGTAGTTGTATTTGACACTAAAGAAGGTTACCAATGTATTGATCTAAACGAGCAGTTGACACTATGAAAAGCTAACATGACACTGACCTAAACTAGTGGTTATGTCTGACACTTTGGAAGACTAACATGCTACTGATCTAAACTAGCGGTTGTGTCTGGCACTATGGAAGGCTAGCTATCTTTCTTATGTAACATGCTTCACACTGTTGTTTTGTCATGAAAGACGTCAGTTTATAGCTTGCACTACTGTTTCTACTGCATGTTTTTTCTTAGAAGTGTATGGCGTGTAATAGTGTGAACGACCACCAAGTTCAATAGAAAACTAATCTACACATAATTCATAAAGCTTTACCATTATATGACTCTACTGGGAAGGGAAATTCCCTTTGGAGCAAAATTTCGCTCACCAGTTTATGACCTACTCTCAACAAACTGAATTTATAACTTATAAGTAAAGCCATAACATAACTTACACCATCATCAGTACATCAATACTTGAAGAATATACACCAAAGAAAACTTTTAAAAATTCATTCGCGCTAGTTTATCGAGTCTGCCACACCGCACACAAAACTCGACTCTACTATACATATTATTGGATTTCCGCATCCTACACAAGTGTGTTCATTATAATGCAACATGAGAAAACACTGTAAATGTCAGCAGATTCACATTCCATAGATTATAGTATGTTGTGTATTGCAAGTGAGATAAACCTTTTTGTTGTACTAATTTGCATCATTATTTTTTTTCTAAATTTAAAAAAAAAGACTGGACGCCCCTTTAATATTTCTCGAAACAGCAAAACTATTATCTGAAAAGGGGGACAGTGCCACTAAAATGGTATTTCTGGTCGCTATTTATTTTCTAAAAAAAAATTACACAAATAAAAAATAACAGAAGACCGTTATTTTGACATACAGTCAGTACCTATATTTAAATAGATGGCACTGTAAAACTATTCTTTTCCTGTGTTCGTAAAATCTTGGGAATAGGAGGCGATGAGAGTAAGCTGAGTGAGAAAGTATTACTGATTTGAAATTATTAGTCATTAAAATTCATAAAGTGTAACTATAGCAACAGTTCTGAACCATGCGAAAATACTCATTGCTTGAACTGTCTTTGGAGGGGGGGGGGGGGGGAAATGGAAGCTACATCATCTATAGCCATTACTGAAAAATGTCTTTGCAAAAATTAAACAGAAAAGATAATACAACGACATTTGTTCTATCAAAATAATGAATGAATATTTGTAAGCATGTTCATTCTCAGAACTGTGCTGAAATCATTAAAAAGCTGGAGAAACACCATCCGAAACAATACGGTGAATAACCAACACACGTGATCAGCCTCATCAAACTCTTTATCGAGGAACTGATAGGTAAATGTATTATAAGTGCAAAATGGCTTTGATCTCTTGACATAGAACGGCTGAATGAACTATTCCAGTCCACTAGCTTCGTATCTAATAACCAGTAGATGAAGCATGCAATATAATTACCACAGGCGTATCTTCTATTTACGCGCTATAAGCGGAGGTTTTCTTAACCATTTCATGCTATATTTATTGTATTAAACTTTATTGTTGCATTCATTTATTCATTTGCATGTCCCTTTGCAAGCACATTTGTTAGGAAAAAAGTTTGAAAACTTATGTTTGTAAATATCCGACATTTATTATGTACACGAAAACAACATACATACATACATACATACATATATACATACATACATACATACATACATACATACATACATCCATACATACATCCATACATACATATATACATATTTACATATATACATATATACACACATGCACACATATACATACACACAAGTACACACACGTACACACATACATACATACGTACATCCATACATCCATATATACATCCATCCATACATATATACACACATACATACACATATACATACACACAAGTACACACACGTACACTCATACATACGTACATACATACATACAAAATTACATACATACATACACACTATATACAGTTCCGTTTGTTGTTAAACTTGCTGATGAGCCATGAACCACAACTTTGCTGGCTAGGATGTTATCGCTCCATCTTTCCTTATATGTTATTGGGCCATGGGGTAACATGTGACAGTCAGTTATACTGTCATCCCTCTTTCTGTGTATGCACTTGCGATCTAAGATATGATATCTGGCTATACTGCCATTCCTCTTTCTTTATACGTACTTCAGACATAAGATATAACAGCTGGCATTCCTCTTTCTGTATACGTACTTGAAACGTAAGATGTGACATCTTGCTATATTGTCATTCCTCTTTCTTTATACGTACTTGAAACATAAGATAAGATATAGCAGCTGGCTATACTGTCATTCAATTTTTATGCATACGAACCTGGAACATGAGATAAGATACGACAGCTGACTATATTATCATCCATTTTTCCAGTCTCTGTGGTTCGGGATGACTAAAGATCCGCTTCTCTGTTCCACAACATTTAAAACATACATACACATATTCATACATACGTAGTACGCTTTTAAATAATGTTATATTATTACCTGTCCTCATCTTCTTTAATGAAACCACTTAATGATTTTGATAATTAAAAAAATAATGAAACGAGAAATTAATCCTCACTAGAGATGTTATGATAATATAGGTTTTCATAAAAAAAGACAAGTAAATAACAAAGGATAGAGAACGAGAATAATAGACGGAAAGAAGCTGATAACGATGTGATTCACTCTCTGGTACTATAACGCGTATACTACTATGACCACCTTCACCTTGGAAAGTGAGTCGCTGTGCATGCATCTCCTTTACCACTTTAGTTTAATGGACTAATTTTGTTGGAAGTGTCTTCATTAAGTTTCACTGCATCCTCTATGAGTCAACCTGAACAAGAAAAAAACACTGCATCCTCCGTGAGTCAGCCTGAACAAGAACACACTGCATCCTCCATGAGTCAACCTGAACAAGAACACACTGCATCCTCCATGAGTCAACCTGAACAAGAACACACTGCATCCTCCGTGAGTCAGCCTGAACAAGAACACACTGCATCATCCATGAGTCAACCTGAACAAGAACACACTGCATCCTCCATGAGTCAACCTGAACAAGAACACACTGCATCCTCCGTGAGTCAGCCTGAACAAGAACACACTGCATCATCCATGAGTCAACCTGAACAAGAACACACTGCATCCTCCATGAGTCAACCTGAACAAGAACACACTGCATCCTCCGTGAGTTAACCTGAACAAGAACACACACTGCATCCTCCATGAGTCAACCTGAACAAGAAGACAATATCTAGTTTATCTTTATCTCGGTGCTCGTTAAAGAACGAAGACTGTGAGGTTGCTATGAGCAGTTATAGTAAACTTATATGGTCACTTCTAGCGCGGATTAACTGCAGGGGCTTTTATGACTATAGCAGATAGCGATAAGGCAAGTGCTAATAAATGTCACACTTTCCAGGCCTGGGGTCATTAGACTATCATTTTCTGACACAAGTTCCAACCCCTCCCCTTCCTCCTTCGACCTCATTGTTCCCTGGTTTTGAAAATAAAAATCAAGAGATTGTAAAAAATGTCAGACTTTCATGGAGACTGTCCAAAACATAAGACATTCATAATTAATGTCCAGAATGTTAGACATTCATTCACAAGGACTGTTCGAAATGTTCAAAATTCACTGGAACATTCAAAGTTCAACTTGTAATATATGGAAAATAGTCCAAGATTTTCATTACGGACATAACATCATCATGTACGATCAGTCAGTGTAGCCCTCAGAGTGTGGCACATAGACTACGTGTAGAAGACACAAGGAAAGTCACTCCATCATGTACGATCAGTCAGTATCACCCTCAGATTGTGAGACATAGACTACGTGTAGAGGACACATGCAAAGTCACGCAATACTTCAGCTAGTAGCAGGAAATGCACATAATCTCAGTGTTCTATCTAGGTAGACGCCATCTTGATGGACTGTTCTCTGACCTTAGTGTATGCTGCCCTAACTCAGTTAAGGAAAATATGTCACAGGTTCGTACTCTTTTACGGTGAGTTAATGCACATAATTGTTATCTTTCTTTTTATTAACCAGTGCATTGTGACCTCTGTAAACAAGACACGTGAAACAGGACAACCTGGAGGGGGGACAAACTGCACACTGACTTTAAAATTCTTCATGAAGTATCCGCCATTTTGTTCTGTCTCTAGTTCCTACATCACGTTTTTCCAGAATCCTCTCAGCTTTCATTTATGTTAATTTTTCTTATGTACGTCAGTTTTCCTTCTTTATGTCGTGTCTCCTCCTTTATGTCAGTTTTCCTTCTTTATGTCGGGTCTCCTTCTTTAAGTCAGTTTTCCTTCTTTATGTCGGGTCTTCTCCTTTATGTCAGTTTTCCTTCTTTATGTTGCTTTTGTGTGCAAGATAGAGTATGGCACGGAATAATTCAGCGACAGTAAGCACATTATAATGATTTTGATGATGATGATGATGATTTGTAACATAACAGTAGCAGGACCTGTCTGAATTTGTAGCTCAGAACTAGCAATATTGTCTGCATACACGGAGTCATATGACACATCTCGTGCACAATAAAGAATCGTTGGCACAAGTGTTTTGAAATGAGAACATATGTCTCTATAGCAGAAGTTTGCTAGTTTAAAAACACACCTTGTGTCTTTTCCTCTGTGTGTGCGTCTACATTGTAATTCATGGTCTTCAGACACTTAAACTGGCTAATGGAGATGCAGCTAAATCACGTATGGCCACATTTATGCTTCTCTGATACATTCAGCATTTTACGCTTTCTCACACCTAGCGCTCGCTGTCGACAATGTATGGACCTTTCGATCATATTCTAGCTTGGCTTGAGTGATGAGAACTGTTCCTCTCATAGTTCGCACATCAGAATAGCCAGCTATTAATCAGGAGTAATCGGGCGATCTGAGGCGTGTGTTATGAAAATGACATCTGTGCCCGTCTTGGCAGACAGCCGAAAATTGTTTGGGATTAATTCCCATCCTCGTCACTCCAGCCATGGTAGAACTTTCAAGCCTGTGGTTGTGGGATCTTTATGTGGGATGGATTCAAGCTTTCAATTTGAAGACACTTCCACTGTTGGAGGAATGATCGTTTTCGAATCTAATTATAGAAATATAATGCTACAGAATTTATGGCAGTCAAGCTGAAGAAACTGACTAACTTAGTTCTAGATCATTCATTACATCAGACTGCAAAGTTTTGCCCAACGAACCACGCAAAATACGTCTAGTGGTACCAATGATTGTACAGAAGATGTCGGGTGCTACTGAAAAAGGGCACGATCGTCTTATAATTACAATCATTTTTTTTAGGTAATATAACTTTTAAAAAATAAAATTTCAGTGATATATTTAATACTTCTCTCAGAATGCTTGAATATCGGCACTGTATGCTTACGTAAATGGCTAGCTATTAACAGCAATAAAATAATGGTGTTCATAAATGCTTTAAAGGAGACAGATATACACTTGCTGAAGCATTTTTAACACAGTGCACATTTGTTAAAGCACATGTGTTCTTTAATTATACAGTTTTGCTTTGTTTTTTTTTACCAGTTAGAATGTAAATAGGGAATAAAATATACTTCGTCTTGCAACACCTATTAAAATCCAAAATCCTGTCAAAACACCAAGATAACAATCTACAAAACTATAATAGGACCAACCGCCATGTCTGTATCTGAAAGATGGAGCACAACAAAGAAAGATGAGCAACAATTGCAGGTCTGTGAGAACAAGATCCTAAGAAGAATCTTTTGGCCCATTAAGGATACCAACAGTTGAGAATGGAGAGCTAGAATGAACACTGAACTGAACAGCTTATTTAAATTCCAACGAACTATATGACTTGAAACTGAACAGACTACGCTGGTTGGGCAATGTAGAAAGAATGGAGGAGAACAGACAAATGAAAATTATGTATCCACAAGAGATGAGAGAAACGAGACCGAGACAGAGATGGAAAGACAACATAGAAGAGGATATATAAGAAATTGGTGTCACCAAGTGGAGAGAGAAGATTAGGAATAGAGAGGAATGGAGGCGAACTTTATCTGCAGCAATGATCCTTAATGGAAACTGAAGAAGAAGAAGAAGAAGAAGAAGAAGAAGAATGTGAATGTAAACACAGTATTAGATTTACAGTGGATGCATTTTACAACTTTGTTTTCAACATTTGCTGACGATCTGAGACCAATGTAAACTGCTCCATCGTTGATAATAACTTCTTCTTTCAAATAAAATACAAAGTCATTCACTTGTAATTTTTAACTGCCAATCTCAAACAGATTAATGTCTTTCAATCAGCGCTCCACATAAAACTTCTGCTAAGGAAACATATTTTTCTACCATCAGAAATGATTTTACTAGTGTAACTTTCTCCTTTTATTTCTTTGCTACGCTTATAACAACAGACACGAATTTTTCACATGAAATCTGTAGTCCGTTTACTTAAGCAATCATCGTTTTCAATTAAGAGATGTGAACTTTTCTGTGTGAATTTGATGAAATTTCTCCCTTAAATTATAACAAAGAATATTGTACAGTATATTATGTTTCATATTAAACACTTTTTATTATTGTGATAAATCTTGACTGGAAGATGCAAGTAATCTGAATTTCTAAACATTTGTGTTCATGTATGAAACTGTATTTGCTAGGAAAGGACAGTGGATAGAAAGTATCTGAGGTGAATATGTGTGTGTATTTGTGTTGCACAATGGGGTTGTTATCAGTTTACACCCTACCCCCGCCCCCTCCATGTACACATTGTGTTACGCAGTTTGCGTGTCGTGGTTCTATTATCTTGCCGTATTTACAGCCTGGTTCATAATGTATAGATCTCTGTACTATATACAACCATCATAACAACAGCAACAGCAACAAGAACAAAACTAAATAGATTACATATTCATATTAAACATGGATCATCATGCATGCACTCATGTCACTGAAACATGCGTTTTCTTTGATATCTCGCTACAACAATTAATACCACGCTGTGTTGAAGCCGTTGAATCGATGTTTTAAAAAAATCCGTTAAAAAATGTCAAGTGCTAAGTCGAGTCCTAATCGCTTCTTAATCTCTAGTGTCGAATTTAAGTCGACTGTTTGACTCCTGTCCGAGTCGACTTGCTGGAGTCTACAACGCTGCTAAGGCAAAGGAGAAGAGAAAGAAACACACTGGCTCCCGATTATCAAACCGTGTTTCAAGCTTCAATGGTTCAACACATCAACAGCTCAGAGCATCAACAGTTTTCTAAGCAACTAAAGGCTACTCTTATTCTAGTAATACAAATGTAGAAGCATTTATCAGACCTTAGAGGACATCCAGATTTCTCAGCAGATCCAGGGTTGCCAATCTAGATTAAAAATTAAAACAAATACCCGTTGCATCCAAGGAGGCAGTGAGAGAAACAACATTCTGGAAAGGACACGACGTCACATGAAGAAAAGAACTAGACCAACAGTGTAAACTTTCTCAAAACAAATCGTCTATAATTCGTAAATACATCTCTTGGAATTATTTCTCACGTACTTACCCTCGAAATGTCAAAATTCATGCAGTGCCAAAAAAAGATTCAGAAAATAGTAGTTAAAAGACGGATTATTTTTTCAATTAAATATTTCCAAAGAGGCTTTCTGGGTGTGGTACCTAAGCCCATTCTGAGTTGTACAAGTGTGGCATTAAAACAAAATGCCAAGGTCTGAAAATTCGTGCAAAATCTAAAAGACGCACAAGTGCTGCGGCATTTAAAACTCATGCTCTTACGTACAGTTGAGACAGAGATTTCCTGAGAATATGGAAAAATAGTTCTTTCTTCTCTGCAAATAATATGCCACAAAAAACAACAGACATCTCTTCAATATGTAAAGTAATGAAATATTTTAAGAAACATTTGAAGTCTCATTTACTGAAGCATAAAATCAATTAACAGGAATCAGTTTAGTTGAATGAACTAGTGAACAAGATACAGAATGAAGTGAAGTAAAACAATTCTTTCTTCTGGATATAATCTATTTAATGAACTTTGTGAATGTGGTATTTCAGATCTAAAACCTAAAAAAAAAAAGTAAGGGTGGTCCCATACCAAATGCCGTAGGGATGAAGCGTTAGAGACCTCATTATGCTGGGGCATCAGTGTATGAGGTAGAGTGGCTGGTTTCTTTCCTCGCTGCCTTTCCTTCCCAGATTTTCTCTAGTACCCATTTTACGAAGCTGGGTCGACCTCGGGGCCGCATTGGTAGGGGAAAAAAATCCCGCTCAGCTGAGGATTCGAATTCTCGACCATTCGGTTGCTAGACGAGTTCTCTAACCACTACGCTAACCAGCACCCTGGATATTCAAATGCTGATAGAGAGAGCGTATTTATTTGGATGAATCTTGCCAAATCTTAGTTGTGAAATAATATGAGGTTAGAACGTCTTCATGCTATTTTCTTCTACCAGTTCATCTACCAAGACATGGAAAATACTGCTGCACTTATATGCTTCTTGAAGTTCTAACAAAATATAGAGACAAAGGCAGTATTTTAAAACAAAATATGAAGCTTATAAAAAGTTTGACTTCATTCATCTACGGAAGTTAATGATGATTATAACCATCTTTTTCATCTTTCATTTGACCAAATCAAGTAATTATTAGCACTAAGAGTATATCTGTGTAATTAATTACTATTTTTCCGTTAATTTCAACTTATATAATTATTTTAGAAAATAAATATTTCGTAGATTTTTCTAATTTCGTAGAATTTCATAAATAATTCTAAATATATTTTGAAGCATTTCCAGATTTTTTATTATTATTATTTTTTTTGTAGAAAAGGATTGACACCACCGAACAGTCTTACTTCTCAACGTTCGTACGTATAATTACGTACTGCGACGGTGAACACAGACGCTAGACCATCCGTGGTGATACTTCATTCACAATCTCTTTTGATACTAAAAGCCCGTGTTTTTCAAGGACCTTTCAGAAAACGGCTGCATGTCCACAAATAATCAAAGCCTCTTCAGTACTCGGCACGATCGGAGAAGCGGAACTTCAATAAGATGTCTGCCAAAGAAATTTCTTTGCCTTTCTGCCCCCTAACCTTTGACCCCGGCGCGTGCAGCTGTCACCTTCAGATGAAGACGTCAAAGTTAGCGCGTTCTGGGGGTCAAGTTTAACACGTGCTGCTGCATCTCGGGAGGAAATTGATCGGAATTTTCTAATCTAAACACCAGCTCACCCTTTTATGAGTAACTTTTGCTAGTGAGTACTCTCATCCGAAGCGGTCGCTGTCATGCTTGCCCGACATTTCTTGAATTCCGCACCACAGACCCTGACAACAACCAAATACGTAGTACAGAAAGGGAGGGGGGGACAGGCAATATCCTACAGGAAAAATATTTCTAATATTAAACCTCAGATTTTGACATTTGATGCTGAAAAATATGAATTCTAATAACTGAAGTGATAACTTAGACAGATGGATTACAGAATTATGTTATATCTTGGACATTATGATTACAGAATTATTAAGTGACATCTTGGACATATGGATAACAGAATTATTAAGTGACATCTTGGACATATGGATTACAGAATTATTAAGTGACATCTTGGACATATGGATTACAGAATTATTAAGTGACATCTTGGACACATAGATTACAGAATTATTAAGTGACATCTTGGACATATGTATTATAGAATTATGTTGTATCTTGGACATTTGGATTACAGAATTATTAAGTGACATCTTGGACATATGGATTAGAGAATTATGTTGTATCTTGGACATTTGGATTACAGAATTATGTTGTATCTTGGACATATGGATTACAGAATTATTAAATGACATCTTAGACATATGGATTACAGAATTATGTTGTATCTTGGACATTTGGATTACAGAATTATTAAGTGACATCTTGGACATATGGATTACAGAATTATTAAGTGACATCTTGGACATATGTATTACAGAATTATGTTGTATCTTGGACATTTGGATTACAGAATTATTAAGTGACATCTTGGACATATGGATTACAGAATTATTAAGTGACATCTTGGACATATGTATTACAGAATTATGTTGTATCTTGGACATATGGATTACAGAATTATTAAATGACATCTTGGACATATGGATTACAGAATTATTAAGTGACATCTTGGACATATGGATTACAGATTTATTAAGTGATACGTTGGGCATATGAGTTACATAATTATTACGCGAAATATGATATTTTAAACCTAGAAAAGCGTGTATAATTTATTTATTTATTTTTATTCACTACTAAAAATCTATGTTAAAGACTGACCATCGTCAGTGCTACAATACCACCACAATCGCCATCATCACTGTTATCAGCACCACCACCATCACCACTACCATAACCACCATCATCATCACATCTATCACTACCACCATCATCGTCACTGTTGTCAGCAGAACCGTCACCACCACTACCATAACTACCACCATCATCATATCTACAATCACCACCACCATCTTCATCGCTATCAGCTGCTACTCTGTGGCTGGAGGCTGTCAGAAACAGTTCGTTTTGACTATTGCTCTGATGGTAACCACGGACAAGTTGTGGCCAGACAGTCTCTTAAAGGCGATACTTTAGTGATTCACTGGTTGTAGTTGTTCTGTTGATTCTGTGATGTGCATTTCCTTACAACATCATTTTCTGCATTTTTTTGTTTCCAGTCCTCTCGTTAGATCAAAATACTTTTCATGTCTAGTGCTTTCATGATTATTCGTGTCTGGTGTTTTCATGATTTGTCTGTGTCTGGTGGTTTCATTATTTTTAGTGTCTGTTGTTTTCATTATAATTTTTTCATGGCTGGTGTTCTCGTGATTTTTCTGTTCAGTTTTCTTTATTTGAATACTTTTTGTCGTCTCATTATGAAATAAGTCCATTCTTTTGTAAATCCTCATTTCTTAGACCTTGCTATCTTATTTAATGCTTATTATTTTATTTATTTTCTGATTTAAAACTCATGTAATGGCTGTATCTCAGCATCAGTTATTTGTTTAGAAACCAGCACTTGTACCATTTCTTCAGATAAGTATTTCCACCTTCGCTGTTCAAACTGTTCACGTTTTGTCTGCATTTATAGAAGAATTATAAAACGTATATTTCTATATATACTACTAAAAAGGTCAAGGGTCTTTTACCAACTCTCACCATATTAAAAAAAAAAAAGAGAAACGGTTTGTATTTAATGACACTGTTTTTCAGTCACTTTGTAGGAACAATTAAGTTTTAAAATGGGGGTAATAATTGTTTGTAATTAATATGTTGCTTATATTGTTCTTATTTTTATGGTATAGTTGAAAGTGATTATACAACTACACATCGACACGTTTACACAAATGAAAAGAAACACAGACAATTCTTCTATGTATACCAAGCCAGGGGACGGAATTCCAAAAATAGCACACTTTTGGTACTACCCGCTCTCTGACCATTATCTCTACGTTAGGGTTGCCAATCAACCTATGTTTGCTAATGTTCTTTATCTACTCACTTACAATTTGGACATCAGAGAATGAGTGTTTCATGAGGAATAACGAACTTGTATGGGAGTAATTGTTGGTTATTTCAACATACCCTTCTTTCTGAAATTCAGATATTCTGGCAGCTGAAATAAAGATGGTCAGTAACATGTGTGACCACCACAAGCATTGATACAAACCAGGCAACGTTGCCTCTGGATAAAATCAACTTCCTGATAGTGTGTTGGGGAATCACTAGCCACTTCTGCTGCAGGGTTTGAAACAGGCCAGATGGTGGGGTTACCTCTTGCTGATTGTCCCAAAATGCCCCAGAGATGCTCAGTATGGTCAAGATCAGGTGAGAGCGCGGTCAGACCATCCTGGTGACACGGTGCTGCTGGAGAAGTTATTAACAATACGAATTCTGTAGGGACGGGCGCTGCCATCTTAGAGCACAACACTTTTCCCAGTAGACTGAAGTGCTGGGAGTACAAGAGGCTAAACAATATCATCTGTATACTTAATCCCTGTCAGGTTCCCTTCGATAAGATGCGGGAGCGTTCTGTAGTTCATTGCAAAGCCACCCCATACCATGACTGAGCCACCTTCATAGCGATCATGCTCCCTAAATGTGGCATTCTGCCATCGTTAAACGACATTATGAACCTTTATTCATCTATAAAGACTACCATGGGCCACTGCTGGCTAGTCCATGCCAGATGAAGTCGACATCAAGTAAAGCGAGCAGCGCGACAAACTTGTGTAAGGCAGGGGAGTACTGCAGGACGTCTTGAGTGAAGATTTGCTTCATGAATCCTGTTGCGAATCGTTTGGTCGCTATCAATGATTTTGCTTTTTGCTCACATTTGCCCCCTGATTGCGTCAGTGGCGACTGTTCTGTCTCTCAGGATAATGTGGGACAAAGTATCGATCTTGTTGCACATTTTTGGACGTCCAGATCTTGTGGCTTCTTCTGCAGTTCCGGTTTTGACAAAAGAGGACACAGACAGTCTTTAAATGACCATACCATGGCGCGCCATCTGTCAGCATCCTAAGTCGATGTCTCTGAGGCATTGCTACCAACACGACCATAAATACCCTTGCACTTGAAAAAAGTGAATGAACCATGTTCAGTACTACAAAGGCTGCACGTGGAAGACATTTTTGTCGCTGAGGGAAATGTATCCTTAGTAGGGTGAAGTCTGGCCCAAATTACTGGCAATTTTCTGGCGGTTTTCTTGTGTTGTGGAGCATCTATAACAGCCTGGTTTATTCTGCTTCAGCTGAAGATTTTCTCACCATCATATCGTTTATTAATGTCTCTAACCTTGGCAATCAGTTGTCACGGACAGTCATTTCAGTATTCGCAGCAATATTTTTTTTCTCAAATCACCTGAAAAATCAGTTGATTAGGGCTCTTGAATTCTGTTCAATAGTATATTTCTGTGTATAGAAGCAAGCTCTTTAAATATAGTCAATGCTAGTGGAAACTTCTCGATATTTTTTTTGCTAAAGTGCAGTTCTCATTTCCGTCAAGAGTAAAGTAATGACAGAAACTTTTTATTCTCATAATCCATTGAAATATCTTGTTTAATTCATTACCTTTCTCTCTCAGTATTTTTGCATCTGCATATAAAACGCCATTTGAGTTGTTACGGCTTGCAGTTTGCACTTCTTTAATTTTGTGGACTATACTTTGATCCCACTTCCCTTCTATTACGGATATAAATGAGGAGAAAGTTTCAGAAAAATAAATGCAAGAGTGCTATACTAGTACCCATGGCTGGAGAACATCAAGAGATGGACAGGAAACAAGCTGGTCATATGTACCAACTGAACAAAAGGCAAGAGAAAGCTGAAGATCTGTCGCATACATTTTTCCCTGGGGAAAAATAAACACGTAACCATGACTGTCAGATTCACCACCTCCTTTTATTTCCACTACACCGTTCTCACAACTCCATCACTGACATGAAGTAAATTTGTGTGCTCCCACTACATCGAGTCACGACTTACTCCCAACTTCTTTAACTTTCCATCAACCCCATTCCCCCTCCCCCCCCCCCCCCCACCACCCTCCCGCTTCCCCGAGTCTCCAATGTAACGAGGATCGAACATGATGCAATTTACTGGCACCGATTCCCAGCCTGGCTAGAAATAAGCCTCAAAATGATGGTCCGGTCCTTCAGGCCTAAAAATGTATTAGATACTTGTTCTGATTTTCAAGAAGGTTTCACCGAGCCAGAAATAAATTGGAAGCTGAGGTACCTTAAACAAGAGACATTGTAGCTCTGTATGAAAGAGACTGAAACAGCGGGAAGTAGGAGGACATTTCTGAGACGAATTTGTCAGAAACTAAAGAAGGAAAGACCGACAGAAAAGAGACTTAAAAGAGACTGAAAGAAATACCTACAGTCAAGACTCTTAGCTTGAATGTTTGTCTTGATTGCTACAGTGACAATTATTAGCCTGAATGTTTGCCTCCATAGCTACAAGGACAATTTTTAGCTTGAATGTTTGTCTCGATTGCTACAGTGGCATTTCTTAGTCTGAATGTTTGTCTCCATAGCTACAATGACAATTCTTAGCTTGAGTGTTTGTCTCGATGGCTAACGTGCTAAAGTGACAATTCTTAGCTTGAATGATTGTCGCGAGAACAAGGAACTACAAAAATAACAATGCTTTTGACGAACATTCTGAATACACGAACATCGAATCGTAAGCCAGGTGACTTATAGTGGGTATTTGTGAATTATAGAGTCAGGCAAAAGTAATAGACTTCTCAGTTATGTTATTTGCATGTCCCTTGCGGAACTTTGCCTCCCTAAACGCACTCCTGTAGGCTTCTCGGTTGTGAGCAAGATGGCCTGCTGCTGATGCATCCATTTGCACATCATCAACGATGTCTTGCAGCCATCTTCGCTTTGGTCTTCCTCTCTTTCTTTTTTCCCATTATGTACCCTTATAAGACAGTCTTCTCTAGATTATCATGACGTTTAATGAGTCCAAAATATTTAAGTTTTATCTGTTTAATTCTCTTTACTAGCCAACCATCTTCAATAATAAGTTCTTGTAGTATAGATATATTTGTTCTTTTTTGTGTCCATGATATTTGAAGAACTCTTCTGTAGTATTTACATTCCAAGGCATTTATGTATTTCTCAGCTGTTTTGTTAAGTGTCCAGGTCTTACAGGCATATGTTGCGATGGGAAAGATGCATGCCCTTAAAAATCTTATTTTTGTGGTTCTGTCTGCTCCTCTCCACAGCTTCTTCAGTTGTTTTACTTTCTGAAGAGCGATAGATGCCCTCCTGTTAATTTCCCTCATTGTATCTCCATTATTAGTTAGTAGTGATCCAAGATATTAAAAAAAACTCTCCACTTCTTCCAATTTTTCCTCATATTTAATCTGCCTTGTTTGTTTTGTCAGTTGTCATCAGTTTAGTTTTCTTCGCATTAAGATAGAGGTTTTACTCTTCGCTGTTCTTAATGACTGACATAATTAGTTTCTCCGTTCTTTTTTTGTGTTGCGGACAGTAATACTGTGTCATCAGCATATCTAATCTCTGGTATTTCATAACCTCCAATTGTTATGGCATCGTAATATTCTATGTCTCTAACATTCCTCATTATATTTTCATTATACAAGTTAAATAGGTAAGGCGACAATATGCACCCCTGACGGGTGCTTGTGAACAAATATAGAATGCTGGTTCACTGACAACTGATATTCTTCCAACACAGCCATTGTTATTCAAAAGTAGCAAGAAAATAATAACATACGACCCCGTTAAGAAATAAAAATAACATCAACATTATTTTGTCTGAAGTGGAAATATCCGTTAGTCTGATTTGTTTGGTTCCAAATATTGCCACTGCTGTTTCTTCCATTTCTTTGATGATGGCCCTTAAATACCAGTGAAATATCAGCAGCTCGAAGATTATGTGAAACACTTGTGAAAATCTCTTGGTTTTTCTCAAGTCGAAAATCTTCTGAGTGCTCTTAAGCCGTACAGACACAGAGGCGGGGATGTCATTAAGTCACGTTGGCTCATTGTTTAAAGGAAAGATCAATATATGATGTCGGATACTGAACAACATCGGCAACAAACGCTTGGGACTGAGAAAGAAACCAAATTCACGATTGTCTTGTCATGATATCATGATTATTGTTGCTGACAACAAAAAGCGACGTTCTTGTAAAATATGTAGCTGTAACGTTCCTCTAACAAGTATTAAATGCGAAAATATTTTGTCAGCCATTGACTGGAAAATGTAATTTTGCAGTGAAAATATAAAATAACACAAGAATGATAAATATGTTCTAAATTAACAATGTTTATCTTATAATCATGGCTAAAAGATAATGTAGAAAGCTAAATAAAATCTACAGTCACATTTCTGACTGAGAGGGGATTGATCTCTCACCAATCACTGCTTCTTTTCGGGAATCTGAACCATGAACCCAAGTCAGATGGCCCGCACGAGGACCGCATGGGACGGCCCCACCTCTAAACATTGACACTGCAATCTAATCACGTGCTTGACCTCAATTTCACATCACTGATAATTATCTGAGTACGTTCTTAAGAGGAAAGGGAGGGAAAGGACCCTATACGTGGATACAAATCTCTGCAGCCTCATTCACGTCGCTTTAAATCAATCGATGGAAATATCTGAACCCTCTTACACGAATAGTCTCTTATTGGCAGAAGGATACATCATCAGTCATGTAAACTGACTGTCATGTGACCTTCTGTCATGTGACGAGCTGGATTTGTAATATTTTCAGGAGTAACTTTGGAATGTATGAAAAGAAAATTCGCCAGCTGGCTCCAGTTGTCAGCAATATGACCACGTATATTATCATCAGAACACGACCCGGATGTAGTTATGTAATCTGACTGTTTCATGACATGTCTGGCGTGAATCTTTCAGCGCGATTCCCCTCTCATTAAAGCAGTCGCCAGCAATAATGACATCCAACTCCGAAACGCTCCGGGCATCGAGCGAGTGCCGTTTCACGTTGTGTGCCCTGCTGAGCGTAACTGTGACTTGGGCTAATAATGCTCTTATAGGGATTCACTGGAGTTCCCAGCGTACAGCCTGCGGACTCAAGAGACCTACTTGACTGGCTGAGGATACAGAAACCATCGAGCAGGGACGAAACGGAAATATTCTTCCTACAGGCTCATAAGCAAACGAATATGTCGTTTTAATTTCATTTGAACTGAAAGAAAGACTGCCAGAAGAATGCGTTTGTGTCAGTATGAGAACACAAAAAGAGGAAGAGTGAGAAAGAGATGGAGACAAAAGCGGAAGAGTTTAAGCGACGACATTGCTATAGAGAAGAGACTGTGAACACACCTGAAGAAAATGTCAGTTGTCATCTTGCTGAACCTGCCAGCAGAGATGACAGTGAAATTTTAATTAGGTGCATAATGAAAACAACAACAGTTTTTCCCCAGAATATCTCCAGCACCTGCACTAGAATGTTTATGCTTCAGAATTCGTTCACAGACTTATGGAATAAGTTAAAGGCATT
The DNA here is from genome assembly GCA_009760885.1 of Achatina immaculata. Taxonomy (NCBI): domain Eukaryota; kingdom Metazoa; phylum Mollusca; class Gastropoda; order Stylommatophora; family Achatinidae; genus Lissachatina; species Lissachatina immaculata. The sequence goes on along the minus strand of CM019691.1, from coordinate 83,065,230 downwards.
TCTACATTTAAATTTCTGTTTATAGGGCATCTGTGGACGCCCAATGATAGAAATACGAAAGATGTTTTATTTAAAATTTTTGTTAAAATCTCGTTAGAAATTGTTTGAATGTGCTTTTTTCAGATTTGACTGAATTTTTCTGTAAATATAACTTTGCGGGAAGAAACTGATTTCATAAGTTTCCTTTCTATGCCTGTTATTTTAATTGCCTTTACCTGAAGGGGACTTTTTTCTAGTCAGATAACAGTGACAAAGGTGCATATAAAAAGTGTATGTGTGCATATCTTTTTCTTTATATTTCTCATACATATAAATTCGCACAATTCCCAACTATGCACATGCATTATATGACACTCATAAACGCTATCGTAAAACTGTGTTTGTGTTTTGAGCTCCCAGTAAAATCCCTGTTACGCCACTGCTACTGACATGGAACACTGACTTTCCTGCGTTGAAAATGAACATCTTGTAACACTGACTTCTCGCTCTTTAATGCATAAATGTTGGCGACGCTGACGCCTCGTTCTTTAATCCAGAAGTGTTGGCAACACTGACTTCTCGTTCTTTAATGCAGAAGTGTTAGCAACATTGACTTCTCGCCATTGAGATGTTACATTTATATGTTACTGTTGAAATACTATGATACTACTAACAACAACCTCTCGTGATTGGCACGCTTGGGACTGAGAAAGAAACCAAATTCACGATTGTCTTGTCATGATATCATGATTATTGTTGCTGACAACATTCTGGATAAACTTATTGATTTCACCATACCCCTAATGAAGTATGAAAACAATTTGAAAGAAAACAGTGGCGTAATCGGAGAGTAGTTGAACTGAACAGTGGAGAGAAACTGTAAACATATGAGTTGTGACGGCATTTAGGGTACAAGGCTACAAAATATAGTAAGGGTAGACCAAAGGACACATGGAGAAGAACAACAGAGAGGATGTTGAGCAGTAGAGGTCTCATTTAGGCAAGAGCGGAAAAAAAGGCAAAGGATAGGTGTAAGCCCATTGTGCCTTGGGCACTTAAAGTTCAGAGAGAGAGAGAGAGAGAGAATGAGAGAGGGGGAGCGGAGGAAAGAGAGAGAGAGAGCACAAAATGTACAGAAGTTTTTATTGATATTAAGCCTGAAAAAAAATCTGTGATGGATATTTTGATTACTGTTGTTCCTGCTATAAAAACATCTACTAAAGTTAGGTAGACAGCAAACAGAAAAGTTTTTGTAAAGAAAATGGCTGGTTAGACCGGGAAAAGCAAAACGTCAAAAAAAAATGAATTCTGGGAAAAAGTCCAATTCAAAGACATATGAATGCAGAATAGTTATATATGTATATATGTATGTGTGTGTAGTAGTAACGGCAGTGATTTTGGAAACAATAACAACAGTTCTGGATAACAACGATTTCTGTGATGGCGATGATAATGAAGTTGATGCAATAGCTCAGGCGAAATCGGTCTATATTTCAGACATAGAAGGGCTGGCCCACGCAATATTGACCGCTCTATGTGAACGCTGGCCAAACTGAAACAGATAATGAATGACTAGAGCCAGTGAACCGAGAAGATCGCTCAAAGAGCTTCATAAAATTACATGTAACAACAACAGACTCTGCAATTACGAACTGATGCACACTGTTGTTAAGAGAGTCCTGCCAAAGTTGCAGAATCCGGTTAGAAGCACAAAACTGAAGGTTCGAACGTTCAGAAAGATATAAGTTAGTTAGAGGTCTTGGTAAAAATCAAAATGTTTCGTCCAATACATAATACAGCAAGATGAACAGTAGGATTATATTAATCGAAATATAAGCAAAATGCTGGATGGCATCACTTAGGTTTTGGTTTCCGACCATTTTCTTGCTGTGGAAAAGTCGAGCACGGCCTTTTGCACCTTCTAAATACATATAACGATCTAAAAACATGTTACTTTATCATATGTGCATTTAGAACTAGACGTTAAAAAACGACACTGTTGAGCACATTCAGGATGAAAAACGTCGAAAATGCAGGACATATATTGGACAAAATGAACTGCCAAATTAGAGGAAAGCCGAAAAGCGGATCACTGCTGCATTGAAGTTCATAAGAGTACCAACGGGATGAAACCACCATTCGGCAACAATGGCAGAAGAAAATATAATCTGCCATCATACTTTCCCACCTACTCATAAACCCACGTGCCTACCTACCTATCTCTCCACTTATCAAAACGATTACTTTGTATGTCTGTCATTTACCCATTATACAGAGAATTTCGATCTTTGCACGTGTGTTAGTTTTGGTGTTTTGTTTCGTTCGGAATGACTTCATTGCAGTCAGAACATTCCCATATTTGCTGGGCCGCCAGGTTCCACCTACCATTTCAGTACGAACGTCACAGGCAGCAGAGACACTTCAAGCGCCAGCGACAGTTGTATGGTTTGCTCGGACAGCGGCCATCTGATCTACTCTTTTTTCGGTTTCCAACGGCCAAGGGATTTTTAACGTTTTGCGACAATACACACGGTCGCTCTGTCCCACTAATACACACTGTCGCTCGGTCCCACTAATACACACAGTCTCTCGGTCCCACTAATACACATGGTCGCTCGGTCCCACTAATACACACGGTCGCTCGGTCCCACTAACTAATACACATGGTCGCTCAGTCCCACTAACTAATACACACTGTCGCTCGGTCCCACTAATACACATAGTCGCTCTGTCCCACTAATACACATGGTCGCTCGGTCCCACCAATACACATGGTCGCTCGGTCCCACTAATACACATGGTCGCTCGGTCCCACTAATACACATGGTCGCTCGGTCCCACTAATACACATGGTCGCTCGGTCCCACTAATACACACTGTCGCTCGGTCCCACTACTACACACTGTTGCTCGGTCCCACTACATATAGACCAAAAGTTTATTTCTGGATTTTAAAAAATCCTTGCCTTTTTCAGGTGGGATTCGAACGCGCGACCACTAACACCCGAGGCGAACGTCTAACCCCGAGACCACACATTTACTCATTTCAGCTATGAGCTGACGATAAAAGCGAACTTCGGAGCTGAAAACAAAGATTGTTCGAACAAAATATTAAGTTCAGACATTTGAGAGGTAAATGTTTGCTAACAGACCAGGAAGGTTCTGTTACATGAACTAATTTATTTGCAACGAAACTTTCAAGATGAGTAAATTTATACTTGGAAAATTTGAACTGTTGTGTCTCTTTAAAAAATGCATCTTTATTTTCTAAATGAATGATGCTTATTAAAACAATCAGGCACTGTTGAGCAGGTATTAAAGCCATGGCTCTCTCTATTATCTCCAAGTGATAATTATTTCTGTCTTGCGAACCCAGTTGGGGTTAGCTCTAAATATTGAATATGTGAAAACAGATAAGATCTGCACAATTTTTGTGGAGATTCCTCCATAGATTTCCACTTCCACGGCGGAAAAAGTGGACAGAACGCTGGAGGGTTTCAAACTGATAACACAAGGTAGCTAGGTAGGCGTAAGCTACTGCAGGTTTAAGCTTGTTTCGTTCTTGTAATGTGCTGAAAGAGATTTAGTTAACATTAGTCACAAATAATCTTGTACATGCTCCTGTATAAAAAAATATGTCTATTGCACATGTATTTTTTTGGCCCTGGATATTTCTTAATTGCTTCTATCATTATTTTGGAACACTGCATATCACTGTCTCTCTTTCACACACATTGATGATAAAACAGTCTTGATACTCAAATCTTTATTCATGTTTATGTAGCATTCAGCATCCTGGTAATCTAGACTAGCCACCGAAAGAAAATTTGGTCTGAGTTTACACTTAATTAAAAAGACCGGATCTCAAGCATAAGAAAACAGAATTCCGGACAGTTAACAGGGGCTTCAGTAATCTGGGTTCATTTCTTACTTATGAAGAGACAAACCTGCTTTTGTTGTTAGCCGCACAGAGCTGCGCAGCGCGGGCTGCTGTTGCGCAGGCCGACCGTTCTTTTGGCGAAAAAGCGCCCTCGAGTTTCGTGCGTGGGGGGAAAGGTTTTCGCTCCCTTCCCGGACTTCGAGAGTTAAGGTGGTTTGATGCAGAAGCGAGTGGTTTGTCCGTCGAGCGAAACCTATAAACGACTAGCCAGCCAGGTTCGTGTTAACGCGTCGGTGGTGTACTATGGTGTTGTCGACCGATGGTCTCGAAATTGGTCCATCCCTCGCAAAGAGTATCGAGTCTGCAGTATGTAATGTGCGTTGGTTGTCGGTGCCGCGCTTTCTTCTCGTTCCTTAGAGCAGAGAGAGAGAGAGAGAGAGAGCTGGCTGCCGCGCCGCCGCCGGTGGTCAAGGGAAATTAAACGCTGTTGGGGTCGAAAGGGATCTGCTCTGAGCAGAGCGCTGTCTCCCTTGCCCCGCGTCGGTCTGTCGGCAGATATCCGACTAATGTTCGGTGAAGAAAGCTATCTGGTTGATCCTGCCAGTTCGCTGCTGGCAAGATTCTTCAGCTGCCGTGCGTGGGGTGAAACTCATCCCGGCCAATGAAGAAACATGCAATTAGGGTTGCGATGTCGTGGAAAAGGTGGTGGAAAGGGTTGAGTGAAGTAGCCAGTAGTCTCGCGGTCAGGGCTGCTCATATCACGGCACCTCTGCTCTAGTGGCCGGCCACGTCCTATATACACCCAATGCTAGCTCAATGCCTAAGCCGGCTTAATCAGGGGTTACACAGACTCTGCTGGCGAGATTCTTCGGCTGCTGCGCGTGGGGTTAAATTCCTTCCGGTCAGTGAAGAAAAATGCGATTAAGGTTGCCGCGCGGCTCAACTGTGGAAAAGGTGATGGAAAGAATTAAATGAAGTTTAATCGGTATGACCAGTAGACTCGCCGTGAGGGCTACTCATACTAAGGCACCTCTGCTATAGAGACCGGCCACGTCCTGTATACACCCATACTAGGGCAATATGCCTAAATCGGTTTAACCCAGGGGTGAAACTTGTTGGTTACGAATATCACAGTACCTCCGCTTTAGAGGCCGATCATGTCCTACTAGGATAATATGCCTAAACCAGCTTAACCCAGGTGTGAAAATTACTAGTGGCGAGGATTCGTCCTCCTCGACAAAAGCTCCGTCCTGGTCACCACCAGGAAGGGTAGCGGCCACGATCACAAAATACTGAAGTAGGAAACACTGGACCAGTGCAGTCTAGATAGGCAACCATCTCTCACCCGACGGTGATATATTATATCCAAATCACGTTGAGGTTTTCTGTGAGAAAGTCCAACTCTGGACTGGATGGGCAACCACCTCTCACCCGGTGGGAATATACTGATATCCAAAACATGTCGAGGTTTTCCGGTGAGAAAGTCCAACTCCAGGCTGGATGGGCAACCACCTCTCACTCGGTGGGTATATATTCATATTCAAACCACGTCGAGGTCTTCCGGTGAGGAAGTCCAACTCTAGACTAAACTAGTGCAACGAAAACCACGGTGTCACGCATTACCGCTTCTGTGACCCACCGAGAATACAGGCACAAACCCCACGATGATCTGAGCCTCCATCCTAAATGAGACTATAGCGAGAATCACAGGAGTAAATTCAGTAGGATCACGGCGCGATTTTGGTGGTAGAAGCGAACGAAAAAGAAGAAGAAGACGATTATTTTTTTACTCTAAATAAACTGTGAATGTCTTTAGTAAAATCATTCCTTAAATCTTGCAGAATAAAGACTGTGCGCTGTGCGCCGTGCACTATGTTAAAGTGCACTCCGTTGGTTTTAGAAATTTTTTTTAAAGTTAACTTTCTGTTTTACCCAGTTAGTGAATAGTTTTGGTGATTCGTTCTTAAGCTGTGTTTATTTAGTTCAAACAGCTACTTTCTAGCATGAAGCCGGAAAAAAGCTTATACAATGTATTCAGTTGTGCTTTATGAAGAAATCACAGAGTAATGTATTATGAAAAGACTCCAGTGTGAAAACCTGTTGTGTTGGTATATATTTAACAGAGTGGTGTTAGAGAAATGCAAACAACTGTTAAAAGTTGAAAGGAGATATGAACCAAAACAGTTTTGGTGGCCTGTGTAAATTTGTCTAAATGTGTGTAGTTGAGATAACACTGACACGAAGACTGATACTAGGTAAGTCTGTGAAATAATGACATTAAGTATGATGTCGATAAGTTAAAACAGTGCTACGGGAAATGCCAAACTAAAACAAACATAAGTTATCTCGCCAGTGTTTGCACTGCAAACAGCAGATTAGATTGATCGAAACTATAGTTCAACAAGCCAGTAAATGAGTAGTCAGCCGGCTCCAGATTAGAAACATCTCAGGGTGCATAGAAAATGAAAATAACAGGTTATAAACTCCGTTTTATAGACGAATAATAGTCTAATGTCTCAGTCAGGAAATTATTCTGTAGCTAAATAAGAAAACTGAGCGTGCGTGAAAGCAGAAAGTAGTCAATACAAGAAACTACAACGCAAGAACATGGCATGCCAATCCAGTGGGAAGAGAACTGAATTCTCAAGCCATTCGCCTTGAATACAGACTTTTACTTACGAAGACAGAAGTGCTCATTTGACATTTTGGGCACTGCCTCATTCAAATAAATAGTTAGTGTATAAGTATATAAAACGAATATATATATATATATAATATATAATATATATATTTAACAAAATATATATACGAAGCCACTGCAGTAAACTATAGTAACAAAATGTATAAAATATTTAAGAAAAGCGTTTAAACAGCTTTATTAATTAACGTTGTTAACGATGTTTCGATTTGCACCTTAATCGCGCAAGAACGTACAGGACAAAAAAAAAAGAGAGAGAAAGAACATAAATATAAATTCACATGTATTATTTGATATACAAAATAGTAATGTAATAATGCGACAAACAGTAATGTGAAAAAATGGAACACTTAGCTGTGAATTGTAAGAAGCTGCATCCTGGAGTGTATGTGGCAGAGTGTTGAGAATGTTTAAATGAAGACTTACGATATGTGATAGGTTGGTGAGAATTTATAGTTTATCTTCTTTCCCTATTTCTTTGTCCTGTATGTTCTTGTATGATTAAGGTGCAAACCGAAACGTCACAACTGTGGCTTGTTAATTAATAAGATTGTTCCTACTTTTTCTTAAAAAGAAAAGACATCTTGTCTCGTTCAGAGTAATTCGCTCTAATAGCGATACACCGTTCAAATTGTTTCTTCCATTCTCGGAGCGCTTCCTGGAACGTGCTTTCTATGGTGGTACATAGTTCTCTAATCGCATTTTCCTGAATCTTCTCTGTGGTTTGGAAAGGACGTCCTTTCAGAGTGTTTTAAGTCTAGAAAACAGTAAAAAGTCTGCTAGGGCTAGGTCCGGAGAGTAAGGTGGATACAACGGATGTCTGATTTTGTACCAGATAACTACGGATGCAGAGCGACGGTGAGACGAAGCTACGTTTGATTTTCCCACAATTCAGGCCTTTTCCCGCGCACGGCATCCCTCAAACGCGCTAAAAAGTCCTGGTACAGCTGTTTGTCTTCCATCTAAGCAAGTGATAGAAATTCATAGTAGACAATGCCTTTGAGATTTTAAAAAAACGCACATACACACACAGGCAACAGTACTTTGATTTTGGATCGACTCATCCATGATTTTTTTTGGGGGTCGAGACCCTTTCTTCGCCCTCTGCAAAAATTGCAACCTGGTTTCAATATCACAGCCATAGACCAAAGTCTCATCTCTTGTTATGACGTTCTCAAGAAAATTTCCATGACTATTTTGCACTGGCAAAGCAGTTCCTGCCTGATTTCAAACATGGTTCTCTTTTGATTATCAGTCAGCAAATGCGACACGAATTTTACACGGACACGACTCATGTGCACTTTTCCGGTCAAAGTCACAATTTTACGGCAATATTCTATGTTGATAATCACTTCTTCAGCAACTTCTCTGACAGTTAAGCGACGATTTCCTAAAAAAAACACAGCACGAACTCTCTTGACATGGTCGTCTGTGGAAGGTAGTCCAGGCATGGAATCTTCACCTACAGATGTTCTTCCCTCTTTTAAACCCTTGCACCACCTTTAGAACTGCATTCGGCTCACACAGTCTTCACTGTATACTTTTTAAAGCAATTTTCATGTCCAAATGTGTAAAAGTTTTACCACGTTTTCAGCAACATTTCACACATAAACGTTATTTTTCAAACTCTTTCGTTATCACTTTGTCACAAATCCGACAAAGTTTGTGCACTTGTTCACTTTAGCGTATATAGCTCGACGACTAATTCCCATATAGAAACGGGGCAAGACCTGCCATAGGTGCGCTCAGTAGCAGCATCGCGACCTTTGTGCCAGTTGACGCGCTATTTTAGAAGATCGCTCTTTTTTTTTTAAACATACATTGTAGTGTTCACTATTTCTGATCACTGTGCCGTCTGTCACAGTGGTATCTGTCTCTGATCACTGCGTCATCTGTCACAATGGTCTCTGTTTCTGATCACTGCGTCATATGTTATAGTCATATCTGTCTCTGATCACTGCGTCATATGTCACAATGGTCTCTGTTTCTGATCACTGCGTCATATGTCATAGTGATCTCTGTCTCTGATCACTACATCATCTGTCACAGTGGTATCTGTCTCTGATCACTATGTCATCTGTCACAGTGGTCTCTATATCTGATCACCGTGTTATCTGTCACGGTGGTCTCTGTCTCTGGTCACTATGTCATCTGTCACAGTGGTCTCTGTCTCTAATCACTATGTCATCTTTTACAGTGGTCTTTGTCTTTGTGACAGATGACGCAGTGGTCTCTGTCTCCGATCACTTTGTCATCTGTCACAGTTTTCTCCATCTCTGATTATATCATGACAGGTTTTCATCGCAGAAGACACTTTTAAGCAGGTAGTTGTTAGCTGTGGATTTTGTCCTATTAAATCTCTTTCTTTCGATGAACAGCTGATGTGGAGAGTGCGTTGCCAATGTTACACTTTTCCTCTCTCGACTCTGCCAAATCAGCTTCAGAGGAATGGCAAGTCCATACGACTAAAAATGTAGCAGAGTTGCAGTGGAACACTGTAACACACAGAAGGTTAATAGGCTCAAGAATTTCCTCACCAACTGACTTAGGGTCTCTCCCTAGGTTTTTCTGAACTTTTTTTCCGGAGTTTATTACCATAGTCTTTGACTCTCTCAAGGCACCTCCAAGCCAGTCTCGGATCACATTGTCATCTTTCAGAGGTGTTCACAGTCTCAGGTAATAACATCTTTCAGAAATGCTCATTGTCTCTGATTGCAGTGTCATCTTTCAGAAGTGCTCATTGTCTGTGATCACAGTGTCATCTTTCAGAAGTGTTCACTGTCTCAGATCACAATGTCATCTTTCAGAAGTGTTAGCTGTCTCAGATCACATTGTCATCTTTCAGAAGTGTTAGCTGTCTTTGATCAAAATGCCATCTTTCATAACTGTTTACTGTTTCTGACTACACTGTCATCTTTCAAAATTACTCACTGTCTGATTATAGACATACAATCATACTGTTTTGATAGTATGTATATATGTATATTGATGTATATATGCATGTATAAATGTTATTATCGAATAATGAACTACAGTGACGTGAAAATCAGTGCTGGTGTTTGTTATTCTAAATGAAACAGTTACTTTAAATAAAGAAAATACGAATTACCTATTATTATCGTGACGTACTAAGGCAACATCAGTAGAGGTCTCAGTCTGACATGAAGTTGGTGTAATCTTTTGATACATGTGTACAAGGACAGGGCAACGCTTGCGAAAAAAATTGTACTGGGAAACAGCGGATTCTCTCAATCAATGATGAGTGTGAAATCAAACAATGGATCAATAGCCGTTCATGCTCTCGGCATTGTTCTCATCATTCAGCCCATCTGGCCTACAATTCGGCAACTCGCTTTTGGGGCCGTCCTTGGTGATTCTGGAATGTGAGGATGAGCGAAACACGAGCTTCAACAAACAAGAACTAGTCATAGATTACATCTTGTTCTTTTGTTGCAGAACTTACAGCAGCCCGCGCAGTGTCCTTGACAGCAAGTTATGATGACAGCATGATAAGATGATAGCAGGTTACGATGACAGCATGGTAGGATGATAATACAACAGCAGATTATGATAGCAGGTTATGATGATGCCAGGTTGTCAGGGCTTTTCTGTTTGCCTTGGGTGAATACAAGATAGTGAAACAATGACTGTCCAGGATGTTGCAGTGCTCAGCTTCACAGTAAGCTCCACCATGGCATATACCACGTCAATCGATATCCCATTAGTCAGGTTATTGTGATACAGCGTCAGGTTGTACTGACACGACCTCTTTTCATAGGATGTATCAAAGAGGTAAATCAGGGTTTTAAATGTTTATGATTAACTAAATCAAGAAAAGAGGGGAGGAAAGAAGAAGCATACATCTGTCTTCCCATATAATACACAGAAAATGAGCAAACAAAGGGCAAGATCTCGTACAAATTAAATATGTACCGAATACTATATTAGACCGAAAACGAACATTTCATTTTATAGTTATTCCAATACGAGTTAGAATGCGAATCGGCGAATCATTGAAACAAAAATACTCGCTAAAAGTATAAATACAAAAGTAACACTATTATTATTATTATTATTATTCAGAAATTGAATTTAACACTACTTTTTATACAACATTTCATTGTTTTAGAAGACTGTAGAAATAGTGATAAAGGATTAATTTAAAACTTCTGATTAGATCCAATAGTCTGAAAAATCATTTCGCTACCATGTGAGGGTAGTACACGATAAATATTTATTAAATTATTCTAAATTTCAGTATTTGGTTTCTCTTTAGAAAACATCTATTCGATGTCGTCATTATTCGGTAGATTCCCAGTGGAATATTCGGTATATCTCTACATACTTACAAAAATATATTACAATTTACTTTCAAAGAGTCAGTTAACACCAGCTGCTGCAGACATTGTAGCAAAAAAAAAAAGAAACATGGCAGATTACCACAGACATATACAAATTTGATACATGGGGAGGGTAAGTTCATGACAAAAATAACATATGGACAAGAATAAATGAGCGAAACAAGCAGAAATGGCGCCTACTGCCAACTCAGTAGAGAAGAGTAAGTGCGCATTTTCGGTTCCCTGCTGGTCACAAAAGAGTGAGGCATCAGCTATACAACAAGCTCAAGATCAGCCCGACCGACATGCGTGGGTGTGGCACTGTTAAGATGACGAGAATGTGGCACTAGTAAGATAACGGGAGTGTGGCACTGGTAGGATAACGAGAGTGTGGCACTGGTGAGATGGCGGGAGTGTGACGCTGGTAAGATAACGAGAGTGTGGCACTGGTGAGATGGCGGAAGTGTGGCACTGGTAAGATAACGAGAGTGTGACACTGGTAAGATGGTGGGAGTGTGACACTGGTAAGATGACGAGAGTGTGGCACTGGTGAGATGGCGGGAGTGTGACACTGGTAAGATGGCGGGAATGTGGCACTGGTAAAATAACGAGAGAATATGTTTTGCAAGAGTGTCCAAAATACAAAAGACATAAAAAAAAACGTGTAGCTAACGCCTATATCACCCCAAGAAAAGTTTTACGTATAGAAACTCCAGCTGACCACCGATTACATCAAAAGCATACAAAGTCGAGGTCTGAAAATAATCGAAGGAGAAGAAGATTAACATCCACCAAATGATTCGTGACCGTGTACTAGTTCAAACGAGTGCAAAACGAGTGTCTGTAAAAAAACAAGATGTGTCCTCTCTGGAACGTGCTCTGATCATGTCGCTTGTCTTTTACTGTGGTCTATCTTGGTGCATTCTGCCCGTCTTCTTACAAGGAGACCAAAAAGCTAAGCGTTTAATTTTTTTTTTAATCTGTTTTTCTTGTTTTTATCTGTTGTGTTGTTTTTGTACGTGATCCTTGAAAAAGAGTTTTGCCGAAATATTTAATTCTTGCATGTTCTTCATTTATACGGGCTCATCTTAGTTTCTGCCATTCTTGTTTCTGCTTCACTTTTTTCTATCTTTTTTGTAAAGATAGATCTCTTTTCTTTACGACAATGTTGCTTGTGTTTGCTGGTGAAAACAATGCCATATGTCTACAAGTGTTGTGCAATAGTTAGCATTTTTAAGATCTAATTTTAAAATTTCTCTGAACTGCAGTCCATACTGGGATCAAGGTGTGGCCAAATGGTGGACGGAGGGAGATATGAAAATTGCCTGTTTCACTAAAATTGCCTGTTTCACTAACATTGCCTAATTCACCAACTCTGCCCTCCTGTCACAGCATATTATATTTACAATGTTTTTTTCTTTTAATTTACATTTTAAAAAATGAAATGCAGTATATTCTTGTGCACATTTCTTTTGTGCATTGCTTGTTTTATACGCTGTCCTCATTCATAATATGTGGACTTATGTTAAATGGCGAAGTCACTGAATAAGTTAATTCTAAGCTTAGAAGACTGTAGGGGCGCTCTAAGCATAGATGAGTGTATGGGGGGGGGGGGCCTCTAAGCATAGATGAGTGAGGGGGCGCTCTAAGCATAGATAAGTGTGGGGGCGCTCTAAGCAAAAGTGACCATAGGGACGCTCTAAGTATACATGACCGTGGGGGCGCTCTAAGCATAGATGACTATGAGGGGCGTTCTAAACAAAAGTGACCATAGGGACGCTCTAAGCATAAATGACCATGAGGACGCTCTAAGCATGAGTGATCATGGAGACGCTGTAAGTATAAGTGACCATGAGGACGCTCTAAGCATGAGTGATCATGGAGACGCTGTAAGTATAAGTGACCATGAGGACGCTCTAAGCATGAGTGATCATGGAGACGCTGTAAGTATAAGTGACCATGGGGACGCTCTAAGCATGAGTGATCATGGAGACGCTGTAAGCATAAGTGACCATGAGGACGCTCTAAGCATGAGTGATCATGGAGACGCTGTAAGTATAAGTGACCATGGGGACGCTCTAATCATAGATGGCTCTGGAGTCAACTAAGCATAGATGGCTGTGGGGGCGTTCTAAGCATAAGTGACTACGGGGGCGCTCTAAGCATAGATGGCTATGAGAGCGAAAAAAAGTATAAATGTACTTGTATAATTGTGCAAAGTTAAAGCTAATGTTTGAATATAACAATAATTTTATGATGGAAGGGGTGGGGGGTTGAAAAAAATAATTAGATAACAGCTTGCATTAAACTGACTAAAATGTAATGAGCAGATAGAGGAAATTACATCGGATATAAGCAGGGCAAGTGATCTTTGCTTTCACGATTTGGAAATTGGATGACCCGTCCTCTGGGAGGGGAGGGTGAGGTAGAAGGGAAGATAATATCAGCTTCTGTCTCGCTGAGCTCATCAAATGGAAGGATTTCCCTCCGCTGAAATGGTCGTTAGATTGCAGAAAAAAGTCCACAGGAGCCAATTTATTCAGATTAACAATTGAAAGCATCCGCGTGCGCTTTTAATAGCGGCTAGTTTTTTTACCTTGAGGGAGTTTCCAGATTCGTGTGGTAATGTGGGGCCCTGGCAATTCCCTTTCTCATCTGCTTGTCTTTTTATATCTTATAAATTTCATTTATATCCTATAAATTTCGTCGCTTCCTCTTCTTACGTATCCATTTCCTGGACTCTCTCTCACTTGTACGCGTAGAAGTATCTGAGATATAATTGGGTTCAAACTTCTCCTTGATTTTATAGTTGTCTTTCTTTTTTTTTTAGCACGATGAAACGTTTGCTCTCTTACCTGTGCAAGCTACATGCAGTGCTGAGCGACATGTATTAATATGCCTTGTCAGTTTCAACAGTTACTAAAATGAACTGATTTACCAACAACATGATCGCAGGGCCAGATGGGCTGGCCTTTTTTTTTCTGACACACCCCAAACTTTCCTTCTTTAAATACACCCAGTATTGTATTGACTCCCCTCCGTCGATTTTACTCAGCGTAATAGCCCATTCTCTTCTCTCTGAATCTCTCACATCAAAACGTATTTTCCTTTAATCATGCCCTGTCATGCGCAATTTACGTTTCTCGAAATAAAAATAGAGCAGCAGTTTGAGATGAGAACAGGAACAAAATCTATAGCAAAATCTGGCACCGATGATGTTATCTACAAGGGCTGTTTGCATTCTCAGCCTTTAACTTACAATGATCATTTTCTCTTTCTGTCTACTACTTCCTCAAGTAAATGAAAAACTCATGAATATACGGAGATTTTGCTTTCAGGGACGTCTAAAGATATCCTATGGTGCTACAGTGAGACTGCACTTCTTGTACAGCTCATGTATGTACCTGCTGAGACTCGCAACGTGGGCCATAATGAACGGACGTCACCTACGTGGACAATGGTTTAATAAGCAACTTGCCTTTCATTTTTACTATAGATGAGGGGAGGGAGATGAGGAGGGGGAGAGAGAGGAAGATGAGAGAGAGGAGGAAGAGAGAAAGAGGAGCGGAGAGAGAGGAAGGGAGAGAGGCTCTTTCCAATGTAGCCTATAGTTAGCTACTTGCATAACGGTTTGTGAGCCATAGCCGAGCAAGACCTTGTCCCACTTCTCCGTTGGCACCCCCAATGACAGGCTCAGCCTGGCTAATGGGGTAGGAATCTCCGTAGTCACCTTGGCTGTGGCGTCTACTAAACAAGCACTACACATTCCCGAATTTTTTTTTAGCTCCAACCAAGATCTTAAAATACAGCCGCTATAACTCACTCCTCATTCGACACGATGTGTGTGCTTCAATGTCTTCAACTCATCGGCTGCCAAAACAAACCATCCTATTGGCAGTTTCAGGAAGATAGAACAAGAAGTATTGTGGACAGATAAAACAGTCAGAGATATAGATAGACAGGCAGATGGGCAGGATGCAGACAGGCAAATAGGTAGATAGATAGACAGGCAGATGGGCAGGAGGCAGACAGGCAAATAGATAGATAGACAGGCAGATGGGCAGGAGGCAGACAGGCAAATAGATAGACAGGCAAGCAGGCAGGCATGTGGGCAGACGGACAGACGGACGGACGGATAGATAGATAGATAGATAGATAGATAGAGATAGATAGATAGATAGATAGATAGATAGATAGATAGATAGATAGATAGATAGATAGATGGCTTTTTGCTTGTATATTGTTATATATCTTTTGCTTATATTTTGCATTTCGTACTTGTACTTTACTTTATATCATAACTATTTTTGTGCTGATCCTGTTTAAACGAGTTGGGTTTTTTAAAAATCTTCTTTCAAAAATGTACTCGATGTACCTCAGTTTTTTTTAGTTGCCGGTACTTTGTTGTTAGCTCATTTGAAATTTATATACTTGTATATGGTCTTATATATATATGGTCTTATATATATGGCCTTATATAAATGGTTTTATATATTTGGTCTTATCTCTAACATTTAAAAATATTTCACCTCTTATCATTCTTTCATTTTAAATATATCAGAAGTCACCAGGGATTATACATCTTTGCCCTATTACTCGTTTATACTCTTAACATTCGGTGTATGATGCCCGTTCTAATAGCTTTTGTTCTGTTATCTCATCTTCGCCATTCATATTTATCTTTTAAAGCAACAACCGTTTTACAGCTTCTAGCAAACTCTGTCGAAAACTTGACTACAGCCAGTGAAGTATAAATATCAGTCATTATATGCCTGCTTAGATCATTCTCTTACGGTTCTTGGCATTAAGCAAACAAACAAACAAACAAACAACAACAACAACAAAAACAGCATGCAAAGCTGACTTCGAGTTCGACAAGGTGACTCGTCTGTAATTTCTGACTTTCTTTTATTCTGTACTTCTAAAAAATAATTATAAATATATTTCTGAACTAATCAAGTTAAACTGCATGTTGCTCTCTTTGTCTGCTTTCGTTGTTTGATTGCTTTCTTAATTTACGCGCAGAAAAGAGCCTGAAAACGTCTTTTTCTGCCAAGATCATCTGTGATAATATCCTGTGATATTTTCTTAGTCTCTGAGATTCGTGCTTCCGAACAATGTTTCTGTTTCTGGCGTGATGTTAGAAAGTTTGTTCTTCTTAACACTGTATGAGCATTGTGTACATTGTGTATATGTACAAGAGGGCAAATAAAAAATTAACTGCAAATTAAAGTCGCACTTGTTTAAAAAAAACCATGAACAGACGCGAAGGCGACGGAAGTCTTCATAAACTTTCAGTCTTTACGTCCTTGGTTTGCGGTTACTTGTGTCCTGTCAGTTTTTGTCATGTTTTTTTTTCCTCACCCGTGCAGGTCTTGCCACTCTTTTATCTTTATCTTTTCTGTAGAAAACATGTAACTGCTTCTTAACAACAGCCCATTAACCTTTCATTACCAAGCTTCTTCTTAACACTTTTAACACTTTTCTTCACATTTCATTACATAATGTATTTCCTCTCTCTCTCTCTCTATATATATATATATATATTCATTGTTAAGCTTACAGAAAATATGTAACATTGTTATAACAAGAGAAATTTTGGTATTATTTGGACACTCATATATATTTACAGCATCTGTAGAAGATGTTTTCTTTTTATTTTTCAGTTACGTTAAGCAGTCATAACCCACAATAATGCGCAATGTTTTTTTTTAATATGCATTAGCAAATTGACCAAGCAATAAACTTGCATTCACCACGCGGAGACGACACAGAAAACATAGTGTTAGAGATAATACCTCGGTATTACCATGTAGCTTACATCGATGTGTCTAGAATGCATTTCATAAGGTAATTTTTATCAAATGTAATTCTCCTTATAGACTGTCTTATCACCCAAACGTTGTAACAGAACTAGACCTAGCACATTCAGACCAGGGCGTGCCTTATGCAGAATGAGACTTTAAATAATGCTCGCTTTTTTACTACCCGCTGGCGTCTAAATGATGAGGCAAAACGTCCGCTTCCCGTGGAGCGATCATTTTTCTTCTCCGAGCGCAATTTTTTGGCTTTATCCAATTTTTCCATTCCAAGCTCATTATGCCCTTGCTAATATCTGTCTCGGATGCGTTATTTGTCTCCATTTGCAATTTTTATCTGATTCCCCTCGACATGTTTTGGCCAATGATTACATCTTTTGCATTTCTCGTGGTGAGCACTGTCGTGACTGAGCCAGCTTAGGCACAGCGTGGCCTGTGTGTCAACGATTATGACAGGCAAATCATGCCTTGGATGGGAGACTCGTGCAGGTCAAGAGACCACAAGATAAGCTAGGACAGTTCAGGGAACACAGATCAAATTTTTAATATAGTGAAGCATAGATTATCCCGCTGTATCAGAAAAGCAAGGCATTACTGACTTTGCTAAGCGACGTACTTACTTGGACTAATGGTAACCTTGGCATGAGTAAATCTTTGATTTTAGTCTGACTAAAGAAACGCTACACTGAAAATCATCGGGTTGCCCACTTTAGTTTACTTGTTTTGCCTCCTGGAATGTTTGGTGGTAATAAATGATGGCATTATAATTCACTCCATCTTGAGCATTAAGATATTTACAGAATCTCAGACATTTTTAAAACTAACATTTAATTAAAACAGAAACATTTTAAAAGTGCTTCTTAACCTTCGCAGAACATGGCACGCAGGATGAAACAAGTAGCATGTTTAAAAAAAAACAAAAAACTACAGCAATAATCTTCAAACCTTTGTCAGTAAATATTTCAGCAATATTTTTACAAATGCTTAATACTCAGATACGTCCCAAATAAAATCACACGGCGTACAGAATACTAAACCAACAAAGCTCTTTTCATAGAAATATATCAACAGGACACAGGAAGTCTAGGTACTCGAACTCATCTAATGATGAGCCACATAATGGAAGAGCAGGACAGAGTGTATATGTTAAAGGACACAAAACTGAAATGCGAAGAAACATGGAAGAATAGATTTAAAACAATGAACATGTTCTAGAACAGAAAACTGACGGCGCTAATTGAAAAAAAAAAAAGATGTGAGATCGTTCGATAAAGTCAAGTCTTTATTTCAGACGCGAGAAAGAAAACATCAACAATGTAGGCTGTCAGATTCTCACAAAGGCGTCATTGTTTAGCTAGTTTAACTGTTTAGCTGGTTTAATTGTTTAGCTAGTTTAATTGTTTAGCTAGTTTAAAGTAAACCGTTTATAAACTAGATAAACTCAAGGATACAGCCCTTCACAGGAGAGAACTCTCACCTGCTGAGCTTTGAGAACCTAGAGGACTGGATTCTGTTACTTGGCTCAGAGTGCAGCCTCATGCAGGTGATACTGCGTAGTATCGTATTTCAAAGAATAGCAAGATTAGTTATTACAAGCACATTTTAGCCGTTAACAGCTTTGCATGTTCATTCAAGCCCTCGTGGTTTTATATTCTATATATAGTCAAAACTTCTGTCCTTTCCTCTTTTGCCACTCTCCTCTGTTTTTTTCTTTTCCTTGATTGGCTAAATGAGGACTTTATTATGTCGCAAGTATGGATTATAAGTCGTGGTTTGGTTCTGCAGCCTAATCTTTGCGTGTTTCTCCATCTTTCAGACTCTTTGATCTTTTTGAAACAAGCTCTCATTTTCTTTATGTTAGTTCTATTAGTTTCCTTTCGTTAAATATGAACTTTTCCCATTATTCATATTTTGAATATATCTAATCGAGTCAGATTCACTTCAACATCCCAGTAATTGAGATAGACTATTACTGAGCACAAATTCATTATTTTGTTCGCTTATCATGGTTAAATCAACGTGGTTATTTCTATTCTAGGTTAATACATGCGCTCAAATTTTTTTCTCTGTGTGTGTGTGTTTCATACTGTGCCAGGCTTACTTGGATCAGCGTACACTAGCAACATCAGATGATCTGTCAAGAATATTTTCATAACTAACAACATAAGGGGACAGAACCTTTGACTGACGGGGAAATTGCACAAGATCTATTACAAAAACACACACAGTTTTCAAGAATCAGTCAGATCAATAACTGACTGACTCTCCGACTCTCTAAAGTAAACACTGTTCTATTTTAGCTTATTTTCTGAGCTCACGTACTTTCATATTTTTTCCCCTCATCAGAACCACGACTCTCTCATCTTAGCAGTCACAACAGCCACAGAAACTTTCTCCTGTGGTATTTGCTTGTCTTTGCCGCAGGGACAGAACAGTCTCGCGCAGGACTAAGTTTATCTCCGCTCGTGCCCAGGGTCACAGCAAAAAGTTTTTAATTTAATTTAGTTTTATTATAAACGGTCACGACACGGTCTAGCACAACAGATGAACTCATGCCTGGGCCACAAATATACACAGCAATGACGAGTGTCGAAAACATTTGCTACGGCGGCTACACAAAAAAGTGAGATATCTGCAGTGGCAATATGTAATAACAGAGCATTTTCAACATTTCATAAACCGACATGCCAACACAATGTTACCAAATGAGCAGAGTAATTTAGATGAACATATCCCATCCGCTCATTACGCCTATTTTAAAAAATATATACGCGATGGTTAAAGGTTCAGACAGAGTAATTGTAATATATTCATTCAAATGCTCTTCAACATACAGATAGGTTAATGAAAAGGTCATGAACTGCGTACCATGAGAAAACTCTCATATGTGCCCATGAACTATACACCATGAGAAAACTCTCATATGTGCCCATGAACTATACACCATGAGAAAACTCCCATATGTATCCATGAACTGTGCACCATGAGAAAACTCCCATATGTGCCCATGAACTGTGCACCATGAGAAAACTCCCACATGTATCCATGAACTGTGCACCATGAGAAAACTCCCACATGTATCCATGAACTGTGCACCATGGGAAAACTCCCACATGTATCCATGAACTGTGCACCATGAGAAAACTCCCACATGTATCCATGAACTGTGCACCATGAGAAAACTCCCACATGTATCCATGAACTGTGCACCATGAGAAAACTCCCATGTATCCATGAACTGTGCACCATGAGAAAACTCCCATATGTGCCCATGAACTGTGCACCATGAGAAAACTCCCGCATGTATCCATGAACTGTGCACCATGAGAAAACTCCCACATGTATCCATGAACTGTGCACCATGGGAAAACTCCCACATGTATCCATGAACTGTGCACCATGAAAACTCCCACATGTATCCATGAACTGTGCACCATGAGAAAACTCCCGCATGTATCCATGAACTGTGCACCATGAGAAAACTCCCGCATGTATCCATGAACTGTGCACCATGAGAAAACTCCCACATGTATCCATGAACTGTGCACCATGAGAAAACTCCCACATGTATCCATGAACTGTGCACCATGGGAAAACTCCCACATGTATCCATGAACTGTGCACCATGAGAAAACTCCCACATGTATCCATGAACTGTGCACCATGAGAAAACTCCCACATGTATCCATGAACTGTGCACCATGAGAAAACTCCCACATGTATCCATGAACTGTGCACCATGAGAAAACTCCCACATGTATCCATGAACTGTGCACCATGAGAAAACTCCCACATGTATCCATGAACTGTGCACCATGAGAAAACTCCCATATGTGCCCATGTTCCATATTTAACATTTTTAAAAAATCTATATTAGGCAGGCGTGGAGATGTTAATGCAATGTGGCGGTCAAGGACCAATAGCTGACTGCTTTCGTCAATTGTGGCGAATCATAGCCGACTAAGATTCGGTCTTACCCTTCTGTTGGCACTCCCAGTAACATTTACAACCAGGATAATGGGACAGAAATATCTATAGTCCTCATGGTTGTATCTATAGTTCCCATGGTTGTATCTATAGCATGCATGTGGTTGAATCTGCTAAAGAAGCATTGCACCTCCCTGCTTTTTAACTATAAAAATAGCCCGCTGTAACCCACTCCTCATTCAGTGCGATGCACATGCCTCAAGATCTTCGCCGCATCAGCTGTAAAAACCCCCATCTTCTTCACAGTTCCAAGGAGACAGAACAACAACAAACAATTTATATGTTGAAAAGGCATTAACTCTTTCATATGTCAATACTCTATACTGTATCCAATAGAACATCCAACTGATGTTCAATTTTTTCTAAAAGAAATAAGTCAGAGAACGGAAGATGTCCTTTTTCCATGAATTTAGAATTATTAGATTCTTATTTCAATTTTCATTCATTCTCTTCTATGTATATACAAATGGATGTATGCATAACTCTGGAACGCCTGGAGCAATTTCAACCAAACTTGGTATACATATGACGTACAATCTGGAGAAAAAGTAATGTTGGGGTATGACCCCCTAGCACCCCTAGGTATGGGGTGGGAAGGGGTGACATACTATCAACTAAATTCAAGAAAGAAAAAAGATTGATCTGAGTGAGATAATCGTGAAATAGAGCGGTGCTGGTCTAAGGGCAGCATTTTTAGCCTCCCATGGCAAGTCCAAATAATTTTGATGGTCAAAATGGGGGTTACATATAAGAGTATTCGAAAACGACCGATATTAATTATCGATTCCATAGTTTTAGGGGTCGCTGAGATGAGTAGTGACATTCTCGATGCCATTTACGTCCAAGTTCACCTTCCATCGGCATGGGAGGTGAGAGATGGGTGGGGTGGGGTTGGGGTGATATGTAAAAGTAATCGACAACAACCGATATCAATGTCGATGTCATAGTTTTCAGGGTCGCTGAGATGAGTAGTGACGATCCCGATGCCGTTTACGTCCAAGTTCAGCCCCCATCGGCATGGGGTGTGATAAAGATGTGAAAATTATGGTGGGATCTCCAATTATTTTACTACGCAACCTCGACCCGCTAAAACTTTGCAACAGCACAAAGCTGTGTGTAAAGAGGATGCTGGGCAATGTAATTGAAGCGACTATCTTAACAAGACAGGGAGATGGTGGCGCAGTTTTTATCCTATGGATACCACTCATTCCGACGAATCTCCATTTTAAATTTAAGAGATTGCAATTTCCAGTGAGACTTGCGTTCTCGATCACTATCAACAAGTCACAGGGGCAGTCTACACATTATTGAGTAAAGTATTTTACAAATTCACTATATTATTAATTTAACTAAAAACTTGATTATATACAACATTTTTAGGTTCACCTCCAGGAGCAAGAGTTAATAATTTCTTGGGTGAATCCACCCTTTAACAAGCAACACAAAGTTGCCCATGGGAGAAACACTGCGATCTAAAGTCCACTCCGCAGTACTAATAATAAATTCTCCAACAACGCCGGTTAGTCAGCGAGTATATCATAAAAAACTATCTTTTAAATGTCAACATTTATCCATATTAATTTCGCAAAGTCTGTGGAATCACTGCTCGAAAAAGATGTGAAAATTATGCTGTTTCTTTGCAAAGATTTAACTTTATTGTGAAGTGTCCATCAAACCATATTCTCTATTGACTTAGTTTACTACAGAAGATTGTATGTAATGAGCGAAATATAGAAGCGCCAAGCTTTAGCACTTAACAGACACGTGCATACCTCTCCATAAACTCAATGAATAAACATTTCTACACCAACATAAGAACTCATACATTTAAAATAGTTGTATATAAAAGTCACTACACAAACTCTTCTATGTAAACAACATATTGGTTAAACATGAAAACTTCTACATAAACATCTGTCAAAGAATTATGCAAGCAAGTTATTAATTCAAAACTCCATATATGAATAAGAGAAATTGTATGTATGACTTAGACACGTGAACATTATTCGTGTCAATTACACACTATATGAGATGTCAAAACACTCTCTGTTATGTACTGACACGAAGTTAATGGTTATGATTATTTGTACACAGCGGCAGAAGCAAATCATTGGCAATACTGTATCCAGTCTTCAGTGTGATACCTTCAGGTATTTCTGTTCTTGCTGTCACTTAAATTGTAGCTCACTCGTTCACGATAACAACATGTATGTTTTCTCAGGAGACTGTTGCCATGGTTACTGTTACAGCCTTACCTTGTTAATTAGTCTGCACTAGCAAAACAACCTGTTACGAGGGAGAGGGCACCAGGAAGAGGTGGGATATAGTGTTGGTCAACTCTAGTTCCGAGGCTCTGATATAGCTGTCCTAAGCGGGCTGTCTTCACCCCGTGAACTAGAAGCACGTGTAACGGGAAACACAAAGTGTAACATCTGAATATTACAGTACATATAAGTGCGGTTAATTGATAGAACACTACTGCACTATTTTATTCCCTAGACACAAAAAATATATTCCTGGGCCAAGTATAGGCAGATGCTGTGACAGCGAAACGTGTGCAGAAATCATCTCGATTTATGCAAAACTTCCTTAGAATTTAACATGATCTCATTATCTAAATTTATCTAGCACGTCCCTGCTATTGGGACTGCACTTCAGTGTCCAGAAATATTTTTTCAAAAAAAGCTTGCAGTAAATTTATATCCCCGAAAATTGTGTTTTAATTTGACGTCCGTTATCAATTTGGGAATTACACGTCTGCCCGCAGGTAATCCAATCTATGTCAATATATGCAATTCTTACAAGAATAAAACATTTCCATTCATATCTTGAATCCACTATAGTGCTGCTGTTAGAGCTTTGTTTTATTTGAAGCCAACCGTAAATGGTCAGTGTTTATACATTTTCCAAGTGCATCAAAGTTTTATTTGGCGCCACTATTTGACAACTACGTATATATCAAGATATACCGTAAAATACCAAACTTACTAACGTTAAACATTATCATTTTGTCAAATTTATATTGCATGCAACATAATTTTTGTTACATTTATTTAAAATATGCTCACTCAAATAACGGACAAACAGTACGTAAATAATGGACTAACACTTGACATAAACAGGCAAAATAAACAGAATTAAATCAAATTATTCAAATGTATAAACTAGGAAAAAAAGTAGGAACAGCTTTATTACTTAACGTTCGGCGTTAGCCTTCATCATACAAACATCATACAAAGCTTTACTGCAGTGTCTCGTGTATAGTTGTATACTTATACACTCATTATTGTGTGTTACTAAATCAAATTATTGTGCTCTTGGGTAGTCATTGGGTTTATATTTTGCAGCTTTTGTAATCTAATACTGGAAGAAAAAACTTCAGAATATAAACTTTGTGCTGATTAAATTAACTCGTTAAAACTGCGTACCGTTTGTCAGGTGAAGAATGTGTATTGTCTGTGTGAGGAAGAATGTGTATTGTCTGTGTGAGGAAGAATGTGTATTGTCTGTGTGACGAAGAATGTGTACTGTTTGTATAACGAGAATATGGACTGTATGCGTGATAAGGTGTGATGCTGTTACTATTTGT
Source organism: Achatina immaculata (assembly GCA_009760885.1). Taxonomy (NCBI): domain Eukaryota; kingdom Metazoa; phylum Mollusca; class Gastropoda; order Stylommatophora; family Achatinidae; genus Lissachatina; species Lissachatina immaculata. The sequence continues at coordinate 83,040,939 of CM019691.1, read as the reverse complement.
GTAATGAAAAAAATAGATTGTTTATATGATGTGGTGTATTGTTTGTGTGACGAAGAATGTGTACTGTTTGTATGGTGAATAAGGTGTACTATGTATGTAATGTGTACTGCTACTGACACTATGAAAAATATGTAACTGGTAAGAGTTCTTTCAGCGCTGTGGGTTAAGTTTAGTTTCTGAGGTCACGTCTCATGTCACAGACCTTGGATAAAGGTAAACTTTTTGTGGAATTATTTATCAGGTTTGATATGAAACGGTTTAGAAATACAGAAGTATAGAAAGAAGAGAACTTTCATGATAAAAAAATTCTGTGCAGCTATATAAAGTTTTTAGGAAGTGTTCACTATATGTTGTTGCTGTTTCACATATGAATTAATAAAAATTTTAAACAAAGTAAAACGAGAAGAAATCGATCCTGTGACAAAAAGAACAGACACTTCCAGAAAAATGTTTCTTTCTTGTTGTATAAGATTACATATCTCTATTCGTTCTGTTTCATGTCTGAGAAAGTATTTAGTGCAGAAACATAATACATAGTAACAGCCGTGATAACAACTCTGGCACAGAATTGTTGTTTCATGTAATCAACAATCAGTTAGTTAAGTATATAAAGTTATATAACCAGGGTTATGAAACTGAATTTAAAACAATCGTTTGTAGCATGTGATCTTGTTTTGTTCACGTGATTTGGCTCGTTTTAACTCTTTAATCCCAAAACAGATATGGCAGTATCGATAGATCTTGCGCCTAAGCGAATCAATGCTCAGAGATATATTTAGCCGAAGTTGAAATAAAATGAAAGATATTTCTTACCTAAGCTATATTTTTAGATCATTGAGTAACTTCCTTCTACTTTCTTTATACGAAAATCTCTCATCAAAGTTTATTCTGGCAGAGCATGGAAACTAATTCAGGCATGAAAGAGTTAAAACCACGAACGAATCTAACAGCAAAGTGAACGTGAACTGCTCTGGCGCATGTTTCTTCAATACGCTGCGCAAACATTTTTTAAAAATTAAGTTTATTTAGAGATGGTCTACTGGCCCTAAACAAAGTGAGATAATGATTCATTTATAACAATAGTGGGAATTACACAGGCTAATTTGTACGATGCTGTTGAGAAATCTAAAATGTAAATGTAAGTTTATGAAAATTTAAGGAAAGAGTTTCTTACGAATCTGAACTTATTTTAGCCCCTTCTTTAAAAACCGATAGACATTGTAGAATCCTCTAGAGAATAGTTAATGTATTTTCACAAAATATATGAGTAAATGGTATTCAGAACTATTCACGGGGGATGCCCTTACTTACTAGATGTTGCTCTTTTCCACTTTGAATGTGACAAGTTTCAGTGGATTCTTCAACTTCCTGAGGTGAACATAACAAGCAGAACCTGTCAGCTGGTCTAGTACAAGTCCCGTACATAATACCAAGAGCAGAAATTTTATAGGATAACAAATGTGAAACCAAATCATTACGTCCCTAAAAAACGGAAGTGCATTGTAAATCAGAGGTCACCATCCTGTTTTGAGTACAATCTACAATAAGGAATGAGCGGTCCCCAACCTTTTTTGACCAAGATCCACAATAAGAAATCAGCGGTCTCCAACCTTTTTTTTAGCACGGTTCACAATGAGGAAGCACTTGACCTGTGAAAAAGATTGTTTAAAAAATTGAGATTTAACACACGTTAGCAAGTACTGTTTCAGTGCCCTTAAAATGACTTAGCTCTGCCACAAATGACACAAAAAAAAAAATTATAGGTCTAATATCTCATCCCAAATAATCCAACATTTTTCAAGATATTATGAAAAAGGTAAAAAAAAAAGAATATATCTATTTTAAAAAATGGAATGACTATTAGCAAGTGTGGTTGTTATTATCTTATTATTTTGGTTTTTAAAACATGAAATAGAAGGATATACCTAAAATCCTGTAATATTTTTTGGTTGATTTTAGTTTTTTTTTCTCTATTTTTCATTTATCTTTTTCATATTTTTCCTAATTTTCAGATTTTTTTTCTCGATTCTCCTATCTCAGATCCCTCCCATCACCATCACCACCACCACTACCCCACTACCGCCATGTGCATCACAAGTAAGGTTTGAGAACCGCTACTGTAAATGATAAGTTCGCACACCGGTATCCTAGGTCAGGCTGACCTGAGCTCCCGGGACAGAAAATAGGAAAGAACTCTGGATACACAAAGATGAGGAAAACACAGAACGTAAGAGGGGAGTTATAGCGGTCGGTGAACTCTTTGAAAAAAAATGTTTCCTTCACTGAAGAACATCACAAAGGCCGCATTTTGAATTGACTGGGAATGTCCATGACCGCAGAGAATGAACAAGTGTGATTTCAAACGTGTCGTTCTGTGGGGCACTTAATGAATGAATTTGTGCTCTTCGGTTTAACTATGGGTAACATTATCATGGAATTGTAATGTGAAGGTGATACATGTTTTAGCTTCGTGGGAGTAGAGCAGAGAACAGAAAAAAGCGGTTCCTGCTCGTATCATGTCCTCGAGGCGGTAGTCATAACTTTTATCTTTTTTATCGTCGGTACAGAACAGATATTTTTACTGGTATCTGCTCCTGTTATAGCTCCAACATTGTATGTGCCCGCGGTTCCGACTTATATATGTACACGGCTGTATTTTGTATGTGCATACGGCTGAAGAGTAACACAAATTACTTAGAAGCAATCTGCAGCTGTGAGGACTTACAAAGTGATAAAGATTTTATAACAACACAAAGAGATCAGATGGCCTTGTGTGTGTGTTTTTTTTTCTTAAACGCCGTGTTTAAGACATGAAATCCATCACGAATGATGCTGGTGCCCAGTGCTTGTGCTGGCCACCTCCTGGCGCTGCTTGCTCCCCCTGGGGACCACTTCTCGTCGAACCCCCAGCTATTTCCCGCGATGATTTAGCGGGCGCATTAGCGATTCAACACATTTAGAGTCTCTGTATTTTTATTGGATAGCAGGAGCAGTTTATGCGTGAAATTATGATTTATGAAGTACCAAGGGTTATGTCCAAGGCGATGGCCTCCATAAGCGAATCAATACAGTTTATTCACGAACTATGACGCCATGTTCTTGAGAGCTGAATAAACGTATTCGTGTACGTTTTGTGCAGTTACGAGGCGAAGGGCATGCTCTCGTGTTATTTGCTGATAGATATTCAGAATTTCCGGCATGCCGGGCTAATATTTATAAATGTTATCGCTAGCGTCCTGAAAGAATCACCCAGTTTCTTACATTTTTATTTATGTTTTTTTTTCTTTCGTTTTCTCTCGCGCAGTGCGTTCTGTATATGGCTGATAATATAAGCAAGTATTTAAGAATTTTGAAAGGGTATGTTATGGCGTTTGTTTCATCATTTGATGCTAGAGGTTAAAATGATGTGTATAAATATAAGTGTACTTACTGTTGTTTTTGAGAGTGTGTATGTGTATGTGTACAGTTTTCAGGTGAGCAGAGTGAGCTTGTGTCCGGCTGAAAATCTGCATGATTATTTCATGTGCAAAACCCCTCATATGGGAAATGAGTAAAGCTATATATTTTCTTACACTTAATTTATACATGGAAAAAATCTATGTATTTTCTCACACAAAGAAAACTCAATCATTTTTGCTTAAAAAAAATCTAAATAGACTCATACTTAGAGAATGTAATGACTTTGGTGATGATCTGTCATTCGGTCATTTGCATATCCCTTGTGGAACTTTGCCTCCCAGCTATCTTCGCTTTGGTATTCCTTTCTTTCTTTTTCATATTATGTATATTCCAAGATGGTCTTCTCTAAATTCCTATGATGTTTAATGTGTCCAAAGCATTTAAGTTTTCTCTGTTTAATCGTGCTGATCACGGATGCATATTCCCCTTCAACACTTGATACACTAACCGTGTGATGGCTAAGAACACTAAGCTGTGTAGATTCCTCATCGTGGGCACATCTCGGAGAAACATTCATAGACGAAGCAAGTCTATTCAGTCCCAGAGATCACTTGTTGAGACAGTGACTGAGTAAACTTTCTGAAACATTTCATGGGTAAAACAGAGTTCCGTTTTCTTCAGCGACAGTACAGAGTGTTGTAGGAGATCAAATTTCATCACAATTTTATGTCAGAATAGTTACTTTACTGGCGTCTCTTGCCACACCTACAAATTATGTTTTAGATTCTTCTCTTCGTCTCCTTACCCTCTCCCTAACTCTATTTTCTCTCGCCTTCTCTCTCTCTCCCTCATTCTCTCTCTCTCTCTCTGTCGCCTCTTCTTTCTCCCTCATTCTCTATCTCTCTTGCTTCTTATTCTCTCTCTCGCTTCTTCTCTCTCTCCCTGTCATTCTTCGTCTCACTTTTTCTCTCTCTCCCCCTCATTCTCCCTCTCACTTTTTCTCTCTCTCCCCCTCATTCTCCCTCATTCTCTCTTTCGCTTCTTCTCTCTCTCCTCCTCATTCTCTCTCCCGCTTTTTCTCTCTCTCTCCCTCATTCTCCCTCTCGTGTTTTTATCTCTCTCCCCCTCATTCTCCCTCATTCTCTCTTTCGCCTCTTCTTTCTCTCCCCCTCACTCTCTCTCATTCTCTGTCTCACTTCGTTTCTCTCTCCCCCTCATTCTCCTTCATTCTCTCTCTCCCCTTCATTCTCCCTCATTCTCTCTCTCGCTCTCTCAATCACACCGTAGTGTAAATAAGTTTATTAGCTCAACATGGCAAGATTTTCTCCTTCCTGAATCATACTGAAGCATACAGATTACTCCTGAATCATACTGAAGCATACAGATTACTCCTGAAGTTATAACTTCTCGTCTAAGCCCAGTAACCATGCTTGATGGAGAGTAAATACAGAACTCAAAGAAATATACAATTCTGTGGTGTACGCTGTTCTTCATCACTGTTTACTTTTTACAAATATTTTTGGCGTGTTGCAAAACTTTTAAAAAATACTTAACTATTTCCACGTATATTTCAATTTCTGAATCTTTAATGCAGTAAGCATGCTGTCTAAAAATGAGTCAAGTGGAAGATTTAGTGACATGTGGTAAAGAACTGTTGAATCCTTCACTTTTGAAGTTCACTTTCTAGAGGTGAAATGCTCCTTCTCTATGGGTGCCTTAGCTGCAATAGCAGTTGTAAAGTGCCTGTTTTTACAAATCACAAGAATCTCTTCACTGCTCAACTCTTTCAGCGCAAAAAAAGTCTGATCATTAACAGTTGTCACTTGCTACGTGGAATGTTTCTCGGGCTTGTTTTCCTCTGTTCCTGATTTTCTTGTGCTTGTCTCAGTTACTGTTACTGAAAATGTGTTTATTAAAGTCAACATGAGGTCAAGTTACTACAGAGCTCCAGGTCAGTTTCTCCACACACACAGACCCCACCCCCCCCCCCCCCCAATACTCCAGTGCTGCTATACGCTTGTTCCAGCTATTACTGACTGGTTGCTATTCCAGTTCACTATATTAAAAATGGCGATGTTATCAAACGTAGAAAGCGAAGAATAGAAATGATACATTTCTCGTTAACATGAACACAGTTCTGTCCATCCCAGCCTGTACTAGCTGAATCGGTTATTGAATGTTAACAAACTTTCCAATGTTTGTGTTTCGGCAGATGGCGCATTTGTCTCTAGCGTTAATCATTTTCTTAAGCTCCTTCTTGTGACATTTAAAAACACGGCTGTGGGGAAAGAATGCTGGGAGAGGAACAAATCACGACAGTATCCAATATTCAATAATTCAGGGGCAGATAATATTGTCATATTACATTTTTTTTAAATAGGAAATTCCTGTTACCGTTGCTCAGATATTACAAGAGGACCTCTCTTGTCAGAAGTGTTGCATGCAGCTTCGATTATTTCATGCCCGAGTAGGAGTTAATTCCAGGCCATTTTTATATAACGGTTGGGGGGGGGGGGTGTCTACAGTATAATGACTGAAGCAGTTCTGGGAAGCTATTGTGTATAGTGAACAGCAGTTTGCTAGGAAACAACGCGATTTACTTTGTTTAACTTAATCGTTTTATCATAAATAACTTTCACGACTGTAGACTGAAGAAGCAAAGCAAAACATGAAATCCTTAACGTGAGTTCTGTAATAAATTAAGATGGTAGGTTGAACTTGTTAGTAATAATAATAATAATAATCAAGTTTTAAAAATCAATAAACCATATATTACCATACACAATGAAAGACGCAGCATCAGGTACCTATTTACGTACACAAACACTGAAGTATAAAATCCTATAATTACGCTGCAAAGATTTGTCTGTGCATGCATGACTAAAACAAAAGCAAGAACGAGATGAAAGTCTGACAGCACACATTACTTTTGACAGCACACACTTGTAAGTAACAACTACTTTTGACAGCACACATTTGTAAGTAACCACTACTTTTGACAGCACCTGCACCACTTTCACCCACTTTCTGGACAGGATCAACACAAACTTTGTTGTGTGTGTATTGCTGTACCGATCTTCGTCTTGCAAATCCCTGAACTCCCCCTCTTGCTTCTAGCTCGTCCGCACAAAGAGCAGGGAGACTACTCATATAATCAAGAACATGGCATGCCCAGATTTGATTCCTCAATCCTGCACGGATTATTTCTCAGCAATAGCAAGCGATTGTGTACGAAATAATTGCTTGCCATAGCACAGCTGAACACTGTGACACAGCATCCTTTGATTGTCTATTTATATTGCCTTCACCATTGTCTTATTAAGTTTCACAGACTTATTTTAAAAGTTAATAATGAACATAATAAATTTTATTTAAATGAAACCAGTAATAAAATACACCATTAGCGCTGTCTTGCCCTACAGATCTGAAGGTTTACATTTTGTACGACGGTGATAAGATGATTGCTTGACTTTAATAGAAATGAATGAACTTGAGAAAAGTCAAATGATCTATGAATGTATAAACTAGAAAAAAGTAGGAACAGCTTTATTATTTAACAAATACAAAGTTGTGACGTTTCGGGCTTGCCTTCGTCAGACAATAACAAACAGGACGAAGATTTCTGACGAAGGCAAGCCTGAAACGTCACAACTTTGTATTCGTTAAGTAATAAAGCTGTTCCTATTTTTTTCTAGTTTATATATTCTGGTATCACAGTTTTACTGCCGTGCTTTGTGTATAGTTGTATACTTATACACTATTTATCGTGGTTACTAAGTGATCTATGAAAACTTAAGCGAGATTTAACTGCACATACCAGTGAAAAAAAACCACAAACATATACTGTACTGTGAACAAGAAGACGTGAAGAACAGCACATGAACACACAAGAAGACATGAAGAACAGCACATGAACAAACAAGAAGACATGAAGAACAGCACATGAACACACAAGAAGACAAGAACAGCACATGAGCAAACAAGAAGACGTGAAGAACAGCACATGAACAAACAAGAAGACATGAAGAACAGCACATGAACAAACAAGAAGACGTGAAGAACAGCACATGAGCAAACAAGATGTGAAGAACAGCACATGAACAAACAAGAAGAATGTTACAGACCTCATTAAAGCAAACTGCATTTGTCACGGTTATCGTGCCATCTAAAATACACACAGCAGCTCACGTCAGCATATCAGACATTGCTGAAGTCTACATAAAAACAGACATTCACGAGATGCCATTGACCAAGCTGCATGTGTCTGGAATGAGTAGAGATTCTCAGCGATTATCTCTGTCAGCTTCAGGGAACACGTCAGAACGCATCTGTAGGGTGATGTAGCATGAATGCCGGGCAGGCTAGCTTCTTTCACACTCTAGACTGTGATGTTTTCTTGACGGTAAATTACTAAAGAACAAAAAATGATAAGTGTGAGTAGAGAAAGAATTAAGACTCCTCCTTGTCTGAAAGTATGTACTTCTCATAGAACCTGGCGCATCAGAAATGAGTTTAGCTTCTATGTGGCTGGAAAGATCACTGTGTTTATTCCGATCACGCTGTTATCGAGTCCAACCGCGAAGTTGATAACGCCAGTTGTGGCGCATTGATTGATTCTTTGTTTTGTCGGATTTAAGTGGCCGATGCAGAGCGAGAAACTAATCTGAGCCCAGCCACTTGTTGCCAGGATATTGCTGAGATATTGCCTCGCTCTGGAAGCTGAAGAGACGGGGCCAAGAGGCGTGAGGAGACTGTCGGAGGAGGTCCTGGCCAGCGCTAGGACGAGTGGATATTGTGTAAATATACCGTCTGGGGCTCATAGTTTTCCTCCATTACTATTCACAATCGATATCGGGAGACGTCAGTTTTGGCACTTTAATATAATTCTCAATCAGTGAGAATAACGGCTTTTTGAGCGCCAGCTTTCTAGATTTATCGCTCCCTCTCTTCTTGCCTTGAACTTGATGACAGCAAGCAGGTATAAAGCGTTATTGAAAGAACACAGCAGATAAACCGAGATAACCAGTGTAACGCTTCACTTTGAGCTGTGCAAAGATTCGACTAATATCTTTGATAAAGTATCGAGCTTCGTCAAATTTTCGAGTGAACCAATATTATACTCGTAGTCCAGACATGAAAACAGTCGAGCCTCTTGATGAATACAGCTACTCGTTTAATTTAGTTACTGTTTAGTAAACTGTCATTATAACTGCAGTTATAAAATAATAACTAATGCTCATTTCGCCAAAGCATATACAGTCAGCTGAAAGTATATTATTTCAAACTTAGCTTAACCTTTGCTTTTTCATTCGGTTCAACTGGTTCTCCAGGATAATTTTATTTTGAACGTGGGCTGTAGTAACATCAGTAATTAATCACAATTAAGATAAAATACAATGATTTCAGTATTTTACATAAAGTAACATTTCATCATAGTGACTAAGATATCCAAGATAAAAATAACGTTTAACCGTACTGTCTCTGGTGTTTCTATTTCAAGACAAGAAATGAATGTACTTACTGATAGACTACTTGGATGAACGTTTTCTCTCGGTCGTCGATGCCATGTTTAAGTGTGTGGAACCTCAGTGCGCAGAATTCCTGGAACTGCTGCTTCTTCCTCTGTCTATTATTCTGACTGAATATGTGAAACTCTTGACTGAATATGTGAAACTCTTGACTGAATATGTGAAACTCTTGACTGAATATGTGAAACTCTTGAACTCTTGACTGAATATGTGAAACTCTTGACTGAATATGTGAAACAAACTCTTGACTGAATATGTGAAACTCTTGACTGAATGATTGAATATGTGAAACTCTTTACTGAATGACTGAATATGTGAAACTCTTAACTGAATGCCGCTTTCTAACTTTGACTTTAAGGAGGCAACTTTAACTGCAAATATAAGGAAGTATTTCCACTGTTCTTTTATATGTAAGTCTGTCTGAAATAGAGATCTCCTAGCTTCATATTAACTTGTAGACATTCATTCAACAGCGACAGCAAAAGCGGAACCTGTGATCATTTCAGCCTTCCATGTAAAATAGACTTTCCCATCTTTTATTCAGACAAGAAGCAAACTATCAAACACTAAACACTTGTACATTACATTAGCAGGCACTAAACACTTGTACATTACATTAGCAGGCACTTAACATTTGTACATTACATTAGTACACACTAAACGCGTGTACATTACCAAGCACTAAACACTTGTACATTACATTAGCAAGCACTAAACACTTGTACATTACATTAGCAAGCACTAAACACTTGTACATTACATTAGCAGGCACTAAACACTTGTACATTACATTAGCAGGCACTAAACACTTGTACATTACAAGGCACTAAACACTTGTACATTTGCGGCACTAAACACTTGTACATTACCCAGCACTAAACACTTGTACATTACATTACCAGGCACTAAACACTTGTACATTACATTAGCAAGCACTAAACACTTGTACATTACAATAGTAGGCACTAAACACTTGTATATTACGTTAGCAGGCACTAAACATTTGTACATTACATTAGCAGGCACTTAACATTTGTACATTACCCGGCACTAAACACTTGTACATTAGCAGGCACTAAACACTTGTACATTACATTAGCAGGCACTAAAAATTTGTACATTACCCGGCACTAAACACTTGTGCATTAGCAAGCATTAAACACTTGTACATTACCAGGCACTAAACACTTGTGCATTACCAGGCATTAAACATATGTTTTGAACAATATTTCTTGTGAAGTCAGTTTTTCTCTCTCTTTTCTTATGTTCTTATGTGTTCACATACAAAACATAAAACTTGTGTTGTGAAATTATAAAAAACAATTTTAACAGTGGAATTATTGTCTTCATATGTTATATTTTATATACGACGAAATGTATTATTCATTGTTTTTTTCTCTCAACACTATCATTGTTATGTTATATGTGTATGTATATCCATCATTCTTACTTTCACATATCCATAGAGACTTGTGATCTGTCAAGATCAGAGTACAGATCATCAAGTTTATTCAAATTAAGCCTCACAAGATTTTCCTGTGTATGATGTGAAAAGTTAATTCGTTACTTTCATGCACTGATTTCCAAAAGAAAACTTGACAATGATACACTCTTCTGTAAGCTGAGGAAAATACTGTCTTCACTGAACTGGCTGATAGAGGTTTTCGTTAGCTCGTTTTCAGTTTGGCCAGGTTTCGTTTATTATTCACCCACTCCGCTTTCACAGGCAATCTTTCCATACTCGAGTAGAGAGACTGGCCAGTTAAATGACTTCATGACTTTTTCTAGATTCTGACCATCCAACAAGAGGTAATATTAGGTAATTTAAACTCCCCCCCCCCCGGCTGTAGGTGTCAAGGTTTATGTGAGATCAAGACCCTCTGACCCCCACTTCCCCACCCCCGGGCTCCATCCCAAAATTCCGCCTTGCGGGTCTCGGGAGTGTTACACACATGCCTTCATTGGTTATGTAAACCACTGTCTCCTCTTCCACAGTTTCCGTTCTAGCGATTTCTGTGACAGCACAAAGCGGAAAATGTCACGGAAGCGCGAGACATCTTTCCTGCACTAACGCATTCGGATTTACAATATTCACTGAAACCAGAACAAGAATGTTTTATTGTTCTCCCTGCAATGCTTCGCCATTTTCAAAACCCGCGGCTCCATCTGTTTTGGGAATAAACAGAAACTAGTGGCTTGTGAAATCTCGAAGTCTCTGGTCTGGCTTTGGGATGTGGACGTAAGGAAAGTTCTCGCTCTTAGCCAGTAAATAATTGAGTAGCCCGTGCCAAATGTCTTAAAACAAAAGTTCTGGATGTAATTCTCGCCAGATCGGGACACGCAATCACCGTCGGTCATTCGCTGGAATTCTATCAAAAGGGCGTGGCGGCGCGAGGAATGTCACTCCGCATTTGGGGAATTGTCGCCTGAAAAGCTTCCATCACTGACACAAAGTGCCCGCAAATGACCCCAAATGATCCAAAATACAGACAGTTACACGAGGAGGTCGCGTTCGGTTGCCGGTGGCCGGGATACAAATCAAACAATTACACTGCTCGGAGGAAGAAAGCAACGTATCTCGTTAATGCTGGATAGCAGGGATCACCGCTAGGTGGTGTTTCATCTTGTTTATGGTACCATTCCTCTCCACTTGCTTCCATTCTCACAATCCTGAGATAGCAAGATGCATACAACTTAATGCATGTATAAATTCTATATGTTAACATTTGCCCTCCTCACAATTCGAATGTCAGTTTGAGTCACTGGTTTAAGGTCGTGGGTCATCTACTACTGTTGGTTTAGGGTCGTGGATAATATACCATTGGCGATTTAAGGCCGCAGGTCATATACCACTATCAGTTTAGGGTCGTGCTTCATATACCACCGTCGGTTTAGGGTCGTGGGTAGTATACCATTGGTGATTTAAGGTCGTTGGTCATATTACCAATTTTGGTTTAGGGTTGCGGATCATATACTATTGCTGGTTTAGGGTCACTCAAAATAACAACAACAACAGCAAAATGTTAACAGTCACTGACTTCAACAGAATTAACAAATATGACAACAAGTGCAGATGTAAATTCTTCGGTCATTTACAGGTCGCTTGAACCGTGTCTGCATAGCATCAACCACTAGTCAGGAGCCAGCTTGATAGCTTCATCATTAATTCATACACCGCAGGAAAAGTTTATGAAATCTTTGGACTGACTGGTCAGTATTTTCACTGATCAGTTGAAATAATAAAATATTCTTTGAGACAGTTTAAAAAGCCCCATAAAATTTTGAATACTCAAGAAGAAAACTGAAGGTATTGCGCTCATTTGGCAGATATAGTTATGAGGTGTTCTGCTGTCGATTCTCTTTTTATGCTAAGGAATGATACAAAGTCGTTGAAAGTTAGCGGTATCCGTTATAACTTATATTGGTGAAACTGGCCTCAGATTAGAGGACCGCATACAGAAACATATGTAAGATATCACCCAGCATGCTTCTAAACCAGTCTCGAATCATTTCAATGGCCCTAACCATAGAGGCAAATCTGACTTTCTGGTACCAGTCATCAAACAATGTCACGTAGATGACAGAAACCGCCTAGCGCTTGAGAACCGCTACATTCAGGAATATGGGAAGCTGGAACCAAATGGTTTGAACACGTTATTCACCTACACCTAACATTCTCCTCTTCCATAATTTCTCCTCACTAAGTTCCACTCCCTTCTCACTTGTTACACATGGTTCAGAACCTCCTCACAGCATCACATTACAACCCCTTTACCCTAACTATAATCACATGTTTCACCTTCTCCCGGCTAGATTACCATTTTATCACTCTCTCTCCCCTCCACGGTTTCCCCACCTGCCACCCTCAATTACGACCCATCTATCACACATCCCAAGTCTCCATTTAAATACTTTCTACACTCCACTATGCGCATTTCTGACACACAGCATCGGACAAGCCACAGCTTCTTACAAGTTACAGCAAAGTGCTCTATTCATTTTATTTGATTTTTTTAACACAGCATTCACGTGAATCTATACTTTATCTCCTCTCTCTATTTCTTTATTTTGTGTGTGTGTGTGTGTTTTTTTTTGTATGATTAAGGCTCACGCCTAAACGCCACAACTGTGTACTCTTTAAGTAATAAAGCTATTCCTACTTTTTTCCCTATTTTTTACATTTCGGTATCCGTAAAGTTCTTCAAAATTAGCGATGATTTCTGAGGTCCATTCATTCATTCATTTGCATGTCCCTTGCGGAACTTTACCTCCCTAACAGCACTCATGTAGGCCTCTCGGTTTTGAGCAAGCCTCTTGATTGTGGGCAAGATGGCCTGCTGCTGATGCATCCATATGCAGATCATCAACGATATCTTGCAGCCATCTTCGCCTTGGTATTCCTCTCTTTCTTTTTCCCATTATGTACCCTTCCAAGGCGGTTTTCCCTAGATTATCATGACGTTTAATGTGTCCAAAATATTTAAATTTTCTCTGTTTAATACTCTTTACTAGCCAGCCTTCTTCAATACTAAGTTCTTGTAGTATGGATATATTTGTTCTTTTTTGTGTCCATGATGTTTCTGAGGTCCACACACAGTAATAAACAGGAGAAAAACAGAAACTGCCAACCACAGAATAATGCGCCACTTTAAGAGAAGAGATTACAAGATGTTCTGTTGGTTACGGAAACTAAAGCAAACATAATCAGACATAAACGTCAGCAAGGCAGGATTTCCTCGTGAATAATTGCTGTTCCATCTATTACACTGGTCAATACAACAGCAGAAACCCCACAGGCGGAAGAAAAAAATGGTTATTTTCTAGAGGAAAAACCTAATATATATATTCTTTATATATATATACACACACACACGAGTTCAAAATATTTCAAAAGACACAGGAAATCGAGAGTAGTTTTAGTTAATAGTTTTTAAAATGTATTTATCTCAGTGTTTCCAGTGCATGAAAGAATCATTCTTATAGAACTACTCTATATTTTATACCACAGAACAGACTGTGAGTGTGAGAATATGAAACAATACTTTTGCATGCTGAAATATTTGTTATATTTAGATTCGTTGCTTTCACGTGAACGATTCTCTGATATCTTTGACTTATTTTTTTAATCGGTAAAAATGACTGCTGATTTACAAAATATTATATTAATACATAACAGCCTTCAGAAGAAATCCTATTGTAAAGTTATGCGAATCAACTTTTGAAGCATATGTTTGAGTTTGTCGCAGTTTCATATGTATTTTTACCGTCCTTGAAGCGCGGTCATCGATTTTTCTGCCAAATACAGATAAAATAAATAAGAAAGAAATCACAGTTTGGGATTTTAAAAGAATGAAAAACCCTAATCATCATTCTGGCGAGATGGAAGTCTCTAAACTCCAGCGTGAAGCCATTCCAGGGTTCAATTGTTCCTGCGGGGACCAAATAACAGAGCGCCCAACCACCAGGGAGCGCTTCTGTCTGTACGTAATCACTAGCATTTTGTTCACGCCATCAATGGCAATGGGAAGCGTTCGAGCACTTTGCATTGGCCAGGAAACAAAGGTTAAGAGAGATGATGAGAAATGACGGTCGCTTTGGACAGAGTTTCATCGACTCGGCTTCCAAGTCTAAAAATCCTTTGCCTTTTCGTTTCAAAAGGAAGCAGTGTTGAAGACTCCATTTTGACACTCGATGGTTGCTAATGTGGGTCATTAGGTCTCGAGGACATTCTTCTACATTCTACTTCAGGTCATGTGATAAAAAGGTGGCTGTGACACGGGTACGTGTGAGTTGTGTTGAGATGATGACGAGTTCCTTCATGTTCTCTGTTCCACCCAAAGCTATTTGCTTTTTGTGTTTTTTTCTATGTGTATATGAGATATAAGTGGTGCATTTATGATATGAAGAAATTATTACAAAGAAACAACTCCCTGAAATGGTACTTTAAAACGGGATGGATAAAAAGAATTTAATAGACAGGAGTGCGTTATGAATTTCTTAATGATAGTGTCTCTGTAGTTTCCCAGAGCAAGAAATGCATCCATTCTTGTGTCGTGACAGAAGTTTAATTGATCCGCAAAGAAAAATTCATTTTAACACTTTGATAGCTTCTAGACACTTTCTAATATTGGCCCGTGATTTTCTTTTGTGGTCTGCGATTTTTATTAGAAGTAGTACATGTGTACTGGATATGCTAAGTTTTGGAGTTATTTAGTATTATATTTCATTTTCTTTATTTTTTCTCTCTCACTCTCTTTAATCTGCCCAGTAGGGGCTTTTCGGTTATCTTAATGTAAAGCAGTACGATATACCCATCCTTTATTCTTTTCTCCTGTTGGTTTTATCTTAATGTACGTTAGTAGGATAAAACCTATTAAATTAATACTTATTCTTCTGAAGCTGCCTCTTTCTTGGACACGTCACATAATTAATACTTCTCCTCTTCTTTCATAATCGATACTTCTTCTCTCTGCTCCATCTGCTCATCTCATATTTTCAGTCAACACAGACTTTCCATGTCCCTTAACCAATTCTCATTATCACTCTTTCCTTGGTAAATAAACAACTCCCCTATGCGGTTCACACACACGAATGCAATCATCTTTCTTCTTCTTCTTCAGCTTTCTGAGTCTTTAAGGCTCATTGTTGCAGATAAAGTTCGCCTCCATTCTTTTCTATTCCTAATCTTCTCTCTCCAGTTGGTGACACCAACTTCTTTTATATCCTCTTCTATGTTGTCTTTCCATCTCTGTACATCTTTAATATGTAATAATCTTAACACAACGCAATCAGCTCAATGGTTCATATATTGCAATGTAATAAAGAATCCAAAATACAAAACTATTTACACATGATCTGAAGGAGTTGTGTTGTTGTTCCGCTCTCTACGGTAGAGTTTCCTGCATATAGAGCATGGTGATGCCATTGACAATCGGGAAAGACCGATGGACAGTCGGGAAAGACCGACAGACACTGGGAAAGACCAGAATCCTCACTAGGAAAGCGTCCCTGAACTGGGCTGTCCGGGCCAGCAACCCTGTCAGCCGACATACTATTGCTACAAAGTCCAAAAAGAAGAAATGCCCCCAGGATTCACCGAAAAGGGGGGGGGGAGAATGATGGATCCACAGGTGACTATACGGAAACGACCATGCCCGCTCCAATTAATTCCAGTTCAGAACAGCGGATGGAGTATCCATGCATATGTGGCAGGAAATTTAACACTCAACGTGGCATGAGGATACACAGAACGAAGAAGGGATGTGGTGGTTCCTTGCTGCCCAATACTCAACAGTGCACTGTGACGCCAGTCTCAGATAAGACATTAGAAGACCTCTGTCAGGATATAATCCACAGTACAGAGAATATTCAGGTTGAGTCAGGCAGCGGGGAGGTATTGCAGCCCTCCGACGAGACCAGAGACAAGGTTAACTTTCCACCAGCAAGTGCAAAAAGCATATGGGAAAACCTAGACGCAGGATTATGCAAAGAACTGGACAAACAGCTAAGAGGAAAAAACCTGGAGCAAAAGCTGGAAGCATTTGGTAACATCATATATCTTCACTGCCACAAAGAGTTTGGAACCAAACAGGCAAAAAGAGAAAAAGTGACACCAAGAAAGTCCAGAAGACAGAGGAAAATAGAAGCAATAAGACAGCAGAAGAACCATGCCCGGAAAATGTTCAAGAAGGCACATGAATCAGAAAAAGAAGGACTAAGACAGGTTTGGCAGCATCTAAAATCCCAGCACAATGCCCTTTGCAGAGCTGAAAGACTATGTAAAAGGAAGAGAGAAACCAGATACGCAAGAGAGAAGTTCTACAGAGATCCCTTTGGATTTGCCAAGCAGTTATTTGAACAGCCAAAATCAGGTACGCTGAAAGCAGGTAAGGAGGTGCTCGAGGAACATCTGAGCAAAACATACTCTGATAAAAATCAGCATACACCTCTCGAGCAGATGAAAGGTCTAGTGTGGCCCTGTGCACCAGGCAGCAAATTCAAATGCAGCCCACCAACCTTACAAGAAGTAGAGAGCGTTGTAAGAAAAGCTAAAGGCAAGTCAGCACCAGGGCCAAGTGGCGTTCCTTACATATTATACAAAAGATGCCCTGAAGTACTAAAGAAGCTTCATAAACTCCTACGAACAGCATGGACCAAAGGAGTCATATGTAAGGAATGGAAAAAGGCTAACGGAGTATACATCCCAAAGGAGCAGAATTCCACTGAAATCAACCAGTTCAGGCCGATCTCACTTCTGAATGTGGAAGGAAAGATATTATTCTCTGTGATGGCAAAAAGACTAACAACATACCTCCTAGACAATGGTTACGTTGATACATCCGTGCAGAAGGGAGGAATTCCAGGTTTCCCAGGATGTCTCGAGCATGCGTCAATGATTTGGGAAGCTATTCAGCAGGCAAAATCTGGAAAGCAAGATCTACAGGTAATATGGCTTGACCTAGCCAATGCGTATGGCTCAGTACCGCACCAGATGATATGGCTAGCACTAGACACGTATCATGTGCCAAAAGAAATCACATATATGCTGAAAAGGTACTTCACAGGGTTTCTCATGAGGTTTGGAACATCAGGATATACTACAAGATGGATCGAGCTCCAGGTAGGAATTGCAATGGATTGTACAATATCTCCCATACTGTTCGTACTAGCCATGCATGTAATCATGAGAGCAGCAGAAGGAGCAGCAGAATGCCCAAGATTCAGAAATGGATGTCAGATGCCACCACTAAAAGCATTCATGGATGACACAACAGTAATAACAACCAGTGAAGCACAGGCACGAAAGATGTTAGAGCGTTTGGATAGCCTTATCATATGGTGCCGCATGAGCTTCAAGCCAAAGAAGTCACGAAGCCTGTCACTCATGAAAGGGAAAGTGATAGAAAGATCGTACACAGTGGCAAATCAAATAATCCCGACTGTAGGGGAAGAGCCAGTGAAGAGCCTTGGCAGAGTATATGATGCATCCATGAAGGACTCAAGCACTGTGAAGCAGGTTATAGAAATAGCGCAGAATGGACTGAGCATCATAGACAAAAGCAGGCTACTGGGTAAGTTCAAAATATGGTGCCTCCAGTTCATGCTGATTCCAAAACTGATGTGGCCACTACTCATTTACGAAATAAGTACCAGCACAGTAGAGGCAGTCGAAAGAAAGATAAATAAAGCCATAATAAAGTGGTTGGGTGTACCACCAGGATTAGCTGATGTAGCGCTGTACTGCAAGAAGAGCAAACTGCAGCTGCCATTCAAATCTGTGGTTGAAGAATACAAGGTAGGAAAAACAAGACTTGCAATGATGCTACAAGAATCTACAGATCCGGTGGTACGAGAAGTGCAGCCAACACTTAAAACTGGACGAAAATGGAAAGTAAGTGAGGAAGTGACCACAGCCAGGGAAACGCAGGAACTGAAAGAAGTAATAGGGTACACCCAGACCAACAGAAGGGGATTTGGTCATGGCGAAATCAAATGGTGGTCAAAGGCCTCCTGCAAGGAAAGAAGGTATATGATCATCAACGAAGTAAGGAATTCAGAGGATGACAAGCGGGTCCAGAAGGCAGTCCAACAATCACAACAAGGGCAATGGACAACATGGGAGGAAGTCCTGCAGAGATCATTAACATGGAATGACATCTGGAAAATGGCACCCTTGAGGCTCAGCTTCATCATCAGAGCTACTTATGACCTTCTGCCTACAGGCTCCAACCTATACAAATGGGGTATATCAGAAGATATAAAGTGCCCTCTCTGCAACGAAAGGCAAACATTGGAACATGTGCTGTCAGCATGTAGAGTGTCTTTAGGGCAAGGACAGTACACCTGGCGGCACAACAGAGTGTTGCAGGAACTAGTAGCCATCGTAGACAGGGCAAACGATAAAGCAAATAACAGCAAAAGAGTTGAGGTCCCACCTAAGTACTTCATAGGTGCTGGTACGACATCAAATATTGAAATCAGGGACATTCCCTTACCATCACTGCTAGATGGTACAAATGACTGGGAAGTGACAGCGGACCGTCCAGAAAGAAGAGAATATCCGACTGCCATCAAGAACACAGGAAATGCGACCGGACATTGTAGTGTACTCCACAGAAAAACAGGAATTAATAATGATCGAGGTTACGGTCCCATACGAAACTAGAATAGAGGAACAGCATTTATTCAAATTGGAGAAGTACAATGATCTGGTCAAGCAACTGAGGCAGGGGGCAGGAATCAGGGCAAAAGTGATAGCTGTAGAAGTGGGAGCAAGGGGATTCGTAGCAACATCAACATATGACCTATGTAAGCAACTGGGCATAAAGGGACAAACAAGAGCAAGGGCATTGAGAAGCCTTTCAGAAACAGCAGAAAAGGCCTCATGCTGGGTGTGGAGTATGCGAAACAAGCATTGGGAACATAAGTAATTTCATTTGCCACAACCAATACCAGTCCTCCGTAGCTAAATCGCTAAAGACGCACTTCAAAAAGTGCAGTGGCAACTGGAAGATCATGGGTTCTATCCCGGGACCGGGAAAAAAAAAGCAACAACTCACAAGACCTCTGGGAGTCATGACCCAGAGGGGCCCACCCCCCTTAGAGTGTCAGGAATTTAAAGGGCCGAAACACTTGTCTGAGGGGGGGGGGTACTTCCTCTGATGATCTGAAGGAGTTGTGTTGTTGTTCCGCTTTCTACGGTAGAGAGTTTCCTGCATACACATGTTAAACGTGGCAGCGTTAAACATTTCTCCACCAACTCCAACCAATTTCTCACTCATCTGCTTGTCCCTTGCCGAACTTTGCCTCCCTAACAGCAACCTCTCGGTTGTGAGCAAAATGGCCTGCTGCTAATGCACCATTTACATCGTAGCTATCTTCGTTTTGGTCTTCTTCTCTTTCTTTTTCCCATTATGTATCCTTCCAATACGGTCTTCTCTAAATTATCATGACGTTTAATGTGTCCAAAATATTTAAGTTTTCTCTCTTTAATCCTCTTTACTAGCCAACCTTCTTCAATATTAAGCTCTTGTAGTATAAATATATTTGTTCTTTTTTGTGTCCACGATATTTGAAAAACTCTTCTGTAGCATTGACATTCAAAGGCATTTATGTTTTTCTCAGCTGTTTTGTTAAGTGTCCAGGTCTCACAGGCATATGTTGCGATGTTAAAGATGCATGCCCTTAAAAATCTTAGTTTTGTAGTTCTGTCTGCTCCTCTCCACAGATTCTTTATTTCTCCACCAACTCTGGTATATAATTATGGTATAATGGTTTCCACTCAACACACCAATAAGGACACTAGTTGTAATAATTATCTTTATATCTCGTAATAGTGGATCAGTACTCAATGTACTAATTCCACACACTTTTTTATATAGCCGGTTTTCTAAAGTCACATACGGGAACATATGTTTATTTATGTCCCACACTCTGTTTTGTATAGCCTGTGTGCCCATTCTTTTGTCATTCTTTTGTCACTATAGATATATATGTCTCACACCCTGTTGTGTATAGCCGGTCGTCCCTTCTTTTGTCACATTCGGTTCCATATTTGTTGTCATTTGTCACGTCCGGGAATCATATATATATATATTATATATGTGTGTGTGTGTTGTGTGTGTGTGTGTGTATTCATCTCTTATATTAAGAGGTCTGTACAAAACGTACTAGGTTCACATTAATACACACATTCACGCACACATAATCACATATATCTCTGTAATTGTACAGTTACCTATTTTGTACTTCTGTAACTATTCTCTCGACTTTATGTCTTCTTCTGCATTATTTGTACTTCTGTACATATTTTCTCAACTTTATATCTTCTTCTGTGTAATTATAATATTATACATAGTCTACTATATTTTTTTAAAATGTATGCTACATTTACTCTTTTCACTCGACTTCTCGTCTTCTTCCATTATCTGTACTTAATGTACTCTAGCCTCACTAAGCTGCAAGCTACATGTACAACAAAAGATAAATTATACTCAATAATCTTGTGGTAACAATTATTCTGCCAACGTCTACTCACGTTAGTCAATGGGTCAGGAGAGATCACTGCTCTTTGCAACCATACTTCTTTCTTACAACAATTCACAAATTACTTACTACACCGGGGACTGTTCCACACACGAAAACATTCTGTGTTTACCAAAGAATTCCTCCACACTGGACAGCCGCCAGCTCAACTCCGGCGTGGACTCATGACTGACGAATCTTATTCTGTTTCAGCTTTATATACTACACACCTCCCTGGAATTCTCCATTCCTACCATGAAACTAAACCTGTTATTTCGTGGACACTAAGAGTTTCTCATTCTCAGGCAAGGTCACATGAGTCACTGAGAAGTGACCACAGCCTTGACTTATCGTAAGTAACGTTGAACTGTCTATGTGACGAAATATCGTTCCTCTTCTACAATGTCATATACTGTAATATAATGTTGCTGAACACATTGTATAGTATAGTGTAATATCATTGAGCGTGTTGTATACTGTAGTGTAAATAAACTGTTTTTATGACTATTTGCCTGTTTCCATCTTCAACAGTCACCTTGTAAAGTGCAGAAAGTCCACCTTGGACAGACGTTTAAAAAGACAAAAGTTATGACAAGAGAACGCTCGTTGTTCTCGGAATCCACACAGAAAATGGATCAGGTAGCTCCGAATTATCTAAAATATTCAGCTTCTCATTCAACTCCACCGCTTAAATGAAGATGTCAGCTCTATAGTGACCTGGCCCGTGGCCTGGAATAAACTCAAGCTCCGGCTCGGCCGGTTCTGTTAGCTAGTTCAATTAAGTTTTGTTTTCGTGTCAAAGGCGCCTGGAAAGAATTTTAAAATAAAGTTTTCTAGTACAATCATACTGAAAGAGAGAGAGAGAGACAGAGGAGAGAGAGAGACAGAGGAGAGAGAGAGAGAGAGAGGAAGACCTAGGCGAAGATGGCTGCAAGACATCGTTCATAAATCTGCAAATGGATGCATCAGCAGCAGGGCATCTTGCTTACAACAGAAAGGCCTTACGAGAGAGCTGTTAGGGAGGCAAAGTTCCACAAAGGACATGCAAATGACTGACTGACTGAGTACAATCATAAACTCTAAGTAATGTCGCACAAGCGTAGATTTTCAACATGAAATTGTATTGACAAAGAGAGAAAACAGAGAGATTGGAGCAGCAGAGGAGGTTAATAAATAGGTTTGTATTAAAACTCAAATTAACTATTCAAATAAAACCCTATAACTCATTCCATGAAATACGGGGAAATGTATAGACACTGAAACACCGAGAAATCAAGAACAGAATGTCAAACAATGATAAAATCATACATTCGATTTGAATATAAACACAGTGCCAATTTTGTACTGTCTCCCTAGGCCTGCCATATCTCACATGAATATTCCAGAATTCCATTTTTTTCCTTCGAGAATTTTGTTTCCAGAAGAACGATGGAACAGCTTCAGATTGATAATATCTACCTCCTGAAAATCTCGCTCATCTGAGAAAACGGGAATCATGATTGCTTGCATATTGCTTGTATAAATCGATGTCTTGGCTAGAAAAAATACACTCGTATTGAAGCTGTAAGTGGAAGCAAATAAAAGAGAATTTCATAGTTTTCGTTCAACTTCATAAGACAAAGGAAGAGAGCTTTGTATAATCGGAGACAGTAAAACTGTACTTCAACACTCCCTGCATGTACAGATTGCATAATTACAAAGTTAGCGAGCTCGCGTACCAAACAGACATGGCGGTATGGAAAGTAAAGCTAGACTAGACGAAGTTCAGGGAGTTGTGGCCGTCGCTGATCAGTGTACAACTACAGTGCAATGCTCCACAGAACATTTGGTTGTACTTACTTTCATGCTCTCGAAAATACAACACAATATTTCATTGGTATAGAATTATGTGATAAAAACTGAGATTGTGTTTCATTCATTCATTCCTTTGCATGTCCCTTGCGGAACTTTGCCTCCCAAACAGCACTCCTGTAGGCCTCTCGGTTGTGAGCAAGATGGCCTGCTGCTGCTGCATCCATTTCCAGATCATCAACGATGTCTTGCAGCCATCTTCGTTTCGGTCTTCCTCTTTTTCTTTTTCCCATTATGTATCCTTCCAATACGGTCTTCTCTAAATTATCATGACGTTTAATGTGTCCAAAATATTTAAGTTTTCTCTCTTTAATCCTCTTTACTAGCCAGCCTTCTTCAATATTAAGCTCTTGTAGTATAGATATATTTGTTCTTTTTTTTTTTTTGTGTCCACGATATTTGGAGAACTCTTCTATAGCATTTACATTCAAAGGCATTTATGTGCTTCTCAGCTGTTTTGTTAAGTGTCCAGGTCTCACAGGCATATGTTGCGATGGGAAAGATGCATGCCCTTAAAAATCTTATTTTTGTGGTTCTGTCTGCTCCTCTCCACAGATTCTTTATTTGTTTTACTTTCTGAAGAGCAATAGATGTCCTCCTTTTAATTTCCCGCATTGTATCTCCATTATTAGTTAGTAGTGATCCAAAATATTCAAAACTCTCCACTTCTTCCAGTTTTTCCTCACTGATACATATTTCAGTTGCCTTGTTTGTTTTGTCAGATTGTGTACCATTCGATATTACTTCTCCAAGACAGAGATTCAGCGCGGTCATTGTTTAGCTGGAAGATGTTTCAAAATAACAGGTCTACTAATGACAACAGTGTTGACGATTATGACATTTCTACAATTCTGTATCAACGTGGAAATCATATCTGACATAATATAAGCCAGTCACAGAGACAGTCTTCTAACCAAACATTGTCGATGTTTATACAAGTTTTTATGAATCTGATAGAATGTTTCTAAAACCTTGTTTTCGAATAAAACTAAAATATAGCCACTTTATGTATGACGTCAAATGTATCACCTCCTGATAAGAGTTGCCATTTCTCTCTCCTACCCAGGTTTATAATTCTATCTGGGTAATTCACATTTTTTCTTATTTTACACCTTATCTTTTCACGTTTTTTTTTTTTTTGCCTTCAGTTTTATTGTCCTCATCAAGTTATTAGTTCCACGGGCAGCCACTGAGAGATGCACAAACGATGATGAATCTTATTCTTGAGGTTCAGGTTGTAGCGAGCACATCAGTTTACTCATCATTACAGATCGTGCTTGAGTGAAAATAAACAGGGTATGGCACGGGTCTCCATGTCTGTTTTCTGCCTTGACCACATAAAACATATCTTTTTATACGAGAAAACTCTGAAAACAAAAAAGAAATGTTTATATGATAATTCCCGAAGTAACAAACTGGCAACCTTTTCTAATCTGAACATTTATATGCAGCACATATATTTTAGTATTGGCTACTAAGCTTTTTTCAGTTTATTCTTAAAACTGACAGAGTCTTCTGGTGTATCAGTGTTCTTTCGAAGTTTATTTAATATTCTATAGTTAGAAAAGTATTGAAAGAGTTAAGAAGGCGGAATAAGAAGGCGTTATGAACTGACGATCATACTGAAAACTTTGTGCAGAAAGCGAGAAGGAAGAAATCGCTTTTTCTGTCATGTTGGTGCTATTCTTCGCAGCCAAATAAGCCTTGATGATCTTCATAACTTCAGAAAATATGTTTAGGCACGGTATGCCGAAATGGCGGCCACACGTGGCAAGAGGGTCTAGATTTTTGAAATACAGTTAAGAGATGTCGCCATAACAGCCAAGCTTCACCCTGACCCCAGGGATCAGGATTTAGCATTATTTAAGAATCTAAAAACCAACCATGGGCAGTTAAGATAACAAACAGTGAAAGTATAAGAAAAGCAAAGATAGAAAGGAACCTAATTACATTTGTAAGAAACTGACAGTCATCATTCATTGTCATATAACGAGAAGGGAAGGGTTTGAAAATATAACAACATGAAAGATAAATGAGAAGTGAAGCAAGGGAAGACCAAAAGAGAAAAAAAAATAATGGACAGTCTAACGCAGTGTTTCCCAGGCTTGTTCGGCTGCCGTCCCATTTCCTCTCATGCTACATCCTCAGCACCCCACCCCCTTATCTACTACTTTTACTGCGATTTATTAAGCTAGGATATGCACTACACAACTAAAAACTTCAGCTAGTGAACCAGTTTACTTTACAATATGAAGGAGTGCATTTAAAACTCACCTACTGCTTTGTCCCATCTTTAAATATGATTGATGAGTTTCATGTAGGGACACACGTTTCTCAATATCAGCTTGAAAAGTGCTAAGAAGGAAGGTATTACTATCCTCGGCTGCTATTTCGTCTTCCCTCAACTGCCTCCTATTCTATCATTGCCCCCTCCCCAACTGACCCTTTTTTCTTTCACCGCCCACATAGTTCTTTTCAGTGCCCCGGGGGGGGGGCATTATTGCCCACTTTAGGAAACACTAGTCTAACTCGATGACACAACAAAACAAAAAAAAACCACCAGCTGAGCTGATGGAAAATATCAAGGACCGAGGTCTGTGGAGAAGCATGACTGTCAACCGTCTACCTGCATGGCACCTGATGATGATGATGATAATGAAAAGTGAATAACACTCACGTTCAGGACCTTGATTTTATCTTCCATTCAACTTTTCCTTCCATCTTTCTATGTAGGTAATTAGGATTGAATATAATCGTTTATTTGATGATAATCTAGTAATTTCTATCTTCTTATTTGCCGGACGGTAATCATGTGACTCTTTCTATAGGTCAGGTACTCTTCTGTTGATTATAACTTGATGTCTTATGTTAAATTTATTTATCAAAAACATTTTCAATAATTTACATGTTCAATTTACTGCTGGGAAATGATCTACAATTTTTTTTTCTGTGACGTTAGTGTTACGGCTTTTGTCTTTTATTATATGTTATCCTGTCTTTATTACCCTGTCTTTTATTATTCGTTATCCTGTCTTTATTACCCTGTCTTTTATTATTTTTATCCTGTCTTTATTACCCTGTCTTTTATTATATGTTACCCTGTCTTTATTACCCTGTCTTTTATTATATGTTAACCTATCTTTATTCAAGTGCAAGTTCTAATAACAGAAACCTTCTAGATTGTGTGCATTCATCACTCTATCATTTGCACAAATGATAGTAACTTTTTTTGTGAAAAATGGTTATTATGGTGGTGAAAAGTTATCGGCCTGACCTAGAAAGGAATGACCTAAAGCCATTAAAACTTGCATGTTATTCCACATATTCAACTCGCAGTTCAACAAACCTGGCACTTCGTTTTTCAAATTTCTTGAACCCTTCCAACAAAAAAAGTGATATCTGGTTAGAAAAATACTGCTCTGTTGCTGCTATCGCCTGCAATGCATTCTAAAATGTTCTACCTTTCACTCACGTATAAGGCTGGGAAGCAAGAAATAGCCAGATGAAGCAAGATCTGGTGGTCTGGGTGGATGATCTATGCATTCAAACCAAAAACTGTTCAAAATATCCGACATATTATGAGCTTTGTGAGCAGGCGCATTGTCCTGTTAAAAGAGAGGACCTTTCTGCAGCTTCCCCTGCCGATTTTCTTTCAAGTCATCCTTTAATTGGCACAGCAAGTTGAAGTAGTTGTCTTCTTTACTTGTTTGGCCCTTCAGAAGATAATAAATAATCAAAATACCCTTTTTTATCCTAAAGAACAGTGGCAGTGATCTTTCCTGCTGAGGTTTTTTGGATATTGAATTTCTTCGACTGTGGAGAGCCCGAGTGCCACGACTGCAAGGACTTGTTTGGTCTCGGGATCATAGTGGTGCTTCATCAACAGTGACGAATCTTTCCAAGATTTCATTAGATGGCTCAAAATGCTGCAAAATCAACTTGGAGATATCCACTCGATTTGTTTCTCGTCAGCATTCAGATATTTCCGCACCCACTTGGCCGACCGTTTCTACACACCCAAATGCTCATGAATTTTAAAACCCAACGCTTTCTCTGGGTATCTCTATTGTCTCAGCAATTAGTTTAGCCGACATTCGTCGATCTGCAAAATCAACAATTTCTGGAGTTGATATTCTGAAGGCCTTCCAGATCTTGCAACTTCGGCCTCGAATTCTCAACGCTGAGACTTAGCACACCGCCTCCTCACAGTTAAGTATGATGGGCACTTGTCACTCAATGTCTGTAGCATTCATGAATTTCCTTTACCGTTTCCTTCTGCGGGAACAAGCACATTTAAGACGGCCAGGTGTTCCCACGTGAAAATTCCACATCTTTCAGTGATATGGTTCTGTCATTGATCCGGAAAGAAGTTTAAAGTCCTGTAAACTGGCAGTTTACAAATTAACACTGTCCAGCGGCAGTGACAAAGTTACGCTCAGATTTTGTGATATTGCCTTTGCCGATAACTTTTTAGCACCACGCACCACGTCGTAGGTTCTTCATCTATATCTTCAAGGATTTCTCTACATTCCCTTCAGATAAGTTTGAAGGAAAGAAGACTTTGTGAGATGTGCTCGTATATGATGGTTAAGGAATGACCTTACAAATTCAAAACTAAAAATAACAATGTCTTCAAATAAAATGTTCATCACTTGTGAGTTAACATATGCCACTCTCCAAAACCTTGGCCCACTCTCTCATGTTTCCTTACGACTGTGACTACCTTAATTTCTAAGCATTTATGAGCCATGACATCTAAAATACCAGATGATAATATCTTGTTGTTTCTGAAGTGACATCATAGCTGCTGCTGCGGCTATGAAATATAAACAAGAAACTCGCTTGGCACTGTTGAGACACACAAACGTTAGTGTGAATATTTTCCTTTACTGGGCACCCCACTATAGAATGATGATGAGTCGCCTTTACCCTTTCACTTCCACAAGGAGCCAGATATTCATATCTACATGAGAATACCCAAACACCAACCAGAAGTTCTGGACCTGAGAGGGGACTTTTTTTTATCCACTTCGCTGCCATTGATTTTCATTCATTTGCATGTACCTTTGCCTCCCTAACAGCTCACTTGAAGGCCTCTCGGTTGTAAGCAATATATCCTGCTGCTGATGCCTCCATTCGCAAATCACCAACAATTTCCTGTTGCCATCTTCACCTTCGCCTTCCTCTTTCTTTTTCCCATTAGGTGCCCTTTCAAGAATGCCTTCTCCAAACTCACATGACGTTTACTATGTCCAAAATACTTACATTTTCTCTGTTTGTTCTTCGCTGCCAAATACTCCATTAAAAACATGAACATATTTTTAGATCATGCAGTTATTTCATGTTCAGAGTTTCTCATGTTAAAAGTCAGTCGATAATACGATACAAGCATAAACTATCATAGCTATCAATATGAACAGTAACAGCTTGCATTAACAGAAATAATGAAGAGTAACAGTTTGCATTAACAGAAAAAATGAACAGTAACAACTTGCATTAACAGAAATAATGAAGAGTAACAGTTTGCATTAACAGAAATAATGAACAGTAACAACTTGCATTAACACGAATAATGAGCAGTAACAACTTGCATTAACACGAATAATGAGCAGTAACAACTTGCAGTCAAATCAGTCATTAGCATGTCCCTTGCCGAACTTTGCCTCCTTAACAGCTCTCTTGAAGGCCTCTTGGTCATAAGCAAGATGCCCAGTAAAAGCTTACATTAACATTAATAATGAACAGTAACAGCATGCATTAACATGAACAGAAAACACTAAAGGCTTGCATTAACACGAACAGTGAAACTAAAGAAAGATTACAATTATCAAAAATAAAACTGGAGAGGTAACAACTCTAGTAGGGGAAAAAACTAAGAAAGCATGTCTGAAATACCAACAAGATTGAAAACAATTATAATAAAAAAATCTAAAAGAATGGTAGAAGGATTACAGAATGATTATCAGATACTTACGAATACATCAAGACGTGAGAAAAATATTCTAAATATTTTCTGAAAGCTTGAGAAAATGTTCTAAATCCCCAGGTACCACAGCTAGACTTGAGACAACAGTTACAAATGTCAGTAGTAAAATGTGTGGAGACACATGTCAGTCTTACAGAAGAATAAGACTGGAAAAAAAATCTAATCGAGCCATCTCCCAGAAGCAGAGCAGTTAGTTTAGTACAGTTAGTGACGATTCTGTTAAGATGACAAAAAAGAAGAGAAAAAAAATCACAGAAAAACTTAACATTGAGAAAAGCTTTCAGACACTTAGTCGCTTGACGGGAAGTTTCCCACTCACTTGACAGCAGAATATTGTTGTTGCTACTTACTATTTCTTCACAGACATATACTAAAACTCAAAACAATGTACATTAAGCTAAGATTGAAACATACCTTGGCAGCTACATAGACTAGGATGGAGACACCAGAAAGGAAGTTAGAATTAGAATTGCAAAAACAGCATCGATCTTCAAGAATCTTGAGAACATATGGCACTCAGAAGTAATAAGCACAAAAACCAAGTTAAGACTATTCAATTCAAATGTAATATCCACCCTCATTTATGCATGCGAAAGCTGGAAAACAACTAAAGAAACAGAAAAGAAATTAGACTCTTTTGAAAACAAATGCCTAAGGAAAATACTCTGCATCAAGTGGAACAAATTCAAGAACAATGCAGAGATAAGACAGATGAGCGAACAACAGCCAGTCTCATGGGTGATCAGGAAAAGGAGATGGATATATGTTGGTTACGTGATGAGAAGAAACGATCAGAGAATCCTAAAACAAGCTATCAAGTGGAACACAACAGGCTGAACAAAAAGAGGCAGACCACGTGAAACTCTAAAAGGTCATTGTTAAGTGAGGCCAAATTAATAGGTATAAAATCCCTTGATGAGGTTGAAAAGCTCGCTGAAAACAGGAAAAATTGGCGAACTACCTTACGAGCCCTATGTGACGTTTAACGGCACGGGAAGGATATAAGATATATAAGATAAGAAGCATTTTGTATACAACTATGCTGTTTTACAAAATGCAAAAGCAAAGGTTATGAGAGTCAAGAAGAGGCTGAAGATCCGGATAGAAGAATTTTGTTGCTAGAATTGGGTTCTTACTGGACTCAATGAAAGAATATTCCAGGATTTTGCTCCACTGCAAGGCGGCAGTCACTCCATACACAATAATCTAATCGCCCGGGGCCACCTTGGCTCCGCCGAGTCTAACCGCTTACGTCAAAATTATCCGCCGGACAGAAAAATCATTGTTTTCCTATCTTGATATAATTTGGCGCTGATGCACTCACACGTGTATATTGTGCTGACTTTGGGAAGCAAAACTGACCTTATGCATAGGCATAAATCTTATCAAATCAAGAACTAAATCACAAGATAAATGTACAAATTAGCAGTCATATTTTAAATTTAACAGATGACTGACATAATTTTAATGACTTCTTTGACACATGACTGATATAATTTTAATGACTTCTTTGATAAGTGCAATAATTTATCATCATCATCATCATCGCCTTTCACTCGCTTGAGAGCATAGGTCATGGAAAAAGGCTCTCCAGTTCTCTCTGTTCTTGGAATTATTCTCAGCTTCATTCCATGTGACAAATAAAAGAGATAACGACTGCAATAAAACTGGTTCTAGTAATAAAGGCAAATAGAGGCTTATTGTACAGTTTTACAATGTCAGCGACGGTGAAATGGAGAGTTGGGATGGGGGCCGCATGAAAGAGACCATGAGGGGCAATGAACACCTGTAGGCCACTAGAGAAGAAGGTGGAGATGGGGAGGGTGGGGGGGGGCAAGGGAAGCTGGGAAATAACATGAAATTGATGAATGAAGAACTGCAGCGAAATGTGTATCCCTTGTCTCTGAACACTGTCATAACTTCTCTTCTCCAAGTAAGTCTAGGTCTTCCTCGTTTTCTATTTCCTTGACAAACATAATTTATTTATTACATATTTTAGCTTATTTATTTAACACCTGTATTGACAAAGAGAGAAAACAGAGAGATTGGAGCAGCAGAGGAGGTTAATAAATAGGTTTGTATTAAAACTCAAATTAACTATTCAAATAAAACCCTATAACTCATTCCATGAAATACGGGGAAATGTATAGACACTGAAACACCGAGAAATCAAGAACAGAATGTCAAACAATGATAAAATCATACATTCGATTTGAATATAAACACAGTGCCAATTTTGTACTGTCTCCCTAGGCCTGCCATATCTCACATGAATATTCCAGAATTCCATTTTTTTCCTTCGAGAATTTTGTTTCCAGAAGAACGATGGAACAGCTTCAGATTGATAATATCTACCTCCTGAAAATCTCGCTCATCTGAGAAAACGGGAATCATGATTGCTTGCATATTGCTTGTATAAATCGATGTCTTGGCTAGAAAAAATACACTCGTATTGAAGCTGTAAGTGGAAGCAAATAAAAGAGAATTTCATAGTTTTCGTTCAACTTCATAAGACAAAGGAAGAGAGCTTTGTATAATCGGAGACAGTAAAACTGTACTTCAACACTCCCTGCATGTACAGATTGCATAATTACAAAGTTAGCGAGCTCGCGTACCAAACAGACATGGCGGTATGGAAAGTAAAGCTAGACTAGACGAAGTTCAGGGAGTTGTGGCCGTCGCTGATCAGTGTACAACTACAGTGCAATGCTCCACAGAACATTTGGTTGTACTTACTTTCATGCTCTCGAAAATACAACACAATATTTCATTGGTATAGAATTATGTGATAAAACTGAGATTGTGTTTCATTCATTCATTCCTTTGCATGTCCCTTGCGGAACTTTGCCTCCCAAACAGCACTCCTGTAGGCCTCTCGGTTGTGAGCAAGATGGCCTGCTGCTGCTGCATCCATTTCCAGATCATCAACGATGTCTTGCAGCCATCTTCGTTTCGGTCTTCCTCTTTTTCTTTTTCCCATTATGTATCCTTCCAATACGGTCTTCTCTAAATTATCATGACGTTTAATGTGTCCAAAATATTTAAGTTTTCTCTCTTTAATCCTCTTTACTAGCCAGCCTTCTTCAATATTAAGCTCTTGTAGTATAGATATATTTGTTCTTTTTTTTTTTTGTGTCCACGATATTTGGAGAACTCTTCTATAGCATTTACATTCAAAGGCATTTATGTGCTTCTCAGCTGTTTTGTTAAGTGTCCAGGTCTCACAGGCATATGTTGCGATGGGAAAGATGCATGCCCTTAAAAATCTTATTTTTGTGGTTCTGTCTGCTCCTCTCCACAGATTCTTTATTTGTTTTACTTTCTGAAGAGCAATAGATGTCCTCCTTTTAATTTCCCGCATTGTATCTCCATTATTAGTTAGTAGTGATCCAAAATATTCAAAACTCTCCACTTCTTCCAGTTTTTCCTCACTGATACATATTTCAGTTGCCTTGTTTGTTTTGTCAGATTGTGTACCATTCGATATTACTTCTCCAAGACAGAGATTCAGCGCGGTCATTGTTTAGCTGGAAGATGTTTCAAAATAACAGGTCTACTAATGACAACAGTGTTGACGATTATGACATTTCTACAATTCTGTATCAACGTGGAAATCATATCTGACATAATATAAGCCAGTCACAGAGACAGTCTTCTAACCAAACATTGTCGATGTTTATACAAGTTTTTATGAATCTGATAGAATGTTTCTAAAACCTTGTTTTCGAATAAAACTAAAATATAGCCACTTTATGTATGACGTCAAATGTATCACCTCCTGATAAGAGTTGCCATTTCTCTCTCCTACCCAGGTTTATAATTCTATCTGGGTAATTCACATTTTTTCTTATTTTACACCTTATCTTTTCACGTTTTTTTTTTTTGCCTTCAGTTTTATTGTCCTCATCAAGTTATTAGTTCCACGGGCAGCCACTGAGAGATGCACAAACGATGATGAATCTTATTCTTGAGGTTCAGGTTGTAGCGAGCACATCAGTTTACTCATCATTACAGATCGTGCTTGAGTGAAAATAAACAGGGTATGGCACGGGTCTCCATGTCTGTTTTCTGCCTTGACCACATAAAACATATCTTTTTATACGAGAAAACTCTGAAAACAAAAAAGAAATGTTTATATGATAATTCCCGAAGTAACAAACTGGCAACCTTTTCTAATCTGAACATTTATATGCAGCACATATATTTTAGTATTGGCTACTAAGCTTTTTTCAGTTTATTCTTAAAACTGACAGAGTCTTCTGGTGTATCAGTGTTCTTTCGAAGTTTATTTAATATTCTATAGTTAGAAAAGTATTGAAAGAGTTAAGAAGGCGGAATAAGAAGGCGTTATGAACTGACGATCATACTGAAAACTTTGTGCAGAAAGCGAGAAGGAAGAAATCGCTTTTTCTGTCATGTTGGTGCTATTCTTCGCAGCCAAATAAGCCTTGATGATCTTCATAACTTCAGAAAATATGTTTAGGCACGGTATGCCGAAATGGCGGCCACACGTGGCAAGAGGGTCTAGATTTTTGAAATACAGTTAAGAGATGTCGCCATAACAGCCAAGCTTCACCCTGACCCCAGGGATCAGGATTTAGCATTATTTAAGAATCTAAAAACCAACCATGGGCAGTTAAGATAACAAACAGTGAAAGTATAAGAAAAGCAAAGATAGAAAGGAACCTAATTACATTTGTAAGAAACTGACAGTCATCATTCATTGTCATATAACGAGAAGGGAAGGGTTTGAAAATATAACAACATGAAAGATAAATGAGAAGTGAAGCAAGGGAAGACCAAAAGAGAAAAAAAAATAATGGACAGTCTAACGCAGTGTTTCCCAGGCTTGTTCGGCTGCCGTCCCATTTCCTCTCATGCTACATCCTCAGCACCCCACCCCCTTATCTACTACTTTTACTGCGATTTATTAAGCTAGGATATGCACTACACAACTAAAAACTTCAGCTAGTGAACCAGTTTACTTTACAATATGAAGGAGTGCATTTAAAACTCACCTACTGCTTTGTCCCATCTTTAAATATGATTGATGAGTTTCATGTAGGGACACACGTTTCTCAATATCAGCTTGAAAAGTGCTAAGAAGGAAGGTATTACTATCCTCGGCTGCTATTTCGTCTTCCCTCAACTGCCTCCTATTCTATCATTGCCCCCTCCCCAACTGACCCTTTTTTCTTTCACCGCCCACATAGTTCTTTTCAGTGCCCCGGGGGGGGGGGGGCATTATTGCCCACTTTAGGAAACACTAGTCTAACTCGATGACACAACAAAACAAAACAAAAACCACCAGCTGAGCTGATGGAAAATATCAAGGACCGAGGTCTGTGGAGAAGCATGACTGTCAACCGTCTACCTGCATGGCACCTGATGATGATGATGATAATGAAAAGTGAATAACACTCACGTTCAGGACCTTGATTTTATCTTCCATTCAACTTTTCCTTCCATCTTTCTATGTAGGTAATTAGGATTGAATATAATCGTTTATTTGATGATAATCTAGTAATTTCTATCTTCTTATTTGCCGGACGGTAATCATGTGACTCTTTCTATAGGTCAGGTACTCTTCTGTTGATTATAACTTGATGTCTTATGTTAAATTTATTTATCAAAAACATTTTCAATAATTTACATGTTCAATTTACTGCTGGGAAATGATCTACAATTTTTTTTTCTGTGACGTTAGTGTTACGGCTTTTGTCTTTTATTATATGTTATCCTGTCTTTATTACCCTGTCTTTTATTATTCGTTATCCTGTCTTTATTACCCTGTCTTTTATTATTTTTTATCCTGTCTTTATTACCCTGTCTTTTATTATATGTTACCCTGTCTTTATTACCCTGTCTTTTATTATATGTTAACCTATCTTTATTCAAGTGCAAGTTCTAATAACAGAAACCTTCTAGATTGTGTGCATTCATCACTCTATCATTTGCACAAATGATAGTAACTTTTTTTGTGAAAAATGGTTATTATGGTGGTGAAAAGTTATCGGCCTGACCTAGAAAGGAATGACCTAAAGCCATTAAAACTTGCATGTTATTCCACATATTCAACTCGCAGTTCAACAAACCTGGCACTTCGTTTTTCAAATTTCTTGAACCCTTCCAACAAAAAAAGTGATATCTGGTTAGAAAAATACTGCTCTGTTGCTGCTATCGCCTGCAATGCATTCTAAAATGTTCTACCTTTCACTCACGTATAAGGCTGGGAAGCAAGAAATAGCCAGATGAAGCAAGATCTGGTGGTCTGGGTGGATGATCTATGCATTCAAACCAAAAACTGTTCAAAATATCCGACATATTATGAGCTTTGTGAGCAGGCGCATTGTCCTGTTAAAAGAGAGGACCTTTCTGCAGCTTCCCCTGCCGATTTTCTTTCAAGTCATCCTTTAATTGGCACAGCAAGTTGAAGTAGTTGTCTTCTTTACTTGTTTGGCCCTTCAGAAGATAATAAATAATCAAAATACCCTTTTTTATCCTAAAGAACAGTGGCAGTGATCTTTCCTGCTGAGGTTTTTTGGATATTGAATTTCTTCGACTGTGGAGAGCCCGAGTGCCACGACTGCAAGGACTTGTTTGGTCTCGGGATCATAGTGGTGCTTCATCAACAGTGACGAATCTTTCCAAGATTTCATTAGATGGCTCAAAATGCTGCAAAATCAACTTGGAGATATCCACTCGATTTGTTTCTCGTCAGCATTCAGATATTTCCGCACCCACTTGGCCGACCGTTTCTACACACCCAAATGCTCATGAATTTTAAAACCCAACGCTTTCTCTGGGTATCTCTATTGTCTCAGCAATTAGTTTAGCCGACATTCGTCGATCTGCAAAATCAACAATTTCTGGAGTTGATATTCTGAAGGCCTTCCAGATCTTGCAACTTCGGCCTCGAATTCTCAACGCTGAGACTTAGCACACCGCCTCCTCACAGTTAAGTATGATGGGCACTTGTCACTCAATGTCTGTAGCATTCATGAATTTCCTTTACCGTTTCCTTCTGCGGGAACAAGCACATTTAAGACGGCCAGGTGTTCCCACGTGAAAATTCCACATCTTTCAGTGATATGGTTCTGTCATTGATCCGGAAAGAAGTTTAAAGTCCTGTAAACTGGCAGTTTACAAATTAACACTGTCCAGCGGCAGTGACAAAGTTACGCTCAGATTTTGTGATATTGCCTTTGCCGATAACTTTTTAGCACCACGCACCACGTCGTAGGTTCTTCATCTATATCTTCAAGGATTTCTCTACATTCCCTTCAGATAAGTTTGAAGGAAAGAAGACTTTGTGAGATGTGCTCGTATATGATGGTTAAGGAATGACCTTACAAATTCAAAACTAAAAAATAACAATGTCTTCAAATAAAATGTTCATCACTTGTGAGTTAACATATGCCACTCTCCAAAACCTTGGCCCACTCTCTCATGTTTCCTTACGACTGTGACTACCTTAATTTCTAAGCATTTATGAGCCATGACATCTAAAATACCAGATGATAATATCTTGTTGTTTCTGAAGTGACATCATAGCTGCTGCTGCGGCTATGAAATATAAACAAGAAACTCGCTTGGCACTGTTGAGACACACAAACGTTAGTGTGAATATTTTCCTTTACTGGGCACCCCACTATAGAATGATGATGAGTCGCCTTTACCCTTTCACTTCCACAAGGAGCCAGATATTCATATCTACATGAGAATACCCAAACACCAACCAGAAGTTCTGGACCTGAGAGGGGACTTTTTTTTATCCACTTCGCTGCCATTGATTTTCATTCATTTGCATGTACCTTTGCCTCCCTAACAGCTCACTTGAAGGCCTCTCGGTTGTAAGCAATATATCCTGCTGCTGATGCCTCCATTCGCAAATCACCAACAATTTCCTGTTGCCATCTTCACCTTCGCCTTCCTCTTTCTTTTTCCCATTAGGTGCCCTTTCAAGAATGCCTTCTCCAAACTCACATGACGTTTACTATGTCCAAAATACTTACATTTTCTCTGTTTGTTCTTCGCTGCCAAATACTCCATTAAAAACATGAACATATTTTTAGATCATGCAGTTATTTCATGTTCAGAGTTTCTCATGTTAAAAGTCAGTCGATAATACGATACAAGCATAAACTATCATAGCTATCAATATGAACAGTAACAGCTTGCATTAACAGAAATAATGAAGAGTAACAGTTTGCATTAACAGAAAAAATGAACAGTAACAACTTGCATTAACAGAAATAATGAAGAGTAACAGTTTGCATTAACAGAAATAATGAACAGTAACAACTTGCATTAACACGAATAATGAGCAGTAACAACTTGCATTAACACGAATAATGAGCAGTAACAACTTGCAGTCAAATCAGTCATTAGCATGTCCCTTGCCGAACTTTGCCTCCTTAACAGCTCTCTTGAAGGCCTCTTGGTCATAAGCAAGATGCCCAGTAAAAGCTTACATTAACATTAATAATGAACAGTAACAGCATGCATTAACATGAACAGAAAACACTAAAGGCTTGCATTAACACGAACAGTGAAACTAAAGAAAGATTACAATTATCAAAAATAAAACTGGAGAGGTAACAACTCTAGTAGGGGAAAAAACTAAGAAAGCATGTCTGAAATACCAACAAGATTGAAAACAATTATAATAAAAAAATCTAAAAGAATGTTAAACTGTGTGAGCAAACTGCTCGGAAAAAAATAAAAAAATTACTGGCATAGGACTGGGGGGAAATAGATGGATAGTGTGTGTCATGCCGGATAGTGTTGGCGATCCTTTGTGTTACCAAACATTTCAAATGCTTTTCTTCCTCTACATGCCATTTGGTCAGTCCGCTGAGGTTTTTCGCTGAAATACCTGTTGTATTCTGCATGAAGTTGTTGAGAATAAAGCTCGAAGAAGATCTATTAATATTGGCAATAAGACAAGGGATAGCTCAACATTTCTGAGACTGGAGGAGATGCATATCATGCTAGTAGCAAGGCTGGAAACATGTCACAGCTGTCACAAATACTGGTTGTAAGACTCTAGAAAAATGTCATAAATATAGGTAGAAGGATTACAGAATGATTATCAGATACTTACGAATACATCAAGACGTGAGAAAAATATTCTAAATATTTTCTGAAAGCTTGAGAAAATGTTCTAAATCCCCAGGTACCACAGCTAGACTTGAGACAACAGTTACAAATGTCAGTAGTAAAATGTGTGGAGACACATGTCAGTCTTACAGAAGAATAAGACTGGAAAAAAAATCTAATCGAGCCATCTCCCAGAAGCAGAGCAGTTAGTTTAGTACAGTTAGTGACGATTCTGTTAAGATGACAAAAAAGAAGAGAAAAAAAATCACAGAAAAACTTAACATTGAGAAAAGCTTTCAGACACTTAGTCGCTTGACGGGAAGTTTCCCACTCACTTGACAGCAGAATATTGTTGTTGCTACTTACTATTTCTTCACAGACATATACTAAAACTCAAAACAATGTACATTAAGCTAAGATTGAAACATACCTTGGCAGCTACATAGACTAGGATGGAGACACCAGAAAGGAAGTTAGAATTAGAATTGCAAAAACAGCATCGATCTTCAAGAATCTTGAGAACATATGGCACTCAGAAGTAATAAGCACAAAAACCAAGTTAAGACTATTCAATTCAAATGTAATATCCACCCTCATTTATGCATGCGAAAGCTGGAAAACAACTAAAGAAACAGAAAAGAAATTAGACTCTTTTGAAAACAAATGCCTAAGGAAAATACTCTGCATCAAGTGGAACAAATTCAAGAACAATGCAGAGATAAGACAGATGAGCGAACAACAGCCAGTCTCATGGGTGATCAGGAAAAGGAGATGGATATATGTTGGTTACGTGATGAGAAGAAACGATCAGAGAATCCTAAAACAAGCTATCAAGTGGAACACAACAGGCTGAACAAAAAGAGGCAGACCACGTGAAACTCTAAAAGGTCATTGTTAAGTGAGGCCAAATTAATAGGTATAAAATCCCTTGATGAGGTTGAAAAGCTCGCTGAAAACAGGAAAAATTGGCGAACTACCTTACGAGCCCTATGTGACGTTTAACGGCACGGGAAGGATATAAGATATATAAGATAAGAAGCATTTTGTATACAACTATGCTGTTTTACAAAATGCAAAAGCAAAGGTTATGAGAGTCAAGAAGAGGCTGAAGATCCGGATAGAAGAATTTTGTTGCTAGAATTGGGTTCTTACTGGACTCAATGAAAGAATATTCCAGGATTTTGCTCCACTGCAAGGCGGCAGTCACTCCATACACAATAATCTAATCGCCCGGGGCCACCTTGGCTCCGCCGAGTCTAACCGCTTACGTCAAAATTATCCGCCGGACAGAAAAATCATTGTTTTCCTATCTTGATATAATTTGGCGCTGATGCACTCACACGTGTATATTGTGCTGACTTTGGGAAGCAAAACTGACCTTATGCATAGGCATAAATCTTATCAAATCAAGAACTAAATCACAAGATAAATGTACAAATTAGCAGTCATATTTTAAATTTAACAGATGACTGACATAATTTTAATGACTTCTTTGACACATGACTGATATAATTTTAATGACTTCTTTGATAAGTGCAATAATTTATCATCATCATCATCATCGCCTTTCACTCGCTTGAGAGCATAGGTCATGGAAAAAGGCTCTCCAGTTCTCTCTGTTCTTGGAATTATTCTCAGCTTCATTCCATGTGACAAATAAAAGAGATAACGACTGCAATAAAACTGGTTCTAGTAATAAAGGCAAATAGAGGCTTATTGTACAGTTTTACAAAGCGACAGAGAGAGAGAGTGTGTGTGTGAAGATAGTGAGAAAAACAAATAGCAGAGAGTATTCTAGTAAGATGAGAATATATAAATGAAAAACATACAACATCCAATATTTCGGCGCGAGCCTTTTTCAATGATTACATACACAAACACAAACAACATGTAACTTCTTGTACAGAATACATCAGAATGCGTCCTAGAGATGAGGATGAGAGACCACAAGGAAAGCAGATACAACCAATCGGATGTCAGCGACGGTGAAATGGAGAGTTGGGATGGGGGTCGCATGAAAGAGACCATGAGGGGCAATGAACACCTGTAGGCCACTAGAGAAGAAGGTGGAGATGGGGAGGGTGGGGGGGGGGCAAGGGACGCTGGGAAATAACATGAAATTGATGAATGAAGAACTGCAGCGAAATGTGTATCCCTTGTCTCTGAACACTGTCATAACTTCTCTTCTCCAAGTAAGTCTAGGTCTTCCTCGTTTTCTATTTCCTTGACAAACATAATTTATTTATTACATATTTTAGCTTATTTATTTAACACCTGGACACTGGGGCAACATCAAATGTTTATGTAACACACAAAGATATCTATACTTTATCCGCATGTCTAAGCGTGAAGGAAGACAATGGGTTTACTAGTTGACATTTATCATCATCATCATCTTCTCATGTCGTCTCTCTGAGAAAGGTTAGCTGCAATGAATTTCCACTTTGTTTCTTGTCTTCGTAGTTATTGAGAATAATTGAGAATATTGAGAATATGTAGCAATTTTACGGTACGTAATCTCATTTCCTGTGATATCTGTTTTGATGTAAGGTTCTTCTTCATTCTGCTGATGGTGCCTTCTGCCATTTCTATTCGCCTGTTAATTTTCATTTCACATTTTCAACCCTCTTTTATCATGTGTCCTAAATACCCGAAGCTTTTCACCTGCTCCAATAATTCTCCATTTATTTGTTATCTTTGCGGCTAGCTTTATTTCTTCTCTGCTGATTACCATAACGTTTGGACACTCAACATAACAGTGGACATTTATGTCAGTCAATCATTTGCATGTCCCTTGCGGAACTTTGCCTCCCTAAAAGCTCTGCTGTAGGCCTCTCGGTTGTAAGCAAGATGCTCTGCTGCTGATGCATCCATTTGCAGATTATCATTTATGTACTTAACTGAATATTCACATGACAACTTTTGGCGTCAATTTGGAGTTTTACATCCTGGAGTCACTCCAGGGCTTGCCTTCTTGAAACATCTGGATGCTGACAAATAATAACACTTAAAAAATGAAGTACAATTCATATATAAAGTGTATTTTATAGGAGAAAATGATATTGGTACCACAGATATGTTTTTCACAGCAGTTCGCGGTTTGCATTAACATTCTTATTTGTCCGAAAAATGTACGTATTGTCAGGAATATTGGTTATACCCAGGTGGTTAAGACTAAAACCTAAACACCCATGTTTAACACACTAGTCTTCTGTAAAACCAAGAATGCAGTAAACGTGATTATAAATGATTAACTTATGATTGAAATCTGAAACAGTACTAAAATATAAAAAAAAACCGATAGTCAGCAGCACATCGTTCGGTAGTCTTAGCAATGGTATCAGTGCCGCTTGCCGGCGATTTTTTTTTTTTTGGTACTAATTTAGTCATAATGGTTTTTACTTGTAGTTGGGATGCAAGCTTCTAACAGGTAAGTTACCGAAATAAAAGCAGTTAATAGTGATACATTAGAGACAACATACCAGAATTCAATAAATGATTCTGCTGTTATTGTACTGCCAGATGTTATTGTCTGATTTTATGGTACATTCAGGGATCGGAGATGCCATCGATACTTGTAGGCCTACATCCTAATTTTTAAACCGCCTAAATCACGTGTCCCAATATTCAAACATCAAAAAAGGCGTACCAGGTAATTCAAATCTCAGTATAATTCATACTCAAGTTATGAGTTAGATGCTTAGGCCTGTAATGCTTCCACCTTACTTCCATTTTTGAGCTAGCATACAAAACTAAAAGCCAGTTAACCTACACGGGTTAGCTATGATTACCATCATTTATAAAATTAGTTGCAAGTTTTGCTTAAGAAGTTCAGTTGGAAAATATTCTGTAGCACGCAGTCTAGGGCTAAAACATCACAGCATTCATTGAGAAATTTTTTTTTGTTTTCAAAAATATCATTCATTCATTCATTTGCATATCCCTTGCGGAACTTTGCCTCCCCAACAGCACTCCTGTAGGCCTCTCAGTTCTGAGCAAGATGGCCTGCTGCTGATGAATCCATTTGCAGATCATAACGGTGTCTTGCAACCATCTTCACCTTGGTCCTCCTCTCTTTCTTTTTTCCATTAAGTACCCTTCCAAGACAATTTACTCTAGATTATCATGATGTTTAATGTGTCCAAAATATTTAAGTTTTCTCTGTTTAATCCTTTTACTAGCCAGCCTTCTTCAATATTAAATTCTTGTAGTCTGGATATATTTGTTCTTTTTTGTGTGTCCATGATATTTGAAGAACTCTTCTTAAAAAATATATGAAGTCAAATTATATGAACGTCTTATATGAGCACTAACACCGTATCCCTATGTGCCTCTAAGGCATGACAGGGTTACCTTTACTTACTTTACTTTACTTATATGGGGGGATTATATATATATATGTGTGTGTGTGTGTGTGTATGTATATACAGGGTTGGCGCAGGAATCCTTAGCTTACGCCATCATGACAGCATCGAGCGCCCCCAACCAACGGGCAGGACAACTGAAGGTTTCTATTTCTGCTCCTATAGAACTTACGTTACACATTTGTATGTGTGTGATGTGACTTGTCCTTTCCAGAACGTTGTCTTCCTGAATGCAGTGCAGTCTTGAACAAGTTAACCAACGTCTCGCAATGACATTTACTTTACAATGACTTTTCAGACTTTCCGTTATGTAATGAGTCTACCCGAGACGAGGTCGTCCCTTTTCCTTTTTGCCTGGCACTCTGCCTTCTACTGTCAACCTCTCCAAACCATTGTTTCTCCTGATGTGACCGAGACACTTAATCTCATCAATATCTCTTTATTTTCTTTCCATTCATAATATTCTAAGTGCCCTTCTATAACATTTCATTTCAAATACTGTTATTTTCTTTTCTAGTGATTTGTCAAGTGTCCACGTTTCACGAATTTTAAAAACAATTAGAAATAAATACAATTAATGAAATAAAAAATTGTTTGTACATACGGCGAGATGTTTATTTTTCTTGACACCACTTTCACAAAGATGATTTTAAATGTTCTTCAGAACACGCATAATTTTCTTTGGCTATTATTATTTGAAAACAAATGCCTAA
The DNA here is from genome assembly GCA_009760885.1 of Achatina immaculata. Classification (NCBI taxonomy): domain Eukaryota; kingdom Metazoa; phylum Mollusca; class Gastropoda; order Stylommatophora; family Achatinidae; genus Lissachatina; species Lissachatina immaculata. The sequence continues at coordinate 82,997,972 of CM019691.1, read as the reverse complement.
GCAAAATGCTTAGTATAAAATGGAACGAATTCAAGAACAACGCAGAGATAAGACAGATGAGCAAACAACGACCTGTCTCATGGGTGATCAGAAAAAGAAGATGGACATATGTAGGCCATGTGATGAGAAGAAACATTCAGAGAATACCAAAACAAGCTTTCAAATGGAGCACAACAGGGCAAAGAAAAAGAGATCGACCACGTGAAACTCTAAAGAGGACATTGTTAAGAGAAGCCAGCTTAGTGGGCATAACATCCCTTGATGAGGTTGAAAGACTCGCCGAGAAAAGGAAAACTTGGCAAACAACTATGTGAACCTTATGTGACGTTTAACGGCACGAGAAGGATGTAAGATGTAAGATTAAAGCAAAGAATACAAGCCTTTCATATACAATGTTTTAATATTTTCAGTCTGGAAAGTACATTTTTCGTCGCTTGCTACACTGACAAACACAGTCAATAATATTCTTAAAGCAGTTATTAAGTTAAGAAAAACTAAATTATTGGATGCAGTAAATTGAAGAATATCAAACAGGCTCTAGTATTTTTTATCTTTCATTGCCGAAAACGTCCTTGTCACCATCTTATAATGGATTTTCCCAAATCATCAGAGTTTTTTCTTAGATCTATATTAACCATTTCTGATAAATTACTGTATATTAGAAACTGAAATTTAGACTTTACACTTGTTGAAAACATTCATGTAGTACATTTTGACATCTCTAATCCTAAAGTTTGGAACCAGAAATGTTTCGGATTTCGAATTTTTTCGGATTCTTAAATATTTGCATAATGAGATACCTTGGAGACGGGACCTGATGCGCGTAGTCTGAAGGTAAACAACATTTTAAATAATTTTGTGCATGAAGGAAAGTGTTTCATTCTTACAGCGCTGCTCAGTTTGTCAAACAGCTTAAATTTCTGTGTTTTAGATAAACAGAAACGCTTTCTTTTTGTTTTTTTCTTATCACTTGAAATCTAAGAACTAGCACCACAGCACCCGGGACACGCCCACATCTGTTTTAGCAGCCACTAAAGAGAATAAACACAAACTGTCGACTATTTATTCTGGCAACCTTGAATTCTACCAACCAGCCACCTTTTTTTTCTTCCCCCTCCTCACACCTCTAGCCTTCATCCTCTGTAGGTATATATTATCAATACATGCCCTTTCCTCATCCTGTCTCAGTTGCACGATCACCGACCTCAATACATCCATTCTGTCTATAGGAATCATATCTGTTGCAATAGCGTTATGAGCAACATGATTGCTCATTGTCTCTTTCTCCCGCATGGCCTGGGCAATATATCCACGTCAGCCTCGTGACGTTGGATTGCCACCAGAGCTGAGCCCACTCATGACGTAGCAAGCCCCTCTCTACCTTGTGAACCATGCTTTGAGGGTCCGTCACCACAACACCGTGTGCATCATCCTGCGGAACTAGCCAAGACAAAACTTTGGTCATTGCCTCAGTTTCATCCGCATCCTCGATGTCGTCGTACAGGAGACACCACCCCCTCCCCAACGAAGCTCTGTGGACTCCTTTAACCCCGCAGCACTAAGCTGTCTGTGAAGACGATTGGGTCATTGTCTTTCTTATCACTGCTACCTAAAACAATATTTGCAGACTTCTTTGACATTACCAGCAATATCTTTATATTTTATATCACAAACACACATACACACACACAAAGTGAGTAATGCACGTAGACCTTTGCTCCACCTCATCGTAGGGACAACACACATGTTCTTTTATTACTCTTTGTGGGTGTTGGGGGGAGGGGGGATCTGGGGTGTCCGTAGAAAAATATGTTGCAGCTGAAGGGGTTTGGGAGAGACTTTTTTCCGTTGGGAACGCTGACTATGCTGTCTGTTGTAGCCTCCGTTTTGACCGTGGCATCCTATCGGCCCTCAAAAAGTTTCGGATTTGTTAACATTTCGGATTTCTGATTTTCAGACTAGGGATGCCAACCTGTATCTAAAAGTACATAAAACATTCTAATCTTGAAATTATCTTCTAATGATTGCTGTGCGTTGTCATGACGCTCAGACTGAGACGTTCTTCTTCTTTGTTGAATTTCAACTGCAGAATAACATTCTGTTTCTCCGTCTACATTTTCGCGGTTTTTTTTGTTTTTGTTTCAAGTACCTCCTTCTTTTGTGATTATTTAAAATTTTCCCTTGGATTTCAGGAAATGGGCGATGTTTATATCACTGGATTTCAGGAGAAGAGCTATGTTTATATCCTTGGATTTCAGGAGAAGAGCGATGTTTATATCCTTGGATTTCAAGAGAAGAGCTATGTTTATATCCTTGGATTTCAGGAGGAGAGCGATGTTTATATCCTTGGATTTCAGGAGAAAAGCTATGTTTATATCCTTGGATTTCAGGAGGAGAGCGATGTTTATATCCTTGGATTTCAGGAGAAGAGCTATGTTTATATCCTTGGATTTCAGGAAAAGAGAGATGTTAATATCCTTGGATTTCAGGAGGAGAGCGATGTTTATAACCTTGGATTTCAGGAGGAGAGCGATGATTATATCCTTGGATTTCAGGAGGAGAGCGATGTTTATATATTTATCTTGAACATGTTCGCTAACAGGATTTAACGTACTAAGTAAATGATGCCAAATCATCAAGAAGCAGATACATTTATAATCATTTCTTTTAACACACGAACTTCGTGCTTCGTCTTGTACTTATTTACTGAACTTGTCACAGTAAAGAATTTCTTAGAACGTGTCATATGTTTCTCCTAGCTGATATCATAGAGGCGTAGTAGCTGCAGTTCTGTTCACCCATCTTGTATCTGATGGCTACTTCAATGCTAATTTTGACGTTTTCTTAAAAAGAATTGCCCCCTACTTAAGAGAATATTTTTAATATGTATTTTAGGAGCAGTGAACCCACTAGATCAGGTCCTTTTGTAAGGCACTGGCGTAACACCTTTTCCCACATGGTGTTCATGCTCATTTTGAAAGCTGAGGGTTCTAAGGACTGCTATTGCCGGAAGTGGGGTGGAGAATTCGATCTCCACTCCAACGGCGTGCGTCTCAAACAGCCTCTGGCAGTCAAGTCCAGCTCCTGGACTTCCCGTGGCAGAACTGTTTATACTGACAGGAGAAGGGGCGAGGGCGAATATCTGGCGCCTGAAAACCAGACACTTAGGGTAGATGGGTGGCACGTTTGGTAGCTCATCTACCGCTGTTGGCGAGATTCTTCAGCTGCCGTGCGTGGAGCGGTGCTCCTCCCGGCCAATGAAGAAAGGTGCAAATGGGGTTGCCGCGCAGCACCACTGCGGAAAAGGTGGTAGAAAGGATAAAGCAAAGCAAACAATCAAATCATGGCACCTCTGGTCTGAAGGTCGGCCACGTCCTGAGTGCAGTCATATCGGGTGAAATGCATGAACCGGCTTATCCCAGAGGTTAAGACACTGCTGGCGAGACTCTTTGAATGCCGCGCGTGGAGTGAAGCTCCTCCCGGTCGAGGAAGAAAATGCGGAAAAGAAATAACGGTTGCTGTGCGGCACCGACGTGAAAAGGTGGTGGAAAGGATAATGTGAAATTTAATCGGTATGTCCAGTAGTATCGCTGCGATAGCTACACATACCAAGGCGCGTCTGCTCTAGAGGCCGGCCACGTCCGAAATACACCTACACTGGTGAAATATGCCTAAACCGGCACACACCAGGGATGGAACTTGATGGCTAGACATGTCATGACACCTCCACTCTAGAGGTCGGTCACGCCTGATATACACCTACTCTGGTGAATTATGCCTAAACCGGCTCACACCAGGGGTGAATCTTGAAGGCTACGCATGTCACATTACCTCTGCTCTAGAGGTCGGTCACGTCCCAAACACGCCCATACTGGGATAATATGCCTAAACCGCCTCAACCCAGGGGTGGAAGTCACTGGTGGGGAGGATTCGTCCTCCTGGACAAAAACTCCATCCTGGTCACAACTAGGAAGGGTAGCGGCCACAACCACAAAATGCTGAAGTCGGAGACACTGGACCAGGGCAGTCTAGATAGGCAACCACCTCTCACCCGGTGGGTATGTTTGCGTATCCTAATCACGCTGAGGTTTTCCGGTGAGAAAGTCCAACTCTGGACTGGATGGGCAACTACCTCTCACCCGGCGGTGATACACGGGTATTTCAAAACACGTCGAGGTTTTCCGATGAGAAGGTCCAACTCTGGTCTGGGTGGGCTACCGCCTCTCACCCAGCGGGGATGCACTGATATCCTAAACACGTCGAGGTCTTCCGGTGAGAAAATCCAACTCTAGACTAAACTGGTGCAACGAAAACCACAGTGTCACGCAATCCGCTTCAGAGACCCACCAAGAATACAGGCTAAAGCACTGCGATACTCTGAACCTCTTGTGGTCCTCTCAAGGATCTCGTGTGGTCCTTTCGGGGACCACACAGGAGACCACGGGATCTAACGAGGACCACAGGCGTAAATTCAGTAGGATCACAGTGCGGTCTTGGTGGTAGAAGCGAACGAAGAAGAAGAAGAAGAAGAAGAAAAAGAAAGCTGAGCCTTAGAATATTCTTTCCTTACTCCACATGATCCTCATTTCTCATGTATGAACATCACATGTCAACTGAGCATCCCACAAGGTCTGTTACACCACTGACCTGAGTCCAAGCAGTCCGAGGGTGAAACATCCTCACTTTCAGAAAGACCTTTCTCGGTCAAACGGCTCATGGCAGTCTGAGAGATTGATCGCCCGCCTGAATGTGATTCACGGGCACTAGTCAACTTTTCGTTTGTGATTTTTAGATACAGATCTAACAAAGGGAGGCTTGCTCCAGTGTAGCAGTCTTTATATGTGTAGTATGTGATATTTGGTTGTTATATAATTATTGAGTGGTTTAAAATTGTGTTTCGTGTATAGGTAGCCTAATTTACAAACCAGGATGATGACACCAGAAGTGAAATTAGAATTAGAAGTGCAAAAGTACCATCGAGCTTCAAGAATCTTGAGAACACATGGCACTCAAAAGTTATAAGCACAAAAACCAAGTTAAGACTGTTCAGTTCAAATGTAATATCCACCCTCATCTATGCATGCGAAAGCTGGAAAACAACTAAAGAAATAGAAAAGAAATTAGACTCTTTTGAAAACAAATGCCTAAGGAAAATACTCTGCATCAAGTGGAACGAATTCAAGAACAACCCAGAGATAAAGCAGATGACTGAACAACAAGCAGTCTCATGGGTGATCAGAAAAAGGAGATGGACATATGCTGGTCACTTGATAAGAAGAAACAGTCCGAGAATCCTAAAACAAGCTATCAAATGGAACACAACAGGCCAAAGAAAAAAAATAGGTCGACCATGTGAAACTTTAAAGAGGACATTGTTAAGAGAGGCCAGTTTAGTAGGCATAAAATCCCTTGATGAGGTTGAAAAGCTGGATGAAAACAAGAAAACGTGGTGAACTACCTTGCGAACCATATGTGATGTTTAACGGTACGGGAAGGATATAAGATATACGAAGTTAGGTAGCCTAGTGAGGCTAAAGCACGGTAAATACAGACAGAACAGTTGACGAGAACATAAGTTCTGAAATAAAATAAGAGATATTAATTATTTTGTTATTAGAAAAATGTGAGAATGCCAGATTTATCTGAGTAGATAAGGGGTTCAGGACTGATAGATAAACCATGTGCTTATTCATAGAGTGATTAACTAAAGAGGACATACAGTCGAGGTAATGTGTACAGTGGTACAAATTAGACAAATATACAAATAAAGAGATATCGAGACTGATCAATGAGAACCTAGTAAATTTAGTACAGACATACGAATCTTATCATATCTTATATCCATCCCGAGCTGTTAAACGTCACATAGGTAGTTAGCCAAGTTTTTATGTTTTCGGCGAGCTTTTCAGCCTCATCAAGGGATTTTATGCCTACTAAACTGGCCTCTCTTAACAATGTCCTCTTTAGAGTTTCAAGTGGTCGACCTCTTTTTCTTTGGTCTGTTGTGTTCCACTTGATATCTTGTTTTGGGATTATCTGTTTCTTCTCATCACGTGACCAACATATGTCCATCTCCTTTTCCTGATCACACATGAGACTGGTTGTTGTTCAGTCATATGTCTTATCTCTGCGTTTGTACAAAGAGTGGGAAACCGAATTTGATAAAGCGTAGGTAACCCGCCAAACAATGGTATGTAAGCAGGGTAGGTGGGGAAATGTTAAACGGTGGTACCATGTCTGACATGCGTAAATATCTTTCTAAATTTAGTTATTATTTCGTTACTATATTTTTCTTATTATGTACTTTGCGCTATGTTTTACTTGTTTGATATAATGTTACTGACCTGATGATTTGATTTCACTGTACTGAGATAATCACGTATTAAATATGACTGAGTTATGTGTAAACTACTTAGTGGAGTTGCCTGTATTTACTAAGGGAGGGAATGAGAGTGGTGCCATAACATGAAGCTGGGTTGACTGGAAATATGGGATGGGGATTTGGAGTAAGAGCTAAGAAGTATTAATTATAGGAGATTTCTGTTACAAGAGACGGCCTCGGGAGCATTATGACTTACCTGTAAGGTTTTATATGTACTGTACATGAAGGTAAAACGAAGCCTAGTTGGGCTTAGATAATCACACACACACAGAGAGAGAGAGAGAGGAGAGAGAGAGAGAGAGAGAGAGATTAAAATAATATAAATTAAAACTCCAAACTCTACCTTATCCAATATATTCAAGTATATTCGAAGTACTAACCACAGATCATGGTGATATTAGAAAGAATTTCAAATATTATACATATTAATAATAGAACTACTTACTCACTCCATTTAAAAATACAAATAATCTTGTACATTAAACTAAAAATATAAGCTTATATCTAAATAGCGATAACATCTTATTAAAGTTTACACTCGAATACTTTGTCTACTAATTTTAGAAGCCATTCGTAAACATGGTCTCTGTAATGGAGGAGGTTATATTGACTAAAAAATTCATAGAATGAGTATACAATACGTTACTGTCAATAGACAGGCATGCTTTACAACATACAAATAAAGTACAGTGACCTTTCACAATAAATAAGTGCTGCATATTCTAAGAAATATTTCTAAATTTACTGGACCAGCAGTCGGAAAAACGAATCCTCATAAACCTGGACGTGGGAATGAGAGATCTGTCCGTCTATCTGTCTCGTCTATCTGTCTGTCTGTCTGTCTCGTCTATATGTCTCTGTCTATCTTTCTCTGTCTATCTGTCTCTGTCTATCTTTCTCTATCTGTCTATCTGTCTGCCTGCCTGCCTAACTGTCTCTGTCTCTATCTGTCTGTCTGTATTATCTGTCTCTGCCTATCTGTCTGTCTATTTGTCTTTCTATCTGCCTCTGTCTATCTATCTGTCTATCTGTCTCTGTCTATCTATCTGTCTGTCTATCTGTCTGCCTGCCTGGCTAACTGTCTCTATCTGTCTGTCTATATGTCTGTATATCTGCCTCTGTCTATCTGTCTGTCTGTTTGTCTGTATCTGTTTATCTGTCTGTTTATCTGTCTCTATCTATCTGTCTCTGTTTATCTGTCTCTGTCTATCTGTCTGTCTGTCTATCTGTCTATCTGTCTCTGTCTGTCTGACAAAGATGAAACGCAAGAACAATATGAAAACAATGACAGCGCATATTAATAATAAACACGAGCAAATAAACAATCATCTTCTTAAATGTGTCACACATCGTTAATGCTCATTAATCTGACATCTTCTTAAATGTGTCACACATCGTTAATGCTCATTAATCTGACATCTTCTTAAATGTGTCACACATCGTTAATGCTCATTAATCTGACATCTTCTTAAATGTGTCACACATCGTTAATGCTCATTAATCTGACATCTTCTTAAATGTGTCACACATCGTTAATGCTCATTAATCTGAAAGTGGGCTGCTCATTTCATCATGTGGTTTTAGTTACAGTAAAGCTACTGCAGTGTTTCGTGCCGTGGACAAATACTATCACATCCATGGCAAGCTATAGAAGCTGGTTTAACGTCTTGTCCAGCCTACACTACTTACCTCAGACATTTTCTAGTCTTCGTAATCGGCCATTTTTTTTTTTTTTTTGCTTGTTTCGGATCCGCCCTTACCCTCGTGTGATCGATCTCACATGTGCTGCCCCTTCATTTGTTTTTACTGGCTATCAATTTGCAAAGACCGTTTCCTCGCAAGTACATTTTATCGTCCAGTGATCGACAACCGGTAATGACCCCGCGGCTCAAGACGTCACCATGTCTGATGCTTGTCGACTGAAAATGAATGGGATCTACACAGAGAAATTCCCGCTAAGTTATTCTACTGTTCCACTCCTGGACATTTAGAGCTGGCCGGCGACAAGCACAGACGCCAAGAAATGGCATCGAAGTCTCGTCTTGAAGTGTCGTTTGTTGCGGAAGTTTACATATAATTTTTGTATTTTTATTGTTTAAAGACTTCAGGACCAATGAAAATGTGTTTAAGCAGTAATATGGGGTATTTTTTATACAGAACAAAAGTTGACGTTTCAGCGGACAAACCTGGAGAAGTCAGACTTATATCAGTATTACATACACCAGTTTAAAATACAGAGGGTAATCCAAAAAAGATGTTTAATATTTTCTACAACAACGATGTTAATAGGAAGCATACAGGACTATGTTTGTATATTTATATCTGTCTGCTTTGTTGTCGATTGTATCTATTCCTTTTTATCTACGCTGCTTACTTATGTAAGCCTAACTATTTTATCTCTGAAAAAAAGGGTCCGGAGAAATGACACTTTTTTCTTATTAAAACAGAAATTATTATAAAGGAAAGTTCTGTCTCTTCACTTCACAAAGACGTTTGACAATGTCTAAGATTTTATAATTTAATTAGAGCACCTCTTTTATTGCCCATTTAAATTACGTATTAAATTACGTATTAAATAGTATGTATGTATGTATGTGTGTATGTATGTATCTATGTATGTATGTGTATGTATGTATGTATGTATGTATGTATGTATGTATCTGTATGTGTAAAGTAAATGTCCCAGTACAGGTACTTGTAACTTCAAAAGAGAACTGTCAAAAGTTATAGACAGCAAGGGCAGACGACTATTGCTGAGTCAATGTCAGTTAGTGACTTACACACAGTCAATACCTTTCATTAAGTTCACAACTTCAGAGACCACATCACTCAATATATCAAACATTTGAATTTGTTAAAATTTCAATGGCTGAATGGTTTCAGGTCTCCAATATTTAAGTGCCATGTATTATAGATCTTCACTTCCCACACTTGAAGAAAAACATGAATAAATGAAAGTATATGTCGTACATGAACATCATGATGCATTCACTACACCAGACTTGTGTTTCGCGTGTATGTAATTCTGAAGTATGTCCAATACATTCAATAAGATCTTTCTCGGTCAATGCTGATTAGCTTTGGTGACCATGGCCATCTACAACTTTTTGTCCTTTTTTTCTTGTTTTCTGCTGTTTTGCTGGATTCTCTTTATCGACTAAAGCTTCCGCTTTCGACAAATGTCACGAGTCCCAGACTAAGTTGTGTGTCTCGTATTGTCAATAAATACTTGTAGTAGAGAACTGTGGATTCATCAGTATTGACTTTTTCTAATGTTTTTTTTAAGTTAACCCTGAATAACTTTCTGATCAATCATGGTTGCCCAGCTTCTAGTGACCTCTTTGTCTGCTTTATGTAATCATTATGTACAACTAGTACGGCAGTAGAATGTGGAATATCTTTCTCTTTCAGACTCCGTTGTCAACAAAGTTCGAGTGATAGATGAGACGCCCATGGTCATCACAGCCGTAGCTGGGTCACTGGCTGTACTGCCCTGCAGCGCAGACCCCCGATATACAGAGCAGGCATCTAGCCAGTACAAGGTAAGTGTTCCATAATTTTTTTTTCCTGTTCACTCAACACTGCTCAATGCAATGTAATACTTGCTTAACTGCCAAAGTAGCAGTTTGTAATCTTAAGACATATTTGGAAATATTCTCCATTTTTCAACTCAGCGAGGTTTTTTTTTTCTTAAGTGAAATTTATATTTGAAGACACATGCTTTGTCTTTTCACATTATTCGTGTATGTTTTTAAAATCAGTGACTCCTCACAAGAAAGTCACCCTTGTGATATTGTCACCAAATTCAAATAATTATCAATAATAAGAAACAACGCAGAGATCAGACAGATGAGCAAACAACAACCTGTCTCATGGTTGATCAGAAAAAGAAGATGGACATAAGTCGGTTATGTGATGAGAAGAAACAATTATGGAATCCCCAAACAAGCTATCAAATGGAACACAACAGGCCGAAGAAAAAGAGGTCGACCACGTGAAACTCTAAAGAGGACATTTTTAAGAGAAGCCATTTCAGTGGGCATAACATCCCTTGATGAGATTGAAAAACTCGCCGAAGACAGGACATCTTGGCGAACAACTATGTGACGTTCAACAGCACGGGAAGGATGTCCGATGTAAAAATAAGTAATTTTAAACATCAAATTCTTGACATATATACTTTGTACACTTTACCGAGTACAAGTTTCCGAAAAGGGGGGAGAGAGAGAGAGAGAGAGAGAGAGAGAGAAATTTACTGAAACAATTCAACAATCGACATGCATAATTCTCATTTTCCAGCTGCACATAATGTGATCATGATTGACTCTGGCCTCATACACAGTTTCAACAAATATACCGGAACATGTGAACACACGCCTCCCATTTTGATTTGTGTCGTCTGGTTTTTTCTTGTCAGAAGTTTCTCACATACCAGTTTCATTATCATTGAACAGTCCACCAAACACTTTACTCCCAACATGTGAACATCATTGTGCAGTCCTCAATATGTGAACACTACTGTACAGTGCTAAGCATGTGAACACCACTGTACAGTGCTCAGCATGTTAACATCATTGTACAGTACTCAACATGTAAACATAATTGTACAGTGCTCAACATGTGAACATCATTGTATAGCACTCAACATGTAAACATCATTGTACAGTACTCAGTATGTGAACATCATTGTACAGTGCTCGATAAGTTACCATCTTTGGACAGTGCTCATCATGTAGACGTCAGTGTACAGTGCTCAACATGTAAACATCGTTGTACAGGGTGAGGCAAAATTCGCGCACCATAGAGATTTAGGTTGAGCTGTTATAAATAAAGTACCAAACTGATTATAAAAATTCGTATGTATACCACAATAATAAAGGAATGAAAGCAAATAAATATAATTTGCACTTTCAATGAGAAAACATAGCCCTTATACTTTACATACTATCTGGGCCACCGATTACGTATATCCCTACGGTGCGCGACTTTTACCTCACCTTGTACAGTTCTCACACGCGAACATCACTGTGCACAGTACACGTGAAAATCTGCCAGCTAATACTGTCATAGCCACCCCACAAATAACGTATATTGTGGCTAACGTATAAACCACTAAAATTCTATATGGAGCTCAAATCATATTTGATTACTAGCTGCTGTAGTTTTTTTTTTCTTTACATGTTTCTAGGGACTGACTGCCATAACCCTAAGTAATATATCCACAACTCATAGTTCCGCTTGTTCATGTGCTAAAACAGCGCCAGGGACTTTATAGCGTTAACGCTCATAATCTTAAAGCAGCCCACACATTCTCAAACAAAAAAATTGTGTAACCGGTAACGACCAATGTCTTAAATTACCAGGAGACCGTGAAATCACGGCGTGAAAATGATGGACGTTACAAGGTCGCACCCTACTCTTCTCATATGCATTTACTAATTTCTTGGGTTTAGGAGGGCCAACGAAGCCTTTACATTTGATGATGATGTATGTGACGCCAGCGATCAGGCTCTCAAAATGCTTGTCCAGAAATCTGAATTAACGAGTTTCTTCATTGAGATGCTGCTAAAGGCTTGAAGCAGCAGTTGGAGGCTCGCTGTAAGAGATATGGAAGAAAATACTGCGGCCATGCATCTTTCTGGCCTTCCGGCGTCTGAGACGGGTTTTCTGATCGGCGCGCGCCGTCTGAATACGAACAGCCTGGCCGCAAACATAAAATACTTGGTTTATTCGCGGTTTGGACAAGTGTTGCCCCTCTCTTCTCCTTCCTAGGCCCTAGGTTATCTCTCTCTGTATCTCGAATGTTGCTCTTACGGGAAATATTGCTCGAGATGATTGATCCGTGGGCAAGTTTTCAGAAAGATGACTAACAGACACGAAAGGCTGCATTTAGCCAAGTAGTAAGATTTGCTTAAAATGGACAATAATCTGAAAACAAAATATACCGCAGAAGCAGCCAACGCTTCAATTGCCTCTGTAAAACAATGACAACAAAAATGAAATAGTGAAACCCTTACTTGGCCACTTTTATACTTTACATGATCTTCCTTGGGTTGATGGAGGACCTGGGGTAAAGGAGATTACAGGATTTTATTTTCTTCCAACTACAAAAGTATTATCATTTATGTTCATATTTTTAACGAAGGAAGACAATAATAAAATAGTTGTACAGATCAAAGAACGAAAAAACACACACAGAAAGAAAGAAAGAAAGAAAAAAAAGAAAGAAAGGAAGAGAGAGAGAGAAAGAGAGAGAGTTCTTCTACAGGACTGGCATAACCGTATGAAAATCTACATCAAATTTATGTTCAAACTTTGCTTTTAATAGAAAGCACTTGTCTTGTTTATGTCCACGTTTTCCTACATTTTATATAAATAAAAATAATGCAATGCCAAAATGCTATCACAGTTTTGTAATTTTTCATAACTTATTTATCATTTCATCTCCAGTTAAATGAAATTTATTTCCTTATTTTGATTTATTTGCTGCAAGTACAGCGATAAGATCACTAATTTAATTTACACCAGCCTTCCTTTCTAATCGATAACATGGCGAACCTAGTCGACCTTTTTTGATACATTTATATGTTTTTTTCTTAAACAGTTCTTAATCATCTTCAGTTTTGGTGAACTATACTGTCAAATTGTCAGTGTTAAGAAATGAACCGAGTAATGACTTCATATATAGGATAAAACTTCAAGTGTGATATTTGTTCCATCAAGAATACATACCTGCAGGCAATATAGTCTATGCAAACAAATCTGCTCCATCACTATCCAAAAAAAATTTGTAACACGCTAACGGACAATGCAGTTTGCAAGCTCCTTCATTTTTATAACAAATTATTTTGTTCACTTTTTTTATTGGTACACTCTATGTACAGTACAATAATCTGAAAGCACAATATATAGCAGAAACAGCGAACGCTTCAGTTGCCTCTGCAAAACAATGACAACAAAAATGAAATAGTGAAACCCTTACTTGGCCACTTTTATACTTTACATGATCTTCCTCGGGTTGATGGAGGACCTGAGATAAAGGAGATTACAGGAGTTTATTTTCTTCTGGTTACAAAAGTATTATCATTTATATTCATATATGTTAATTGTGCTAAAAATGATACACTTTAGGAAATGTCAAAATCTCACCCAGAACATAGAAAATGTTCCAAATATCGAAAAACGACAATAGTTTATGACTGCTGAATGCATTGTTTTGGCCAAAGATATGGAGAGAGTTTTAACTGAATGTAATGGTTTATACTGCCCATTCTGTGAGACACGGCGGTTAAAAACTCCAATACTGTAATCGATACTAGGACTTTTTCATGTTCCGTAAGGGGAAAAAAAAAGTCAGTAACAAGGTGTAATGTGTTTCCTGCGCCATTTTATGAGAGTAATCGTGTTTGTGCAAGGGAACACTCATAACCACGGGACACAGTGCTCCTGCCCAGCGTTCCCTCGACCTTTATAATCTTCCCAGTCATCAAAGACGTTCACCAATGCTTGTCAAGGTCTTGACTGCCGACTATAGCTCATGTTTGAACATGACGCGACTTCCCTCTCAGAAATGTTTAACTGCACATATTTTTTTCTGCCTGCTTATTGAGTTTTTAGTACATGTCCAGTAGCTGTGTTATCATGACAAGGAACACGAAGACTGTCGTCATAATCATATCCACACTTGCAGTCAAAGAATCGCTTACCGACCCCCAGGAAAACCAGGGAACTATCAACTTCTCCATTCTGAGTTATTCATCTCTTCCTATTGTGATGCAGGACAGTGTGGTCAGTAGAGGCGAATGACCGCCCCAGATAAACACATCATAAAGGGGACCAATGAAAACTGATTCTGTCCGAGCGTGGTGTGAGGGCAGTAAGTGTTGACAGAAGGGCAGGAACTATTGGCTGGCTTAGTGTTGAGTATACAATAGTTTGTTGTGACAGTTGGGATCTGAGCGAATAGGGAAGGACTGAACTAGTGTGTAGAAGTGAGTGATGGTGCTTGCTGGAAAAAAAAGTGATGATGTTTGCGTGAATTTTGGATGTAACAGGCATAGAAATTGTGTGGATGTTTGCGGTTAAAGACAAAGATTGTGGGTATACTGGCCACTAAAGACAGCTGTTACGGGAGCATTAGCGTTAACGGCCCAGAGAATGTGGAAATACTGGCAAAAACAGAACAATGATTGAGATTGTTAAATCGTGAAGAGATTGTATAGTGAAAAAAACCAAACTGAAATTTATCATGTTACATTAACCCTGACATTTGCAGTCTGAAATGAGAAGGCTGATTTAGGGCTGAGGGAAGATGAAGATAGGCCTACATCATCATCATCATTAGGTGCAGTGCCGTTAGACGTTGGCGATCACGCTTCTGTGCAGATAGCAGTTCTCGATATTCTCCATCAGTTCAGTTGGCGACTATTTATTTAAATGTGCTATCGCGTTAGGCCAACCATGGGCAAACTTTTTTTTTTTTGTATTGGGCGGAAAAACGAAAGAGTTTTTCCCACCTAAAATATCTGAAATAGACTTTTTCACACCTAAAATATCTGAAATAGAGTTTGTCGAAGTCTCAAGTTCTTTTCTTAGTGTGTATCCGTTAGCCTTGATTGTGTTTTAGATTTGATGGATTTCAGTTTAAAAGTAACTGTTCACATTTGTAGGTATTTTCATAGATTCAGTAAATGTTGCTCAACATAGCAGAAACAGCAGAGAAAGCAGCATATACAAATGACATGAAAACCATATATAAAATCACGAAGCAGATGACAGGTAACTTCAATACAAGATGTGAAAGTGCAGTAAGAATACAAAATGGACAACTGGTCAGTGGAGAAAGAGAAAAAATTGAAAGATGGAGGGAACACTTTAATACCCTACTAAACAGAACACAAGGAGCACAAGCAATAGACATACCTGAAGCAAAAACGGAACTAAACATCAATACAGGACCAATAACAATAAATGAAGTAAAGGAGGCGATAAAGAAGCTAAAATCAGACAGGGCACCAGGTGAAGATGAAGTGACTGCTGAGATGTTGAAAGCAGAAGAAATAGAAACACCAAAACAACTTTGCCAGATATTACAACAAATTTGGGATTTAGAAAAAGCCCCAGAGGAGTGGAAAACTGGTCTTATAGTAAAACTACCAAAGATGGGTGACCTCAGAGATTGCGGGAACTGGAGAGGCATTACCCTACTGCCACTCACCAGTAAAGTATTTTGCAGAATAATCATCAACAGAATTGTACCAACGCTTGAGGAAAAACTTCGGAAAGAGCAGGCAGGATTTAGGAAAGGAAGATCATGCATAGACCACATATTTGTACTTAGACAAATATTAGAACAGGCAAATGAGTGGCATAGTACAACATATGCATTATTCATAGATTTTGAGAAAGCCTTTGACAGTGTCAACAGAGATGCACTGTGGAAAATCCTAAGATGGCATGGCCTCCCCCATAAAATAGTAAATGTAATCAAAGCCCTATACGAGGGTTTTCAGTGCAAAGTTATCTGTGGAGAACATACCTCCAGCAGCTTTAGGGTACAAACAGGAGTGAAACAGGGATGTGTACTATCACCAACATTATTTATCTTGGCAGTAGACTGGTTAATGAAGGAGGCAACATCAGACAAACGCAGAGGATTACAATGGACCCTTGACACAGTGCTGGAGGACCTTGACTTTGCGGACGACATTTGTCTGTTATCAAGCAGTCACAAAGATATGCAAGATAAAATAAACAAGCTAACTCAGAATGCAAACAACATAGGACTAAAGATCAATGTAGGAAAGACAAAGTTAATGAAGCAAAATGTGAACAACAGAAATGTGCTCAGAGTAGATAACAAGTTAGTGGAGGAGGTCAACGAATTTGTATACCTTGGCAGCAGAGTAGTAGAAAATGGAGACAGCACAGAGGACATCAACAGCAGACTTACTAGAGCAAACCAGGCTTTTGCAATGCTACAGAATATATGGAAATCAAATAAACTAAGCATAAATATAAAAATCAGGATATTTAAGAGTAATGTTCTAAGTGTACTACTCTATGGAAGTGAATGCTGGAAAATCACCAAAACCATAGAAAACAAGTTGAATTCTTTCCAGACTAAATGTTTACGAAGAATTAGAAAAATATTTTGGCCAAACACCATAAGAAATAACATCTTATTAGCAGAAATGCAGATGAAACCACTGACAACAATTATTGAGGAAAGACGATGGCGATGGTTGGGACATGTGCTCCGAATGACTGACAACTCACTACCAAAAATAGCACTAAGATGGACACCACAGGGGAGCAGAAGTAAGGGTAGACCAAAAGAGACATGGAGAAGAAAAACAGAAAGAATGTTGAGCAATAGAGGGCTCACCTGGGCAAGAGGAGAAAAAAAGGCGAAGGACAGGCATTTGTGGAAAACCCTTGCGGAAGCCCCATGTGCCCTGGGCACTTAAGGTTCAGAGAGAGAGAGAGAGAGTAAATGTTGCTAACATTTCCAACAAAATTATACAGTTTTAAAAATAAACTACCTACACTATGTTGCTGCGGGCCAACGGTTGCCCATATGTAAGTTAGACTGTCCATTACTTTCTTTTTTTTTTTCTTCGTCTTTCTCTGCCTTTCTTCCCATTTATCCTTCCTGCTGTTATGTTTTCAAGCTCTCCCCTTTTTTATTATATGTCGGAAGAAAATGAAAAGTGCCGTTTTTCTTATGGACTTAATTATGTTGCTTTCTATATTTGCTTTTCATAGACATTCTCTGTTTATCATCTTGGCTGTTTATGGTACTCTTAACAATCTTCTAATAAATCACATCTCTGTGGCCCCAGAAGGTAAGCAAAAAGTCTGTCCCTAATTTCAGACTTTAACTTTAAAAAAATTATGCTAGATACAGACATTAAGGTTTTTACCCTAATTTTGCATAATCTCTAGAAGTTATTTTTGTTTTAAATATTTGTGCACTTCAAAAGCGCTCCGTGTGTTTCCCGGAGATCGTCTACGCCGTAATCGATTTCTTGCCATGTGTTCTCCGACATCTCTTTAGTCACTGTTGCTGTAGTATCCTTTCTCCTTGCCAGGAACTGGTGAACTGAACAGAATGTACTTAGTACACCCCCATAAAAAAAAGTCAAGAGCAATGTCCGATGAATGTCCGAGCCATGGTGTTGGATCATCCCTGCCAGTCCATCGGTTAGGAAAATTTGCATTCAGGAACTGACAAACATCTAAACACCAACTGTGGCAGTACATAGTCTTGAAGGAAAACTACCCATGGCTGAAACTTTTAACTGAAGCTCCGTAATGTCCAAATAAACGTCTACTGAAATAATAGGCTCTGTAAAAAAGAAAGTCCCAATAACCTTGGTGACCGCACCCACTCTTAGGCTGCCACTCTCTTCTATAATACAAAATGTGGGTTCACTGAAACCCCAAATACGAACGATTGTGTCTATTTACGTTTCCCAAAGTCTGCAACCTTAGTGACTATAACAATTGGAGAAGATTAATCTTAGTACCAGTTGTGTCAAATGTGTTTTGCAGGGTTGATTGACTTAAAGATATAGTGGATACCGCAGTGAGAGAAGAACAAGCAGGATTTCGAAAAGGGAGAAGCTGTCTCGACCAGATCTTTACTCTAAGAATAATACTTAGAGCATACTGAAAAGCAGAAACCATTAATACTGAACTTCATAGACTTTAAAAAGGCATTTGATAGCATACACAGAGATTCACTGTGGAGAATTTTTAAGCCTATATGGAATACCATCTAAAATTGTCAACATCATTAAGGACCTCTACAATGGATATGTTTGTGCAGTCAAAACAGAAGAAGGAATGAGCGAATGGTTCCAGATTGAAACAGGCGTGAAACAAGGATGTATATTGTCTCCTTTGCTTCTTGAAATTGCACCAGACTTCATAATGAAAAAATGCTGCACAGGTAACACAGATATTGATTGGATATATGGGATCCAACTAGAAGATCTTGATTTTGCTGATGACATAACTCTTATCAGTAACAATATGAATTACGTGCAAGAAAAGCCAGATATCCTGTCTTCACTGGCTAGCAAAATAGGACTTGAAATTAACAAGGACAAAACAAAAATAATGAAATTTCCCATTAATCAAAATGGAAAAATACACGTAGAAGGGACAGATGTTGAAGAAGTCAATCAATTTGCATACCTTGGCAGCTACATAGACTAGGATGGTGACACGAGAAAGGAAGTTAGAATTCGAATTGCAAAAGCAGCGTTGATCTTCAAGAATCTTGAGAATATGTGGCATTCAAAAGTTATAAGCAGAAAAACCAAGTTAAGACTATTCAATTCAAATGTATTATCCGCCCTCATTCATGCATGCGAAAGCTGGAAAACAACTAAAGAAACAGACAAGAAATTAGACTCTTTTGAAAACAAATGCCTAAGGAAAATACTCGGCATCAAGTGGAACGAATTCAAGAACAACCCAGAGATAAGACAGATGACTGAATAACAACCAGTCTCATGGGTGATCAGGAAAAGGAGATGGACATACGTTGGTTACGTGATGAGAAGAAACGATCAGATAATCCCAAAACAAGCTATCAAGTAGAACACAACAGGTCAAAGAAAAAAGAGCCAGACCACGTGAAACTCTGAAGAGGACATTGTTAAGAGAGGCCAAATTAATAGGCATAAAATCCCTTGATGAGGTTGAGAACTCGCCGAAAACAGGAAGAACTGGCGAACTACCTTGGGAGCCCTATGTGACGTTTAACGGCACGGGAAGGATGAAAGATATAAGATAGTCTGAAAGGTTTCATCATTTAAAAAAAAGGAACAAAATCTCTTAAGGTAATTTTGTTTCATCAGTTGGTTGCAGAATCTTCATAAAAAACCTGCACGTTGGAAGGGGGGCGGTCGTCTAGCTCCGACGCATGACCGATCTGCACTTTGTATGCGTGTAAACCAAGCCGTTTGTGCAACATTTGAATCATTGTGCTCTGAGAAGTTCACTTGAGGCACAACGAGAAGTTCCGTAGACTGCGTCGAAAAGCTTTACACACTTTACTTACACACTATTTCACCGGTCTCTAAACTTTACACGCAGTGTCGACAATTTCGCCGGTCTCTCTAAACTTTGCACACCAACCTTTGATACTTTTGCCAGTTTTCGTGCATACTCATGTCTGAATCTTCTTTGAACTGTAACCAGGGAATTTATTTCGTGATACCACAAAACACATTGTGCTTTCTCCTTCAACATTTTGATACTGTGCTTAACAGCGCCACCTGCACAGTACTCTAAGAATTGGCATACATAAGGTCACAAGTTTCATGTTTCTGTGTCGCATAGTTTTTAAGATGGTAATCATGGAAGGATTTTATGATCACCCTGTACATGTATCTAAGAAAAGAATAAATGTATGTTGGGAATATCTCCTATAGAAGTTGGATATATATGCGATCAATAATGTAATATAACGTGTTACATTAGCGTGGCTTTACACTGGCTTGATTTGGTTGTCTTGCTGTCGATAACGAGTAGAACGGACTACATGGCGTCAGATTACTAAGAGATAGAGCTAAATAAAGCAAAGAATGATCAAAGACGACTAGGAGCCTATAATACTATTGAATGGAATCTTACGGTTAAAGAAAAAAAAACATGGAAGACAAATAAAATATCCCAGTACATTTTCGATATCCGTTGTACAGATGTTTCATGTTCCTAGATTTACGATTTCTTTCTTAAACGCGCAGTATCTTACTGACCGTCTGGCGTAAACTGGCGTACATGACAAACCCTATCAGGCGAAACTGCTTGTCTTTGTCTGAAGAGAATAACCCGCAAGAAAATCTTAATATAGATGGTAAAGATATGGGAATTATTAAAAATATGTTACGAATCAAAGAGCGTCAATAAGAGTAAACAGTGACATAGTTGAGTATCAAGAAGGCGGCTTAAGACAAGGATATGTATTATCACCTCATGTATTATCATTAAACAGTGAAAACATCACGAGAGACAGTAACAGTTCGAAAGGAGTTAAAATAACAGGCCATAATATCAATAACTTGAGATATGCGGATGAAACCGTTTTAAAAGCAGAAAGCGAAAGCAATTTGCAGCAACTTGTGAGTAAGATTATTGAAGAGAGCAATAAAAGAGGTCTAGAACTAAACTGGATTGTAGCTTAGTAATGCTTTTGATGTTGATTTGTCCAAATAAAAAGCCACTCCATTCTTTCCTCCTACTTCTCCACCAGAGTATATAAAGATATTATCATTCTCGCTCTTAAAGTGTCCTGATCCTTTCCATCGATGTTCGCAGATTCCCAAAATATGTATCCCCGTTCTTTTCATCTCGTCACTTATTACTTGATATATTCCCTCATACATACTTCTTACATTCCATGTTCCTACTCTTATTTTTCTTTTTTCAATCAGACTTAAGGGCATTCCTAGAAATGTAACAATCATTCAGATATATGCACCTACATCAGCAGCAGAAGAAGAGTAAGTAGAAAACTTTTATAACACACTGCAAACGACAATAGACCAGGTACGGAAAAATGATATTGTATTAATAATGGGTGATTTTAATGCAAAAATTGGTACAGAAAGAGCAGAAGACGAAGGACATGTTGTAGGGAAATTTAGCATAGGACATAGAAATGAGGGAGGTGACAATCTAATGTCGTTTTGCATGGAAAATGAGCTAATGATCGCTAACACACTTTTTAAACAACATCCAAGAAGACTTTACACATGGACATCACCTGATGGTAAAACCAGGATCAAATAGATTACATTTTAGTGCAAAGAAGGTGGAGATCAAGTATAACGTCAGCAAAAACTTTACCAGGTGCTGATTGTGACACGGACCATGAGTTATTAATAGCAGACACGAAGATAAAGATAAAAAAAGACAGTTACAGGATCAAGACCTCCGCTTTGATCTTACAAATTTACCAGAACAATACGGTATAGAAGTGAAGAACCGTTTCGAAATCCTGATGGCTGTACAGGAGGAGATGACACCAGATAAACTGGCTACGCAGGCCAAAGATATCTTAATAACAACAGCTAAAGACATGGTTCCAGTAAAGAAAACACACAAGAATGGATGGATTACAGCAGGTACACTAGAACTGATAAAACAACGCAGAGAAATGAAGACACAATGAAAAGTGACAAACAACAACAAAGAGAAATATAAAACTTTAACAAAATAAGTACGAAGAAACATAAGAAAAGACAAAAAACAATACATACAAGATTGTTGTGAAAGAATAGAAGAACATCAGAAGTGTGGAAGAGATAGTGAAATGTTTAAAGAAATGAAGACATTGACGAGAAATGTCACACCTAAGCTGAATGTAATTTGTGATGAGATGGGGAATACCTTGACAGAGACAGAGGAAATTCTAGAAAGATGGAAGGAATATTGCAAAGGAATGTATGAAACAACCGACTGCGGAAACAGAAATCAACAGTGTGAATTATTATTGGAGGAGAAAGAACCTGAACCAACAATAGAAGAAGTTTTATGGGCAATAAAGAATCTGAAAAATGGTAAATCACCAGGATGTGATGAGATAACAGCTGAATTTATTAAAGCAGGAGGAAAGGAGTGTGCAACAATCTATCATGCACTGTGCAAAAAGATATGGCATTCAGGTATTTGGCCAAAAGAATGGAAAAGAACTATATTCATACCACTGCCAAAAAAGGGTAACCTGAAATTATGCACAAACTACAGAACTGTTGCCCTGATTAGTCATGCCAGTAAAATTCTGTTAAAAATCATAATGGGTAGACTTCGTAAGAAAATAGAAGAAGAAGTCAATATGGTCCAAGCTGGTTTCAGGCAAGGAAGAGGATCAAGAGATCATATATTTAATCTAAGATTAATAATAGAGAAATGCAGAAAGTTTAATGTGAATCTATATTTATCCTTTATAGACTACTCAAAGGCATTTGATTGTGTACAACACCAGAAACTTTGGTAAATAATGGAAAAAATAGGATTTCCAACACATTTGATACAACTAACATCACTGCTGTATCTAGACCAACAAGCAGCAGTAAGAATAAATGGTGAAACAACAACTTGGTTTGACATAAAACAAGGGGTCCGTCAGGGGTGCTTATTGTCACTCTACTTATTTAACTTGTATACTGAAAATATAATGAGGAATGTCAGAGAAGATGTAGACAAAGAATATTACAATGCCATAATAATTGAAGGTTATGAAATATCAGAGATTAGATATGCTGATGACACAGTGTTACTATCCACAACACAAAAAGGAATGGAAAAACTAATTATGTCAGTCCGTAAGAACAGCGAAGAGCAGAACCTCTATCTTAATGCAAAGAAAACTAAATTGATGACAAGTGACAAAACAAACAAGGCAGCTGAAATATATATCAATGAGGAAAAATTGGAAGAAGTGGAGAGTTTTGAATATCTTGGATCACTGCTAACTAATAATGGAGATACAATGAGGCAAATTAAAAGGAGGTCATCTACTGCTCTTCAGAAAGTAAAACAAATAAAGAATCTGTGGAGAGGAGCAGACAGAACTACAAAAATAAGATTTTTAAGGTCATGCATCTTTCCCATCGCAACATATGCCTGTGAGACCTGGACACTTAACAAAACAGCTGAGAAACACATAAATGCCTTTGAATGTAAATGCTACAGAAGAGTTCTTCAAATATCGTGGACACAAAAAAGAACAATATATCTATACTACAAGAGCTTAATATTGAAGAAGGCTGGCTAGTAAAGAGGTTTAAAGAGAGAAAACTTAAATATTTTGGACACATTAAACGTCATGATAATTTAGAGAAGACCATATTGGAAGGATACATAATGGGAAAAAGAAAGATAGGAAGACCAAAACGAAGATGGCTGCAAGAAATCGTTGACGATCTGCAAATGGACGCAGCAGCAGCAGGCCATCTTGCTCACAACCGAGAGGCCTACAAGAGTGCTGTTTGGGAGGCAAAGTTCCGTAAGGGACATGCAAATGAATGAATGAATGAAAGAACTAAACAGCAACAAGACAGAAATAATAGTGATATCAGAAAGAGTAAACGTATCAAAGTGCAACATCTTTTCCAGAGTAAAACACTGACACAAGTAAATATATTCCATTAACTCGAAACAATAATAACGGCTGATGGCAAGTATAGAAATGAAATAAAAGGCAGTTTTTATTATATGAAAAAGATACTAACAAATAAGATGTCCCTGAAAGTGAGGACAAGAGTATTACGATGCTATATAGCGCCAAAGCTGCTATATTGTTGTGAAATTTGGACAGTTAACAAAAAAGATAACAAGGAAACTGAAAGCAACAGATTTTTGGTTTTGGAGAAAGATGCAACAAAAATATCAGTAATGGAGGGAACCATGTATATTATTGTTAGGGGGCAATTAGCGCTATTGGTTTGCAGGTATCTTTGTACTACCGGGAGGGGGGGGGGTGTGGGGAGGGAGGCAAGTCTCCAGAAGCTTCGTGGGCGGTCACGTGATTTGGAGTCTCGTGACAGCATTATTTTTGGGCTGAGGGAGTTGTTCGTGTGGCTGTGATCCAAGCGGTTGTGTGTAGCTGTTGTGGTCAATATCTAGTCTAGTTTGTATTTTCTACAGAAATTGTCTTCGTGGGGTTTTTTTTTTTTGGTAGTTGGTAGTTTCTTGGTTGTGTGATGGACTGCAATATAGCACAACCTGCTGGCATATCTTCACTGTTTGTTTGTTTGTTGTTTTTTTGTGTGAGTCATTATTTTCCATTTTCATCCAGTCCATCCATTAAACGTCTCACTGAAAATGTTTATGCCAAGTTGTTGAGCTGTTGCAAGGTGTATTGTGCCAGCTAATAGTTGTTGTAGATCTTGAGCTGTATCTGAGAGGTGAATAAAGTGTTTATCTACTTCAAGTCAGCTTTCAGATGAAAGATGGGAAGATGTTAAAAATGAATTGGATTAATTTGAGACTAGTTTTGGCTGCAGCTAATAGCAACACCGATACTACTTCAGTTTGGTGCCTGGAGAAAAGCACAGACTGCTTCACAAATACCCTGGACAGACATAAAAACAAGGAGGGCCTCAATGTTTCAGAACAACAGAAACTAGTTAAAATTATAAGAAAAGAACAGTCAAAACCTTCTTGGACATGCCATGAGAAGGCAGATGTTGGAGAATCAAGAAATAAGGAAAATTAAAGAAAAAATGAATAGAGGAAGGCGAAGTGGCATGAAAAAAAAAGAAAAGATTGATCAGAAACACCAAAAGCCATACAGGACGAAGAACCATAAACGCTAACCAGCGCGGCACATAATAACGTTTTTTTTTCTTTAAGTGAATTCTAAATCTCAACATATAATTATTTTCACACTACAAAAACTCCTACAACACAAAACAGACTAGATGAGCTTAAACAAAAGCCGAATATTATATGTTCGACACTACATGCAATGAATGAATAAATGTATCATATATTCAACACTACATAAAATTAACAAATCATATGTTCAACACCATATGTATTGAATGAATGGATGTATCATATTTTCAACACTGCATGAAATTTACAAAATCATATGTTCAACACCATATGTATTGAATCAATGAATGTACCTTATGTTTATAATATTGAAGGATTAACACCTCACATGTTTCACAAAACATTACCACTTCGCTAATCAGAGCAAGTCCGATGAAATGTTCTGTACAGAATTCATTTATTTTAACAAATAAGTTCAAGATGTATTGTTGATAACATCACTTGGATGGAATCACTTAATCATTTGTTCACAATATCAAATACTATCATATTCTACATGCAGCATTCAGATTCACAATTTGTTACACTTGATACGAGAACATTTCCTGTCTCAGTATTATTATCTGCAACATGTGATCAACTAGTTTCTCGTCTAAAATCACTGTAATCAGAGTTTCAAAAGTGTCAATTCTTCTTAATCACTGAATCACTTGAAAACCATCTTCTATCTAACACTACTTCTGATTTTATATCGTCTCGTCCTCTTTCTTCTCTTGTCTGTCTTCTGATTTCTTCAGAAGTTCTTCCTCTGCCGTCTCTCAATCGCAGTGTACTAACGAGCAAAGTCTACTTGCCTCTTCTCTGGACTTCAGTTCTTATCTCTCATCTGATGGCTTCTCGGCTGTTCTGGTCGGACCTTCTTTCTTCACTCTTGACCTTCCACGTGCACTGACCATCCTTCTTGCAGTTATGGTCAGTCGCTACTTGCCGGACCTACTGTGCTCTAACGATCTTCTCTCTCCTCTACTTCCCTACTTCTTCGTTCCTTCTTTTTTTGTTTTTCTTCTGTCTCCTCGCTAACCTTTTTATCTTCAAGTCCAGCTTGATGGATTAACTAATAAGTATTTTGGCTCCACCCTTCAGATGTCCACTGGTTCCCATGAGCGTTCTGACTGTCCGTCATTCAAACTGCTCCGTGACTTATCTCTTGTAAGTCAATTGTCCAATAGGCCACGCCTCTAAATATTTAATTGGTCAGCTGGCCAAGTTAGTCACTCCTTTATTTAAAAACCGTGTGCAATCGCGTCCTAACGCGTGTCAGTCTGTGTCAGTTTCGTCTATACAAGTGTTATTTACCTAAGTCATTATCTTGCTCTTTCATGTCCGAAGTTTTATTGTGTCCCGGCTTTCTCATTGTGTCTGCCTTTTCTATTCGTCTTTTCTATTTTGTTTATACGTGTCAACGTCCAGTCACCGTTTTGGTATCACTGGACCATCCTACTTTCTGGCGTCCTACCTTTGTGTTACCTATGTCTCAGCGTCACTGAGTCTCGTCTTTTTCTATTCACAGTTTCCACTGTTTACTTGTGTCCGCGGCTTGTTCTAGTGTCATGGAAGTTTTATACCTATCTCTTCCTTTTTTCCTATCCACTTTTCTCTGTCGCTATTCGATGTTACTATTTTGTTTACAGTTTATTTTCATACTCATATTCGTTAATAATAATAATAATAATAATAACAACAACAACAATCATTACTTACAAGGCCATGCTACATGTTCAACACTACATGTAATGAATGAACGTATCATATGTTCATCACTATACGTAACAGAGAAAGATTAATTGAAATATGTCTAACAGAGGGCATGGTCATTGGAGGCACAATATTCCCACACAAAGAGATACATAAAACAACGTGGATATCTCCAGATGATAGAACTAGAAACCAGATAGACCATTTTTGTATTAGAAAGCAATACAGAACATCTCTCATGGATGTAAGGGCTTATAAGGGTGCAGATGTCAACAGTGATCACAACCTGTGCATAGGGAAAATAAAACTAAAATTGAAAAGTCAACACAAGAAATCAGTACACAGAAAGATAAACATCCACAGCCTACAAGAAGAAAATACTAACATTAATTTCAATCAGGAACTTGCCAATCATTCCAAAACACCCAGTGAAGTTGAGGAGATAGGTATAGATGAGTTATGGAATTCTTACAGCACAGCCATAATCACAGCAGCAAAAGTAAGCGCTGGATTGGAAAAACCAAATAGAAAAGCATGGATATCAGATAAAACATGGAAGTATATACATGAAAGACGAGCAGTCAAATTAAACATGTTGAATGCAAAAGTAGATCATGAAAGAGATTCGGCAAAAGCAAAATACAAAGACATAGACAAGAAAGTAAAAAGTTCAGCTAGAAGGGATAAAAGAGAATACATAGACAATATGGCGAAAGAGGCAGAAAAAGCAGCAAAAACAGGAGACAGCAAAACTTTATATAACATACAAAAGAGGCTAACAGGTACTATTACATCTAAAGAAAGACCAATCCTTAGCAAAACTGGAACACTATTAACATCAAATAAAGACCAAAAGCAAAGAGGGGCTGAACACTTCCAAGAAATACTCAATCGACCACACCCAAAAGAATTGTTAAACCTTGAAACTGACTTACCAGCCCCACAACTAAATGTCAATCTAGATGAAATTAAATTGCATGAAATTGAAACAGCAGTGAATTTAATGGCTAACAACAAAGCTGCAGGTGAAGATGAAATAACAGCCGAGATGCTAAAAGCTATAAATAGTGACAACATGAGACAACTACAGAGAATGTTTAACAAGATTTGGAAAGAAGAAAAGGTCCCTTCTAATTGGAAGAAGGGAATCATTGTTAAAATACCAAAAAAGGGCAACCTTAGTGACTGTAACAACTGGAGAGGAGTAACCTTAATATCAGTTGTGTCAAAAGTATTTTGCAAGGTCATTTTGAATAGACTCAAAGATATAGTGGATACTGCAATGAGAGAAGAACAAGCAGGATTTCGAAAAGGGAGAAGCTGTCTCGACCAGATCTTTACTCTCAGAATAATACTTGAAGAACATATTGAAAAGCAGAAACCATTAATACTGAATTTCATAGATTTTAAGAAGGCATTTGATAGCATACACAGAGATTCATTATGGAGAATTTTAGGTCTATATGGAATACCATCTAAAATTGTCAACATCATTAAGGACTTATACAATGGATATGGTTGTGCAGTCAAGACAGAATAAGGGATGAGTGAATGGTTCCAGATTGAAACAGGCGTGAAACAAGGATGTATACTGTCTCCTTTACTTTTTGGGATTACAATAGACTTCATAATGACAAAATGCTGCACAGGTAACACAGGTATTGACTGGGTACATGGGACCCAACTAGAAGATCTTGATTTTGCTGATGACATAACTCTTATCAGTAATAATGTGAATTCCATGCAAGAAAAAACAGATAGCCTATCTTCACTGGCTAGCAAAATAGGACTTGAAATTAACAAGGACAAAACAAAAATAATGAAAATTCCCATCAATCAAAATGGAAAAATACACATAGAAGGGACAGATATTGAAGAAGTCAATCAATTTGCATACCTTGGCAGCTACATAGACCAGGATGGTGACACTAGAAAGGAAGTTAGGATCAGAATTGCAAAAGCAGCATCAATCTTCAAGAATCTTGAGAACATATGGAATTCCAAAGTTATAAGCACAAAAACCAAGTTAAGACTATTCAATTCAAATGTAATATCCACCCTCATTTATGCATGCGAAAGCTGGAAAACAACTAAAGAAATAGAAAAGAAATTAGACTCTTTTGAAAACAAATGTTTAAGGAAAATACTCGGCATCAAGTGGAATGAATTCAAGAACAATGCAGAGATAAGACAGATGACTGAACAACAACCAGTCTCATGGGTGATCAGGAAAAGGAGATGGACATATGTTGGCCACTTGATGAGAAGAAATTATCAGAGAATCCCAAAACAAGCTATCAAGTGGAACACAACAGGCCGAAGAAAAAGGGGCAGACCGCGTGAAACTCTGAAGAGAACATTATTAAGAGAGGCCAAGTTAACAGGCATAAAATCCTTTGTTGAGGTTGAAAGACTCGCCGAAGACAGAAAAATTGGCGAACTACTTTGCGAGCCCTATGTGACGTCTAACGGCACGGGAAGGATATAAGATACGTAACAGATGAACGTAAAATATGAACGTGTCAAAACTAAACGACAGTGACATGGAAATATTCAGAGTACTTTTTTTTTAAAAACTAATCGGAGTAATAAACAGAGAGGGAACAGAAAAATATAGCCAAGATGTGACGTAAAACCCATCTTCATGCTGATACTGACCAATTTCATTTCAACAATTTTTTTTTAATGTGAAGTTTTGTCGGAAGTTTCATTCTACTAAAATATTTATACCAGGTCGAAGAGTAGTGACTTCCAGACAGTCACATGCCAAAAGTTAATTTCCAGACAGTCACATGCCAAAAGTTAATTTCCAGACAGTCACATGGTAAAAGTTAATTTCCGGACAGTCACATGCCAATAGTTAATTTCCAGACAGTCACATGGCAAAAGTTAATTTCCAGACAGTCACATGCCAAAAGTTAATTTCCGGACAGTTACATGCCAAAAGTTAATTTCCAGACAGTCACATGGCAAAAGTTAATTTCCAGACAGTCACATGCCAAAAGTTAATTTACAGACAGTCACATGCCAAAAGTTAATTTACAGACAGTTACATGCCAAAAGTTAATGTCCAGACAGTCACATGGCAAAAATTAATTTCCAGACAGTTACATGCCAAAATTTAATTTCCAGACAGTTACATGTCAAAATTTAATTTCCAGACAGTTACATGCCAAAAGTTAATTGATGACTTTCACACGCCCCTGTGGTGCTCTGAGGTTAAAAACGGGGCCAAGTTTAACACTATTTCTTCTGGCCAGCTCGCTTGATTTGAAGCTTTGTACAGGCCAGCTCGCTTGATCTGAAGTTTTGTACAGGCCAGTTCACTTGATCTGAAGCTTTGTACAGGCCAACTCGCTTGATCTGAAGCTTTGTACAGGCCAGCTCACTTGATCTGAAGTTTTGTACAAGCCAGCTCGTTTGATCTGAAGCTTTGTAGCGGCCAGCTCACTTGATCTGAAGCTTTGTACAGGCCAGCTCACTTGATCTGAAGTTTTGTACAGGCCAGCTCGATTGATCTGAAGCTTTGTACAGGCCAGCTCGATTGATCTGAAGTTTTGTACAGGCCAGCTCACTTGATCTGAAGTTTTGTACAGGCCAGCTCGATTGATCTGAAGTTTTGTACAGGCCAGCTCACTTGATCTGAAGTTTTGTACAGGCCAGCTCGGTTGATTTGAAGCTTTGTACAGGCCAGCTCACTTGATCTGAAGTTTTATACAGGCCAGCTCACTTGATCTGAAGTTTTGTACAGGCCAGCTCGCTTGATCTGAAGCTTTGTGCCTGTCAGCTCACTTGATCTGAAGTTTTGTACAGGCCAGCTCGATTGATCTGAAGCTTTGTACCTGTCAGCTCGCTTGATCTGTAACTTCTATCGGCCAGAACGCTTGATCTGAAGCTGTCGCATAGCCCCATGTGAATTTATTATGGAAAGTAATATCAGAATTTAGCACTACCAAAAAAAAACCACTCAGTAGAATGCACAGACTTTAGAAACATCAGTTTAATGAGCCATGTGACAAAGATACTAAATAAAATCATTTTACAGAGAATCAGAGGCAAAATAATTATGGAAATCAATGATTAGCAATTTGGATTTAGAAAAAGTAGCGGAACAAGAGAAGCGATATTCAGTATTAAGATGATAATTGAGAAGAATATGGAACTTACAAAGGCATCTATGCTTGTTTTATAGATTACACAAAGCCCTTAGACAGAGTCAGGCACGAACCACTGTCCATCATTTGTTGTATTTGCCATCAACATTAATCTCAATACATGAAAGAGATTAATGTTGATGGCAAATACATCAGATTAATAAGCAAACTGTATTGGAAACAGGCAGCAGTTGTGCGGTCCAACACAAACTACTCAACACCAATATATATGAAGAGAGGGGTCGGACAAGGATGTGTCCTTTCTCCATGTCTGTTTAACCTTTATACAGAGAAGGGATTCGAAGAAACTAGTGACATGCCTGGATTAGCAATCAGTAACCTAAGATATGCGTATGACAGCGTGCTGATGGCAGAGAACAAAAAAAGATCTACAGAATCTAGTGATGCGAATAAACGATGAAAATCAAAAGTATGGACTGGAAATAAATATCAGAAAGGCAAATGTCGTGGTGATCAGCAGAGAATAAAGAAAGCCACCAGTAAATATAAATGGAGTTTTACTTGAACGTGTGAAAGCTTCGGGTATCTGGGGCACAGGATAACAGATAATGGAAAATGTGAAACGGAAATTAACAAAAGAATAGGTTTGGCAAAAAACACCTTCAGCAGAATGAGGAAGATCCTTATATCAAAACAAATATCACAGCAACTGAGATTATGCATCGTAAAATACTGCATAAATTCAATATTTGTTTATGGTGTAGAAGCCTGGACTTTGAATAAGACAACAGAAAAGAAAATCGAGGCCCTAGAAATGTGGATATGCAGAAGAATAGGTTGTATTCCACTGACAGAAAAGAAAACAAACAATGAAGTGCTAAAAGAACTAGAAGTTAAAAGAGAAATATTGAAAATCATAAAAACAAGACAGAAAAGATACTCTGGGCATGCCAAGAGACATAATACTATGCTGAAGACCCTTCTTGAAGGCAAGATCGAAGGGAAAAAGAACAAGAGAACGACAGCGATATAGATGGGTGGATAACACCAAGAGATGGACAGAAACAAGTTTGGCCGATTGTTCTGCAAAGACAAGAAACAGAACAAAGTGGACATGTGCTGCAGTCAACCTTCAGTGGGGAGACACGAAATGATGACGACGACGATGATGATGATGATTAGCTGGCATTGTAAATATACTGACAGTTTGGAAGCCGCCATGGTGTCTATTGTATAAAGTTTAGAAAAATGTTACATATATTGTTTTAAAGTATAGAAATAAATTTGAAAATATGGCACATGATGATATTGATCTGTGACGTTTTCTATTATTTTTGTTATTGTAGAGTGCCTAAGTGACTGCTGTGAGCAGCATGTATGTGATAAATGACTGTAGAAATCTGTCAGAGCTCATGTTTTTATTTGCTTGCAGCGATTGGCTAGAACTTTGCCAATGATTATTTATGTTGGCATTCTCCTTTTCATCAACAAGCATTCACATGAGTAATGACATTAACGTTACAAAAGTCGTACTTATAAATTATCTCATTACCATATTAATCATGTTGTGAGATGATGCGTGGGGCACTGAGGGAGGCCAGGCTCGTTGTTATTATGTTATTCTTTCAAATTTCTTCTCTATATGGGCAATGCTTATCTTGATCGTCACTGTTTCACTACTGTTTATCGTTGCCTCTCGTCTCCCTCCTCATCACTGCACACACACAAAAAAAAAAACGATAGCTTTCTGAACGATAACAATGACAACCCGGTACAGTTACTCGTCCATGGAAACAAGAGATAGGAAAACGTTTTAAACCGTTTCAGTTTTCTCTGTCATTATAGCAGCACAACGCAAAGCCACTGGGGTAAAACTCTTCAAGTAAAAAAAAAAAAAAATGGGGGAAGATATGGAGTGACACAGGAACAGAGGGTTGCTGGGAGACAGCATAGAGAATGGTGGGCGTAAAATATTATTGTTATTATTCTATGAATATTGAACAGATCTGAATTTGTGATTAATTCGTTCATTCACGTGAAGATTCTTGAAGACAAAAACGGGTGTGTTTTCGATTCATTCCGCGAGTTCATGTTGGAAGATATATAATCAACTTTTTAATTATCCCTCAAGCAGGCCTTGAATCTTGAAAGACCACCTCTACAATAAACTAATCTGTTTTGAAAAAGATATATATTTCCAGCCATAACACGGTCATAACTGATGGCATCTACTACATTTTGCTTGTCACTGAATACAATTATGGTCATTAAATCCTTTTTTTTTTCTTGTTTGTTACTTTTCTCGGAGGTAAATCTTGAGTAAAACTCTTTTATCGGCAGCTGTTTCTGTTTATGTAATAAAGTCTAATTTATCGGTTGGTTATTTCGAAAATGCGTCCATTTTGTGATTTTATTACCAGGTCATGTGGGTGAGTCCCCTAGAGACTGTTATTAGTTTAGAGGACCGTCGCATACTAAATGACATGCGCATTAGCGTGGAGCGGCCGTTCATGAAAGACTGGAACCTACATCTGCGGAATGTGAGCGTGACCGACGCTGGCGTCTACAAATGTCAGATCAACACGGATCCCGTGGGCACAAAGAAAATCAATCTTGAAGTTACAGGTAATGTATGCAAATTATTGAACACTTTTTTCTGTTTTAGCCTAGGAATTGTCTGCGTTGTGCATTATATAGGTTTAAGCAGTGCTGCTTAGCAGAAGTCAAAATACAACAGAGTGAGAGAGACAAGTAGAATAGAAAGAAACGAAGTAATCATACAGGGTTCGTGGATGTAAATCAGACAAGGCTCTGGTCAAGCGTAGAGCACTGAAGTTCAAAAACACTTCAGTTAAAGCTGGAGGTTACTTTGTCTGACCGCAATAAGAAGAACGACGAGACAAGATAAGAGAAATACAGCAGTAGGCTAGGAGCTGAAAGAGTAACAGGTAATCTTCACCAAGTATACGCGACAGTGCCTAAGAAATCCAAAAATGGCGCTGTCTGACTTATACCGCTGTTGTGCGCCTTACAGTCCAACACATCTGACTTCGGCTCGATGTATTTTTATAACAGAATTCGTCTTCCCATGTCGATCTCTAATCACTTTGCCAGATTACTATCTGTTTCCAAGGGCACAACTGGATAGTGGCACGGAGTTTTGGTCGGACATGATTCGCCAACCCTGACGCAAGCATTCGCCTTGAATACTACATCATCGTACACAAGACAAATGTCATACAATGCAGGCTAAAGGCAAGCCCTCAGATGCGGCTGAAAATTTTAAGAAAATAGTTTTTTTAATGCAATATATATATATATATATATATATATATATATATATATATATAATCTTTCATTCATGTCAGTTAGCATGCTGTGTGGGCGGATTACATAATTGTGAGAAAGGACAACAGTAGTTTATATATTACAGTATCTTATTTACTTTTTTTAACATGCGATTATCTAAAACATGATGGTGTTCCATAGTGATAAATGTGGAATTATTTTAGAGATATCAGTAGAGGAAGCTGAATCAGAGTAGACAGGTGATCTGTGAAAGCAAGGAACAGAGAAAATTGGAGGATCACTGCAGCCAACTTCCCATGGGAAAGGCCACCTGCTGAAGATGATCACTAGGGTAGGAAATACGAGGTAGTATCGGAAAGTGTACCGTTCAACAAATACGCACGGGACACCGAAAAAGCTCGCTAAGTCAGTCTGCCACTTGGCGTCGTACTGTGTTCACATGTTTAATTTATACACAGTGTTTTGTAACTTTATGTTAGGACCACTTAGTTACGTTCCAAATTCGAGTAACATGCTTGCATCAAATTTTCCGTTAAGCTCGGCAAATCTGCTACCGAGACCCTAGAAATGCTTCTTCAGACTTCTGGCTAACATCCTTTAGGTCTAACACAGGTTGTTTTTTTTTAGTGGCATGCGCGTTTCAAGGCGATCGAGTGTTCATTCAAAGTGGCTTCATGTATAGTTATATATTTATTTTTAAATACTGCTAGTACGTTCATGAGGATGAACGTTGTGGACGACCAATCACTAGCAAAACACCAGAAAATGTAGGGAAAAAACTGAATTCATCCATTAGGATAAACAAACAATAAGTTCCCTCACATGGTTGTAATAAGTTATAGTTATCAGCCAGGAGATCCTTTGGGAAAACCTCAACATGCTTCGCGTTGCTGAGAAGTGTATCCCCTGACTCTTGACACTTGATCAGAAGTAGCGGCGTCTTGACGTGTTCCCTGAGCTTCATGAGACCGCTAAAGACGACCCTACTTCCATCTCTACGATCATCATGGACGATGAAATGTGGGTTTGCAGCTACGTTCCAGAGACAAAACAACAGTCGTTGCAGTGGAAGACGACGTAACAACGAGCCCACTCACACTTCCGTCAAGACGGTGAAGTTTTTGACAGAAAACAACATGGCAGTCGTCCCACATTCTCCGTACTAGCCTGACCTTTGACTTTGCTTTGCTCGCCGAAATGAAAATGAAGAGGGGCGGAAGGGGAAAGGGGCGCCGCTTTGACACCGTGGATTCGCAGGCGGTATTGGGCTTCGCGCTGTTTTTGAGGCGTGGAAAAGACGTTGGGACTGGTATGATGACTATTTCCAAGGGGTTGGCGACCAAATTTAAATAAAATACGCTTGCACATTTCTTAGAACCAGTCCGGCAACTTTCCAATACCATCTCGTTAAGAGTATTGAAAAAAAAAACGAAAAAAAAAAGCTTGTGATGAAAAGGCCTAAAGAACACTGGCTGAAGGATTACGGCACATTTACAGCTGAAAGGGTTCCATATTCCAAATTTGTTAAGTTGACTGACAATAGTATTTCTTTTTTTTTTAAAATGTCTCGTCAAGTATTTAGCATCTTATGTTTGTACTGCTAACGACTGTTGAGATATAGGTAATACAAAGGAGAGGACGCCAGAAAGTAGGGTGGTCCAGTGATAACAAAGCGGTGACTGGACGTTGACACGTATAAACAAAATAGAAAAGACGAATAGAAGAAACAGACATAATGAAAAAGCCAGGACACAATAAAACCTCCAACATGAAAGAGCAAGATAATGACTTAGGTAAATAACAATTGTATAGACGAAACTGACGCAGACTGACACGCGTTAGGACGCGAATGTACACGGTTTTTAAATAAAGGAGTGACCAACTCGGGCCAGCTGACCAATTAAATATTTAGAAGCGTGGCCTATTGGACAATTGACTTACAAGAGATAAGCCACGGAGCAGTTTGAATGACGGAAATCAGAACGCTCATGGGAACCAGTGGACATCTGAAGGGTGGAGCCAAAATACTTATTAGTTAATCCATCAAGCTGGACTTGAAGATAAAAAAGTGAGCGGAGAGACAGGAGGACCAAGAAGAACCAAGAAGAAGAAGTAGAGGAGCAGAGGACGGAGCCCGAAGACGGAAGAACAAATGAGAAAGAAGAATAGACAGAGGAGCGGTCCCGAGGACGGAAGAAAGAAGAAGAACCAAGAGGACCAAGAAGTACGGAAGTAGAGAAGAGGAGACAGGAGGGAACCCGAAGAAGGAAGAAGAAGTACGGAAAACAACGTCGGTCCAGCAAGTAGCGACTGACCATAACTGCAAGAAGGATGGTCAGTGCACGTGGAAGGTCAAGAGTGAAGAAAGAAGGTCCGACCAGAACAGCCGAGAAGCCATCAGATGAGAGATAAGAACTGAAGTCCAGAGAAGAGGCAAGTAGACTTTGCTCGTTAGTACACTGCGATTGAGAGACGGCAGAGGAAGAACTTCTGAAGAAATCAGAAGACAGACAAGAGAAGAAAGAGGCCGAGACGATATAAAATCAGAAGTAGTGTTAGATGGAAGATGGTTTTCAAGTGATTCAGTGATTAAGAAGAATTGACACTTTTGAAACTCTGAGTACAGTGATTTTAGACGAGAAACTAGTTGATCACGTGTTGCAGATGTGATATAATACTGAGACAGGAAATGTTCTCGTATCAAGTGTAGAATATTGTGAATTTGAGAACACTGAGATATCCTGCATATAGAATATGATAGAATTTGATATTGTGGATAAATGATTAAGTGATTCCATCCGGGTGATGTTGTCGACAATACATCTTGAACTTATTTGTTAAAATGAATTCTATAGAGAACATTTCATCGGACGTTCTCTGATTAGTGAAGTGGTAATGTTTGTGAATTATGTGATGCGTTAATCAAAGAGGACCTGTAAGATTCAGCACTATAGAACTATTCTATAATATGGAAATATTCAGAAATGTATTCACACAAACAATAATATTATATGAGCCACCGTGAGGCTCCGAGATGGGAAGAGATGGGAAGAGATGGGAAGAGATGGGAGAAGCCAGTGGTATGA
Organism: Achatina immaculata; assembly: GCA_009760885.1. NCBI lineage: Eukaryota > Metazoa > Mollusca > Gastropoda > Stylommatophora > Achatinidae > Lissachatina > Lissachatina immaculata. The sequence goes on along the minus strand of CM019691.1, from coordinate 82,961,025 downwards.
AAACCTACAGTTATTGTCCCAGACATGAACGGTTGATGGTTTCAAGCTAAAAGGCCAGTAAAAGGCGAGAAATGAAAGAATGTGATACAAGTTGTCCGTGGTCTTCTTTTTTCTTCTTATTTTCTTCTATTACGTGAAACTGATCACATGAACGAACGCAGGAGAAAACAGTTATTGCCTACTGCCTTCTCATGTGAAGAGAAGTTGATGATTAGGTGCTATCGCTCTCATGTCGAGCCTGTTGGTTGGTGATCAAGTACTGTGGCGCTATGGTCGACCTAGCTGTGAAGATGAGTATGTAACACTTTTGTGCTAGAGTAAGGAAAGTCTTGGAAATCGGAGACAGCAGCAAACAATTTACTGTACTCAGCACTGTAAGCGCATAAATAGTCATCAGATGTTCACGGAAAACCAGCTTCACATATTTGCAATTATGTTCAAACTTGCAGCACGTGAACGAAAAAAAAAAATCTCAGATAAGAATAATAGCATATACTTTGAACAGGAGAAAACTGTTTAGTACAACAACAGTCAGAAGGAGTTGTAACAGATAACTAACGTAAAACAATCTTTTTTGTGTTTTTTTTTTGCTGTTACATTTATATAATAAAAAAACTAAAAGTAATTTTCTTACAGAGAACTCATGTAAAAAATAATGTTAAAAATTTTAATATTCTTTCTTATCTGCATTTATCGCTTTTTTTTCAAGTCTTCTTCTTCTTCTTTTTTGCATTACGTTCCTCTCACTTGTTTCTCCCTGTATTTTATTTCGGTATCTATGTTCATCATTCTGTTTCTTTATGTTTGGGCTGAATGAGAACTTGGAACCTATGAATACTATGTGTAAGAGCTGCACTGGCACACTTGGTTGTAATTAACTGATCATGTTCTTTCTTCTGTGTGCTAGAGACAAAACATTTCTTAATCCGCAAAATCTTCTATTTCTTGCAGAACCGCCGAAAATTATTGACCACTCCAGGCCCACTGACGTTGAGAAACCGGAAGGAGAAATGGTGGAACTTTTCTGTAATGCCACAGGAACTCCGCCACCAGAAGTCTCTTGGTTCCGTCTACACAAGAAAGGCAACGGAATGAGAGAACGTAAGTAAAACATATTTGTTGCTTGTACACGGTTAGTGTTCGTTGTATAAAGAATCATCTCACATATATATATATATGTGTGTGTGTGTGTGTGTTTGTGTGTGTGTGTGTGTGTATAATTTCAGCATCTTTTATTTTTACAGAATCCCCGTCATTATTATCATAAAGCTGTTCTGTAATTATGAGAAACAAGTTTTAATAATAATAATAATAATTTTACACAAAAATCATGCAAATAAGAGAAGTAAATATACTAATCAGTGAAATCAGTAAATAGTTTAGTTACCTAGATATACCAGACAATAGATGTAGACGTGCAGAACAGTAGGTAAACAGGATATAAGCTGACTGAGATAGATGGATAGACACACTCTCATTTATCTTGATTTGTGTACAACACAGGTGTTGGACACATTGGCGAATCTCTGGTGATCCACAACATATCGCGAATGTGTGCGGACGACTATGAATGTGTGGCCAGCAATGGCGTGCAGCCTGACATTAAAATGACCTTCAAAGTCACAGTTCTATGTGAGTATGTTATCAAAAGAGGAAATCTGCACCTCATAACTCTTAATACTGTTATTGTCAAGTGCTCCTCCTGCGTACAAACAAAGCTCGACTCAGTAATGTGTTTGTCCTTTGATAGATATTCACAAAATCCTGATCGGTTTTTGGCTGTACCTACAGACACGCCGATACAGTACTGCACCTGTTTATCATAATCTGTTATTTAATTCACATTCAGTCGGGACTTAAAGAAGGCATCTGAGTTTGAAGGGCGGGAAAGAGCTGTGGAGAGAATAGGACTAGAGAAGAAATTATAACTGTGCCCAAAAATCCGAGCAAAGCATCAGGCAAGGAAAGAAAAGAAAACTGCGACGGAGGCATGAAGTTCAGCGAGATGAGCAATCGCCAGTGCTTGACAACTCAAAATTAGCTCAATTTTAGATTTTGTGTCTGTGCGTGTGTTTTTTTTGTTTTTTTAATGAATGTGGCTTGAAATTTTTCATATCATGTTTGTGTGTTCTAGATCTCGTTAACTTCTTCACTCTTTCACTTTACCTTGGAAGTATCGATCTACATCTACTGAAGTACTATTTCCATTTATCAATGACCATGTGCGAAACTTTTACACCTTTCGAGTCTTGCAGGGCAGCAACATTCTCTCAGCTTCTCGTGGTATGCAGCCAGTCGTCGTACAGTGCTCCAGTTTTATAGCACTCTGTTCATCTAAATCTTGACAGTTCTTCATCAGGTTGGAATACCTGTGTCTTTCTGCCCGTAGTACGGTTTATCTTTCAGAGAATGAGCTGTTTCTTGCGCCAGCTTCTTATTGAGAATCCCCTATTGTTTACTGTCAGCGACAAGGATAAATAAAATAGGTAGGAACATCCCTGTCTCATTCTCCTTTCAAGTTTAAAGACTGTATGACCCTGACTCACACAGCATGGCAAACTGATACTGAAACTTTTGATTATTAATACAAAACAGCTTCTTGTTAACTGTTAAAATTGTTCATCCTTTATTGTTTCTATAAAAATATTAAATGTGTATTTTTAAAAGTCAGAACCAATGAACTTTACACATAAACATCATTGTCACTCTGAGCATTGTTCTATTATGTTTGTCATTTAACTGTTCGCTAACTAAACATGTCATGTTGACATTCTGAAATATCCCACTATTGTCTATTTACAATGTTGGAGTGGTCGTCAACGTTATCTGGACCAAGCAAATGACCACCTGGTGCGTGTCTGAACGACATATCTCTGTCCACTAATCACAAGGGACAGACGCTGTGGCAGTGATCATTTAGACATAAACACAGCGGATCTGGCAGTCATCGCTTATCTTGTCCTACCATAATCGCGGTTAGAAAGAAATAAACTGGACGGGGTCAGAGAAAACCGAAAATTAACCCCTCTCTGCAGATGTCATGGAGACTCGCTCATCAAATATGCGTGACACGACCTGCTATCTGCGGGGAAAATTCAGAAAGCCGAGGGTCGCAAACATAAGTGCTTTTCAATGATGTTCACCACAGCACGTGTTGTTTGTCCCGCTTTCAGGTATGAGATTTTTATTTTAATTTTTATCTTCCAATGCTGAGTCATATCTCATCTGCAGCCTGGACATGTGGAGCGGGCGGTGTGTCTGTAGCAGAGGCTGTGAACGTCTGTTCTGTGATGACGAATTTGATCAGTGGAACAGTGTCACGGTGAAAGAAGACGAAGGAGAGAAATAACAAAGGTGTCAACACCTTAAATAAATACACATAACGATACGTCAGTTCTTGCGGGACCACAGAACTCGTCATTCAACTTCCTGTCGTTTTTTAATGACAAGCAAAAAAAAAAAAAAAACAACACATAATGTCATAAAATATTTATAATCTTCATGTATATACATACATACTCCAGCCAAAGAGTTTTCTCTTCTCAAGATCTTCCTGAGGTCCGTCTTGATAACACTCGCATTGGTCAGTTTGTTGATAAAGAAGCTGTACTGGACTGTGAGGTATCTGCTTCGCCTTTGGGGTACGCGGTGTGGAAGCATAACGGCAAGTAAGTATTTTCATTGAAAAGTTGAAAAGAAACAAGTACAAATGATAATCAAATGCTACATGCACGGGGTCAAGTTGCATCGAAGTGGTTAGCAAAAATATTAGGAGATCACAAATGAGACATGAGATAAGTAAATATATATTTGGGATATACAAGTGAGGATCTGAGACACAAAAATGACTATATGATATGAACGAGTAAAGATTTGAGATATTTCAGTGAAGAATTAATATATGTGTATGTGAAAAATCTGAGATATATGTGTGTGAAAATCTTAGATATATGAGTGAATATACCTAGGATTCGCTTCTAGTGATTATGCGTCGCAGAAAGCCGTCTCTTTCAAGCTTGAAAACGTCAAACACTCAAGAAACGAATAACACACAATAATTAGTGTCTAAGTATATACCTATTCACGAGGCGCTGCAGTAAAGCTGTAATACCAAAATGTATAAAATAGGAAAAAAGTAGGAACAGTTTTATTACTTAACGTTTACAACAATGTGACGCTGAACACTTAGAAACGGTCGCATATAACCTGCCTTATTGGAAGCGTACAAGTCTCGATTTGTTTTCTTCCAAGTTTTACATTCTTCATTAATTTTTTCATTGTGTTCTTATTTCTTTTACACAGGATTCTTATGAATCTATACTTTTTCTCATCTATCTGACTCTTTGTCCTGTTATAGCAGTATGCTCTTGGCTAGGGTTATAAGCAGGATTGGTATTTAGGAAATAATTAATAGAATGAGTACCCTTGTTTGAAAGGTAGGTTGGTTGAGACCATTGAGCTGGGGTCTTGTGATAAGCGTGCAGCATGGAGAAAACTGAGTGGGTAGGGATAGTATAAATACCACTCACGATTAGTCAAAGGAGAGAGAGCCTTACTTGATTGTTGTAGCAGGAGCCTTACTTGTTTGTGTTGTAGGATGAACCTTATTAGTTTTGATGTAGATGGAATCTCGTTTAGGAAGAGTTTCTTTTGTTAGTGGCAGGTTTTATGTAGTTGAGATGGAAGAATTAGGTTTTCTTGTGATGGCTGAGGTTTTTGGTGGAACGTAGTAAGTATGGTTTTATTTGTATAAGGACATTTGTAAGGTTTTCGCCCAAATGGCGTAGAGTTCTCTCACGCCGGGCATTGTCATTGTAAATTCTGTTCAGCCTGATGGCTATGTTTCCATCCTCATAATTTCACCCCTCATTTTGTCCATCAATAAATGTGTGTTGTCTGAAGATATAACTACACCAATTGGCTTTGCTGGAATTCTCATTGTTGACCAGTTTGTTTTGGTTGGAAGACTGCCAAGTTATGTTAAGTTGCTGTAACTGTATTATTCTGTGGAGTTGGAAGCCTGGGTGTCTTGTTGTATTTTCTCAGTGTGTAACATAGAAAATTAGGTTGTTCTATAAAACCAACAACAAGAATAAATTTATAAGATGAAACTGAACTCCACAAGAAGATTTAATTAACCCAATAGAAAACAATTTCAGATGTAGCCAAGAAAACCATTTAGTTGGCCCCAATACTATTATAGTGGTGCCTTAAATTACAACTATAAATATAAATACTATTACACTGTTTTTGTTTGTTTGATGAGGGCTAACGCCAAAACGTCACATTGCCGTAAACGTTAAGTAATAAAGTTGCTCCTACTTTTTTCCTAGTTTATACATTAAGAAACGAATAACTGCGCGCTGTTCTTCTCTCGTGCATGCTTTTCGAGAGAGCGGCCATCATTGATCTAATCTGTTGCGTATATTTCTAAAATAGCCAGCGTGCCTTCGCACACATAGATCTAGAGAGGGATCGCCAAACATGTATGTACTACAACTGTCTACTACTCGAGTAAGCTTTAGCTTGAGATCGCGTAGGAAAAACGGGAAATATGGCCAACCCGACCGTACGCATCTATTTGCAAATGAAATGTCAGCCATACAATGTTACACCGTACATATCTAAGTTAGAATGCAAAACTTACCTCATATGTATGTATCTGAGTGTGCATTTGTTCATGTACATTTTCGTTTGTCATTTAAAAGTTATTACAGCATTATTTCTTTATTTAGTGTGTTGTGATTCACACTTTGCGACTAATTTCCACGCAGTTACTGTGCTAATCTGCATTCTGTTAGTATTTTTAAGTGAAAATAAACATATCAATGGATCTTAAAACAAGTTACAGTAATGCAATGTAACTAATGTCTGATCTCCCCTATAATGACCTACATACTGTCAGATCGACTTACGGCCGGATTCCTCGATCTCAAATGCGGCACTAAGTCGGCCCATGATTGTATATACAGAATATGGTGGCCAGTGAGAGATGTGATGAATTTGTACTTATTTATAGGACCAGACCGGCAAGTTTTCCACCACACCCCGTATGTTGACTGAATGCGTGAGTTAAGACTTCAGAAAAGAGGTGAACGTCTGAGATATGTGCACGAGCGAACGATTTGTTTTTAAACGGGCGAAGAACTGGGATAAAAATTGGATACATATGCTGATGATAAAAGGGATTTTTTTTTGCATATATCTGAGATACGTATAAAAAATCTGAGATGAGTTTAGAAGACATGACACATGTGATTGAGGTCTTGAGCCATGTTAATGATGAACTGAGATATGTAAGTGAAGATTTGATACATACCAGTGAATATCATCTGAAATCTTGGTATATATAAATTAAGATATGCGATATCTGTTATAGATTTTAAATGTATATATGAAGGACTCATATATGTGAGTAACGATACAATAAATATGAGGGAAAATTTTAATATATGTGAGATAGAATTTCACATAGTCAACTGAGTATTTTAAATGTATGGAATATAGCAGATAAATGAGTGAATATTTTGGGATATGCGAATGAAGATATGAGATACATAAATAACGGATTTGATGCATGAGAGTAATGATATGAGAATTGTGAAATGACGATCTGAGATATGTGAGAGAAGATCTGAGATGTAAGAGTTGCTATGTGTGAGTGAAGATCTGAGATGTGTGAGTGAAGATCTGAGATGTATGAGTGAAGACGAAAGAAGATCTGATATGTATGAATGAAGAGAAGGGTTAGTGAAGATTTGAGATATATGAGAGAAGATCTGAGATGTATGAATGAAGATCTATGAGAGAAGATCTGAGGTGTGTGATTGAAGATCTGAGATATATGAGAGAAGATTTGAGATGCATGATTGAAGATCTATGAGAGAAGATTTGAGATACATGAGTGAAGATGAGAGAAGATCTGAGATGTATGAATGAAGATCTATGAGAGAAGATCTGAGATGAGTTAGTGAAGATCTGAGATATATGAGAGGAGATCTGAGATGTATGATTGAAGATCTGTGACAGAAGATCTGAGATGTGTGACAGAAGATCTGAGATGTGTGAGTGAAGATCTGAGATATATGAGAGAAGATCTGAGATGTATGAATGAAGATCTATGAGAGAAGATCTGAGATGTGTGAGAGAAGATATGAGATGTGTAAGAGAGAAGATTTGAGACGTATGAATGAAGATCTTGAGAGAAGATCTGAGATGTTTGAGTGAAGATCTAAGATATATGAGAGAAGATGTGTGAGTGAAGATTTATAATATGTATAGAACACCTGAAATACACGAGTGGAAAACTGTGATATATGTGAAGTATGTAAGTGAAGATTTTAAATTAAATATTTATTATAGATTTTAGAAGCGTAAATGATATGAGATATGTAAGGGAAGACGGATATTGTGTATGTTGAAATTTTAGATATAATAAAGATCCGAGATATCTTCGTTAATATATGTGAAATATTGATGGACATATGAGATACTTGAATGAATATTTTGAGTAATGTAAAGCTGCATATATTTAAAGAATTAAATGACTTTGCTGTTTACACAAAAACTACTCGTTTTGGAAAGCTTTATCACAAAAACTGAACCAACATTATACCTATACTTTTCTGAGAAATGTTAGTTGCCAGTTCAAGAGCAACATATTTCTAAATTACTCAATAACAATTTAGTTTACTTTTAATTACACGTGTAAGTGTAAGTTGCATGATTAACTGCTGTAATGAAGTTTTTTTTTGTTTTTAACTGCAGACATTTTGTTTATTACTATAAAATGGCTGAAGCAACCAACACTAGAAATTCTGTCGCATTAAATGGCAGTCTGCTGGTTATACTCATTGACGTTTGGTGCAGAAATAAATGCAATGTGTCTGCTGGTTATACTCATTGACGTTTGGTGCAGAAATAAATGCAGTCTGTCTGCTGGTTATACTCATTGACGTTTGGTGCAGAAATAAATGCATTTCCGTTTTTCCATGTACAGTCACAGCTGTGTGTTGTATTACGTTATAAAATTATAATGTTAACTTTTTTATTCCCATAACTCTTACATTACTCTATAAAATTATAATGTTAACTTTTTTTATTTCCAAAACTCTTACATTACGTTATAAAATTATAACGTTAACTTTTTTTTCCATAACTCTTACATTGCTTTATAAAATTATAATGTTAACTTTTTTAATTTCATAACTCTTACAGTACGTTATAGATTTATAGCGTTAATGTTTCTTCTCCCGACGGTGCCCCTCGACTGCTGTAGAACCTGCCATCATTTCACAAGGCGCATGTACTGTCTTACACTTTATAAGAACTGTTGATATTATATGTGACTGCACAAGTCGACGTGCTCCAGGTTTCATATAGTTCTTGGATACCAAAACTAAACAAAAATAAACTGACATAATCTTCTGAGACTCCTGTAATGACAGGCTTCCTAACATCTGTGTCATGCACCAGTTTCGTGCCCAAACTCCATATGTGAAAGTTAATGAATGCTTGAATGTGTCTTCTTGCAGAAGCATAGTCAACAGCCAGACCCGTGAAGTTAATCTTTATAACAACCCAGAAGACAGCATCACCCTGAGCCTGCGGATTCTCAAAGTGGAGCCTGAAGATTTCGGATTTTATGACTGCGAGGCCACCAACCCTCTTGGTGTTACATCTAAGATCATGGAGCTGTTTGGTTAGTAGCTCATGTTTCTTCTCGACTTAGAATTCAATAAATTCTCAGATTGGTGATTCTGTGTATTTTATTTGGCCTTTATTACAAATGCGATAATTTAAAATTTAATACTGTGAACAACAGTGTCATTCTCTCTCTCTCTCTCTCTCTCTCTCTCTCTCTCTCACACACATCCACTCCCCACCCCCACCCCCTCCCCCGAGAGCGGGCCCCACCAGTGCTTTATTCCACACCCCGGGTGGTTTTCCTTGTTTTAAGGGTGAGTCCTGAGTGGATGAAAAACTGTGCAGGGGGAAAGAGAAGCGGAAAAGTTGTACCTACTTACAACATTTCTCTCGGTTGCAAATCTTGGAGCATGTTCTATCAGCGTGCAAACCAGCACTGATAGAAGGCCGCTAAACGTGACGGACACATCAGAGTTGCAAGAGCTAAATGGCATTGTAGACAGGGGGAAAGTTTGCTACATACACCAAGAGCGAAGCCAAAACTCGGCCCAACCACTTCTTTGGTGCCGGGAACAACAACATCAAAGCTCTGGACATTCCCTTGCCCTCACTTCTAGACTGAGGGAACGACTGGGAAGTCGCAGCCAGCCTACCAGGTCGAAGAGAATACCTCATATTCATAAAAGATTCATTAACTATAGAGCACACAGTTAACAATCATAAAAAAACATACAGGACAAAGACATGGGGTGAGGGGGGGGGGGGAAGAAGAAGAAAAATATGAGTTCACATTAATGTAAATAAATAAATAGGAGTGGGAAAAATAGAATGCATGAATCATTTAGCTGATATATATATATATATATAATACACAACAGAACCCACGGATGCTAAAATTCCTTATATAATATGACGTAGTATTTGCATTCAACTTACGCACATTCTCACGTATACTTTATCTCTAGTTTACAACTAACACAAAGTAAATCCTATGTAAAGAGGTGTTATACTGTATGTTAGCGAATAATGACAAGGAAAAGTCTCTGTATATGTTCATTACAGACCCAGCCATCGTGGATCTAACTGCACAGCACACGCCAGTAACAACGTTAGATTTGCTTTCTTTCAACACTTAAGATTTATTTTGTTTAATGACAAGAAAGATCTTTCTTACCGACTTTATGACCCACTTCAGCGAGCGACACATCACTTTTCAAAAGATCTAAGAGAGAGATAGTACTTTATGCTCTTTGCCTTTGAAAGATTGCTTTGACCACACAGGAGACATTTTTTTTCCTTACAGAAGCAAAGAGTGCACATAACACAATAATGAACGAACGAGACGCGAGGCAAACAATGTTCGAACAACTAATGCAGGAGAGAGACTGAAGATATATGACGTAACGGAGGCTAAAGCAGTCTAATCATCACTTTCATTTGCGTGCATTCATCGTAGTGCTCCCGCGCGGCAGATTAAGTTTTGCTTTTTGGAACTTAATGGAATTTTGTCCCAGTTATTTTCTGTTTGCAGTTGGGTGAATCCTTGAAAACGGGTCTCCAGCTGTGTGTATAAACATTCATACAAAAACAATAACAATACAGATAGTAACTCTGCTGCGTGCGAAATATTCATTGATACACTGACTTTTTGCGACAATTAATGTGAACTGATACATGATAATTTAGAGAAGACCTTATATGTCCCATAGTGGGAAAAAGAAAGAGAGGAAGACCAAGGCGAAGATGGCTGCAAGACATCGTTGATAATCTGCAAATGGATGCCTCAGCAGCAGGCCATCTTGCTTACAACCGAGAGGCCTGCAGGAGAGCTGTTAGGGAGACAAAGTTCCGCAAGGGACATAGAAATGACTGACTGACTGACACTGACTTTTATTTGGGTTGTGGGGAGAGCGAGAGAGAGAGAGAGAGATAAGGCTTGAGATAGTGCTCTGGTGTTTCATTCTCGTGAGCAAAGATAACTATTTTAAAAAGTATTTGTATCACATTTTATCATTTTGATCAGAACCAGGCCTAGAGCAGAAATGTCTTTCTGAACATTGCTCACTTTAGCAGGCTGTTGAAAACGGCTACTTGCTCGCTATCTTCACAGCCAACAGACAAAGTCAGCCTGGTTAAGTATGATACCCCAGTATCAAGATCTTTATATAAACATCAACAGACATGAACTTCGGGATGACATTATACAGCAACCCTTATCTCATTCAACACCAGAATGTTGGTGAACATTATTCAGAACCAGATTTCACAGTCATTACTTACCGTACACATTTTGAAAATGAATAACGTTCGTTCATTCATTCATTTGCATGTCCCTTGCGGAACTTTGCCTCCCAAACAGCACTCCTGTAGGCCTCTCGATTGTGAGCAAGATGGCCTGCCGCTGATGCATCCATTTCCAGATCGTCAACGATGTCTTGCAGCCATCTTCGTTTTGGTCTTCCTATCTTTCTTTTTCCCATTATATATCCTTCCAATACGGTCTTCTCTAAATTATCATGACGTTTAATGTGTCCAAAATATTGAAGTTTTCTCTCTTTAATCCTCTTTACTAGCCAGCCTTCTTCAATATTAAATTCTTATAGTATAGATATATTTGTTCTTTTTTGTGTCCACGATATTTGAAGAACTCTTCTGTAGCATTTACATTCAAAGGCATTTATGTGTTTCCCAGCTGTTTTGTTAAGTGTCCAGGTCTCACAGGCATATGTTGCGATGGGAAAATCGTATTTTTGTAGTTCCGTCTGCTCCTCTCCAGAGATTCTTTATTTGTTTTACTTTCTGAAGAGCGATAGATGTCCTCCTTTTAATTTCCCTCATTGTATCCCCATTATTAGTTAGCAGTGATCCAAGATATTCAAAACTCTCCACTTCTTCCAGTTTTTCCTCATTGATACATAACGTTACTTAAGCTTATTTTCCTAGAACATATTCATCGCAACGCTCAAATGACATTTCATTGCTGTATATTCTGTCTTTTCTTGCAGAGCTGGTTACCAAACCTTCACCCACCACAACTATATCAACTACGCCAGAATCCAAACACATATGGACGAACAATGGACAAGATATTGAAGTAGACGACAACAGACGAGCTGAGTGGCAGAAAGTGCATGTTAGCTCGGAACACAAAAAACATTCACACTTCAATACGTCCTACAGCTCAGGAATGGGACCTGTAGTATCGGAATTCCAAGGTGCGGGACCTTCTAAGACTGAACCTAAGCACTCAGGTGTGTCATAGATGTTATTTTATGGAGGCCATTCTGAAGATGGTATCGTTTTAGCCTTTGGCTCATTTGCATATGACTTGATCTATTCGGTACAAACAAGAAGTTCATAATATTACATAAAAAATGTGGAAAACATCAGCATTCTTTGCGAATTGTGAAATCAGGCGAGCTTAAAATAGAAAACATTATGGCACACTAGAAACTGGGAAGACAGATTAAAGATAATAAAAAAGACATACAGGAAAAAGAGAATAAATCGTTAATAGAATGTTCACGAATAATATGAAAATACTATGGTGTCTGCAGTCCATAATGAATCATGACAACAATGGTTTTTCAATTAATTATAAGGGGAAAAACAGAATGTCACAACATACCGTTAATGGATGGTATAAAAATAAATAAAACATAATTATGATAGTCAGGGCCGGCTTTAGTGACGGGGGAGGGGCTTTTATATTTTTGGTGGGGCCTCAGATTCACAGCCTGTCTGTATAATCACATAGATACAATTAAAAATTGTCCCAGCAGACCTATGTTCCTGCACCAAAATGCAACAGACACCATATCACATCCTGCAGAGGTGCCAGCTACATAACCCGTCAGGCAAACAAGCCGCCCAAACCTCGGCCCTTTACAAGAGAAGCTCTACGGTGATGCTGAAAACCTGAGACGAACCACCACACTTGTGAGAGAGATTGGTGTCTGTTTGAGCTAACGATGAAGAAGAAAATAAAGATAAAAAGCATATTATAGACTAAGGTAGAATGGAAAGCACTCAAAATATATACGTAATAAGTGCATAGGGTTAATGGACAAAATATATCTAAGCTACATATTAATATAAAACTGCATACAGGTAAGCCTTATAAGTTCTGTTCAGCTCAGTCGTAAGACTATGTCAGTTTCACGAGACAGCCCCTATCACATTAGTCTTTTATACCAAGTCATTAGAAAAATACAAAAAAGTAAACAAACAAAATACTTGTATATAAATTACCATCGAAAAGCTGCAAAATCACTTGTTTTAACGAAATATTTATTAAGAATATTAATTTTATACTTTGTTTAAAAAACATTCCAGATGTAAGAGAACAGCATTATTGGAAACAAATCAATCTTTTTTTTTAATTTAAAAGGAGTTGTTTTTTATTATAGCAAGTTACCTTTCTTGCTTTTATTTCTTTGCAAACTCCTTTTGGATTTTGTCTATTTTTTTTTTTACCTCAGGCTAATAATGTACACAATGGCAATAACTATCAAACTTTGAAACATTCTTCTGAAATGATGATCTCAAGTAAGTTTTGATTAGTTTCAGCGTGGAAAAAAAATTTCTTCTGATACCACATTCGTGGGGATGGGATTTAGAAGTGCAGTAAAGTTATTTGCAAACGCTGAAGTCAAGCATTTTCAGCGGTCTTCTCTGGCCACAGTGTCAGATCTAATGCCTCCATTTTCTCACAAAGCATGGCATGTAACCGTCTATGTCAGCCAATTTTGTGGTTTTAACATATTCTTTTTTTTCCTATGTCAGCTTGATATCTGTCACTGGCACTTCTAGATTTTCTGTACATTTTCTTATGGTGTCCAAGAATAGGTCCTGAAAATTGCACAAGAATCCAAATCAATTTTGATACTTTTTAACTCGCTCATAAGCATGACTCTTTGCAGTGCTTTATCTACCATTTGGTTAAAACTTTTCACACTGAAGTCTGTTTTATGAACTGACAAATGTTCATCTGCAGATTCATAATCAAATAATTTTCTTCTCTTCTGTAAGCGCTTATCCTGAATCTTGAATACAGGCTTAACAAATAGGGCTTTGGCAAGTTCACTGGCATCGATCAAGTCTTCTTCAAAACCATTTCCCTTTATATATTGTATCTTTAACAACTTATAACGCCATGCGTCAGTATTCGTGTTGTCTGTGTAAAGTTCTTTACTTACTAAACTCACTTGAAAGAGTAAGGAGTACCAGAAAACTAATGAGACCAGAAAATTGTAATCTCATTTGACCGACTAATAATTCAGTATCGTTTTCCCTTTCAGCACCACCAGAGCTTCCTGCTAACAAAATTCAGCAGATTGGTACAATACAGTTTTAACATTTTCCATTCTAAATTCACCTCATGTTTCAGAGATAAATTTTACAGTCAGACATGTCACATGTTTTACCATTTTTAGTAGTTGATGCAAGAAAAGGGTGTAAATGCGCTGAAGAGTTCCAGAGAAACTCATTGCATCTAAACGTGCTTTGGCCATGTCTCACAAAAACTGGCCTGTAACTGTGGCACGCACGTGATTTAAAGAAAGCTCTTGGATTTTTCTCTAAAAGCTGTACAGGTGTGTCCCTTCATACTGAAGGTGTTACCACAACCCTTGTCCACGGTTATTTTCACACTCAGCCTTGATGTTTAAGTTCACGTAGAAGGCTGTTGCACAAATTTTGACCTGCGCTGCTTTCCACCGCCAGAAACTTGATAAAATGTTCATATACTCCTGCTGGAGCCTTTGAATGTCCACCAGCGAGAAATCTGATTACTACCATTGACATTTACTCCTAATTTCTGATGTCAGGACTAAGTTCGAGAATTAGTGCAAAATACTGGTCTTAAATCGCAAATTGATTTTTGCTGTAAAGCAGTTTCATTTATTTAATAAAACCATTCTGGAAGTTTTGCTTTCTAAATAACGATAACGTAATTCCTTATTCTTGATGGCAAGAATGGCAAGTTTTTTGTTTTTTTTTTCTGCCGGCAACTATACAATGACCGCTAGTCGCTCAAAAACTTCATACCAGCCTTTTGCTTTCTGATTAGTTTTTTTTTTATTTCGTCAGTAATGTTTTCAGCAGATAAACTTTGCTGTAGTTCACACCAACTGAGCATGACTTGCAAATGCTTTTCGGAGTTCTCATGCTCAGCTAGTCTTGTATGAACGTTCGACTAGTTATTAAAACCACAAGTTACAAGAGCACTTTCTGCGTTATTGTCAAAAAGTTTGCAGTAGTAACAGAAGAATTTATCACACGATAAAGAGCATATTACCCCTGGCCGATTTACAGTCTAATAATTTCTTTTGTAGTGGAATTCTGACCAAAAAAAAAGTGATCCACTCATTTTTGTGAAAATCTTCCACAATAATTGTTGGTGGCCTTTTTCTCACTAAAACAGCCCCTGATACCCTGACTTGTCATTTCTGATCATGTTATAGGATCATCTTTTAATTCTACAGAACCAGCAGATGTTGAATTACAGTTCTTCCTTGCCTTTGGTACGTCATCACTGATGTCAATATGCCAGTTTCTTTGTTCGACAATTTCTGTTTCACAAATTCAGCGCTTTCGAAATCGTTGATACAAATTCCAGTAAATTTACACTTTGATTATCTTGAATATGGTCTTCAAAATGGCTCCATTCGGTGTAATCATCTTCACTGTGTTGCAGTTCCACTTGTTGTTCTGTATTTTCTTAGATAGGTTTATTTTGATACATTTCCTGTTTCAACCTTCTTTGCCATTGGCTATACCCCTTTTATTAACTCTCACTTAACTATTTCCTGACAGTATCGTTTAGTCTTTTACTCGTATTTACCGGAAATACGGGAACCTAAATTAAGGCACAACAAAGTGGCATCAATCACTGAATTAATAAAAATCAAAGCATACTTTAGTTCAAATCTGCCATAAAAGCAGACATAAACATCAGCTTGTGTTATTTTATGACAAGCCTTTACGGGTTCGGCTCTCTTAGAAGGCAGCTTTACTTGAGAAGACTAGAGAAGTTTTTTTTCTCTGTAAATTATTTGTTAAATTGTCAAACAAAGAAAGTAGACCAAGCATGGGCCCCCTTAGGATAAACAGGCTTAAAGTTGGCCTGATGATATTGTCATTTTCAAAATCTTCAGTTCTTATCATCCATTTTTTTCTACACCAATAGAGCTGGACACACGCTTAGTGTCCTTACTGTTGTGTTATAGCTGTTTGTTCCACAATATAATGTCAGCTGCATAATCATTGACTATTGGATGTCTGTCTATCTGTCTCCATTCGTAATTTGATCGACTGAACAGACACTTTACTTTTCAACAAACGACAGTGCATTAAAGTTATGTAGTCATTTTTTAAAAATTATGTAAAGTATGTTTAATTATGTAAAGGACGTATATTCAAACCACTGCCAAAAAAAAGGGTAACTTGAAATTCTGCCCAAACTACAGAACTGTTGCCTTGATTAGTCATGCCAGCAAAATTCTATTAAAATCATAATGGATAGTCTTTGTGGGAAAATAGAGGAAAAAGTCAACATGGTCCAAGCTGATTTTGGACAGGGAAGAGGGGCAAGAGATCATATATTCAATATAAGATTAATAAATGAGAAATGCAGAGAGTTTAATGTGAATCTATTTTTATCTTTTATAGACTATTCAAAAGCATTTTACTGTGTCATCATCATCATGTGCCGTGCCGACTGGCGTTGGTTATTATGCTTCTCCAGAGTAACGATCCTTCATGCAGGCCATCAGCTCAGTTGGTGATCTCCTCTCACACCATCCCGTCAGACTGTCCAGTATCATTTCTCTTGGTCTTCCTCTTGATCTTCTTCCCTCTATTTGTCCTGTTGTTATAATATTTTCAGTTCTCATTGCATGTCCTATGACAGTACATTGTCTCTCTCTTATCTTTTTGACAAGGTTTTTTGTCTCTCCAGCTCTTCTCATACATTCTTCATTAGTTATTTTCACTGTCCAGGGGATTCGAACATTCTTCTAATAAACCACATTTCTACTGCTTCCGATGATTTTTGTGCAGACCTGCCTATTGTCCATGATTCACTTCCATATAACAAGATAGGTTCAATATAGCATTTTAGGACTCATTTTCTAACATTCATTGATAAGGATGTGTTGTATAATATGTTTCTCATTCTCTGAAATGCAGTCTGTGCTTGGCCTATTCTGTTCCTAATTTCTGTTTTGCATTTCTCATCTAAAGTTATTACTGTTCCAAGGTATTTGAATTTCTGCACCTGATTTAGTTTAGTTCAGTTTAATTTTATACTGCATGTTGGTGGATTCTGTTTCTTAGATATAACCATAGTCTCTGTCTTTTATATGTTTAAAGCAAGGCCTTTCCGTTCACTTCCTTTAGCGACTTTATCCAAGAGATTTTGCAGGTCTTGTTGGTTCTCAGCTATCAGTACTATATCGTCAGCATACCGAAGGTTATTAATGTTGTTTCCTCCAATTTTTATGCCTGGTTCTGTGATTATCGTTCTTAGAATATTCTCGCTGTACAGAGAAAAAAGGTCTAGAGATAGCACACATCCTTGTCACACCCCTTGTTTTATAGGTTGATATTTTCCAGTTATATTTTCAACTCGAATTGTTGCTTCTTGCTACCAGTATAGATGTTTTACAGTCCTCAGGTCTTTGCCGTCTATATTGATGTCCTCAAGCATTTTAATAATTTCATTATGTTTCACCTTGTCAAATGCCTTGGTGTAATCAATGAAGCATAAGTAGAGATCTTTCTGTACTTCTAAAGCTCTTTCTGCTAGTGTTCGTAAAGCATAAATGGCATTGTGTGTTCCCTTTCCTTCAACAAATCCAAACTGTTCATCTGCTATTTCCATTTGCTATTTCCATTTTAAAAAATCTTTTTCCTTGCTCTTCTCACAATAATTCTCAGAAGTAGCTTCGTTATATGACATGATAGGCTGATAGTCCGGTGGTCATCACATTCCTTTGCACCTGGTTTCTTTGGTAGTGCTATAAACATGGATTTAAGCAGGTTACTGGGAATATAACCACTGTTGTAAATGTCATTCAGTAACTTAAAGGTAAAAAAGGTAAAGGTAATCCTCTCATGCTTCAGAGGCACATAGGGATATGGTGTTAGTGCCCATATTTTCATGGTTATCAATTTTATTCCTGTCTCCTCTAGCGCCGCTATTTCTTCTATTGTTATATTATCAGTCCCAGTCGCTTTTCCTTTCTTCATGTTTTTGATGGCATCTATAATTTCATCTTCAAGTATTGGTGGTCCCTCACAGTTTTCAGTATCTGGTGTTAATTCTGGTCATTCTCCTCCATATAGCCCACCTGTCCACAATGTCTTCTTTTCCCATTAACATTTTAACTTCTTTTGATTTCAGGCATCCTGTGATATATTTTGTTTTCCTGCCGGTGAGTTCACTAATTCGTTTGTGCATATTTTTGCTGTCTTTAATATGAGAGTCCTCTATCTGTCTGCACTGTTCATTTAACCACACTTCATTTGCTTCTCTGCATTTGCGTTTTATTTCTTTATTTATCTTGCTATATTTTTCTTGGCTATTTTTACTCCTCCTCCTCTTGTCCATCAGTCCTAAGATGCCATCTGTCATCCATTTATTTTTAGGGGCTTCTTTTTTCCGTGGTATTATCTCCTTAACAGTTTGGTTATCATTGCCTGTTGTTCATCTATACTATTTATCTTTGCTATTGCATTGTATCTATTTGTTATAATAACTTTGTATTTTTCTCGCAGTTCTTGGTCATTTTTAAGGAGTTCTGTATTCAGTTTGAGGTTTCTCACTTTTCTGCATGCTTTCTTTAGCTTTATTCTAATTTTTCCACAGAGTGGGTCGTGGTCACTATTGCAGTCAGCTCCTGGCATGTTTTTTGTTGTCAGTATTGCATTCCGGAATCGTTTGTTGATTAATACGTAGTTTATCTGGTTAAACGTCTTTTTGTCTGGGGTGCACCACGTTGCCAGTCTTCGGAGATGTTGTTTAAACCAGGTGTTTCCTACAACCATACTATGTATTCTTGCCCATTCAATTAATTTACTACCTCTGTCATTCCTCTTCCCCAGTCCATAGTCGCCAACAATGTCTGAAGTTCTTCCTTTACCAACTTCGGCATTAAAATCTCACATGACTATAGTAACTTCATGTGACTTTGTGTGTTTCAGGGCTGTCTCTGTGTCATTATAAAATAGCTGTACATCTTCTTCAGAACTTTAAGATGTTGGAGCGTACACTTGTATAATATTTATATTTATTGGTCATCCTTTCAGTTGGGCTAGCAGAACTCGGTCGGAGATGCTAAAAAATCCTACAGATGTCCTTACTGTTTGTTCATCAAATATTATTCCTACTCCTTGTTCATATTTCTCACTTCCTGAATATGTTATTGTATATTTATCAGAGTTTATCTTCCCTGCACCTGTCCATCTAATTTCACTCATTCTTAATATGTTGATCTTCATAATTTCCATTTCTCTCTTTACATTTTCTAATTTTCCAGCCTGGAATCAAGTTCTAACATTCTGTGTTGCTATTTTGAACGTGTTAGTTTTGCCACCAGTAGCTTGATGACGATCTGGCCTCGCCTGTGGCTCGTGAGCTGACCTACCGGACGAGGCTGTTCCAGAGGAACATCCATTAACGTCGTTCATGACAAATCTATAAAACTCTGAATAAGCATAATTGTTCTTGGTTTCCCGTTGCCTTCTGTCGGTTTGTGTACGGACTCTCCGCTAGCCTTTGGACTCCCTGTCCTACCCGCAAGGCAGCGGGAGCGAGAGGTTTTAAAGCGCCTCTTACCCGTCTGCATTCCCTTCACTGAGCACATTAGGCATTTTGTAGGAGTAGTAGAGCCACCTACTACCCCACATCGCTCAATGAGTCTACCGCCAGACGGTCCGCGCCTGCTTATTAGGTAAAACCTGATTCACAGGGGTCCTCCACATATGGTGGACCTTCACCATCCGCCACCTGTGACGCGCTGGGTTGGGAATGGTCGCCCTAGCTTTATCTAGATTTGATTGTGTACAACACCAGAAACTTTGGGAAATAATGGAAAAAAATGGGATTTCCAACACACGTGATACAATTAATATAACTGCTGTATCTAGACCAGCAGGCAGCAGTAAGAATAAATGGTGAAACAACAACTTGGTTTGACATAAAACAAGGGGTTCATCAGGGGTGAATACTATCGCCCTGCTTATTTAACTTGTATACGGAAAATATAATGAGGAATGTTAGAGAAGATGTAGACAAAGAATATTATGATGCCATAACAATTGTAGGTTATGAAATACCAGAGATTAGATATGCTGATGACACAGTATTACTGTCCACAACACAAAAAAGAAATGGAAAAACTAATTATGTCAGTCCGTAAGAATAGTGAAGAGCAAAAACTCTATCTTAATGCGAAGAAAACTATATTGATGACAACTGACAAAAACAAATAAGGCAGCTGAAGTATGCATCAATGAGGAAAAATTAGAAGAGGTGAATAGCTTTGAATATCTTGGATCATTATTAACTAGTAATGGAGATACAAAAGAAATTAAAAGGAGGACATCTATCGCCCTTCAGAGAGTAAAACAACTAAAGAAGCTGTGTAGAGGAACAGTCAGAAACTACAAAAATAAGATTTTTAAGGGCATGCATCTTTCCCATCGTGAGACCTGGACACTTAACAAAACAGCTTACAAACACATAAATGCCTTTGAATTTAAATGCTACAGAAGAATTCTTCAAATGACACAGAAAATAACAAATATATCCATACTACAAGAACTTAATATTGAAGAAGGTTGACTAGTAAAGAAAATTAAACAAAGAAAACTTAAATATTCTGGACACATTAAACGTCATGAGTATTTAGAGAAGACCGTCTTGGAAGGATACTTAATGGGAAAAAGAAAGAGAAGAAGACCAAGGCGAAGATGACTGCAAGACATCGTTGATAATCTGCAAATGGATACATCAGCACCAGGTCATCTTGCTTACAACCGAGAGGCCTACAGGAGAGCTGTTAGGGAGGCAAAGTTCTACAAGTGACATGCAAATGACTGACTGAAAGTATGTGAATAGGGACACTTTTGCTCAGTCGCCACAGGTAACAATCTTGTCAACATTTTCTATAAAATAGAAAATCTAATAATTACTGTTCTTGTGCAATCAGCAAATGGAGGGAAGTGCATGGACTAGAAAAAACGAGCAAAAACTTGGATAAGTGTCTGCATAAGACAATGACTTTATAGTGTAGTTTGCTTGAACACGTGACACTATGTCGTACACGTCATTGCTCTAAGACCTTCATCTCGACATTTTATTGATATTTTATTGCAATTTTTATCTACTAAATATCACATTTATGAATGCGTTCCGCTGGCAGGCAGAAATTCACTTGTTACATGTCATCTGCTGACTAAGAAATATTTTCCTGCAAAAAAATTGATTGTTTTTGACACTTCTGTCGTCAGTTTTCCGGAGCAGAGTGTATTTTAGCTGCACAACAACTGCACTAATGTGGGTGATGTAAGCAAATAAACACACCAGTCTTTGAAGATAACGTTGTTTTGAGGTGTTGTACAAAATGAGTGAAGTCCCTGGCTCCCTTGTGGAGGCTGACAAATACGAGAGACTAGGTTTAATGATTTTATATTAACGTTAATATTGTGCCATTTTCTTTGGCTCCCTTACAGCTTCATATATTTTCTTGCAATTTTTTTTCCACAATGAAATTTTTTGTGTAGAAAGAGTGTAGAAATCATTGAAGATAAAAGACAATTAGGAAATCTTGACAGAATGAGACTTGAAGGAGAATAAAACATTAGAGTCGGGAATTTAGAACTTAAAAAAAATTTTAAAATTGCCTGGTGCAATCTTTGTGCAAGATCTTTCACAAAAACTACAAAGATATTCGTCAATATCAGAAAGTACTGACAGAATAGAATAATCTCTCTCTTTCTCCCTCTCTCTCTCTCTCTCTCCCTCTCTCTCTCTCCCTCCCTCTCTCTCTCTCTCTCTCTTTCGTTCTGAACCTTAAGTGCCCAGAGCACATGGGGCTTCGGCAAGGGTTTTTCACAAATGCCTGTCCTTTGCCTTTTTTCCGCTCTTGCCCAGGTGAGCCCTCTGTTGTTCAACATCCTCTCTGTTGTTCTCATCTATGTCTCTTTTGGTCTACCCTTACTTCTGTTCCCCTGTGGTGTCAGTCTTAGTGCTATTTTTGGTAGTGAGTTGTCAGTCATTCGGAGCACATGTCCCAACCATCGCCAGTGTCCTTCCTCAATAATTGCTGTCAGTGGCTTCATCTGCATTTCTGCCAACAAGATGTTATTTCTTATGGTGTTTGGCCAAATACTCTTCTAATTCTTGGATAGAATAATACTACTTTAAAACTCAATCAAATATATCATTTGTTAGGATATTTTTAAAGGATAGAATAATACTACTTTAAAAAATATCACTATGGTATTTAAAGCAAACTGTCCTAATAAATTATATATTTTTCAGCAAATGTGTTCACTGAATAGTTTCATAATCTGTACCTGCCATATTTCCAGCCTCTCGTCATTGAGGAGCAAAATTTCATTATAATAAACAGAACGACGCCTTCACGGCCACACGAAGGTCACTGTCTCAGAACATCATGGAGCATGCCATTATTCTTCCTTACAGCAGGACACACTGTGATTTTTAACCAGACAATACGTCCTAGTGTATCTGCGGTCAGCACTTTATCTCAGGCAAAGCTTCCGACACCCAAGGTCATGATGTCTAAGTAGTCATAATGGCCTTGTCGATTAACCTTGGGTTTCTAACTCTGCTGTAGTAGCAAATAGAGCCGTTCATTAGTTTACCAAAAATAGAGCAGTTCAATAGTTTACCAAAAACAGAGCCTTTCATTAGTTTACCAAAAATAGAGCAGTTCATTAGTTTACCAAAGATGGAGCAGTCCATTAATTTACCAAAAATAGAGCCGTTCATTAGTTACCAAAAAATAGAGCCGTTCAATAGTTTACCAAAAATAGAGCCGTTCATTAGTTTACCAAAAATAGAACAGTTCTTTAGTTTACCAAAAATAGAACAGTTCATTAGTTTACCACAGATAGACCCATTCATTAGTTTACCAAATAGCAAAATGCACATATAGACTTTATTACTCATTTTACAAAAAAGAAAAATATTCCGACTTACAGGTAAAGAGAAGGTGATATTTTGTGGGAAGGAGTTGGAAGAGAATATTATCATTTGCTATAGTAAAGTAAAGAAAGTAAATGTGATATTTAGAAACTTAATGTAGGAATTTTTTAAGGGAAGAAGATGAAAATGAATGTTGTGATTTTTGTTTCTTTTATGGACAGGAAACAAACTGATTTAGTGATTTAATTTTCTATTACTTATTCTCTTCTTTTTTTAATGCAGCCAAAGAAAAAAGTTTCTCAGTACTGACTCTTCCGACTTTTCTTTGTTTCTCAGAGGATGGTATGGACAGCGGCAGTAAAGGTAGAAATGACGCATCATCTGGTCTGAACAGTGCATGGTCAGGATTTTTCATGGCTGCTACAACAATTACAACGATGACCATACACTATTTACACACAAGCTAATGAATCGCTGCTGTCTTGCAACTTTCCTCAAGCAAAAAATTCAGTCTGGACTAATTCCTCTTACAGAGATTGCAGAATGACTTACTGTGAAAATCTGAATGTGAAAATCTGAATGTGAAGAAGATGGATGCATTTGTGTGGAAATGTATGCTTATTTGAATTATATTGCTTCAGTAATTGTAATGTATATATCATAAAACCAAAAGCGATAATGACAGGATAAACTGTATGACGTCATGTGAGATGAAAGTAGAGCAGCGTTACGACAGAGGTACTATCGGTGTTGTTCATTCTAGAAACATGATTATAATGTGTAACTAAACACATGACTATTTCAGAAACAAGCATATAAGGCACTTGAAAACATCCCATGATAAGACTTTTTGATAGATTTACAGTAAAAATGTAAGACAATACGATCGCACAGGCATGTATGAGAGGAAACAGATACAGAAGAAGATAAATCAATGAATCGACCTGAGTGTTTGACGAAGTAGCTGTTAGTGAGAACATACCAGTTGCTCTTATTTTACGAAGTAGCTGTTAGTGAGAACATATCAATTGCTCTTATTTGACAAAGTAACTGTTAGTGAGAGCATATCAATTGCTCTTATTTGAAAGAACTGATATTCAGAGTAAATAAATAAGACAGAAACACATTTATCGCTAAACTATGACACGTGCAGAATGATGGTCAACCTTATTCCTTTTCCTCTTTGGATATTTCGTAATGCTCTTCGGACCACCACAAGTACAAATATAATGTACATTTATATATACCAGATGTAGTGTGAGCGTTAGCTAAATGATCTATACTTTCATTTTTTTACATTGTGCATATTCAAAACTGTTTCTCACATTTTCACAATATAGCACTATTTTTTATCATCTTCATTGACAATGTATAAACAATTAGCAAGTGCGGTGTTAATTTTCGCCACTTCCAATTATGAAAATATGTTTATTTAAAACATTACAGGAAACAAATATGGCTGAAGTAAGCTTTAGAAAACTACATACAATACTCTCAAACTTTTGTCTAAACTTGCGGTTAGAACCCTTTGTCTAATCGTAGTGTTGCTTGCATTTAGAAATAATTAAATGCAATTGGCTATCATCACAAAAAAAAAAAAATTAGATCAACCAGCTAAAGTAGATCTGACATATTAAAATGATATTCTGTGATTAAACCTATTTTGGTGGGAAATTTCCAAGCAGAATAGCAAGAGAACGAGGTTATATATTATAAAGCTATAAACAGGGCATAGTTTTTGTCCAAATATAGCATCATGAGAAAGAGAGTCGAGCATTGCGACCATCTGTCACGATAGATAGCGCAAGATTTTAATGTTGTTTAATCATTACTTATCTTTATCCATGCCACAATCGGTACACAAATTAGAGTTTAAGAAAAATAGATGAAATTAGTGCAGGAGTGCCATGATAAAACAATGATATTCAGTTGTAACAGAGGAGTGTTTCCAGAATATTTGATTGTTCTCTCTAAGGAGTTGTTTCTCAGACTATCTTACTCCAATTCGTTTTAGGTACATAGGCCATTGCTTGTAGATTTGTGAATGTAAATTGTTAAAACATAGTTTTCAATATAATAAATCAAAATTTAAACCAAGAACTAATGTATTTTTTCATAACATTATGAAACAAATCCACTGTTCTCATTGAATGCCATATGTGAAAAACGATACTACAGTATGTTATGAAATGCACGTTTTTGTCTCAATTTTGTTTTATTTATTTTCTTTTAAACTATATTTTCATGAATATTTGCACCGCTGCGCGCCATTCGTCTCATTTAAAAATTATGTCGCTGTGATCAATGCTTTTGTCCCTCCTAGTTTCTCCAAACATAATGAAATACGTGTGTCACTGCTTATGTTTCATCTGTGATATATGAATGCATACACATGTGATAGCATCTGAATTGCTGCCAGTTGTTTATTTATGATGAAACTTTTATTTAAAAGATTCAGTATTTCATTTTTCATAGCTGAAATCGACGTTACAATTTTATTGGGCCATATTTTTCCGGTACGTATCAAAGGAGTAATATTAGTCAAGGAGTGACATAAATGCCGTATTGAATGAGTGACATAACCAAGGTGTGATAAATATGTTTATTAAGAATATATAAAAAAGTGAAAAATCAAATAAATAATTGTTAAATTTGATAACAAATGGTTTCTCCGATTTGTCACGCCTTGACCTAACTCCATGATTTTGTGCTAGTCTTCCTCTTTCACGTGCAGTAATCACCCGAAAGAAGTCTGTAATCATTTCATCTGTAGATAAACACTAGGGATGTCACTCCTTCGCTACGCCAAGATTCATGTCACTCCATTGAAATTTATCACCGATTTTTGTTGTTGTTGCTTTGTTACGCCTTCGATATGTGACTCCTTTGAACTGCTCCCTATATTTCAGTTTTAAAAATACTTTACTACAGTGTAATGAAATAGTATTGTAGCATTTTAGAATATTGCTGATCCCTCTACTGCGTTCTTACGTCAGTCTTCACCCAGTTACATCTGTCTCCACCCAGTTACATCTGTCTCCACCCAGTTACATCTGTCTCCACTCAGTTACATCTGTCTTCACTCAGTTACATCTGTCTCCACTCAGTTACATCTGTCTCCACTCAGTTACATCTGTCTCCACCCAATTACATCTGTCTTCACCCAGTTACATCTGTCTCCACTCAGTTACATCTGTCTCCACCCAGTTACATCTGTCTCCACTCAGTTACATCTGTCTTCACCCAGTTACATCTGTCTCCACTCAGTTACATCTGTCTCCACCCAGTTACATCTGTCTCCACTCAGTTACATCTGTCTCCACTCAGTTACATCTGTCTCCACATAGTTACATCTGTCTCCACTCAGTTACATCTGTCTTCACCCAGTTATAGGGCCGTGCACAAGATGAAGTAACAGGAAACAAAAAGAAAAAACATTTACCGCAGATGATACATTTCTTTCATGGCAGTTTAGCATGCACTGAATCTGCGCTCGGCTCTGTCAGACACTAAAACCATTGCTATTTTCTATCACATTGTAATTAATTTGTGTCTTGTAATAATAGAGACTTTACCACGTATTAAAATCTTTGCTATATTATTTTAGTTGTGTTGTGTAAGCATTGTATCGTGTGATAGTTACGAATATCAATGTCCAGTTTTAGCACGTTGAAAACAACCAGGCTTGGGTACAGTAAGTCTGACTTTCTGATATGCTCATTCTCCTCCTATCCTGCTTTCTCTAAATCTAAACTGCTTAGTCTATCATATTTCGAGTTTTAATCATGCATACTCTGATCTGTGGAGAGTTTTTAGTATCTTGGATCACTACTAACTAATAATGGAGATACAATGAGGGAAATTAACAGGAGGACATCTGTCGCTCTTCAGAAAGTAAAACCACTAAAGAAGCTGTGGAGAGGAGCAGACAGAACTACAAAAATAAGATTTCTAAGGGCATGCATCTTTCCCATCGCAACATATGCCTGTGAGACCTGGACACTTAACAAAACAACTGAGAAACACATAAATGCCTTTGAATTTAAATGCTACGAAGAGTTCTTCAAATATTATGGACACAAAAAAGAACAAATATATATCCATACTACAAGAACTTAATATTGAAGAAGGCTGATTAGCAAAGAGGATTAAAGAGAGAAAATATATATTTTGGACACATTAAACGCCATGATAATCTAGAGTAAACCCTCTAGGAAGGGTACATAATGGGAAAAAGAAAGAGAGGAAGACCAAGGCGAAGATGGCTGCAAGACATCGTTGATGATCTGCAAATGAATGCATCAGCAGCAGGCCATCTTGCTCACAACCGGGAGGCCTACAGGAATGAATGACTCTGATCTAACACTTTTATGTATGTACACAGCGGTCTGATATAACACTCTTATGTATGTACACAACGGTCTGATCTAACACTCTTATGTATGTAGACAACGGTCTGATCTAACACTCTTATGTATGTAGACAACGGTCTGATCTAACACTCTTATGTATGTAGACAACGGTCTGATCTAACACTCTTATGTATGTACTCAACGGTTAGATACTGTCGTGTGTTCAACATTCCTCAATTTATAAAAGAACATCAAACAAAATCGTTGAAATTGTCACAAAGTGAAAGAAAACTACATTTCACTATTTAATGAGCATGCACAAGTGGCACACTTACAATATAAAAAAGCGCCAATACCAAACTCAACAACCCATCTCACTGCATGGATCCCAGATTTGTGGATCCCGCTTCTAATTTTTCCCACTCAGGATCCACTGAAGAAATGCCCAGTTTGTTCATGTAACAAAAATAAAACGAAGTCAGTGTTTTGTTCCTGCAAGAATCAGACTTCAGAACTAATGAGCCCACTTGGTAAGTGACGATGTTGTATGCAATACTTTACGAGTTTTTACACTAACCTTTTGTTGAGGGTTTTACTGGCTAACCTTAAGTTTGTGGTTTTACATTACTTTTACATTAACCAACCTTTTATTTGGTGTATTAAACTAACTTTTCGTTGGAGGCTTTACCTTAATTAACCCTGCATTGAGGTTTTACACTAACAAATAAACTTTTATTGAAAGTTTTATACTAATTAGCCGTTTCTTAGGATTTTACACCTGGTGTCGAGCGTTTTATACTAAGAAGCCTATATTAAGAGTTTTAGACTAGTTTTATGCCTTGTTTGCAATGTTCTGATATCTTACCTAATTTCTGCTTGTCTATGTTACTTCTTTCCCTTCTAATCTCAGACTGGAAATAGAAGGTGTACAGTTACAGAAACACTTCTAACGTGATATTTACCTCCCGCTGCTATCTTGTTCGATGAAATTATAAAACTTTCCATAAGAACACTGACAACCAGGATAAGGATAAACATCATTATAAGCAGCGACTCAGAGGACTAGAAATTGCTGAATCCGCACTAGATCCCTAGGTCCCAAAGGTTTTGAATTCTGTCCTCGCATACAGTGGAGAATGACTCTAATGAAATATAAACAATGTGCGGTCTTCTTTTTTCTCTACTCTCCCCCCCCCCCCCCCCAATCCCTTTCCAAGCTTAGTGAAGTCAGTGAAACTACTCATACTCTTTTAGTCTTTATAGAAATATTCATTTTAAAAACATGATCTATAAAGAAGTGGGGGGGGGGGGGGAGGCATGTTAAAGATCAGTCGAAATCAGTCTTGGATTTGCTCCGTTTTGTAAATGCACAGTAATTTTCTTCATGCCTTGCCAAATAACATGGGTTCTTAAAAAAATGCGGAAAATCTGGTATTTGCGTATGTGTATTTTAAAAATGACTTGTTTTATATTTGTGTGTGACGTGTGACTGGATGCAGGTTTTAGTAGGAGCTCTGCCCAAGAAGAAACAAAGTTTTTAAAGCGACATTTACTAACTCTTCAACTCCAAGACAATACTGGCAGTGCCGGTAGATCTTGCACACCAATGCAGAACAATGCTCAAAGTGATATTTAGGCAAAGTCTAAAGAAAATTAAAAGCAGCACATTTCTAACTAAACCCATTTCTTTAATTTATAGAGTAACTTCTTTCCAGTTACTTTCTAACAAAATGTCTCAACATCCGTTCTAGCAGAGTATGAAATTAATTCAAGAGTCAAAGACTTAATGTACTTACAATGAAATCAGATATCGTTTTCTGGATTGATTAGGTTCCATATCAGATTTTCTGATCTGCTCTGTTGTTTGAAATCGACCATCTTTCTGGGTGGATTCAACTTCGGGAGCAAAGAAAAAAAAAATTCTGCTTGGACCACATCTGGAGAGTAGGGCGGCTTCACTAAAAATTCACGGATAATGAGCAACGAGTGAATAGGTGCATTGTCATGTTTCGATATACAGGTCTTCTTTCTCCACTCTCCGTGCCTCTTTCGTTGCACTGACTCTCTAACGCTTCACGAGATTTAATTACAACTGTCCACTGACTGTCTGACCACGTGATTAATGACGCCCATCTAATTAAAAAAAACATGATCAACATCAGTTTCATTTTTCAGCGACTCTGGTGTGCTTTTTTTTTCAGTGGCAGCGACGATTCTTCCATCCACTGAGACGAATGCACTTCTGTTTACACGTCGTACACGTGCCTGTCATGTTTCAGAGAGTTTTCATCAGTATCTGAACAATCTGGCTGTGACGTTTGAACGATCCAACAACTCCTTGATGACTATGACATTTGAACAATCTAACAACTTCAGACTGACTGTGACACAGTTTTTTTTTCTGCACATCAGTCAAGAGACATGACACAGATTTTTGCAGCAACCGACATCGGTGAAGTTTTTCAGTCAAAATTGTGTGACACGAGCTTGTAGCGATGCCTATTTCAGTTTTATATACAACTAGTCCACGATCTTCATGAATAAAAGCACGCAGTTTCTCAAGATGGTCATCGTCCCGTTGACGTGGAAGGCCATCTAGTTTTGAGATAGTTCTCGATGGACGTTCTGGTCAATTTGAAACGTTGGTACCATCCATGCGGACTAACATTCCTCTAAAGTGAAAAATAAAACAAAAGCTTCAAAAACTGTGCCCGCCATATTTCCAGTCTCTCGTCACTGAGCAGCAAACCCTCAGTAAAATAAACAGAACGACACCCTCACCGTCACGCGAACATCACTGTCACGGAGCATCATGGAGCCTGCCATTATTCTTCGTTACAGTAGGACACACTGTGACCACGGGAAGGCAATGTTTAGCCGTTTGTATGTACACTTTTATGTATGCACACAATGGTCTGATCTAACACTTTTTATGCTTGCTACAACGTCTGAAGTTTCGGCAAAAGTTGCTGCCAGTTTCGCGCAGAATTTCTAGGAAACACGTTGCTCTTCACGATCAGTAGTATTTTTTAAAACTGCAAAATCTCTGTACTCATGTACTCGATGACTGGTGTGATCGAGAAAACGGGAGACTAAAGTTCAAGGTTACCGCTATACACCAAAACTATCCCAAATCTGCCGTGTCGGCTCGTTGGCGCCCCTTTTTTTCCTTGAAATATTTGGTTTCTTTCGGGATTTTTTCGTACATATTATCACGTTTATGTTTGAAATTCTTTATATAGAGTGTAAAACAGCTGTTCCAGTACTGATGGTGTAAGCAAGCAATAATGTGCGGATGTAAAACGTGTTGGAAATTACTCAGAACATATAACACACTTGCCAAAGAATACTTCATTTTCAGTAATAAAAATTACTCATGAACGTAAAAAAATCTGACTAATATTACCAGAACTTTGGTTACACATAATGATATGTACAGGCGCAGCTCCGTGAAGATGTACAGGTCGCAGACCTCAGTGCTTGTTGGTACTGGCATGAAGTGATCTAGGAAAAAAAGGGCAATAACGTGAAGCTAATCTAGAAATTAAATACAAGAAGCTGATCTAGAAATTAAATACATGAAGTTGATCTAGAAATTAAATACATGAAGTTGATCTAGAAATTAAATACATGAAGTTGATCTAAAAATAACAAACAGATGAAACAGCGCCCAAAACTCCAGAGCTAGTACAGAAATACATAATCCACGTAAAATGCAACATCGGAAGAATGCGAGTGTATTAGCAAGTCTATGGCCGCACTATGGCCGTACTATGGCCGTACATGGACTGTAAACATCTTGTCGACATTGATTCCACTGTACATAAGTGCGAGTACAACTTTGTACAAACTGATTAAATTAAATAACTCTTATCTGGTGTGTGTCCACGAACAAGGAAAATATAGCCTAATATGCGTTGACTTTGTTTCTAACTGCGGTGTCCTATTTTAATCGCAATGCAACAATTTAATTGCCGACAGACACTTTGCCAATTCTAATTTCCTGTGGAGTCTATAAGTTCTGTTGATGATAGGTAGTTTATTTACTATATTGTATTGATCAAGGTATTTATGTTTAAATGTAACACACAATAATTAGTGTATAAGTATATGCCGAAATGTCACAGCTTTGTGTTCGTTAAGTAATAAAGCTATTCCTATTTTTTTTCGTAGTTTATACATTATGTATAAATGTAATAACACTAACATTCAATTTCTAGAGCTAACTTTCTTTTTCTTTCATTTCTTTGATATTTGTTCGCATTGAACTGGCTGGAGCCAGGGGTAGCTGTCATAAATATCAAGCCATATAGAACGCACAAAAACATACAAAAACACGCATGTGTTCATAGTGCTACAACGTAACTAATTTAGCAACGTAAATATAAAAGATACTACAGTATGTTTTCAAGGTAATAAATAATCCGATCGCTACAGCCCCCTAAAAATGGCAATTATAAAACTCAAACTACACACAATAGAGGTTGGTCAGTCAGGAGCGTACATTCTTGCTAGTTTCTCCGTTAACACAGGCTTCTAGCAGACATCTGACTCTTATGTCTAGCAATTCCTTTTCCCTCTAACTTAACAGTTTCAGCTACGTAAGGGGACGCCATAAGAACAAAGCAAGGAAACCTCCAGCTTGAAATAATTTTACTCCAGTTAATGGTCTCATAACTTTACCCCAGTTAATGGTCTCATAACTTTACCCCAGTTAATGGTCTCATTTAAATGTGGATAAAGTGTTCTCTTTATTTTTAGAATGCGCATTTAACCAAGCAATGACTTTTATTTCACTCTGCGGTCTGCTCCAGTAAAACTTGGCTAAGACTATCCCAGTGAACTTTCAGCAGACCGCAGCTGCTGGAGTAAATGACACCCTGGGATAATAATTGCATCACATTTAACACACTTTTAAGATTATTGGACTTATTCTTTGTGTTATTTGTTTGCTTTATTTACCGTTTTCTTGCCTTTCTTTCTCTTTTCTCTTATCTCCCCCCCCCCCCAACCTTCACTCCCAATAGTCTCCACTTCAGATTTAATGGACAACTTGGCATTAATGAAATGCCCCACAATTTATCCACACCAAGGAGAATATAAAACAAAAAACACAGTTCATCCCACGATTTATAATAAAACTGTGCAGAGTTCTTTAGACGCATTACTTATATCAATGAATACACCCGAACTCCAGCACTGACACCACCACCCCTTTCACAACGGACCCAAGGGAAGTCAACTCTAAACACTAATTGGCTGTTTTTGGTCTTCCATACGAGGCTTTGGGCGGAAAGCTGGGCCGAACATTGATGAATCACGGGAACCTATGAGACCCAAGTGAGCCTTCCCATGTCACAGATAGAGGAGATCTCGGCACGCCGTCTATTTCAAGAATTCCCAAAGGGAGACGAAGAATCAATGTCGGAGATCTCTTCCTGGTGCATGCATTCTTTTTGCTGGAAACAATGGAATGAAACACTAAAAAAAAGTAAATAAAAGAGAAACCCCATTCCTTTGTCCTAAATGGGACTGTTTATACTAAAATAAAACAGAAAAAGGCACAAGGCTTCCATCGCTTGAGATGAAAAGAAAGAAGCCTAGCACTTGAAGAAGAAAAAAGTATGCGTTCGTTATTTCGCAAAGCACCTTAGAATTCAGAACCATGAAATACTCATCAGTGGAGTGTTCTTGACACTTTAATTTTCATCATCTATTTCATTAATTAGTGAGTTTTTTAGTATAAGCTGTAAAATGACTGAAGTTTCTCATTCTTCCTTTTAAAAATATTTCTGTTCTTAAAATTACTCAACCTTTTTTCCGCATACGATTAATTTGACGTGCTTTCATTACCTGTTCACGTCTTTACCACAAATGTTAACATACTTTCTGCATGTCATGAATATTAGTATTTATTTTGCAGCTTTCGCCACGATGTGCCAATAAGATATTTACATATATAAACACATACCGAAAACATGTTAATGACAACCACTTGACTTTACTGATTCCACTTAATATGACAATTTGGGTTTCAAAAACTGTCATAAGAGTAAGTTGTCTGATAACTGCTAGAGCTATTTCACCGATGTAATACTGTATAAATGTACCCTAAAGCACTGTTATCTCGTCTCAGTGCACGGTGGTGCCAGTTTGTTAAGAATGCTTAAAAACGTTCTGTTCCTTATTGTAAAACTGAAATTTATTTTCCTTTAAGAAAAAGAGTACCGACAACACAAAACTGGGCAGCGCAGCTTTAGAGCACGTTGTTTTACTGAAAAGTTCCCCTACAACAGTCTCTCCAACCCTTCACCCTCACCCCTCTTTCAGAGAGCTGCATTGAATTTCGAAGAGAATGAGAACATAAACATCCCCTTTCTATCAATCTATACTATTAGGCTAGGAGAAAATGGTATCATTTTAATATAAAAACAAAGTGAGAAAACGTGGCCGCACATTTTCTTAGCTCTGTGCAGCTGGGAATGAGAACTGTTTCTTGATGTCAAAGAAGTCATCTACTGCATGCTCGTGAAAATCTGTTGTGTTTGTTCAGTATTTTTTGTTTAAATCGCATCCAAACTTTCAAACAGGTTAACGGAACAGGTCTGTTCAACGAAATAAAATCCTAGAGGGAAAGCTTTTTATTTGATTATTTCTTCTATAATTAAGTATCAATATTTGGATTTCTTACTCCACTTTTTTTTGTAACAAAGAGGCATAGTGCAGCACTTGGCGAATAACCAAGCTTATACGGCTATGACTGGTGGCTGGCGAGGAAGGAATAGAAATATCGCCGAGGAAAATGAGGAATTTGTCTCAGGTCACTTCCCATCCATTTTGTTCTCGCCTCTTATTTGGCTGCATCATATGATGATCTGTCAAAAGCACTGGATGGCCTCCAGTTTTTACATATCACATTCAAATGCAATATAAAATTTCCCTGATATTAAGTTTGATTTCACTTCACATTTAAGAATAAAGCATTTTATAACCCATTCCTACATTACGGGCGCTGAATAAAGTAATAATATAACACTTTTTCCCTCTGCACTTTATTTTCAGCAAAGGTTACCGACTTTAGATTTCTAAATAGAAACTATACGTCCTATGTTACCAAACTGTTTATTAAACCTTGCTTGCTGTGGACGCATACTACAAAAGAACTGATTTCGTGATCTGAACACCCCTCCCCCACACACCCCAGGCCCCACAACACCATGTTAATACAATGATGCAATCGACACTTGTTAATTCTTGGAGAAAAGTGATCATGTGTATTTCATTTCACTGAGTTTGTTTTACTTGTGAAGAGTACACAGAGCAGTTGTAAATTACGACAGCTGTAAATCACGACAGTTGTAAACCTGATGTTTAAAAAAAAATCCAAATAATAGAAATAATTCGTGCGGGGAACCAGAAGAAAATAAACTTCTAGTAGTATACCAAGTAATGATAACAGAGTATTAGGGCTTCACTTTCTCAGAAAACACTTTCTTAAGTTATCCTAACTATTCTCGGGTTCGCTACTTTTTTTTTTAACTCAGAGACTCTCAGACTGTGAGAAAAAGCACATAATTATTATAGAGCACCCCTCCCCATCCCTTTAATAACATTGAAATATACCTGCTCATTAGGAATCTTTGTGATAGTATGACGAAGTAAACTCGCTTATTCGATTGTAGTATTAAAAGTTTACAGGGAAACATTTTTTTTCAAAACATTTTTATTTGCTTTATAAGGATTGAGAGAGACCGAACTGTTTTCATATAAACATATTTAATACCGTGGATATGTATCAGCGTTCAGACCCACATATCTAACACCGTGGATATGCATAAAACAGACACTATTAAAGAATGGCAGAAATGACGGTGACCATACTGATCTCTTTCCGAGCACTGAATATGTATTTTAATACATCAGAATTATTACTTTCGTTGTTCAGATTAGTTAACAAGGAAAAAATGTGTGTGAAACTGTATCTCTAAATGTGCTCCTCGGTGTCTTAAGCCTTGGACAGCAATCTCGTTGTAGTTCAGACTCTGCAGCAGCCGGTGGTATTTACCTTCTTGAAAACTTGATTCAAAGTCCAAAATAATCATTATAATTAAAGTATATTTAATAGTTTTAAGGAATCATTGTTAAAATACCAAACAAAAAAAAATGCAACCTTAGTGACTGTAACAATTGGAGAGGAGTAACCTTAATATCAGTTGTGTCAAAAGTATTTTAAAGGTCATACTGAATAGACTTAAAGATATAGTGGATACCGCAATGAGAGAAGAACAAGCAGGATTTCGAAAAGGGAGAAGATGTCTCGAACAGATCTTTATTCTAAGAATAATATTCGAAGAACATATTGAAAAGCAGAAACCATTAATATTGAACTTCGTAGACTTTAAAAAGGCATTTGATAACAAAAATAGAGATTCATTTTGGAGAATTTTAAGACTAAATGGAACACCACCTAAAATTGTCAACATCGTTAAGGACTTCCACAACGGATATGTTTGTGCAGTCAAAACAGAAGAAGGAATGAGTGAATGGTTCCAGATTGAAACAGGCGTGAAACAATGAAGTATACTATCTCCCTTGCTTTTTGGAATTGCAGTAGACTTCATAATGAAAAAATGCTGCACAGGTAACAGAGGTATTAACTGGGTACATGGGACCCAACTAGAAGATCTTGATTTTGCTGATGACATAACTCGTATCAGTAACAATGTGAATTCCATGCAAGAAAAAACAGATAATCTGTCTTCACTGGCTAGCAAAATAGGACTTGAAATTAACAAGGACAAAGCAAAAATAATGAAATTTCCCATTATTCAAAATGGACAAATGCACACAGAAGTGACTGATGTTGAAGAAGTTAATCAATATGCATATCTAGGCAGCTACACAGACCAGGATGGAAGTTAGAATTCGAATTGCAAAAGCAACATCAATCTTCAAGAATCTTGAGAACGTTCAGAAGTTATAGGCACAAAAACCAAATTAAGACTATTTAATTCAAATGTAATATCCACCCTCATTTATGCATGCAAAAGCTGGAAATCAACTAAAGAAATAGACAAGAAACTAGACTTTTTCAAAAACAAATGCCTAAGGAAAATACTCCGCATCACGTGGAACGAATTCAAGAACATGCAGAGATAAGACAAATGAGTGAACAACAACCAGTCTCATGGGTGGTCAGGAAAAGGAGATGGACATATGTTAGTCACGTGATGAGAATAAACGATCAGAGAATCCCAAAACAAGCTATCAAGTGGAACACGACAGGCCGAACAAAAAGAGACAGACCACGTGAAACTCTGAAGAGGACAGTATTAAGAGAGGCCAAATTAATAGGCATAAAATCCCTCCATGAGGTTGAAAAACTCGACGAAAACAGGAAAAATTGGTGAACTACCTTGCGAGCCCTATGTGACGTTTAACGGCACTGGAAGGATATTAAGATAAGATATTTAATAGTTTACCTTTTTCAAATGTGTCAGTTATAACAAGTAATAGTTATTAGACTGTTCTTTTTTAACTTAAATAAATTCAGATGTTCTTTATTAAACTCAAAAGCTTTTGTCGTTTTCTCGAATATAAGTTCGTCGTTTTCTTGTATATAAGTTTGTCGTTTTCATGAATATAAGTTTGTTGTTTTCTCGAATATAAGTTCGCCTACACTGAGGTCTGAACAATCATTTTCTCCATGCCATACAATAACTAGTCTAGTCTTATTTGAACGATGTGGTGCACTTAACATCTTCAGCGGACTTAATGAGGAGAGGGCGGAATTATTTTTGGGACGGCTTTTGTTTTATGCCGAACTCCACGGCAGACATGAATTTCTGCAGGGGGAGTAACCTGGGTCATGAAATTCTGAACATTACTTGATCTATCAAATGTAGTGCGAAAAAAGAACAACATCGCTAACAACGTCCACTAAGTGTTCAAAGCAAGAAACAGTCCTAGATCAGATATATCACATCGTGCTCACAATGAACTAATTAATCACCAGACAACACAAGTTTCATTTTACCAGTCTCCACCCACCGATGCATGAGGTCAGGGGCACCTTACTCAGAACGTGAGAAACAGAAGTCACACGCTGCTTGTTTCTTGCGTAACAATTCCCAGAAGAGTATTACATTTGATGGGTCGTAGAGTTTTGTTAATCACTACCTAGATCGCGAATCTTCGCCGTAAATTTTGTCATGGCAAATTTTATAATTCGGCTGTGAGAACTAGATACGTGTATGTACTTTGCATGTTAAAATAAAGCTTTTAATCATTTAATTTTTTTTTCGTGAAAAACTAGTTCTGCTTAAGTTCAACGGTATTGTGCGTGTGTTTATATTAAATATTGTTATAATGTCACGAATTCTACTTTTTTCCTGCTTTACACTTTATGTCTTTACATTGCGTGAACAATATAAAATATCATAGGGGAAATAAAGAATAAATGACAAAAATTATTATGACGATACATTCTGAACACACTGTCAAAAATGAGTCTGCTCTATAAGTATGAGGCAGATATCTGCAATATGAAGTATTCTGAATTACTGTATGAGCCACCTAAAATTAAATATAAGGTAAAAAGAATTCCACAAAAGTAACGCAAAGTTAGTATGGGACTGTATCTCAAAGGTAGCACAATGCAGTTACTGGATCGTATCTTAAAGATAGAGCAAGGACCGTATGTAGTATATAGACTTCATAATGACGTAACTAGAATTTTTCATGAAGCAAATGGAATTCCTTTTAAGCTAGCAAAAATTCCTCGAGGGGTAGCTGCAATTCCACATGATAAAAACAGTAATAATCTTTTTAACTCAGGGTAAATCTTCTTACGGATTAATTAACACAAAAAAGACAAATTACCGACAAAATCTTTCTGTGCCATCCTTTCATTTTAACCTACCAGTGGGACAAGTGTAACGTTTAATATCACATCACACTCAAATTATTTAAGTATAAAGGTGACATCTCTAAACTCAGTCAAATCTCAGAATACATCACATTCACATTAATCTACTGACATTTTATCACATCACACTCAAATTAATTCACGTTTAAAGGTGACATCTCTAAACTCAGTTGTTCAGAATACATCACATTCACATTAATCTACTGAAATGTTTACACTCAGCCACATTTATAGTAGGTCATTATATAGGTATACATTATAGGTATAGATTAACGCAGCGCCATTTTCACATCCAAACATAGGACATATTCAGGCTATGGTGAATTTATTTTTCTTATTCAGAAAGAAAATAGCAAGCACAAAATGTTACTTCTATTGTCTAATTTGTCACTGTATCTGGTTTTGCACACAATGACTCCGAATATCGTCACTACACTTTATGTTCCAAGGTCACTTCTTTGTCACATCAGCCCACTTTATTACTGGGTCACATTTACAGGGGCCACTTTCACATCCCGTGACTGAAACAAAACATTACTACATCGGGTCTCCTTGACACATGCTAGTTTCACACAGCTCACTCTTCTGGGCGGACCATTGTCACTGTGATGGTTTCTAGTACGTCACTTTGTAAATGCATCGCTTTCACGCCATTTATTTCATTCACATTGGTTTCTGTTACATTCCTACCAGATGAAGTCACTTTTACACAGCTTATCTTTCACAAAAAGACCACATTCATGCAGTTTCACTTTCACACAGCATCGTTATAGCATAACTTCACTTTCACGTTATTTTCTTGCTAAGTATCTCTTTATATTTTACTCAGTCCTTGCAATATCTGAGAAGGAAGAGGCGGTTATTTCAATAAAGGCATATTTACAGAGGCCATACAAGAATCTGAAAAGGTGATTCAAGATGAAAATATTCAAGTCACTGGAAACCATCACTTATACAAAGTGAATCCAATTATTTATACTCTGACTTAGCTCATCATTAGTTTTGTCGTGCCTGGCATATGCCACAGTTCTAACACTGACATGACGTAGTTCATCATCAGCTTTGTCGTGTAGACATCTGATATACTTATGAAATGATATGGACACTGAGTATGTCCCATTCTAACACTGAGATGACTTAGTTCATCATCAGCTTTGTCGTGTCTGACATCTACTACAGTTCTAACACTGACATGACTTACTTCATCAACAGTTTTGTCGTGTCTGACATCTGACATACTTAAGAAATAATACGAACACAAAACACCTGAATATGTCCCAACCGTTTTGCAGCTTTTCAAATATTAAAAGCCAGTGTGCAAAAACATGCTAGTTTGTCATTAAGAAAGCGCGGATGTCCGTTGAAGTTTCCTATTACAGAAAGAAATGAAAAAATCAGTTATAATAATTTAAGAAAACAAATTCTCTGTCTTGGAAGCATCTGAGTGAGTTTTAGTGCACTTCGCGTGAAAATACTTTGAAAGAAAACGACAACTTTTTCATGCACGCACAAATATTCGTATTTAAAACATCTAATACATTTGTCCAAGGAAATACGATAACAGCCCTACGCTAACTTTCACCCCTGACTGCCCTCTTTCGCCCCCCCCCCCCCAAAAAAAAAAAAAACAAACCCGTAGTACGTTCACAAGGACAAGCGTTGAATAACAGGGAAAGAAAAGCAAAGTAAATTATTATGAAAACATTTCTCGTGACGCTATCGGAGGCAAAACTGAATGCGAACAGATTTTGAGGCCAGTTACAAAGTGTTACATCTGCTTTAAAATATTGTGATGGCCAAAAAAATAATGGACTTGTCGCATCCGTAAAACCATCAAGACATAAAATATCCCCGGGGAGAGATTTGATGTGTTCCTCCCTGGACGTGCCAGCCAATTACTGGATCGCAATTGAAGCAGTAAATCATCAATTCTATTAGACGATTGGAGCGTTCTGAGAGGCAGTGCGAGATCTCGGGGATCGATTGTGGCACTTTTTTTTTTTGTACGGTAAGGTGTCTCGGCTTACAATACTGCACTCTGGTTTTTGTCCTGAGAGATGTCTTGGAAGTCTCTTACTGGACTTCAAGCGATCTAATCTGTCCAGTGAAGTACTGAAGTATTTGTCGTCTCAGAAGATTTCAGCATCCGACAAAGCATTATGCAGAGCATTAACCGTGCATGTACTTCCAATAGAAACTTGCGAGAAGGTGGAGACAATTCAATCTTGAAAACTTTTAGACTGACAACTAATGTTGCCGTCTATTCTGTTGCCTTTGTTAAACGTATTTTACACTCAGTGAATCCTGCTTCCTCTCTTTCTCTCTTGCCACAAACAACAAACAAATAGCTGCCCTTCTCCAGTCTCTATTGTAAATTTCCACTATTTATAGTCTGAACAAAAAGAGATGAATAAATCTATTGTTTGGCATTGTCCCTATTCTTTATTTCAACACAAAATATATCATAAAACATGTAGCAACATAAAATATATCACAAAACATGTAGCAACACAAAATATATAATAAAACATGTAGCAACACAAAATATATCATAAAACATGTAGCAACACAATATATCATAAAACCTGCAGCAATACAATATGTCATAAAACTTGCAACAACACAAAATATATCATAAAACTCAGTGGCTTCCAAATGGTAGTCCGCGGATACCCTGAGGTTCGTGGAACCTGCCGTCTCGGTAACTCAAGATCCTGTTTACTAATTTTACTGTGAAATGTTTAACAACCGATGTTGATGTTGATCCGGATTTGAGATTATAAATAAGGAATTTTGTGAATGTGGAAGTGACTGTTCGGAAAAAAAAGAAGCATGAAATCTCTCACCATATTTAGATTGGTTAGCTGTCACATATGTTATATTCTGTTCATTTGTCAGAACAAATAGGAATGTTAATTCCTGTCTGTATTTTCTGAACTACTGTACATTATTGTTATTTTTAAAATTCACAAAGCGTGTGTGTGTGTGTGTGTGTGTGTGTGTGTGTGTGTGTGTGTGTGTGTGTGTGTGTTGTGTGTGTGTGTGTGTGTGTGTGTGGTGTGTGTGTGTGTGTGTGTGTGTGTTGTGTGTGTGTGTGTGGTGTGTGTGGTGTGTGTGTGTGTGTTGTGTGTGTGTGTGTGTTGTGTGTGTGTGTGTGGTGTGTGTGTGTGTGTGGTGTGTGTGTGTGTGTGTGGTGTGTGTGTGTGTGGTGTGTGTGTGTGTTGTGTGTGTGTGTGTGTGTTGTGTGTGTGTGGTGTGTGTGTGGTGTGTGTGTGTGTGTGTGTTATTCATTAAAGGTTACCCACATTTTCTGAAAGAAAATTATTATTTAAGGCACATAGCTACCACAAAGATATGAAACTTTTCCATAGTTCATAGCCTGGATTTTGAGAAAGCAGAGGATCCGCGGACTTCTGTTAACGGGGAACCACTGTTCTAACTTCAAGTTTGGTCCTCAATTCCTCCTTTAATAATACTGCGTCTCTTGCGCAGTGGCGCTTTCCACGTGACGCGGTTTTTCGCAAGTTCTTTCCAGACCTCGTAGCTAACAGAAAAATCGCGTATTGATGATTTACAAATGTCTTTATATCTTAGTTTAGCTTCACCATATGGCCTCCTTCTCGCCATAAGTTAGTCATACAAAACTTGCTTGGGAATACGGCTGTCATTACATGTCCAAAGCACCTCTGTCTTCTGCTGTTTAGTTTTACTGTTGATGGAAACTTAGCACGCTGCAGAACTTCAGAGTTGGTAACTTTATCTTGCCACTTAAGTTCATTATTCCATGAATGCAAGAACAGCTATATAGTTTCTTAACTAGTGGTCAGTCAAAGTACCTTTGATTGCCTCGCCATACTTTTCCCGGTCTTCTATCTGCGAACTATGGTTAGTTTCAGTTTAAAAAAAAAATCTCACTTACAGCTTTTATGTGATTCAATTTTTGTTCTTAAATTTCTTGTTCGAACTTTCGTTCATGAACTAATGGCTACATAGAGGGCTACATATAGGGCTACATAATACAGTAGTAAAACGTGTGGACAGCAAGCAAAACGTTACACTGCCACGCACAGATAATTCTTTTTTCTGTTTTGGTTATATATAGCTTGTGTGCATGTGTATGTGTGTATGTATGCATGTGTGCGTGTGTGCGTGCGTGCTTGCTTGCCCTTGCTTAAAAGGGAATATTTTTGTTAATGCCACTATTGTTAAGAAAGATGTTATTATAATGTTCATTTCCTGTGTCTTTTTTCACTTGCTGTACTAATCTGTTTTGTGAGCAGCAAAAATAATATTACTATTCTCATAGTCTGAACTGTGGACGTCTGAAACAGACGGCATAGCTCTCATTTCAGCTTTCTATGTTTAATTCTTTCTTTTTATCTGCTATGCTATACTTCATCTCGCCCATTTTAAAAAACAAAATCTAATCTGTAGCTGATAGTATTCCATGTTTGACTGCCTCTCTCGTCCTTTACTCATATTTTCACTTCCATCTGTGGCCGCATTCTGTGTCCAGTTTCCTCATAGAACGAAATCATTTATTTCGCAAATAATTCTTTTGTGTGTATTTATTGTTTATTTCTGTATTTTTTGTAGTCCTTTATATATGCATTTTTGCTGCAATATTGGGCTATTGTTATTGTTCCTTTTCGTAATAATTTCATTGCCTCTCATTGCTAACCTCTCTATCTTTCTTTCCTCCCTGCAATTTTTTAAAATCTGAATACACATTACCGTTTAATTCTACTCTTCTTCTTCTTCAGCTTTCAGAGCCATTAAGTTGATCTTTTATATCTTATATCCTATATCCTTCCTGTACTGTTAAACGTCACAAAGGGCTCGCAAGGTAGTTCGCCAATTTATCCTGTTTTCGGCGAGCTTTTCAACCTCATCAAGGGATTTTATGCCTATTAATTTGGCCTCTCTTAACAATGGCTCATTCATTCATTCATTTACATGTCCCTTGCTGAACTTTGCCTCCCAAACAGCACTCCTGTAGGCCTCTCGGTTATGAGCAAGATGGCCTGCTGCTGCTGCGTCCATTTGCATGGCTCATTGCTGTAGATCGCCTTCATTTTTCTCTATTCCTAATGTTCTTTCTCCAGTTGGCGACACCAATTTCTTTTACATCCTCTTCTATATTGTCTTTCCACCTCTGTCTTGGTCTACCCCCTTGGTCTTGTTTCCCTCATCTCTTGTGCATACATAATTTTCGTTTGTCTGTTCTCTTCCATTCTTTCTACATGCCCCAGCCAGTTTACTTCTACTCTGCTTTTAAAAAAAAAACAAACTATTTTTGAAAACTGTCAGTAAATTTATTCAACATTTACAACTTCATACCACCTTTTTTTACGTACTTTAATAAAATACCCTGACTTTAAAAGGATTTACCGAGCATTTATCAACGTCCTTAGTTACCCAAAGACAGCGGTCGAAGACAAGCGTACAAAATAGTTGGTCCGGAAGGGAAATTGCTAGTCTCGGCGTTAAAAACTTGAAGCCAATCCGTGCCTGGGACGAGAAAGGGGAGATGATTTTCACATGGACCAACTGAGTTCAATGTTTTTCTTTGTGGAACTCAGAGAGGATTCAATTTCCCTGATCTCCCGGGGGACAGACGGCCAATCAAGCTAAACAATCCTTTAGTACGGGACCATCGTCTCTAAAGTCGAGTTAAGTTTAGGAGAAAAAAGGGGAGAGGGACAATTAGAAAGGTGGTGCATCGTCAGAAGAGTGAGCAGATTAAGTGAGGATGAAGATGGAAGAATTTGCCGGGTGTGAGACAGATAGAGAGATACCTACTTGCAAATATGCACATATGCACACAAAAATATAGACAGAATATCTGTTTAATAAAATGTAATTCAATGTATGTAGTTGTTGATTTCTTATGAAAGCAAGGTGTCGCTACTGTTGTGGTGTGTGTATATACATTTTGTACATTGTAATACATGTACTGCTACCTGGACATAAATCAAATAATTTGGATATCGTGGTTTTTTTTTTAAAGAATCGTTCGTAAAACCAGTGTATATTTAAATGCGTGAGATGATCGGGTGGAAAGACATACTGGTTTTCTGTTATTTATTCCCTGAGTTTCAACCCGTTTAATGTCTTACGTTTTCTAAAAAAAAAAAAATCGAAGAGCAGTTCTATACCAAAGTACTCCTGTAAATCATGATTTAGCTCGTCGTCCTTAAAGGATAATGCTATTAGGCTGGACATGCCTCCCTTGTGACCATCCCGCAGAGATGCCAATCAAACACAGAATTCGAAGTCATTTATTATTTTATATTGAGATGGGGTGGCAATCAATAAAATAGCAAATTCACCTTCGCAGATATCCATATTATTATAATATTATAAGTTCAGTGTGAAGTAATAACTCGCCATCGTCAGTGGCCATACTATAAGGGGTAAGGCGTCATGTGTGTCATTTTATTTGGGCTCTGTTATCTTAAATGAGGCCTTTGTTTAACTCTCTCTTGCAGGCCATATTGGGAGGGGGGGGGGGGGGTTCCAGCTGATGGTTTGCTCCGGTTCCTGGAGGGTTTCCCTGTTTTAAGAGTGGGCCCAGAGGGCTTCACTGGGGTCAGGAGTGGATGAAAAAAGATTACCGGATGGGAGAAACGTTGTACTGG
Organism: Achatina immaculata; assembly: GCA_009760885.1. Lineage (NCBI taxonomy): Eukaryota > Metazoa > Mollusca > Gastropoda > Stylommatophora > Achatinidae > Lissachatina > Lissachatina immaculata. Next base: position 82,916,280 of record CM019691.1, on the reverse strand, counting down.
CATATATTTTGTTTTTTCGAAGGCTCTGATCTCTTGTCGCTTGCTCTGTCCGCTCAGAAGTTTCATGTCACTCTTGGTTGTCCCCCTTTCTGCATCTTCTACATGTTTTTATCTTTCTCTAGCTTGCTTAAATAAAAAACCAATTGTGGGAAATAAGAATTCTACGGAAAAAAAAATACAGGTCTGTGTACAGCTTAACGCATTAAGTGGGAAACATTAGGAGAACATTCTGTCTGTTGGAAAGTATTGGAGCACAGTAAACCCTTCTTGTGGACGCAACATTTAAAAAAAAAAAAAATATATATATATATGAAATTTCGGGTGGAATCTTTATTTTACATACCAGAGTTTTTCTATATTGGGACAAGGCTAGTAAATCCTGGCGCTGTATTGCACTAGTTCTTTATGTTAAGTATTTAAACCTTGAAACAAACATTCAAATATCAGTAATCTTTATTGAATCTTCTTACTGCTGAAACAGACATTCAGGGGGTTTTTTTTTCCTCACATACCCAAGTAACTGGCCTAGCTTCTGGCCCACAGAACAGAAGGATACATTAGCCAGCGAGAATGTTACTGTCGTTAGAATTTATGCAAGTTGCATGTCGTACTTTGAACAAGTGGGCTTGAGAGAAGAATTTCTAAAAGAAAAACTAATGTCTTTTACCTGAGATGGGGCTACTGTTATATTAGTTTTGTGCCGGAGTTTCAAAACTCTTCAAAGATAACTTTCCTTCCATGCCATTATACCATCTATAGGTTGAAGTTATCGGAACATGATATTGTAAAAGAAATTTCTGGAATGAACAGATTTAAATATTTCGTGGACAATATATAATTTGTTTATCACGCATCTCTAAAATGCATGACAGTTGCTGATGTGTGCAGTCATGTTGAAGCTGCAGATTTCAAGACTTGAGAGAACTCTATCTATCTACACGGCGAGTTGCATTTAGCTATAGAATTGTTTTGGTTGTTCGGCAAAATTTTGAAGCTTGGATATATTTTAAAAAAAAAACAAACAATAAAGAGAGGCAAGAGAAATGTGCCTGTGAAGGACTGCATGTAAAGCCAATATCGATGGAGTTTATTTTAGATTTAGGATTAATTTATGATATTCTACAAGAACTTTCAAAGCTCAGCTTGGATTTGCAAGAAAGGAACACCGATCTGTAAAAAGGACATATCATCTTGTTGGTGTTTGTTGCAAAAGTAAAACACTTTCAAATGATTATTGCAATATTGGACTTGAGACAGCTGAATCTTAAATTTAAGGGCGATGTGTTACAAATACAACAGAGGATAGGATCATTGTCTCTCTAGAAAGTTTAAAAATTTAGTTTAAAAGAAAAAAAATCACTTCACTTGAGTGATGACTTGGAGTGTCATGATGTGCAAAGTTTTTAGCTACTAATGTCAGACATTGAATAACAGCTGTGGGAGTCGCATGTCTTTCTAAAGCAGCTTACTCACTAGCTATTATTCGATTTGAAGTGCTGCCTCCAATTCAGTCCTATTATATTCTACATACGCTTAATACAGTTCATGCCAGGTGGCACAACTAGCCACTGTATGATATGGTATCCATTCTGCTGGACAAACTGCTGTGTGGGGCGAACAGAACAGAACAGGGCATTATCTTGCTGGAAAATAAACCCTGCAGCATTCTGTTTTGGTACTAATACTGAAAAAAGGTACAGCTGTTAATTATGTCAGCGACTTATCACTGGGCTTTGAGAGTACTATAAGTGAAGCAAAGAGCGAAAGTTAATCTGATTGCGATCCAGACCATTACACATGCTCCCCCTTTCTGATTTCGAATTGTTTTACGCATATGCACACTCTGACATTGACAAGGCTAATATAGAACGTTTATTCATCAGAACTCGCCAATGTCGACATTACAATAAGCCACCCAGTCACTGCGTGCGTACCAATGTCGGACAGTAAGGATCTCGCCCCTGTGTCTCTACAGTACCTTAAGAAGATGCAATAATCAGTATACATATAGTGAAATAGAGTAAGCCTGCTTTTAAAAAAGTGGAGAGTTTTGATGATCACTATTTGCATGTATTTCATTAACTTTACATTGTCTTGAGCTATACCCAGCCAAGCCTTTGAAACCTTTACTTTATATATATATTTATGCATATATTACTCTTTCAAGAGGAAAAAATCTTCATTGTTGAAATCATTTATTATGTGTGGTTTTTTTCATGCTGAATTTATATTTATACAAAAGCAAGTGACTGTCGCACTTAAAAATTGTACAGTTTATATGTGTGTACAACAGTAAAATGACACAGAAGACATTCTTCTATGAATAGCAACTTAATTAATTAGTAACAATACTACTCTTCCTTGCACTGTAAATCTTATAGATGTTACGTAATTTTTCTTTCTTTTATAGAACGGATATATTAAAGGTGATATTGTTTTAAGCGACAAATCGGAATTTCCATATACCATTTTAAGATGTACGAGTCTTTGTAAGGGTGAATAACTCCAGCCCCTGTTATGCGGTTTTCTTGAGGTCAGACAGAGGTTAGAGTTCTTAGAAAGACTGATCACATGATGAAATCTGCATGATGTCTGTGACTGGATGAAGTTTCCCTCTCGCATTAAACAAGAGTGCGATCAGCATGAGTACACGGTTTGTTATATTGCTGATTGCAGGATAACAGCTGTGATCGTGAGAATGACTGCATGACTGAATGATAGTAAAGATCCCTGTGTGTGTTAGCTACAAAATAAGGGTATATTGCTTGATGGTGTGTGTAGCACGGATAAGCTCATGTCAATGTACTTAGTCACATGTTCCTATTCTTTTTTTTTTTTTGCGGCTGGTAAAAACCTCGGGATGAAATTTTAAATAGTAAAACAGAAGAAAATCTACAAAGTTTAAAAGAAAAAAAAAGTTAATATCACAGAATGAAAGAAAACTTTAGGCGGCAATCTCAAAGTTTACTGCGACACTGCTCCTGTCGATAGGGCACTAATACAATCAGCTGCTGGACCTGTCGCTACAGATTCGGTTTGCTGACCCACGCACTCCGGATGACCACTCACGCGCAGTGGCCATCGGGGAGTAGAGATTAGATAAACGTCCATCAAATCTGGCCACGTGATTTCATCAGGGCTGCCCGTTAGGGAAGCAGCGATCAGTGGAGGAAAACAAATATGAAAGCAAACTCCACTTCTCTGGGCTAATTTACATTGCCCTTTAAAAGTTCTGTTGTCTATTCCTAGCATTTCGCTTTTCATAAATAACATTAGCTTTAGCCTCGCATCTTTCATTAGCAAAACCATAAGTAAATTTTTTATAATAGACATAGTTAGCCTAGAGTTAGGCCATGACAGCAGAGTGTCTGTTATGAAGTTTAACTGTATAATATTTCATTTATTTTGACAGCAAAGTTTATTTGATATGAGAGTCCATATTTATCAACCGTATCTTCTTGTAGTATGACTTTGCCACTAATCCATTTTAATTTTCTATGTGGCACACGACAAACGACGGCTTTTTCTTCTAATTCTGTTCATTCTGCTACTTGTCTGCTTCTGAAGAAAGGAGAAAAAAGTAATATACAAGAAGAAAAAAAAGAAAATTTAATCTGTCTGTATTGATGTATTGATATATTGTCCCATACTTTCAATGGAAAAAAGTGATTTATTTTAGTTTCTGAAGAGACGTTCGTCACATGACAAGCTAACATGCGTGTCGCACGCCATCTTGGTGTGAGATGAGAGACAACTCGCTTCCGAACACTTCCTGCCTTCCATAATGCCAGCTTTGCGTTTAGAGAAGAAAAATAAATAGTAATAAAACAATAATTATACTATACAGGACAAGAATACAATTATAGCTTAAGTGGAAACATTTAAATATTTAAAAGCAAGATTTAGCAAAGTAATGAAATATTGTTCACAATCGTTAAGTCATGACAACCGGGTAAATAATGGCAAGTCTGTATTTATCCTCTCGCGCCATGTCTATCCCAAGGTGATATTTGTCCTAGTATGCTCTCTCTGTTCCAGTTCACCACCTCTATCCTAGGCCACTAAATAAGAACAAGTCTGCAGTTTCTGTTCCAGTCTACTATTTCTGTCCCAGTCAGATATCTCTAGTCCAGTCTACCTTCTCCGATCCATGAATTAGTTGAAATTATTTCTGTTCCAGTTTGATAGCAAGAAAATTAACGCTACAGCACAATTATCTCAACACTGCACAACTTACTGTCAAACAATAAAATGACACAGAAAACATTCTTCTATGAATAGCAGCTTAATTAGTAGTAACTTAATGAGGGGTGACTGATAAGTTCTCGGCCTAAGGTAAAACGGATTATTTGTGGACAACTTTTTGGTGTTATTAACATAGTCCCCTTGCAAGTTTATGCACTTAGTCCAGCGATCCTGGAGCATACGGATCCATTCTCTGTAATAGTTGTGCCAGTAGAAAGTGATCTACAGCATGAATGATGTCATCATCTGAAGCAAATTTGCGACCATTGAGCTCTTTTTTTTTGAGTTTGATAAACAGGTAATAGTCTGAAGGGGCCAAATCTGGGGAATAAGGAGGATGTTCAAGAAGCTGGAAGCCGCATTCATGAATGGCAGCCATTGCCACCGCCGACATGTGAACTGGAGCATTGTCTTGATTAAAGATGACTCCTCTTGTCAATTTCCCTCGACGCTTTTCCTTCAATTTTACCCACAGTTGCTTCACAGGATTAGTGTAATAGGCCCCGGTGACCGTTCTGCCCTTTTGAAGATAGTCTAACAACAGCACACCTTCTGAATCCCAAAAGATAGAAGCCATCACTTTGCCTGCAGACAAAACCACCTTTGCTTTCTTTGGAGGTGGGAATCCATGATGTTTCCACTACTTTGACTGTTGTTTGGTTTCTGGTTGAAAATGATGAACCCAAGTCTCATCCATAATCACAAATTGCTGAAGAAACTTTTCAGGATCTGCAGAACATGGCCAAGATTGTTTTTCCTGGACGGGGATCATCTTCCAGACTGTCCCTTCCGTGTTTGAACTGAGCTGCCCATTTCTTCACTGTGCTTTAAGAAGGGGCACTCTCCCCTAGAGTCTCTATAGTATCTTCATTGATCTCCTTCGATGATAAGCCCTTGATGTAGAGGTAGCGAATGACTGCTCGATGAGAAATTTTATCCACTTTCTCTATTTCTACCACCCCTTACCACTTCAGTAGCCTGTAAAAAAATTGGTTGCAGTTAATTTCTTGAAACTTGTTTAATCTTACATTAACCTTATCTAAAAATGCACGTAATATCAACTGTGTATTTCAAGTATTTGTGTCGCAAACTTATCAATCACCCCTCGTAAGTCACTTACATATATGTGGCACTCAGTAGAGCTGTCCAGCTGATAAAGTGGTTGCTTCCACATAAGTTCGTGTTGCTGGTTATCAGAAACTTACACTTTAAAAAAAATGGTAACTCCAGACTGAAATAAGACAGAGTGAATAAATTATGGATCGTCCATTTATTTTGTACAAGAAAAAAACCGGGGGGGGGGGGGGGTAAGGGCGAGAAAGCTTGACAATTTTGACAAATAGAGGGAGGGGGTTCAAAACAAACTAAAGTCAGCAATGTTATTTTTCTTTACAAATACTTTATATATAAATAGATAATAGAAAATTAATTATACATTTGTTATAAATTTACGTAGATCTGTACATTAAAAATCAATATATCGGTATATAGACTTCATAATGAAAAAATGCTGCACAGGTAACACAGGTATTGACTGGGTACAGGGGATCCAACTAGAAGATCTTGATTTTGCTGATGACATAACTCTTATCAGTAATAATGTGAATTCCATGCAAGAAAAAACAGATAGCCTGTCTTCACTGGCTAGCAAAATAGGACTTGAAATTAACAAGGACAAAACAAAAATAATGAAAATTCCTCTCAATCAAAATGGAAAAATACACGTAGAAGGGACAGATATTGAAGAAGTCAATCATTTGCTTACCTTGGCAGCTACATAGACCAGGATGGTGACACTAGAAAGCAAGGTAGGATCAGAAATGCAAAAGCAGCATCAATCTTCAAGAATCTCGAGAACATATGGAATTCAAAAGTTATAAGCACAAAAACCAAGTTAAGACTACTCAATTCAAATGTAATATCCACCCTCATTTATGCATGCGAAAGCTGGAAAACAACTAAAGAAATTAGACTCTTTTGAAAACAAATGCCTAAGGAAAATACTCGGCATCAAGTAGAATGAATTCAAGAACAATGCAGAGATAAGACAGATGACTGAACAACAACCAGTCTCATGGGTGATCAGGAAAAGGAGATGGACATATGTTGGTCACTTGATGAGAAGAAATGATCAGAGAATCCCAAAACAAGCTATCAAGTGGAAAAGAACAGGCCGGAGAAAAAGAGGCAGACTGCGTGAAACTCTGAAGAGGACATTATTAAGAGAGGCCAAATTAACAGGCATAAAATCCTTTGATGAAGTTGAAAGACTCGCCGAAGACAGGAAAAATTGGCGAACTACTTTGCGAGTCCTATGTGACGTTTAACGGCACGGGAAGGATATAAGATATAAGATAAGATATCGGTTTTGACTATAATTGTTCTGTATACGGCCCTGTATCATTTCTAAGTAGAACTTTTTTCATTTGTAAAACAAGTAACAAGTTACACTGCGTAAACAGCGTGTATTCTGCCCCCCTCCCCCTCCCCCATTTCAATTCCAACATTTTCATCATTTGAATTAAAATTAGTCGAGTTTTTTTGGGGTTGATGGAATTTTTTTGTTTTTTACATAATTTTGTTAAGTAAGAGGAGTCTTGAATTCTTGACATTTGTTGTCAAGGGCAATCATTTCTAAGTAGAACTTTTTTCATTTGTAAAACAAGTAACAAGTTACACTGCGTAAACAGCGTGTATTCTGCCCCCCTCCCCCTCCCCCATTTCAATTCCAACATTTTCATCATTTGAATTAAAATTAGTCGAGTTTTTTTTGGGGTTGATGGAATTTTTTTGTTTTTTACATAATTTTGTTAAGTAAGAGGAGTCTTGAATTCTTGACATTTGTTGTCAAGGGCAAGGGGAGGAAGAGGTTAAAAAGTGGCTAAAAATTATATCTTATATATCTTATATCCTTCCCGTGCCGTTAGACGTCACATAGGGCTCGCAAAGTAGTTCGCCAATTTTTCCTGTCTTCGGCGAGTCTTTCAACCTCAACAAAGGATTTTATGCCTGTTAACTTGGCCTCTCTTAATAATGTCCTCTTCAGAGTTTCACGCGGTCTGCCCCTTTTTCTTCGGCCTGTTGTGTTCCACTTGATAGCTTGTTTTGGGATTCTCTGATCATTTCTTCTCATCAAGTGACCAACATATGTCCATCTCCTTTTCCTGATCACCCATGAGACTGGTTGTTGTTCAGTCATCTGTCTTATCTCTGCATTGTTCTTGAATTCATTCCACTTGATGCCAAGTATTTTCCTTAGGCATTTGTTTTCAAAAGAGTCTAATTTCTTTTCTATTTCTTTAGTTGTTTTCCAGCTTTCGCATGCATAAATGAGGGTGGATATTACATTTGAATTGAATAGTCTTAACTTGGTTTTTGTGCTTATAACTTTTGAATTCCATATGTTCTCAAGATTCTTGAAGATTGATGCTGCTTTTGCAATTCTGATCCTAACTTCCTTTCTAGTGTCACCATCCTGGTCTATGTAGCTGCCAAGGTATGCAAATTGATTGACTTCTTCAATACCTGTCCCTTCTACGTGTATTTTTCCATTTTGATTGATGGGAATTTTCATTATTTTTGTTTTGTCCTTGTTAATTTCAAATCCTATTTTGCTAGCCAGTGAAGACAGGCTATCTGTTTTTTCTTGCATGGAATTCACATTATTACTGATAAGAGTTATATCATCAGCAAAATCAAGATCTTCTAGTTGGGTCCCATGTACCCAGTCAATACCTGTGTTACCTGTGCAGCATTTTTTCATTATGAAGTCTATTGTAATCCCAAAAAGTAAAGGAGACAGTATACATCCTTGTTTCACACCTGTTTCAATCTGGAACCATTCACTCATCCCTTCTTCTGTCTTGACTGCACAACCATATCCATTGTATAAGTCCTTAATGATGTTGACAATTTTAGATGGTATTCCATATAGACATAAAATTCTCCATAATGAATCTCTGTGTATGCTATCAAATGCCTTCTTAAAATCTATGAAATTCAGTATTAATGGTTTCTGCTTTTCAATATGTTCTTCAAGTATTATTCTGAGAGTAAAGATCTGGTCGAGACAGCTTCTCCCTTTTCGAAATCCTGCTTGTTCTTCTCTCATTGCAGTATCCACTATATCTTTGAGTCTATTAAAAATGACCTTGCAAAATACTTTTGACACAACTGATATTAAGGTTACTCCTCTCCAGTTGTTACAGTCACTAAGGTTGCCCTTTTTTGGTATTTTAACAATGATTCCCTTCTTCCAATTAGAAGGGACCTTTTCTTCTTTCCAAATCTTGTTAAACATTCTCTTTAGTTGTCTCATGTTGTCAATATTGATAGCTTTTAGCATCTCGACTGTTATTTCATCTTCACCTGCAGCTTTGTTGTTAGCCATTAAAAATTATGAACATAATTAATGGACAACCTATTATCTCCTAGGATCTGCAAAACTTCATTTCACTACAGCCGGTATTTTAATAACGACCTAGAAAACAGAAATCTATACACCTGAAATCTGGTTTCGTTTCATCAGGACAGACTGAATTCTTTCCCAGCAACGCAGTCTGTTTCTCCAGCAGCAACATCAGGTGCTAGATTTTGTGGTGATGGGTCATAGCTTGCTGGGCGATATGGACAGTGTCATTTCTTTATCTTCTCCAAGGAAGTCACCCAACAGTCTTCTTCTTTGTTGGTTGGTTATGTCATCGTCATGTGCCTTGCAGACCGATACATCCACTAGGGCCCAAACCAACAGACATTCTACCTTCATGTGCGTGTGATGTGTAACAAGAATCAAAGTTTTCAGTCAATTAACTCTTTTTACTTTCGTTTCATTCAGTCAAGGCAATCATGCACTCATACCATGATGCTAATTTAGACATGAATAGTCCGCATTTTCCCTTGAACAGTTTTTATTGTAAGCCTTGCCTTTTTGTAAATCTAGTTCTCCACACCCCGTCCACAGGGAGATCAGGAGATGACATGACACCATGGACTTCTAGTAAAAAAAAAAATCCTGAAACTTAGTTGCAGTCATGTTTGATAGAAGTTGCTTCAGTTTTCTCTTTAAAAATTTTTTTTTTTTTAATTGAAGGATTTTGTGGACGATTGGTGTATCTCGTCATTGCTAGTTTTTACGATACGGTCCTCAGTCATTCCCTCGTGAGTTTCGTTTCTCCCACGTGTATGTTCCTTCCCCTCCCCGTGCTCACACTTCACTACATCTAAATGTTCATGCTTCCAGCTCTTGTTTACATGAAAAGAGAATGCGATTTTTTTGTGTTTGTTATAGAATTATTCATCCCACAGATAAATATTGTGTGATCTTCGTATGTCACACACTTATTTCATGTGAATATTGACAGAGAACAACGTAGCAGTTCTTCTGTCTGCATCTTTTCTTCCATCGAAACTTCGCATTTGTCAGTGCTGATAACTTCCTTGTACTGGGAAGCTGACACTGTCAGGGGTGAAAGCTTGAGTCCTAGTTTTTGTGAAATGCTGGCTGCAGTCGACCTTGATCAGTATCAGCACGCCTATTTAGTACACGCGTGACACAGAAACATATTCTCGTCACTTAATGTTTTTGGTAGAAATGTGTATAAAAGTAAAATATAAATATACACAGAGTCACCACAGTAAAGCTACGAAAACATGTTAGACTGGTTGAAAAAATAAAGTAGGAACAGCTTTATTAATTAACGAACACACTGTTTCAACGTTTCGGTTTACACTTTAATCATACAAGAACTTACAGGACAGAGAAGAAGTATGAAAAGAAGAGGAATTATAAATTTACATCAAATATATATATGTGTGTGTGTGTGTGTGTGTGTGCGTGCGTGCGTGCGTGCGTGCGTGTGTGGGTATACAGTTAAGAATGGAAAAAAAAATAAACAGAGAAAAGAGAGCACTAGCACGAGGCTGTATCCGAGAGTGCACGTGGTGAAGAAGAACATGATGAAGAAACGACAGCTTTAATTCTCCAGTGTTCAAGTGTGCAGACTGCGGTTTGGGTGAAATTTTCGTTCAAAGACAAGATAACATACCAACTGGAGATTTCAGGCAACATTCACTAAAAAAAGCCAAGTAACGGGAAATCAGAATATTATAACATAATTATATAAAAATTTATTAAATTTTCATTATTACTTTTGTCACTATTAGGGTGGGGCGCAAGTTAAATCTAGGGCGACCACACACCTCTGTCGTCTTCTGCAAGACATATCAGACTTTCATTTGTCTGAGTTCATAATATACGTGAATTTTTCTAAAAACCTCAAGAAAACAATAAATGTTCTGTGTGTATTCTAGGACCTCTATAGAGGACATTATTAAGAGAGGCCAGTTCAGTGGGCTTAACATCCCTTGATGAGATTGAAAAATTCTCCGAAGACAGGAAATCTTAGTGAACTTCCATGCCGGCCCTGTGTGGCGTTTAGCGGCACGAGAAGGATGTTAAGTAAGTAAGTATTAGCGGTAGAATATCTTTCAGTAGATTTTTCATAAAAGTAATTTTATTTTTTGACAAATATTTAGAACACCCCTGTATCAAAGTTTTGTTTAATGTGTTCTTTAAAGGCCTAGTTGTGACATTGCGCGGGTCATCAGTCTCGAGTTACGAGATTTTTAAAAAAAATGACCTGACATTTGTGCCTAAACTGTAGGGGTACAGTTTTGTCAAGTCGGGTTCACCTGCTACCATACAACAGTGATGCTAGTCTGTTAAGCCCACTGTCTGCCTTGGGATAGCTCTGACAAGTCAGAGGATATGAGAATAAAGCCTGAAAGAAAGTCCAAAGAGGAGTATCCAAGGCAGTTGGCTGTGAGATTCTTTAGTCTACCAACCTTCTGGTAACCCATACAACAAAGAATCAAAACATAAGCAAAGCATTCTCTCCATATCAATTGCCCAGGCGAAGCACGATGCGAAATCAGTGCTACATCCTTGGGTTCAGTGTTAAAGGATAATATTTAACATCTGATCAAAGAATTGTTTCAAACGCGCCATCCCTCTTCTTTCTGTACTATCCCAAATGTATTTAAAGTCTGCTATGTAAACTTGTATCCATCCCAAGTGAATTTAAATTCTACTATGTGAATTTGTGTGATCTGACAATAATAAAGAAAGCAACACTAGCGTAAACAGGTATATAAAATGACTAGATAGAAGAAAAGTCTAGATTTGTTGATAGCAGGGGTTTACAAGTCTGTATTTACATATTATAACAACATATTAGAATTATTATGAAATTATAGGATGAAAATGGCCAATGCTTACACCAGGTACGAAAGTAAGAAAGCTTTCGTATGATGCTATAATTCTCTCCCTCTCTCGTTCTCTCATACGCAGACATACATACACACACGCACACATACACAAACATAAATCTTCACTGATGTAGAATTCTGGAACCGAGAGAAAGGCAGAATGTTAGAAAGGCCTGCGTGCTCAATCCTTCACCCTTTGCATTTAAAGTTCAATCAATCAATCCATCAGTCACACTACCAACTCCAAATCAAAGAAATTAGGGGGAAAAGATGAAAGTACAGATAACTTGGCCTCCACTTAAAACTGCTGGTCTCTAGAACACATTTGAAATGAATGGGAATGTGGAGGGTAGTCTTGCAAACGAGAAAAAAAAAACCGAAAAGAAAACCTCTTCAGACTGCGGTATTTTGCTCGAATCCTGTGGCAAATAAACGAGGCCAATGCAGGAGTAAACTATAATTTTAAGTTATATCTTTCATCGTCATCGTGTGCCACCTTCGACATAAAGGTTGGCGGTAATTGATCTCTAGTTTCCTCGCTCCCTTGCCTTGATGGTGCACACAGTCAGATCGTATCCTGTTCGCTCTCGTATGTTGTCTTCCCGTCTATATCTCTGTCTTCTCTCGCTCTTGCTTCTTCCACTTTTTTCTTGGAGTAGAATCTTTTGTTGTGGCCAAAATATTTTGCTGCCTTGAGTTATATCTTCAAAGGATGCACTGTTTCAGTCAGTCAGTCATTTGCATGTCCCTTGCGCAACTTTGCCTCCCTAACAAGTCTCATGTAGGCCTCTCGGATGCACTGCTGCTGATGGATCCATTTGCAGATTATCACTTTTTTCAATGAGTAACAATATATTTTTTATAAACCTATTTTATCGCAGTTTTTGGTAATGTGAACTATTTTCCCAGATACCTTTACTAAAAATCGACTAGGCATTATAAATTTATAGAACACGCTAGGTCTATAGAGCCTTCGCAGCTTTTCGCTGTGAATGACAACCCTGCCAAACAGGGCAACAACTCTGGAGACCTACAAATGGACAAAGCAGATATTATTACAGCTATTCATCAAAATTATCAGGGGGATAAGCGCGCGCACACACAATTGGATGAACCTATCACCAAAGGAAGGGGAATAACGAAGGACAGTGGCAGACATTCAGAACTTTGCGGAAAAGATCGAGCTGTATTCATTCAATGTGCCATTGGCACTACCACACAGTACACACTACGAACGACACTGAGGTTGAATGCTGAGCACAAATGGGAATGTTCTGAGTGCTAGGAGGCCCATCTGTAGGCTAGCAGCAGAGCATGGGTTGTTTTTCAAGTTCGAGTTGGCAACCTTGATTACAAACTTACTTGGGTGTTTCTATTTTTATATTCGATTCTAAACTGTAGCTGGGTAATCGAGCCGTACATTCTCTGGAGTTCGTAGAAAGTGAAAACGAAAATTGTGAGTGAGAGAAATTTATGTCCAATCTTTGTCTGTTTTGGGGTTGTTTTTTGTTCTTTTTAAAAATTAAAGATCTTAAAAAAACAATCCTTTATTTTTACATATATGCTCAAAGTGTTCGCATAATCTTCTATCTTATCTTATATCCTTCCCGTGCCGTTAAACGTCACATAGGGCTCGCAAGGTAGTTCGCCATTTTTTCCTGTCTTCGGCGAGTCTTTCAACCTCATCAAAGGATTTTATGCCTGTTAATTTGGCCTCTCTTAACAGTGTCCTCTTCAGAGTTTCATGCGGTCTGCCTCTTTTTCTTCGGCCTGTTGTGTTCCACTTGATAGCTTGTTTTGGTATTCTCTGATCATTTCTTCTCATCAAGTGACCAACATATGTCCATCTCCTTTTCCTGATCACCCATGAGACTGGTTGTTGTTCAGTCATCTGTCTTATCTCTGCATTGTTCTTGAATTCATTCCACTTGATGCAGAGTATTTTCCTTAGGCATTTGTTTTCAAAAGAGTCTAATTTCTTTTCTATTTCTTTAGTTGTTTTCCAGCTTTCGCATGCATAAATGAGGGTAGATATCACATTCGAATTGAATAGTCTTAACTTGGTTTTTGTGCTTATAACTTTTGAATTCCATATGTTCTCAAGATTCTTGAAGATTGATGCTGCTTTTGCAATTCTGATCCTAACTTCCTTTCTAGTGTCACCATCCTGATCTATGTAGCTGCCAAAGTATGCAAATTAATTGACTTCCTCAATATCTGTCTCTTCTATGTGTATTTTTCCATTGTGATTGAGGGGAGTTTTCATTATTTTTGTTTTGTCCTTGTTAATTTTAAGTCCTATTTTGCTAGCCAGTGAAGACAGGCTATATGTTTTTTCTTGCATGGAATTCACTTTATTACTGATAAGAGTTATATCATCAGCAAAATCAAGATCTTCTAGTTGGGTCCCATGTACCAAGTCGATACCTGTGTTATGCTGTGCAGCATTTTTTTCATTATGAAGTCTATTGTAATCCCAAAAAGTAAAGGAGACTGTATACATCCTTGTTTCACACCTGTTTCAATCTGGAACCATTCACTCATCCCTTCTTCTGTCTTGACTGCACAAAGATATCCATTGTATAAGTCCTTAATGATGTTGACAATTTTAGATGGTATTCCATATAGACTTAAAATTCTCCATAATGAATCTCTGTGTATGCTATCAAATGCTTTTTTAAAATCTATGAAGTTCAGTATTAATGGTTTCTGCTTTTCAATATGTTCTTCAAGTATTATTGTGAGAGTAAAGAGCTGGTTGAGACAGCTTCTCCCTTTTCGAAATCCTGCTTGTTCTTCTCTCATTGCAGTATCCACTATATCTTTAAGTCTATTAAAAATGACCTTGCAAAATACTTTTGACACAACTGATATTAAGGTTACTCCTCTCCAGTTGTTACAGTCACTAAGGTTGCCTTTTTTTGGTATTTTAACAATGATTCCTTTTTTCCAATTAGAAGGGACCTTTTCTTCTTTCCAAATCTTGTTAAACATTCTCTTTAGTTGTCTCATGTTGTCACTATTGATAGCTTTTAGCATTTCGGCTGTTATTTCATCTTCACCTGCAGCTTTGTTGTTAGCCATTAAATTCACTGCTGTTTCAATTACATGCAATTTAATTTCATCTAAGTTGACATTTAATTGTGGGGCTGATAAGTCAGTTTCAAGGTTTAACAATTCTTTTGAGTGTGATTGATTAAGTATTTCTTGGAAGTGTTGAGCCCATCTTTGCTTTTGGTCTTTACTTGATGTTAATAGGGTTCCAGTTTTGCTAAGGATTGGTCTTTCTTTAGATGTAATAGTACCTGTTAGCCTCTTTTGTATGTTATATAAAGTTTTTCTGCCTCTTTTGTCATATTGTCTATGTATTCTCTTTTGTCTCTTCTAGCTGAACTATTTATTTTCTTGTCTATTTCTTTGTATGTTGCTTTCGCCAGATCTTTTCCAAGATCTGTTTTTGCATTCAGCATGTCTAATTCTAATTGGAAGAAAGGAATCATTGTTAAAATACCAAAAAAGGGCAACCTTAGTGACTGTAACAACTGGAGAGGAGTAACCTTAATATCAGTTGTGTCAAAAGTATTTTGCAAGGTCATTTTGAATAGACTCAAAGATATAGTGGATACTGCAATGAGAGAAGAACAAGCAGGATTTTGAAAAGGGAGAAGCTGTCTCAACCAGATCTTTACTCTCAAAATAATACTTGAAGAACATATTGAAAAGCAGAAACCATTAATACTGAACTTCATAGATTTTAAAAAGGCATTTGATAGCATACACAGAGATTCATTATGGAGAATTTTATGTCTATATGGAATACCATCTAAAATTGTCAACATCATTAAGGACTTATACAATGGATATGGTTGTGCAGTCAAGACAGAAGAAGGGATGAGTGAATGGTTCCAGATTGAAACAGGTGTGAAACAAGGATGTATACTGTCTCCTTTACTTTTTGGGATTACAATAGACTTCATAATGAAAAAATGCTGCACAGGTAACACAGGTATTGACTGGGTACATGGGACCCAACTAGAAGA
Organism: Achatina immaculata; assembly: GCA_009760885.1. Taxonomy (NCBI): domain Eukaryota; kingdom Metazoa; phylum Mollusca; class Gastropoda; order Stylommatophora; family Achatinidae; genus Lissachatina; species Lissachatina immaculata. The sequence goes on along the minus strand of CM019691.1, from coordinate 82,900,729 downwards.
TCTTGATTTTGCTGATGACATAACTCTTATCAGTAATAATGTGAATACCATGCAAGAAAAAACAGATAGCCTGTCTTCACTGGCTAGCAAAATAGGATTTGAAATTAACAAGGACAAAACAAAAATAATGAAAATTCCCATCAATCAAAATGGAAAAATACACATAGAAGGGACAGATATTGAAGAAGTCAATTAATTTGCATACTTTGGCAGCTACATAGATCAGGATGGTGACACTAGAAAGGAAGTTAGGATCAGAATTGCAAAAGCAGCATCAATCTTCAAGAATCTTGAGAACATATGGAATTCAAAAGCTATAAGCACAAAAACCAAGTTAAGACTATTCAATTCAAATGTAATATCCACCCTCATTTATGCATGCGAAAGCTGGAAAACAACTAAAGAAATAGAAAAGAAATTAGACTCTTTTGAAAACAAATGCCTAAGGAAAATACTCTGCATCAAGTGGAATGAATTCAAGAACAACCCAGAGATAAGACAGATGACTGAACAACAACCAGTCTCATGGGTGATCAGGAAAAGGAGATGGACATATGTTGGTCACTTGATGAGAAGAAATGATCAGAGAATCCCAAAACAAGCTATCAGGTGGAACACAACAGGCCGAAGAAAAAGGGGCAGACCGCGTGAAACTCTGAAGAGGACATTATTAAGAGAGGCCAAGTTAACAGGCATAAAATCCTTTGATGAGGTTGAAAGACTCGCCGAAGACAGGAAAAATTGGCGAACTACTTTACGAGCCCTATGTGACGTTTAATGGCACGGGAAGGATATAAGATATAAGATAAGATGTCTAATTTGACTGCTCGTCATTCATGTATATACTTCCATGTTTTATCTGATATCCATGCTTTTCTATTTGGTTTTTTTAGTCCAGTGCTTGCTTTTGCTGCTGTGATTATGGCTGTGCTGTAAGAATTCCATAACTCATCTATACTTATCTCCTTAACTTCACTGGGTGTTTTGGAATGATTGGCAAGTTCCTGATTGAAATTAATGTTAGTATTTTCTTCTTGTAGGCTGTGGCTGTTTATCTTTCTGTGTACTGATTTCTTGTGTTGGCTTTTCAATTTTAGTTTTATTTTCCCTATGCACAGATTGTGATCACTGTTGACATCTGCACTCCTATAAGCTCTTACATCTATGAGAGATGTTCTGTATTGCTTTCCGATACAAAAATGATCTATCTGGTTTCTAGTTCTATCATCTGGAGATATCCACGTTGTTTTATGTATCTCTTTGTGTGGGAATAATGTGCCTCCAATGACCATGCCCTCTGTTAGACATAATTCGATTAATTTTTCTCTGTTCTGATTAACCATGTCAATTTCTTCTTTCCCCATCACTTTTTCAACATCGGTATTATCTTTCCCTACCTTAGTGTTGAAGTCCCCCATAGAAATTAGGATGAATCTTCTATATTGCTGCATATAAAAGTTGTGACACAAACTTTAAGAAACATGAATCACACTAGACAGTAAACTTGTTAGGTCACGTTTCAGCGATAGGAAAATTACGTTAGGAAGTCCTGACATTTGTGTGTAGAGAGGCACTCAACATAATAAATGTATTAAACGTCCATTTCACAATAATTTTCATATATTCAGCCACTGGAGGTCGAGAGAACCCTCTATTAATTTAGGCATAAATTCAAGAGAACAAATAAATGTGTTTACACAAATTGTTATTTACTAAAAAGACCTCTAGCTTTACATATGAGAAATCCTAACAGAATCACATCTGCTACAGACCTGCCCCACAAGATGGTTTATAAAAGAATTTAATTTTTTGAGAACAAAAATGCTAACATAAATGATTGTTTATCTGACTAATTGCCTACAACTGTTCTGCAACTTCTACCTAATGGGTGTGTGTGTGCGTGCACATGTAATCAAGATACGTAAGACTACCATAGATCTTGCCTTTAAAAAATGTATGATTATATTAGTCCTCAGTAAGTTCTCTCTTAACTAAGTAAGCAGCCAAAAACTATATCTAGGTAGAAGCACACTCTGTGCTCATCATTCACAGCACTTAGACCATCAGAAAGGAAGCTGACATACAGATACATGTGATCTCCTGTATCATGATTCGCCATAGTTTTCATCTTCATAATTTTAGAAACTTTGAAGCCCAAATTTTACACAGAAAGGTCTCATACAGATCTGAGGACATATTCAAGTTTCTTCCACAGTTTCATCCAACATATTATTGATGTAATCATTTTTTCATAACTTTAATGGTTTATAATGTATATATTAAATAACAGTGCATACAAATATGTGTATATTAAATAACTGCATATAAATATGTATATACTAAATAACTGTGCATATAAGATTAGATTACTCAGGAAGGCCACGGGGATAGATTAGTTGGGGAAAAACAGTGTGAGCAAGCTTCACATCATAAAATATGTTACTGACCAAATTTTGGGAGGAGATATAAACAATGAAAAATTTTTTGTAAAACCATATTGTTTTATATAATATATATGCATGGCCATTTAGTGTGTTTATGTCAAGATTTCCCAGGGTATACTGGCGTAACCAGTTTTATCTGGAGCATGCTGTTATTTCCTTGTGTTTTTTTTTATCATTATACTTTTTTTTTTTTTAATGGAAATGAGGACAAACAATTTTTTTTTTTCATCATTGTAATAGTCACATTTCTGGACCACATTTGAAAATCTTACTGCTCAGTCTGCAGCCTCTTCATAGTTCTTCATAGTTCCATCTGCACTTATGACAGCAGGACATCTTTCATTTTAAGTTTTGGCAGTAGGATATCATTTATTTGATGATGTGACAATGAAATACTCATCATCTGAACTTGTGCTACTGGACATCCTTTATTTGAACCTGTGTTACAGAATATCCTTTATTTGAATTTGTTCTATAGGATATCTTTTTTTCAATTTGTGCTGCAGAATATCTTTCATTTGAACCTTTTCTGCAGATTGCCTTTCATTTGAACCTTTTCTGCAGGTTACCTTTCATTTGAACCTTTTCTGCATGTTACCTTTCATTTGAACCTATGCTGCAGGATATCCTTTATTTGAATTTGAGTTGTAGGATATCCTTTGTTTAAACTTGTTCTACAGGATATCCAACCTGTAGGAGTAGTCTGTCTTTCAGATCAATAAGTAGCTAGCACATACAGATTTTTTTCCTACAAGTTCCAGTTTAACAGTCACAGCTTTATATGACTTTTTGTTTTGCAATGGAAACTAAATATTTCATATTGCTGACATTAAACCATTGATAAGTTATTTTTCATGGCCATGGTAAAATCATCACAGATGAAAGGGTTCCAGCTCTAAACCCAGGATCTAAGTAGCTCTGTTTAGCTGTCACTGAGATTCAGTTCATTTTATTCTCTTCCATGATCAGATGATGCAAAGTTGTGTCAGAAACATAAAACTCTGCAACAGACACTTTGATTGATATTGTTTCACGCAGGGAGCTTTGGAACAGATCATTCTGAATTATTGGACGGTAGATCTTTGTGTCAGTGATATTTTTCTTTTTATCATTATTTTTTTATCATTATTTCACACATATTCTGTGCCAGACAAAAATAGCACCCAGTATCCTATTTAGTGATTTCCGAGTTTCCATGTTAAGTGGCTGTATTTTTCTAATGCTATTGAGCCACTGCTGGACACAGTACCAAAAAATTGAGGAGTCATGGATCTTGCTTGATTCCAGTCATAAAGAGCATGTCTTGCATTTATAAAACAATAATGCATAATTTTTACTCCTTTAAAGTTTTTTTTTTACCAACCCAGCACACAGATAACAGAAGTTTAATTTAATGGCATTTTGTTATTATAGACTTTCAAGACTCTCTTGAGACATATCACATGATAATGATATTATGTAAAAGAGATACTGTTTTTTTTTTTTTTTGATGTAGCTGTCACAAATGGTGCTGTTTCTATAGCTGGTTTCAAAACTATGAACATTTTTCATGTATAATCTAAAATAGACAGCTAAAATATGTATCAGTGAGGAAAAATTGGAAGAGGTGGAGAGTTTTGAATATCTTGGATCATTACTAACTAATAATGGAGATGCAATGAGGGAAATTAAAAGGACATCTATCGCTTTCCAGAAAGTAAAACAACTAAAGAAGCTGTGGAGAGGAACAGACAGAACTACAAAAATAAGATTTTTAAGGGCATGCATATTTCCCATCGCAACATATGCTTGTGAGACCAGGACACTTATCAAAACAGCTGAGAAACACATAAATGCCTTTGAATGTAAATGCTACAGAAGAGTTCTCCAAATATCGTGGACACAAAAAGAGAACAAATATATCCATACTACAAGAACTTAATATTGAAGAAGGCTGGCTAGTAAAGAGGATTAAAGAGAGAAAACTTAAATATTTTGGACACATTAAACGTCATGATTATTTAGAGAAGACCATACTGGAAAAAGAATAATGGGAAAAAGAAAGAGAGGAAGACCAAGGTGAAGATGGCTGCAAGACATCGTTGATAATCTGCAAATAGATGCATCAGTAGCAGGCCATCTTGCTTACAACCGAGAGGCCTACAGGAGAGCTATTAGGGAGGCAAAGTTCCGCAAGGGACATGCAAATAACAGACTGACTGAATCTAAAATAGAACTACCGGAACTTTTCACTGCCATTTTCATAATCTGCGTATCTAAATATGAATTGAGACAAGAGAAATTACTGATTAACGATTGTTTTAATGACTAAAGGGAAGTAGTTGAATCATCAAAAAGTAAATGTTATAAAATTTCTAGAATTTCTACAGACAATGGCAACATCAGAGTTTGTAGGACAAGTGCACATTCCATTGTGTGACAGAGAACGTTGTAGAGATCGGCTGTATTGGTTATCTGCAGCACTGGAAAAAGGTGGACTTACTTGTGTGCAGGATTATAAAATAAGTGAGTAGCTTTATTGAGGACGGTAAAATTGTTTGCTTAACTTAAAAATCCTGCAATGCTTTATTAAACACACTGCATTATGAAAAGTGTGAAATTTTAATTATTAAATAATTTATGCAGCCAATGTTAATTTTTATATATATATATATATTTGAAAAGGTGGCCCATACATTAAGTGGTTTGAGGAGGCGTTTGAAAACTGTCCATACACAGTTATCCACAGGTGTCAGGATTTATGGGAAAAGGTTAGCAATAAACTGTAATGAGTTTTGTTTTGGTTTAATTTCATGTGAAGGATTTATAAATTACTTCTAAAGTGCTGTTTTTTTTTTCAAATACATGTCATGTTCATGATTTTTATTTGAACTATTTCAAATTTGTGGTGGATGCATTCAGCTACCTAATTCCTCACATTCACTTTGGTAGTCTTGCAAAAACTGTTTTGATTGTTAAAATTCTAGAAAGATAATATAATTTTGCTGTGCTTTTATTATTTCTCACATATGTCTCTCATTATTTCTCACATATGTCTTTCATTATTTCTTACATATGGGTTTCATTATTTCTCACATATGTCTTTCATTATTTCTTACATATGGGTTTCATTATTTCTCACATATGTCATTCATTCACAGATATGTAAGCTTGAATCAAGAATCTCTGAACAGAGTGAAAAAGTTATTGCTGTTGAGCTGTCTAAAAAGTCAAGAACCAGAAATGATCACCTGCCACGCAGCAAAAGCAACTTAAATAGTTTCTTTACTGGACAGGTTGTAACACGTGTTACTGATGACATAAGTTTGAAAGAATTTGTCACCAAAGTGCTCAAGCAGTACACCGTGAGTGAAGCACCTTATCTACCAGATGTCACTTGTCATGAGCCCAATGAGGAGCACAAGGATATAGTACAGGTCAGAATTAGTGGACATTGTGAAATAAAATATGCAACTGTGAACAGTCCATAAAAATTTCAGTAAACGGTTCTTTCATTTCTTTTGCTTTCTTTGTTTTTTTAACTTCAAACATACATTTATGCTGTTTCTTAACAAGATTTTTTTCCTATAAAATCTTGCCTCTTTTATTTTGAATATTTTTTTTCCCTAGGCGTTTCATTCAGTCAGTCTCATTTAATAGCTGTTGCGGGAATTCATTTTGAAATTATGTTCAGGGTTATCCTTTTCTGCCCTTAGATGTTTCTTTGATCTTTTTAGCATAGTTATGAGGGGTGCTGAAAAGTTATCAGCTTGATCCATGTTCCAGTATCTGAGCTTAATTTTGTCACCATAGCTGGAAAGAGTGTTCTTTTATAATGTAAAATATCAGTCTGCAAGATCAAAGTGCTGTTTTTTTCTTTACTTTTCTTCAGATCAATGACAGAACCACGTTAACTCTTTCTGTGCCACAGGAATAAACATATTCGTTCAGTTAGGTGTCAGATTGAAATCGCGGGTCTTGATATTTATAGGGGCATATTAGTAAAAGTGAATGAAAGCACAGTTTTTTTCCATGTGAAAAGTGTACCTATTATGTTTCAAAATAACAAAATATGTATGAGCTTTCATAAATGCAGAGTTTTTTAGGAAAAAAGAAGTAATGTAATGTTTTTAGACACTAATTGTGTTCTACTTACCATTGGCAAGGTCTAGGGTTCAGTATGTACCATCTGAGATGCCTAGAACTACCTGTCAATCTCGTCTTGTGATTGTATGTGCCTTTCTCCCTAAAATAATGTCTGAAATAACCTAACTACTTCTCCAGTCATCTAATACATCTAGATCTACTTGGAGTACATTCAAGAACAGTGGTCTGGTCACAGGGCATGCCCATACCCCTATCTACATCACCAAAAATTGAAATTTCTTACAGAAATCTTCAGTTTTCTCCCTCGTAACTAAACACTCTTTGGCCATTTTGAAAAGGTCATGGGGCATGCGCACTAAATATTTACAGTCTAAACGTTACACCGGGTTTTTAATGAAACAAAGCATGTAGTGAAATATAGTCACACGGCACTATAGACACAAACCAGAAGTGACCATTTTTAGTCATTAGGCATGGTAAGAGTTAACAAAAGGTATGGAGTTTTCAAATGTGGAACTGCGTGTCAGCATGAAGTTCCTGTTCTTCTCTGTAGAGAAGAAAACTTTATAGGAAATCCATGAGTGTATGCTGCAGACATTGAGTGACAAGTGCCCATCAATACTCAACTGCAAAGAAGTGGTTTGCTAACTTTCATTGTGAACATTTTGTGATAGAAGATGCAGCAAGATCTTGGAAGCCTTCAACAGTGTCAACTCCAAATATTGTAGATTATGTTCATGACCTGATTTTGGCAGATTGACAATTTTGGGGTGAATATGTTGGAAAAATATGCCTTAGGAAAATTTAAAGAATATACTGGGAAGAATGTGTGACAAATGAGGAAATAACCAAACAAACGGCCATTGAGAACATTACTAAAGAGGTCAAAAGACAAAGATGGAAATGGCTGGGCCATATATTATGAATGGAAAAAACAAGACACCTCAATACTGGCTTGATTTGGACACCTCAGGGGAAAAGAAATTTGGACAGGCCATTGAGGACATGGAGATGTGCAATACAGGAAGAACTAAAGGAAGCAGGAAAGACATGGTTTGAGGTCAGGACAGGACTGGCTACAGAACCTTTGTTGATGCCTTATGCTCCACTGGGAGTACAGAGGAATGATGATGATGATGATGATGATGTGGGAAAAACATGCAAGTTTCATGGCTGTAGGTCATTCACTTCATGGTCAGACTGATAACTTTTCACCATGCCTTTATCGGATTGATAACTTTTCAGCACCCCATCCTAATTCTTAACATACTGTATTGTTTTATTCTGATCAGACATCTGGACATAGATTGTGATATTTTATTCGTTTCAAAGCCCATATTCACTATATAATTACAAGACAGAGAAAAGGACCTTTAGCTGTGATTAAGGTTATGACCAGAGCTAACTGTAAGCAGTGCGTGCTTGTCATGTTATATTGTTAAGCTTTGTCCTGGTGGTGTGATATGCTCACCTGCACACTTTTGGACAGATGAGAGGATAGAAAATTAAGCAATATGCATTATTTTTATGTGCTCTAAGGACATGTCTTGTTAAGCTAAGAGGAAGCTACTTTCTCACTGTGGATGAGAGAATTAAACGATGGCAAATCCTACAAGTTCTGTATATAAATAGTGCTGATGAAGATTAATTTTACTGGATGATAACTTGTGTGCTGTATAGTGGCTAGCAGCAGACATAATTTTATTAAATCTGAGTGACGTTAACACATTTTTCTGTATGTTCAAAATGTTCAAGAATCGAGATGCCCGATGCTTGTGAAATATGGTCTGTAATTCGTTTTTTGAATGCAAGACTTGTGAAACTGGTTGACATTTATCTTTGAGTTTGTGAAGTGTATGGGGAACATACCATATGTGAATCTGTGGTCTGGTGATGGGTGAGAAATTTTAATAATGGTCGTGAAAATGTACATGATGATCCACAAGCTGGCTGACTGTCTGTGATTAAAGAAAGATTTGATTCGTGTGGTAGAAGAAAATGTTTGTGAGGACAGGTAGTTCACTATTTCATTATTCTCCCTGCATTTTTCATATATTTTGTAGTCAGTTCTTCACACAGTTGTGTCTGATCAACTAGATTGCCAAAGATGCTCACTGAGGAACAAAAAAATGCAATGGGCAGACATTGCATTGACTTTTCTGACATGATACTGTGAACAAAGTGATGACTTCTTAGGTCTCATTGTCACAGGTGATGAGACATGAGTGTCTCATATGACCCCTGACCTGCATCTGAAAAAATTCCTTATTGGCCAGCGTTTCCATGATGATAACAAAGTCAAAGAAGCTAATAACACTTAGTTTGCATCACAGACAGCAACACTTTACAATGTAGGGATACAAAATCTGGTGTCTTGCTACAAGTGCCTCAACAGTGCTGGAATCTATGTTGAAAAGTAGTTAATAGTATATAATTAAACTACAACTATACACAGTTAATGTGACTACATTGTTGAATTTTTTATAAGGCATCGCAGTTTACTTTAGGATTGCCCTTATATTTTCCAGGCTTTGCTTATCTAACAATAAGTGCTGTTCTATTGTATGAAGAACATGATAAATAAAAAAGCTGGAACATAGAAGAGGAAAGTTTGGGTAGGACATGCTGAAGAGTGGCTGATAGGTCATGTAGACTGCAGTGCTGTCCAGACATTGGACAAGGCAGACATTATTAATGTTCTGATAGGTCATGTAGACTGCAGTGCTGTCCAGACATTGGACAAGGCAGACATTATTAATGTTCTGATAGGTCATGTAGACGGCAGTGCTGTCCAGACATTGGACAAGGCAGACATTATTAATGTTCTGATAGGTCATGTAGACTGCAGTGCTGTCCAGACATTGGACAAGGCAGACATTATTAATGTTCTGATAGGTCATGTAGACTGCAGTGCTGTCCAGACATTGGACAAGGCAGACATTATTAATGTTCTGATAGGTCATGTAGACGGCAGTGCTGTCCAGACATTGGACAAGGCGGACATTATTAATGTTCTGATAGGTCATGTAGACTGCAGTGCTGTCCAGACATTGGACAAGGCAGACATTATTAATGTTCTGATAGGGTCCACAAGGTCAGAAAATGACAACATAAAATGACATAATATCTCTGTTTAGATGAAAGAGTTTGGAATAAAAGATAGTGGTGCCGGTTTGAGCATCATGTTAAGAACACAGGAATTTTAAAACATCATAGAACTTGTTTTATCAGTCTCTGCATGCTGAAGGATATACTGAGGAGGAGGTAATAGCATCTGTGGATTTGTCCAAAGTGCAGTGGTGATGATCCTAACTAGCAGACACTGTATTGGCCCTACTTTTTATTTCAGCTAGCACTCATCATCTGTTTCACAACAGATCCACATTTCCTGTTAGTGCACACTCAGATCTCCTTATTTGCAGGTTCTGTTTTTGATGATTCATATTTTTGTCAAGGAGTGGATGTGTATGTACTATGCAATTTATAAACTATCAAAAATTTTGCACACTCACAAATGGTGGCAAATGCACATCTTCACTTTAGAATGAACATCATGCAAGTGAGGTGACTTGTGGTCTTTCTTTCTGTGGAGTAATTTCTAGTCATATCAGTGCCAGTGGCCCACACTGAAGTGTATCTTCTGGCAGACAAAAGTGCCAGGAAAGTGATGACTGTAATGAGAAACTGCAGATTTTAAACTCAAGGGCTCTTGTACAGAACTGTATTTCACATATTGTTCCAATGAAAGTACCATATGATACATAGAGAAACAAAAGATTTGAGAGGAGAAGTAGTGAGTGCTGGTAGAATTTATACTGTTAGATTCTCTGATTGTGTACATGTAAAAGTGATGGTAGAAATGCAGATGCTTTGTACGTTTTAGATTGAATATCAGTACAAGAAAAACTTACTTCTGAATGATGATATGATTTCGCTCCAGTCTTGGTTCATTACAAGAGATTCAAATAACAATGTCATAGTAACACCAGCACAGAGGAAGCCAGTTTCAGAGACACTGAAGCCATTTTTCACCATTTAATCTAAAGATTATAGCTTCAGCTGATTATTAGGCAGCTAAGACCTTCACAGTTCAGGAACCTCATTGAAGATTATCACCTTACTTATTTAACTTGTAAACTGAAAATATAATGAGGAATATTAGAGAAGATGTAGACAAAGAATATTACGATGCCATAAAAATTGGAGGTTATAAAATACCAGAGATTACATATGCTGATGACACAGTATTACTTATTATTATTATCAACACAACACAAAAAGGAATGGAAAAACTAATTATGTCAGTCCTTAAGAATAGTGAAGAGTAAAACCTCTGTCTTCATGTGAAGAAAACTAAATTGATGAAAACTGACAAAACAAATAAGGCAGCTGAAATATATATCAATGAGGAAAAATTGGAAGAGATGGAGAGTTTTGAATATCTTGGATCATTACTGATAATGGAGATACAATGAGGGAAATTAAAAGGAGGACATCTGTCACTCTTCAAAAAGTAAAACAACTAAAGAAGCTGTGGAGAGGAACAGACAGAACTACAGAAATAAAGCCATGCATCTTTCCCATCACAACATATGCCTGTGAGACCTGGACACTTAACAAAACCGCTGAGAAACACATAAATGCCATTGAATGTAAATGTTATAGAAGAGTTCTTCAGATATCATGGACAAAAAAAGAACAAATATATCCATACCTTAAGATCTTAATATTGAAGAATCTAGCCGTACTGCACCAAACATTTAGACTTACTGTGCATCTGGCTGCTAGTTACAGACATGGCAATAAGACATGGCAATAATTTAAGTACTTCGCAATTGTGTAAAGCCATCACTCAAATGGTAAACTGTACTAGTTTTCCTTACTCTATCTTCTAATTACGTCTGAGGAATTTTAATATGTAACTGAGAATGAACACATCTAACAGTTTGAGAACCACTAACACTCAGTTGATAATAGCAATTTCACATATTTATTATGAGACAAATGAGTGGTGAATAAATGAGGATGTAGCAATAAACTGAGTAAACAGATGAATAATCAAACTCCTCTCCAGATGAGAACTAGTTTGCCATGTAGGGAGGGAGTGGCAACAGTCACTACTCTCAGCTAGGAAAAATGGGCATTCAGCATAATGGAATAAGAGCCAACTTACTAGCTCACTGAAAATTACATGGATCTTTATATACAACTTCACATCACCAAAAATATCGGACTTAAAGTCCTAAAAAAAATCTCAATATTTCACATTTCTTCTGTTACAAACTATTTCTAACAACCCATAGCTGCATAAAAATTTACACATTGGATCCATGAGGAAGAAAAGAAACTAACAGTTCACATCCTAGCATCCTATCTGAAACATCCTACTCAGTCAATTTCTACATAATGAATTTACAATCATAATGAATCTCAAGCTACCAGTCAATCTAAACCTAATCCTAAACCTAAACCTTTTCCTACGAAAGAGTTTGGTCCTTAAATATCAACCACAATTCCTGAAGTTTCTATCCTGAGAATCACTCAGCCCATGATTCTACCTGTTTACAACCTTCATCCCAAAAATAACTTTTCTGTTACTAACATGTCAAGGCTAAGTTCATAAAAAATCTCGCGGAGTTTAACGTCTCAAACCTGACCTTTTAATTGCACTCTTATACAACAAAAAATACCAAGGGCTTTAAATAAAATGATCAAAATATAAAAATGCCCCGGACTATATCCATTTATGACAATCCAACCATTGTAACAGTAAATTTTCCAATATACTGTTACAAGAAGGCTGGCTAGTAAAGAGGATTAAACAGAGAAAACTTAAACATTTTGGACACATCATGATAATTTGGAGAAGACTATTGGAAAGGTACATAATGGGAAGAAGAAAGAGAGGAAGACCAAGGCAAAGATGGCTGCAAGACATTGGTGATAATTTGCAAATGGATGCATCAGTAGCAGGGCATCTTGCTTACAACCAAGAGGCCTACAGGAGAGCTATTAGTTCCACAAATGAAAATGATTGACTGATTGACACTGAAGAAATTCTAAGCAGGTTTTCAATGCTGATGACATACCTATTGTTTCCTGTGCAGAACCTAATAGCTATTAGAATTTGTAAAAAGAATATGCTATATGTGTACTGAATGTGGAAGACAAAAGCCTAGACAGGAAATTAATCATTTGCAAAATGGTTCATCATGTTTTTTTTTTTTGTAAAGTTAAAAAGTACTTGGAGGAAAAGGAACTTCCATTTAAAGTTTCCATGTTTGACAATGTCCTAAGACAGCTAAGTGAAGCAGAAGACTGTGCAAATGAAAATGCAGAAATAATTTTTTTTAACATCCTAACACTACTGCCTTTATCCAACCATTTGACATAAGAAATAATTAAGGCCTTTAAGGCAGCTTCACCAACAAGTGTATGACCCATATTGTTGTTGCTATGGGAACAAATGGCAGTTTCAATATTATTCAGTTCTGGAAGAATACTATAGATGACAGCCTCTTCTAAATAAACATGCTCTGAAAGATATAAAATGCAAGTCTGTAAATGGCTCTTGGAAGAACCAGCACAAGAGGCTGTGAACTGCATTCCAGAGAAACCATCACAGAAGACAGAGCTGGCAAGAAAAATAGGCTTGCAAGATTTGGAAGAGGAAGACATCAAGTTAATTGATGAGTAGATGGCAACACTATTGGATAATGTACTCAAAAGCTTTTTTTGTTTGAAATTTATAAATGAGAAAAAAAGTTGAAGAAGAACTATGACAGGAGAAGAAGCTTGACTTGGAAGTCTTATCACAGGCAATGCATGACATCAAAAGCTTTGCTGGTTAATATGAACAGTAGATTTGTCGCTGAAGTTCAGAAAAAAGGAATAAATATGCTAAAACTAATAGTCATGTTCCATGAGTTCAAGGAAACAAGAAATATCTACCAATCATAAATTACAAAGATAACTCCAGATTCCTCCAACTCCCAAGAGCCCTCAAAGCAGACAACTCCCAAGAGCCCTCAAAGCAGACAACTCCCAAGAGCCCTCAAAGTAGACAACTCCCAAGAGCCCTCAAAGCAGAGGTATCAGTTTCAGTCAACCCTGCTTCAACTTCAGTCACTCATACTCATGCTGATAGGGCGAACTGAAACTGGTGATTATTCTTTTGTGTGCTGTTTGGGAGGCAAAGTTCCGCAAGGGACATGCAAATGAGTGAATGAATGTGTGAAGTACATAAAAACACATTTTTATTGGTCATTTCATGAAAATATGGACGTAAAATGAAGTTCATTATCAAAAAATGAGTTTAAAATCTTTTTAGATGCATGTAGACATTGCCCTGTTTATTGTATTGGTTGTGTAAGTATTTAGGCATACAATATAACATATATCTGGGCCAGCTTTAGTGGGGATACAGATATTAGTAGAATTCAGTTTTCACTGGAGAACCCCTGTGAGTACAAAACCTGAAGCGTATTGTTAAGATAAAATTGATTTTAAAGATAAAATTGATTTTAAACATAGTGAAAATTGTTTAGGGTTGAGATCAGTTATTGTTCAGAAATTTGATTTTCCATCAGTCTACAGAATTTACTAATCCTGTAACAGTTTTATGTAAGGAACATGCGTATTACTAGAACAGTAAAGATATGAGCAATGTTTTCCTTAAATTTAACTCTGAAGTTGCCACCTAGTATATATGACACATCTGGTCATACCGAGTATGGGGTAGATTTCTGTCAGAATTAAATTATGTGGATGCTGTGTACCACATAAAATAAAAGAAAAAGACTGGTGGCTAAATAAAAGTGGTAAAATGCTGTTTAGCATTTGTCCAAATAAAACCAAAAAAATATGACCAGTGAGCCATAGCTTTTTTTTTCTTCTTCAGAAGGATGATCTTGAAGAAGATGAAAGTCTTGGAAACATAGAACACTTTGAAATGTATCCTAATCTGCTGGAAGAGAAATCTGATATCTTCATTAGGACCATCTGTGTGAAAGACAACAAACACGAAATCATACAGTGTAGGTTTTTGTTTCATTTTTGTTCTTGGTTTTTTTCTGAAAATTACATCATATGCACTTAGAAGCATTTGATGACATTAAATTTAATTGTTAACTGTACAGTTGATCTCGAAATTTAAATTAATCATGTACATTAACTTAGCCAGTATTGTATGATATTACTTTCCAATCTTTCTTAGTTTTAGTCTAACCAACCACATCCAGTGGCTGAAAGTATGCTCATATTTCTTTACTTATTGATGTATTTTTTCCACTGATGATCATCTTTATGGCTCATTTAATATTACACTGATTTATTTGGTGCAGGAGGTACTGTTTGGTAACCCTTTTCTTTGAAGTGTTGCTACTCTGTTAAATTGCAACTCTCAAAACACTATTCCAAAAGAATTGTGATTCTTCATCTTCTGTTCACAAGTCTTTGTGTTTTCTTTTTTTCCAATGAAATTCCTTTTCCCACAAACATTGAGTCAAGAACTGCTAAGTAGAAGTTGAATGAAATGCTCTTTACAGATGTCCAAAGAGTTCATTTCAAATAGGTGTACATATTGAAAATAAATATGATGATCAGCAGTACAAAAATAACAGCAGTGAACAGTAGTAGAATATCAGTCAGTTCAACAGTCATATAAAACATCAGTCTGCATTAATGAAGTAAAGAATTCAAATGCTTAAACACAGTGCATGTGTACCTAAATATCACAGAATTAATGCACTTATCCTATAATCCAGTTTCTAATATGCCTATGGAAGTAAAAAAAAAGACAGCTAATCAGTTGTTTATTTTCATATCCAGTATCACACCTGATCATTAGCCAATCCACTGAAAAGAAAATTTTGCGACATGCAAGTAAAGATATGTGAGAGCAACAGAAATTAATTAAAAGAAAAACAAAGAAGATTAAGGCTAAAATGAACAAGACTGTTGTGCTATTTGAGCAGACAGAATATAAAGTGGCATGTGTGTCTTTAAATGCTTACTTAGATGTAAGGTAGTGAAGATGACTTGTTAGAGAGATGACAGCGTGACTGAAAACAGGGCTGTAACTGATAAAGGTCATTGCCAGACAGTGGTCACAGAGACAAACCAAGATGGAGATAAATAGAAAATATAATTAAACATCTTTGCACAATGAAGAATAGTTCTCAGACTTTAATATCACACACGAGAGAAACCTGCACCTTATTGAACCACTATATGGTACAGGATTAAATCACAGTTACTTAGAAATTGTGAGATTACTCAGATTGTTTGTTCAGTAATACATTCATGAATGACAGACAGATCTGCACTGTTTTATATGTTGTTGAAGGAACTTGTCTTTTATACAGCAGACACAGTCACGCAGCAGAGCAAGCTTCTAAATAGGCTCCACCTCCTTAGAGATCATGTGAGCCATACCACATTAACTATATAGAAGAAACATAAGAGCCAGTTTCCAGGAGCTTTATGAGCAAGTAGGATAGGGTCTTGGCCAGCTCTGGTTGTCAATCTAGATGACTTACATTCTTTTAGTACAGTCTTGGAATTTTGCACCTGCTAATTGTTGTTTGTATTACTGCTCCATGAAGTTTCAGAGAACACAGACTGGGCAGAGATGAGAGACAAGTTATTTAAAGAAAGAAATGCGCCATATTTAAAGTTTCTTTTACATAAGGTAATTAACAAAAACAACAGTGGCCTTTTTCATGTTTATGTGATTCAGCCAGTAAAAAATGACAAGAGAAAATGAAAATGTGATTTTTACTTAAAGCTAAGCAAGCTTGATTGAACTACAAAATCTCATCATCACAACATTTTTCATAAAAAAAT
This sequence comes from Achatina immaculata, assembly GCA_009760885.1. Taxonomy (NCBI): domain Eukaryota; kingdom Metazoa; phylum Mollusca; class Gastropoda; order Stylommatophora; family Achatinidae; genus Lissachatina; species Lissachatina immaculata. Next base: position 82,884,353 of record CM019691.1, on the reverse strand, counting down.
AGTAATTTACCCTGCCATATGTTTAATCGTCATATCTGGCAGGGTTGCTTTTTTCAGTGTTTTTAATGTTGCAAAATTTTTCAAGCACTTACAAACTGTTGGATCAAAAAAAAATATGGTGACACTCTGGTGATGTCATTTCTTATTTGGTCTCTTCTTGACACATTTAATATTCTCCTTAAACATCTCATTTCTGTCATGATGAGCTTCCTTTTATGTCTGACTGTTAGTGTTTCATGTTTGACATTGATAACATAGAGTTGGGAGGAAAATTTTGTGTTGTACAGTGCTCTTTTTTGTTTAATTTGTGGTGTATTTGTCAGTAAAACTGTAATTTGTCCAGTGACCTGATTCACTTTATTGCATCTATTTTCAATCTCAGCATCAGTTTACCCTGGCAAATACCTAGGTATTTGAAATGTTTCATTTGTTTCAAGGGCTACTTGTCCATGAATATTTTTGTTAAGATACTTTATCTCGATCGCTGTGATCATGACTTCCATCTTTTCAACACTTATTATCATGTTGCGGCTTTTACATGCCCTTGCTAAGTTATCCATGATCTGCTGTAGGCTATAAGTGCTTGGCTGTCAGCAAAAAAGGAATTCGTTTATGATCCACCTGTTGAGTATGTTGTCTGAAAGGTGTTGTGAGTTTATCAGCATTATTTCTGGAGATGGGCTGTTGGGCAGTTTTGACTGAGAAAAAAAAAAATATATATATATATATATATAAGAGTAAATGGTGAAACAACAACTTGGTTTGATATAAAATCTTACATCCTTCCTGTGCCGCTAAACATCACATAGGGCTTGCATGGTAGTTTGCCAAGATTTCCTGTCCTCAGAAATCTTTTCAACCTCATCAAGGAATGTTATGCCCACTGAACTGGCTCTCTCACAATGTCCTCTGAGTTTCACATTGTCAACCTCTTTTTCTTTGGCCTGTTGTGTTCCACTTGTTAGCTTGTTAGAGGATTCTCTGATTGTTTCTTATCATCACATGACTGACATATGTTCATCATCTTTTTTTCTGATCACCCATGAGACAGGTTGTTGTTTGTTCATCTGTCTTATCTCTGTGTTGTTCTTGAATTCGTTCCATTTTATGCAGAGTATTTTGCTTATGCATTTATTTTCAAAAATGCTGATTTGTTGTCTATTTCTTCAGTTGATTTCCAGCTTTCACATGCATAAATGAGGGTAGATATTACATTTGAATTGAATAGTCTTAACTTGGTTTTTGTGCTTATAACTTTTGAATGCCATATGTTCTCATGATTCTTGAAGGTCAGTGCTGCTTTTGCAATTCTAATTCTAACTTCCTTTCTGGTGTCACCATCCTCATCTATGTAGTTGCCAAGATATGCAAATTGGTTTACTTTTTCAACAGCTGATCCTTCTATGTATATTTTTTCTTCATGGTTAATGTGAAGTTTCATTATATTTGTTTTTTCCTTGTTAATTTCAAGTACTATTTTACTAGCCATTGAAGACATCTCTCTCTCTCTCTCTGAACCTTAAGTGCCCAAGGCACATGGGGTTTCTGCAAGTGTTTTCCACAAATGCCTGTCCTTTGCCTTTTTTTTCTGCTCTTGCCCAGGTGAGCCCTCTATTGCTCAACATCCTTTCTGTTGTTCTTCTCCATATCTCTTTTGATCTACCCTTACTTCTGTTCCCCTGTTGTGTCCATCTTAGTGCTATTTTGCATAGTGCATTGAAGACATGGTATCTGTTTTTTCTTGCATTGATTTCACATTGTCACTGATAAGAGTTATGTTATCTGCAAAATCAAGATCTTCCAGTTGGGTCTTATGTACCAAATCAATGCCCATTTTACCTGTGCAGCATTTTTTCATTATGAAATCTATGGCAGTTCCAAAAAGCAAGGGAGATAATCTACATCCTTGTTTCATGCCTATTTCAGTTTGAAACCATTCACTCATTCCTTCTTCTATGTTGACTGCACAAATATATCCATTGTAGAGGCCTCTAATGATGTTGACAATTTTAGATGGTATTCCATATATTCTTCAAAATGAATCTCTGTGCATTCTATCAAATGCCTTTTTAAAGTCTATGAAGTTCAATATTAGTGGTTTTTGCTTTTCAATATGTTCAGTCATTCTTGAATAAAGATCTGGTCCAGACAGATTCTCCCTTTTCAAAATCTTGTTTGTTCTTCTCTCAATGCACTGTCCACTATATCTTTAATTCTATTCAGAATGGCTTTGCAAAATAGACACAACTGATAGTAAGGTTACTCCATTCCAATTAGTTATATATATTTAACTTGTATACTGAAAATATAATGAGGAATGTTAGAGAAGATGTAGCCAAAGAATATTATGATGCCATAACATTGGAGGTTATGAAATACCAGAGATTAGATATGCTGATGACACATTATTACTGTCCACAACACAAAAAGGAATGGAAAAACTAGTTATGCTAGTCCATAAGAATAGTGAAGAGCAAAACCTCCATCTTAATGCCAAGAAAACTAAACTGATGATGACTGACAAAACAAATAAAGCAGCTGACAAAACAAATAAAGCAGCTGAAATATGTATCAATGAGGAAAAATTAGAAGAGGTGGAGAGTTTTGAATATCTTGGATCATTACTAAATGGAGATACAATGAGGGAAATTAAAAGGAGGACATCTGTCACTCTTCAAAAAGTAAAACATCTAAAGAATCTGTGGAGAGGAACAGACAGAGCTACAAAATAAGATTTTTAAGGGCATGCATCTTTCCCATTGCAATATATGCCTGTGAAACCTGGACACTTAACAAAACAGCTGAGAAACACATAAATGACTTTGAATGTAAATACTACAGAAGAGTCCTTAAAATATCATGGACACAAAAAAAGAACAAATATATCCTTACTGCAAGAACTTAATATTGAAGAAGGCTGGCTATAAAGAGGATTAAATGAAGAAAACTTAAATATTTTGGACACATTAAACGTCATGATAATTTAGATAATTTAGTCTTGGAAGGATACATAATGGGAAAAAGAAAGAGAGGAAGACCAAGGCGATGATGGTTGCAAGACATCATTGATGATCTGCAAATGGATGCATCAGTAGCAGGGCATCTTGCTTACAAGCAAGAAGCCTACAAGAGTAATGTTAGGGAGGCAAAGTTCCGCAAGGGACTTGCAAATGACTGATTCTCACTCACTCACTAACTAACTCACTCACTCACTCACTAACTATATATATATATATACTCACAGAAAAAAGTAAGTGTGCAGTGTTGTCAAGCACACCAATTACATTGTCATGAGTGAAATGAAATCAAATTTGGCACAAAGTTTTGTCAGAGTGTTGTCTACTTCCCCGTGCTGCATGAAGTTGATTGCACTATTCATGGGGAGATAACCACAGCTCCAGTGAAATCATGTGCGTGATCCATGATTGGTTACTGACTACAGATAAAATGAGGGTAAGTGTGTAATTCTGTTCTCAGAGATCTCTTCACGTAATCGTTGAAGAAAGAAGTAGTGGAATTCCAACATAAACATCTTTTTTCATCATGCTAAGATTGAATGAACATCAGCGAGAAATAGCTGTTGGGATGTTAATTGCTGGATCAACAGTAGCAACAGTATCTCAATATTTTAATGTTCACAGAAACACAGTATCATGCCTTCAAAGTCGTTTTAACCAAAATGGTCCCGTTGCTGACCGCCATAGAAGTGGCAGACCACGAGTTACCACCCTTGCACAAGACCGCTACCTCCACCTTATGCACCTTCGTAACAGGTTTCTCCAGGCAACATGGACTGCCTGCAACATTCCAAGTGTAAGACGTGTGTTGGGCAGGACAGCGAGGAACAGACTCAGAGAGGTAAATCTCTTACCTCATAGGCCTGCAGTTAGACCAGTACTGACAGTTCGCCACAGACAAACTCGCTTGAACTGGGCCAGGCACCATGTGGCATGGCCTTATCATCAGTGGAGACAGATCCTATTCACTGATGAGTCCAGATTCTGTCTGCAAGGCCATGATGGGCGTGCTTTAGTGTACAGGCGAAGAGGAGAACGCTTTGCGAATAACTGTGTGCTAGAGGTGGATAGGAGAAGAGGAGGCAGTGTAATGGTTTGGGGAGGAATTTCCTCTGCTGGCCAAACAAACCTAGTCTTCCTCAATGGCAACCTTACAGGTTTACGATATAGGGACGAAATCATTACATGCCACGTAATGCCTTTTCTGGATGCTAATGGACAAGACCTGATACTACAGCAGGATAACGCTCGTCCACATGTCGCACGTGTGGTCAGGGACTACTTTCAACAACATCAGATTACTGTCTTGCCATGGCCAGCAGTTTCACCGGACCTGTCATCTATCTAGCACATTTGGGATGAACTGGACCGCAGGTTGCGAAGACGGCACAATCGTCCTGGAAACCACCAAGAATTAGCCCAAGCATTGCAAAAAGAATGGAGTAACATGTTTCAACAACTGATACAACGTGCCATTGGTTCGATGAAAAGGCGGTGCCAAGCAGTGATAACTGCCAGAGGAGGACATACACGATATTGAAACCTTGATTTTCTGTTCTTGGGGTGGTGAGCCACATTAGGTGAGCTTTTTTTTACTTTTTTGTGACATGTGACTGGCCTGAAAGTTATCATTTTATCTGTTATTGGATAATCAAACATAATTTGTGCCAAATTTTATTTCAGTCATCACCTGAGCACATTCATGGTGCTTTTTAAAGCATTGCACACTTACTTTTTTCTGTGGGTATATATATATATATACATACACACACACATATAATTTATATTATATATTAAGTATAAGTATAAAACAAAAATAATGAAACTTCCCATTAATAAAAAAAGACAAATATATGTAGAAGGGACAGCTGTTGAAGATGTCAACCAATTTGCATACCTTGGCAGCTACATAGACCAGGATAGTGACACCAGAAAGAAAGTTAGAATTGCAAAAACAGCATCGATCTTCAAGAATCTTCAGAACATTTATGCACCTTCATTTGTGCATGTGAAAGCTGGAAAACAACTAAATAAATAGACAAGAAATTAGACTCTTTTGAAAACAAATGCATAAGAAAAATACTCTGCATAAAGTGGAACGAATTCAAGAAAAATGCAGTGATAAGGCAGATGACTGAACAACAGCCTGTCTCATGGGTGATCAGGAAAAGGAGATGGACATATATTGGTCATGTGATGAGAAGAAACAGTCAGAGGATCCCAAAACAAGCTATCAAGTAGAGCATAACAGGACGAAGAAATAGAGGTTGACCACGTGAAACTATAAAGAGGACATTGTTTAGAGAGGTCAGTTTAGTAGACATAAAATCCCTTGATGAGGTAAAAAAACGTGCAGAAAACAGGAAGAGTTTGCAAACTACATTGCGAGCCCTATGTGATGTTTAACATCATGGGAAGGATATAAGATGTTAGCTTCCTTGCAGATGTTGTCAGTGTATGTGAACAAATATCTCATTGAAAATTATTGCTACTGTTAAATGGTATACCATTATTGTCAACAAAAGGGCCATTATAGCATATCTACATCATAGTTTCAGGGAAGCTTTAACTTTTACTAAAACAATGGATAAAATTAGAGTGGCAGTGAGAATGACAGAAGTTTGCATACAACATCTTCGCATGGATGTGTGTGTGTATTTTTGGAGTAATAAAAGTAGATCTGTGACTTAGACACATAGAGCTACTTATCTAGGAAATAATGTGGTTAAGTAGGTATTTTTAGCTTACATCTTACATCCTTTGCATGCTGTTAAACGTCACATAGGGTTCTCTATGTTAGTTTGACAAGTTTTCCTGTTTTCGGCAAGCTTTTTAATCTCATCAAGGGATGTTATGCCAACTAAACTGGCCTCTCTTAACAATGTTCTCTTTAGAGTTTCACATGGTCGACCTCTTTTTCTTCAGCCTCTTATGTTCCTTTTGATAGCTTATATCTATTGTGTTATATTCTATTATATTTTTATATATATTGCTTAGATACTTGCTACACATACTTGATACACATACTTGCTTTTTTGAAATTGCCATAGACTTCATAACAAAAAAATGCTGCACAGGTAAAATGGGCATTGATTGGGTAAATGGGACCCAACTGGAAGATCTTGATTTTGCAGATGACATAACTCTTATCATTGACAATGTGAAATCAGTGCCGGTAAAAACAGATACCCTGTCTTCAATGCCTAGTAAAATAGAACTTGAAATTAACAAAGATAAAACAAAAATAATGAAATTTCTCATTAACCACAAAGGACAAATACACATGAAACTCTAAAGAGAACCAGTTCAGTGGGCATAACATACCTTGTTGAGAAAAAACTCGCCAAAGACAGTAAATCTTGGTGAACTACCATGCGGGCCCTATGTGATGTTTAGTGGCACAGGAAGGATGTAAGAATATATAGTATAATATCTCTACCTCTCTGAACCTTAAGTGCCCAGACTACATGGGGCTTCTGCAAGGGTTTTCCACAAACGCCTGTACTTTGCCTTTTTTTTTCTGCTCTTGCTCATCACCCTCTCTTTTGTACTTCTCCATGTCTCTTTTGGTCTGCCCTTACTTCTGTTCCCCAGTGGTGTCCATCTTAGTGCTATTTTTGGTAGTGAATAGTTTAATATAATAATAATATATAATTATAATAAGTAACAATAATAAAAACAATATATATCATATAATACCATGATATATATATATAACATAATAAATATATGTAATATATGATAGCTTATATCTATTATAATCTATTATATTTTTAGCTAGAGTCTTAAAATTTTTAAACCCAATATAATCATTAAAGACTCTTTAAATTGCTATTTTAATTTTAATCTCTAAAGATTTATGAGTTTCTTATATGCCTTCAGATTATCTAAAGTATATTTACGTGTCCAGTTTTCATAACTTATTAACATATATGTAGCAATTTCGTAAAACTTTTGAAAGAAAAAATTTTTTTTCGTTTGCTACATAGCATCTGGTTGCACTGCCTGAATGGCAAATTGTATCTGGACTTGCCTATATTGCTACTTGCTCAGACACTGCACTTCAGGGTGAAACCATGACACTTTTAGAACTAATGATACTCAGAAGACACTGTGCAGCAGGACAGTTGGATCCGAGAACACTGGTTATGTACACTTGTTATAGGACTATATGTGTTAATGTACATAGTTGTTACAGAGCTGTGTGCTTTTGTGTACAGTGTTGTTACAGAACTGTCAAAATGTTTAATATAACTTCTTCGGAGGAAATGCTTTTAGTAAATGCATGCACTTTTTAAAGCTGATAAAGAGATATGGTTGTCTGCAACCAGTATGGCTGGCTTATCTCTCTCTCTGAACCTTAAGTGCCCAGGGCACATGGGGCTTCCGCAAGGGTTTTCCACAAATGCCTGTCCTTCGCCTTTTTTTCTGCTCTTGCCCAGGTGAGCCCTCTATTGCTCAACATCCTTTCTGTTGTTCTTCTCCATGTCTCTTTTGGTCTACCCTTACTTCTGCTCCCCTGTGGTGTCCATCTTAGTGCTATTTTTGGTAGTGAGTTGTCAGTCATTCGGAGCACATGTCCCAACCATCGCCATCGTCTTTCCTCAATAATTGTTGTCAGTGGTTTCATCTGCATTTCTGCTAATAAGATGTTATTTCTTATGGTGTTTGGCCAAAATATTTTTTTAATTCTTCGTAAACATTTAGTCTGGAAAGAATTCAACTTGTTTTCTATGGTTTTGGTGATTTTCCAGCATTCACTTCCATAGAGTAGTACACTTAGAACATTACTCTTAAATATCCTGATTTTTATATTTATGCTTAGTTTATTTGATTTCCATATATTCTGCAGCATTGCAAAAGCCTGGTTTGCTCTAGTAAGTCTGCTGTTGATGTCCTCTGTGCTGTCTCCATTTTCTACTATTTTACTGCCAAGGTATACAAATTCATTGACCTCCTCCACTAACTTGTTATCTACTCTGAGTACATTTCTGTTGTTCACATTTTGCTTCATTAACTTTGTCTTTCCTACATTGATCTTTAGTCCTATGTTGTTTGCATTCTGAGTTAGCTTGTTTATTTTATCTTGCATATCTTTGTGACTGCTTGATAATAGACAAATGTCGTCCGCAAAGTCAAGGTCCTCCAGCACTGTGTCAAGGGTCCATTGTAATCCTCTGCGTTTGTCTGATGTTGCCTCCTTCATTAACCAGTCTACTGCCAAGATAAATAATGTTGGTGATAGTACACATCCCTGTTTCACTCCTGTTTGTACCCTAAAGCTGCTGGAGGTATGTTCTCCACAGATAACTTTGCACTGAAAACCCTCGTATAGGGCTTTGATTACATTTACTATTTTATGGGGGAGGCCATGCCATCTTAGGATTTTCCACAGTGCATCTCTGTTGACACTGTCAAAGGCTTTCTCAAAATCTATGAATAATGCATATGTTGTACTATGCCACTCATTTGCCTGTTCTAATATTTGTCTAAGTACAAATATGTGGTCTATGCATGATCTTCCTTTCCTAAATCCCGCCTGCTCTTTCCGAAGTTTTTCCTCAAGTGTTGGTACAATTCTGTTGATGATTATTCTGCAAAATACTTTACTGGTGAGTGGCAGTAGGATAATGCCTCTCCAGTTCCCGCAATCTCTGAGGTCACCCTTCTTTGGTAGTTTTACTATAAGACCAGTTTTCCACTCCTCTGGGGCTTTTTCTAAATCCCAAATTTGTTGTAATATCTGGCAAAGTTGTTTTGGTGTTTCTATTTCTTCTGCTTTCAACATCTCAGCAGTCACTTCATCTTCACCTGGTGCCCTGTCTGATTTTAGCTTCTTTATCGCCTCCTTTACTTCATTTATTGTTATTGGTCCTGTATTGATGTTTAGTTCCGTTTTTGCTTCAGGTATGTCTATTGTTTGTGCTCCTTGTGTTCTGTTTAGTAGGGTATTAAAGTGTTCCCTCCATCTTTCAATTTTTTCTCTTTCTCCACTGACCAGTTGTCCATTTTGTGTTCTTACTGCACTTTCACATCTTGTGTTGAAGTTACCTGTCATCTGCTTTGTGATTTTATATATGGTTTTCATGTCATTTGTATATGCTGCTTTCTCTGCTGTTTCTGCTAAGTTGTCATAATATTGACGTTTATCTTGACGGCATGATTCCTTCACTTCTTTGTCTTTTTGTGCATACTTACTTAAAACTTGTTCTTTAAGCCGTTGTGATTTGGTGTTCAGTAATTTTCCCTTGATTTCTTTTCTTTGCTCTATCTTTTCCCATGTGGTTTCGCTTATCCATTCCTCTTTTCTCCTTTTCCGATATCCCAGCACCTCTTTTGCTGTTTCCTGTAGTGTTTTATTGAACTCTAATATGGACATTTCTGCTTCGTCTTGTAGGACACTGAAGCGGTTCTTAAGTACTATTGAGAATTCATTTCTTGTTTGCTGGTCTATCAGTTTTCTTGTATCAAAATGTAACTTTCTGTGTTCTCCGATTTTGGCTTTCCTTAATTTTAGTTTTATTTTGGTTACCAGAAGGTTGTGATCACTTCCTACATCTGCTCCTTTCCTTACTCGCACATCTTGTAGTGACCGTTTCCACTTGTTGTTAATTAGTATGTGATCAATTTGGTTTTCTGTGGTTTTATCTGGTGACCTCCAAGTCACCTTATGGATGTTTTTGTGTTGGAAAATTGTCCCTCCGATGGTCATCATGTTTTCTTCACAGAAACTGCACAGTCTTTCTCCATTTTCATTTATTTCTCCGATTCCTTCTCTTCCCATGATTCTTCTTCTATCTTCATTTCCTTCACCTACTTTTGCATTGAAGTCGCCCAAGATGAGTAGCATATCATGCTTGGGTATTGTTTCTACTGTTGCTTGGAGGCTGTTGTAAAAATCTTCTTTTAATTCCTCTTCAGCTGCTTCTGTTGGTGCATAACAAACTATAATAGACAGCTTCGTGAATCTTGAGTTGAACCGTGCATATAATAATCTCTCATTTATTGGGGTCCATTTCAGCAATGCTCTTGATGCTTCTTTTGTTATAATCAATGCTACTCCTCCTTCATGAAGATCTTCTTTACCTGACCATATTATTGTATCTTCTGTGTGCTGTGTTGTTAATTTCCTTCTGCCTTGTCCTGTCCATCTTGCTTCTTGTATTCCTAGTATGTCTAGTTTATATCTGTGCATTTCCTTGATGGTTTGTGCTAGTTTTCCAGTCTGGTTTAGCGTTCTTACATTCCAGCTGCCTATTTGCATCTTATGTTTCGGTTCCAGGAGGTCTGCAGTCGGGCTGGGGACTTCCAGTGGCTGGCTTTCATCCACAACCTTCATGGGCTCAGTTTCCTGATACGCATTTCTCCTTCCACCTGCATTTGCTTTTTCCCTTGCTTCCGTTTCTGTAGCAGTCTGATAGTTTTTTTACCAGATAGGGTTGCTGGCCCTATGCTGAACCCTCCTTAGTCGCCTTTTACGATCATGCATGGTAGGGTACAGTGGTCCTATTCTTTGCAGATCCCGGGTACCACACGGGGGGGCTGGCTTATATTTAGATTTAATTGTCATTGTATGTTGTATTTATTTATGTATTTATTATCACAGTATATGTGATGTGTAACATTGTATGAGATCTTTAGAACATCACACAGATCTCATCAAGAATGAACCAGTGGTATTAAAGTTTCTTGTTGCATTTTAATCTTATAGACAAACATCTCTAATGCTGTTCATCCAGTAAAGTTTCAGATTTCAGCCCTTCTCACCACCATGTAAAAAATAATCACACTTCTTATGCCACTGGTTTCTGCCATACATTAAGTATGTAATAATACAATACATATAATAATGTAGTACATTTAGTGTTTTCTTACTTACAGGTTTGTGTTTATTTCATAAAATAAAATATTTAATATCTATCAAAATATGGGTTTCAATTTACAGTGGGAAATATCTGTAGCTAAAGAATCATATTTGCAAAATATAAAGCTTATTTGTCATTATAAGCATGTAATACATAATAGAAATAATTAAATTATGCATGAGCTTTAATGATGAATGAAAAACATTGACATTGATCTGACTTTAAACATTTTCTAACAGATCCAAAATTTAAAGAGATGGAAGAAAATTCATCATCATCATCAGGTGCCGTGCCGACTGGCATTGGCTGTTATGCTTCTCCAGAGTACCTGATCCTTCATGCAGGCCATCAGTTCAGTTGGTGATCTCCTCTCACACCATCCCGTCAGACTGTCCATTTCTCTTGGTCTTCCTCTTGATCTTCTTCCTTCTATTTTTCCTGTTGTTATAATATTTTCAATGCCCCCTCTTCTCATTGCATGTCCTATGAAAGTACATTGTCTCTCTCTTATCTTTTTGACAAGGTTTTTTTGTCTCTCCAGCTCTTCTCATACATTCTTCATTAGTTATTTTTTCTGTCCAGGGGATTCGCAACATTCTTCTAATAAACCACATTTCTGCTGCTTCCAATGATTTTTGTGCATACTTGCCTATTGTCCATGATTCACTTCCATATAACAAGATAGGTTCAATACAGCATTTTAGGACTCGTTTTCTAACATTCATTGATAAAGATGTGTTAGCTAATATGTTTCTCATTCTCTGAAATGCAGTCTTAGCTTGGCCTATTCTGTTCCTAATTTCTGTTCTGCATTTCCCATCTGAAGTTATTACTGCTCCAAGAAAATTATGGTTGAATTATCTTTGTGTAATGAAACTTCCCATTAATCAAAATGGAAAAATACACATAGAAGGAACAGATCGATTAAAAAAAAAAGAAGTCAATCAATTTGCATACCTTGGCTGCTACATAGACCAGGATGGTTACACCAGAAAGGAAGTTAGAATTCAAATTGCAAAAGCAGCATTGATCTGGTGGCAAAACTAACAAGTTCAAAATAGCAACATGGAATGTAAGAACTTTATTCCAGGCTGGAAAATTAGAAAATGTAAAGATGGAAATGGAAAGGATGAAGATCAACATATTAGGAATGAGTGAAGTTAGATGGACAGGTGCAGGAAAGATAAACTCAGATAAATATACAATAATATATTCAGGAAGTGAGAAACATGAACGAGGAGTAGGAAGTATATTTGATGAACAAACGGCAAGGACAATTGTAGGATATTTGAACATCTCGGACCAAGTCCTGCTAGCCCAACTGAAAGGACAACCAATAAACATAAATATTATACAAGTGTACGCTCCAACATCTGAAAGTTCTGAAGAAGATGTACATATATTTTATAATGACATAGAGACAGCACTAAAACACACAAAGTCACATGAAGTTACCATAGTCATGGGAGATTTTAATGCCAAAGTTGGTAAAGGAAGAACTTCGGACATCGTTGGTGACTATGGACTGGGGGAGAGGAATGACAGAGGTTATAAATTAATTGAATGGGCAAGAATACATAGCATGGTTGTAGGAAACACCTGGTTTAAACAACATCCTCGAAGACTGGCAACGTGGTGCAGCCCAGACAAAAAGACATTTAACCAGATAGACTACATATTAATCAACAAACGATTCCGCAATGCATTACTGACAACAAAAACCATGCCAGGAGCTGACTGCAATAGTGACCATGATCCACTCTGTGGAAAAGTTAGAATAAAGCTAAAGAAAGCAGGCAGAAAAGTGAGAAACATCAAACTGAATACAGAACTTCTTAAAAATGACCAAGAACTGCGAGAACAATACAAAGTTATTATAACAAATAGATACAATGCAATAGCAAAGATAAATAGTATAGATGAACAATGGGAAATGTTAAGAGATTCTATCCACCAAACTGGTAAGGAGATAATACCACCGAAAAAAGAAGCCCCTAAAAATAAATGGATGACAGACGACATCTTAGGACTGATGGACAAGAGGAGGAGGAGTAAAAATAACGAGGAAAAATATAGCAAGATAAATAAAGAAATAAGACGCAAATGCAGAGAAGCAAAAGAAGTGTGGTTAAATGAACAGTGCAGACAGATAGAGGACGCTCATAATAAAGACAGCAAAAATATGCATAAACGAATTAATGAACTCACAGGCAAGAAAACAAAATATACCACAGGATGGCTGAAATCGAAAGAGGGTAAAATGTTAATGGGAAAAGAAGACATTGTGGACAGGTGGACAGAGTATATCGGTGAGCTATTTGGAGGAGAAAGACCAGAATTAACACCAGATACTGAAAACTATGATGGACCCCCAATACTTGAAGATGAAATCATAGATGCCATCAAACATATGAAGAAAGGAAAAGCGACTGGGCCTGATAATATAACAATAGAAGAAATAGAGGCACTAGAGGAGACAGGAATAAAAATAATAACCAAGTTACTGAATGATATTTACAACAGTGGTTATATTCCCAGTGACCTGATTAAATCCACGTTTATAGCACTACCAAAGAAACCAGGTGCAAAGGAATGTGACGACCACCGGACTATCAGCCTCTCATGTCACATAACGAAGCTACTTCTGAGAATAATTATGAGAAGAACAAGGAAAAAGATAAAAATGGAAATAGCAGATGAACAGTTTGGATTTGTTGAAGGAAAGGGAACACACAATGCCATTTATGCTTTACGAACACTAACAGAAAGAGCTTTAGAAGTACAGAAAGATCTCTACTTATGCTTCATTGATTACACCAAGGCATTTGACAAGGTGAAACATAGTGAAATTATTAAAATGCTTGAAGACATCAATATAGACGACAAAGACTTGAGGATTGTAAAACATCTATACTGGCAGCAAGAAGCAGCAGTTCGAGTTGAAAATAGAATTGGAAAATATCAACCTATAAAACAAGGGGTGCGACAAGGATGTGTACTATCTCCAGACCTTTTTTCTCTGTACAGCGAGAATATTCTAAGAACAATCATCACAGAACCAGGCATAAAAATTGGAGGATACAATATTAACAACCTTCGGTATGCTGACGACACAGTACTGATAGCTGAGAACCAACAAGACCTGCAAAATCTCTTGGATAAATCGCCAAAGAAAGTGAACAGAAAGGCCTTACTTTGAACATCAAAAAGACAGAGACTATGGTTATATCTAAGAAACAGAATCCACCAGCATGCAGTATTAAATTAAACGGAACCATTCTGAAGCAGGTGCAGAAATTCAAATACCTTGGAGCAGTAATAACTTCAGATGGGAAATGCAAAACAGAAATTAGGAACAGAATAGGCCAAGCAAAGACTGCATTTCAGAGAATGAGAAACATATTAGCTAACACATCTTTATCAATGAATGTTAGAAAACGAGTCCTAAAATGCTGTATTGAACCTATCTTGTTATATGGAAGTGAATCATGGACAATAGGCAAGTCTGCACAAAAATCATTGGAAGCAGCAGAAATGTGGTTTATTAGAAGAATGTTGCGAATCCCCTGGACAGCAAAAATAACTAATGAAGAATGTATGAGAAGAGCTGGAGAGACAAAAAAAACCTTGTCAAAAAGATAAGAGAGAGACAATGTACTTTCATAGGACATGCAATGAGAAGAGGGGCATTGAAAATATTATAACAACAGGAAAAATAGAAGGAAGAAGATCAAGAGGAAGACCAAGAGAAATGATACTGGACAGTCTGACGGGTTGGTGTGAGAGGAGATCACCAATTGAACTGGTGGCCTGCATGAAGGATCGGGTACTCTGGAGAAGCATAATAGCCAATGCCAGTCGGCACGGCACCTGATGATGATGATGATGATGAGCATTGATCTTCAAGAATCTTGAGAACATATGACATTCAAAGGTTATAAGCACAAAAAAAAAAGTTAAAAGGGATGGCGACTGCAGTAAAACTGGTTAATATAAATAAGGTAGATAGAGGTGTATGGTGCAGTTTTACAAAGTGAGGGAGGAAGTGAGCAAGGTGAGAAAAAAACGAATATAAAGTATGAGAATGTATAAATGAAAAACATACAACATCCGATATTTCGGCGTGAGTCTTATTCGAGGATACATGCAAAAACAAAATACAAACATATATAACTTATCTGAAGCGTCTTGCTCTCAGTAAAGCGGAAATGTGTGTGGAAGAAGGAGGAGGAGGAAAAAAAAAACCAAAAAACGTTGCCTACAGACAAAAGATTCCCGATATAGCCAATCATAGCGAAGAAGCGGAGAGAGAGAGAGGAGCGAGAGGAGCAGAACAAGTGGGAGAAAGGGGTTGGGGGAAGGCAATAGAAACATGATAGCCGCTAGAGGTGTGGGGGGGGGGGGGGGGAGGAGAGAAAAGAGGACGCGAGAGATAATGAATGAAGAACTTAAACACCTACAGGGAGGTAATGTAAAACTGGTGAATGGGACAAGACCAGTATGTTGGCAGAGAAGGAAATAGGATGGTGATAGGGAGGGGTAGCATAGAGAAAGAAATTAGAGTATAAAAAAGGCCAGTGGAAAAATAAAGAAGTTCTAGAAAGCTGAAGACATTGTTAATTCCAGCTGGGTGGAGACAGCCAGTCTGGAAAATAAGGCGCTGTTCTAGGACCCTCCGAGATCGTACATCTGCGGAACAAGAGCGGATCGCACTAACCGAAATGTCCTGTTTGCCCCTGTGGTTACCAAGGCAAAAATGTTTAGCCACAGGTGTCCAGGCCCTCTTAAAAATATCATTGAGATGCTGGCGAAATCGATCTCCTAACCGTAAGCCAGTTTCCCCTATGTACTTCAAACCACAACGTTTGCACATGATAACATAAATGACATTTCGTGAAGTGCAGGTGAAACCCTCCTGTACTGATAACGTGGATTTAGGGAAAGAGATCTGGCTGGCCTCGACAACAAACGGACAAGTGTTGCATCTACGGCGTCCACAACATCTGGTACCATAAAAAGTGTCATCTGTCTTAAGATGACTACGAATTAAAAGGTCCCTGAGGTTTTTGTCACATCTGTAAGCCACCAATGGGGGTTCCCCAAAAAGTTCACGTGTCTCAGGCTCGGTCTGGAGGAGGTGGAGATGGCGAAACAGTATATTTTTAACTGCCAAGCTATAGGGGTGGTACGTGAGTACTAGTTTCACCCTGTCCGAGCTACAGTGTGGTTTAGGGGTGAGGGTTTGTTGCCGCGATATGTGGCTAATGCAGTTCCAAGACGACGAGAGAATGTGGTCTGGATAGCCGCGTTGACGGAAGAAATCTAGTAATTTGTGGCCTTTATCCTGGAAATCCAAATCCTCCTTACACAAACGTCGCAACCTAAGAAGCTGGGAAAAAGGAATAGAGTCCTTACACGATCTGGGATAGGAGGAAGAGTACAGGAGGTAGCTGTGAGAGTCTGTAGGTTTATAGTGGATAGAAGTAGTAAGCCCGGAGGGGCCGATAGTGACGGCAATGTCAAGAAAGTTAGCGGAAGTAGCAGAGATATGGGAGGTGAAAGAAATGACAGGATTGTATTCTTTAACAAAACTGATAAAGTTGTTAAGGTCTTCCTCTGGCATTGATGTGATCCCAATGCCATCGTCTATGTAGCGTCTATAGAAGGCGGGAAAAGGGCCTCTAAAGGCTCTCAGAATCTTGTGTTCGAAGTGGCCCATGAACAGACACGCATAGCTGGGGCCCATCTTGGTACCCATGGCTACACCACTAATCTGGTCAAAGTAAAGGCCATTGAATTCAAAAGAATTGAGTTGGAGGACAAGTTGTGTAAGGTGCATAATAGTAGAAGTGGGAATAGAGGGATTGCGTCTTTTGTTCAGAAAGAACTTGATGGCCTGAAGTCCCTGGTCATGTGGGATGGATGTGTATAAGGATACTACATCAAGGGTGAAGATACGGTAGGTGTGACCAGGCAGGAGTGTAAGGGTCTCAAAAGTAATGAGAGCATGATTGGTGTCCTTGAGATAAGTGGGCAGACTAGTGACCAGAGGTTGAAAGATGCTGTCAAGAAAATCAGAGATTTGTTCCGTAGGGCAGGAACAAGCAGACACTATGGGCCTTCCTGGGTTTCCTGGTTTGTGAATCTTAGGGAGTAGATAAAAAGATGGTTTCCCTAAGCAGCTGTCGCGGATGTGAAGATGTGTAGCCGAGGGAGAAAGACCAGACTTGGTCTTGTGGATGAGTTCGTTGATCGTGTCTCGAACATGGTGGTTGTTGGCCAGAGTCGGATCTTGAGGGCGAGAGGCATAAAATTTAGTGTTGCTCAGCTGGCCCATGGCCTCCTGGATGTACAATTCTTTCTTCCAACAAACAATAGCTCCGCCCTTGTCTGCACTATTGATCACGATATCTCACCTACGCTGAAGTTGAGAAAGTGCGCGTTGCTCCCCGGGGGTCAGGTTCGAGTGTCGTACATGGGGAAGGCGAAGCTTGCGGATTTCGTAGAGAGTGTGATCAGTGTAGAGGTCCAAGGCACGAGACGCTCCTGCTGAAGGTGTCCAGGTGGATGGTTGTTTGGAGAAATGAGAGAAAGGGTCATCATCGGAGGTGGATTGGGATGATGAAGGTTGGGACGCGTCTTGGAAATGGAACTTTAAACGCAGTCTGCGATGGAAACGGTGGACATCTTGAAGGAGTGAGAACTGGTCAGCAGAAGGACGGAGGGGAACAAACTGTAAACCTTTCCCCAGGACAGACAATTCATCAGCTGAAAGAGGAATATCCAGAGGGATACAAACCACCTTAGTGGGGGCAGAAGCGGTGGCGGGTCTGGGAGAGGCCATAGAGGGACAGATAGCAGAAAGTTTCTGCTTTTTGAGAGAAGAAAGTTGCAGGTAGAATTGTCTGTTGGTAGAGTGAATAATCTCACGGATCAGGCGATAGATGAGGTAATTATCATGTGTAATGTGGTGGAGACAGGCAGAGAGTAGAGCGATCTGACTATCAAGGTCCGAGAGGAGTTTAATGTGTCCCTCCACGACGCAGCGCATGCGTTGAAATGCGCAATTGGTTTCGATAGCACAAAGACGCTGACGGATTCTGGGGTGGAGAGTGCCCATGGCCGGTGAAAACTTAGTAGTAAAACCTTTGGGAACAACCCTCAGGCGAAGACAGTTGTTGAGAAAATTAACGTGAGAAGTGAACCACGTCTACGTGGCAAAAGCGAGGTCAGTGGCGGTACGGGAAAGGAGAGGTGACAAAAGACTGAAAGAGAGAGTAATAAAAGACTTGAGAGATTTGGTGATATGATTTAAAGAAGGCATGGTGACCAGAAGAGATATCGAATGACTGGGGTGTGGAGGGAGAGTAGAGGCTAACCTGACACGCACAGAAGGAATGAAAACGGAGATGAATGAAGAGATGATAACAGGTGAGGGAGATGAAACCTACCAGGAAAGGGTACAGACTCTGAAAATGAACAGTGGGATAGACAGAGTTACAGAGTCTGGAAAGAAATAGAGGGATAGATAACACGGCACAAGTCAACGAAAACGAACAAAAATTTACGCAACAATGTCGCAGTCAAGTAGGAGAATGTAACAGATAAAAGGGATGGCGACTGCAGTAAAACTCTCTCTCTCTCTCTGAACCTTAAGTGCCCAGGGCACATGGGGCTTCCGCAAGGGTTTTCCGCAAATGCCTGTCCTTCGCCTTTTTTTCTGCTCTTGCCCAGGTGAGCCCTCTATTGCTCAACATCCTTTCTGTTGTTCTTCTCCATGTCTCTTTTGGTCTACCCTTACTTCTGCTCCCCTGTGGTGTCCATCTTAGTGCTATTTTTGGTAGTGAGTTGTCAGTCATTCGGAGCACATGTCCCAACCATCGCCAGCATCTTTCCTCAATAATTGTTGTCAGTGGTTTCATCTGCATTTCTGCTAATAAGATGTTATTTCTTATGGTGTTTGGCCAAAATATTTTTCTAATTCTTCGTAAACATTTAGTCTGGAAAGAATTCAACTTGTTTTCTATGGTTTTGGTGATTTTCCAGCATTCACTTCCATAGAGGAGTACACTTAGAACATTACTCTTAAATATCCTGATTTTCATATTTATGCTTAGTTTTTTTGATTTCCATATATTCTGCAGCATTGCAAAAGCCTGGTTTGCTCTAGTAAGTCTGCTGTTGATGTCCTCTGTGCTGTCTCCATTTTCTACTACTCTGCTGCCAAGGTATACAAATTCGTTGACCTCCTCCACTAACTTGTTATCTACTCTGAGTACATTTCTGTTCACATACAACATCCGATATTTCGGCATGAGCCTTATTCGAGGATACATGCAAAAACAAAATACAAACATATATAACTTATCTGAAGCGTCTTGCTCTCAGTAAAGCGGAAATGTGTGTGGAAGAAGGAGGAGGAGGAAAAAAAAACCAAAAAACGTTGCCTACAGACAAAAGATTCCCGATAAAGCCAATCATAGCGAAGAAGCGGAGAGAGAGAGAGAGGAGCGAGAGGAGCAGAACAAGTGGGAGAAAGGGGTTGGGGGAAGGCAATAGAAACATGATAGCCGCTAGAGGTGTCGGGGGGGGGGGGGGGGGGGGAAGGGGAGAGAAAAGAGTATGCGAGATATAATGAATGAAGAACTTAAACACCTACAGGGAGGAAATGTAAAACTGGTGAATGGGACAAGACCAATATGTTGGCAGAGAAGGAAATAGGATGGTGGTAGGGAGGGGTAGCATAGAGAAAGAAATTAGAGTATAAAAAAGGCCAGTGGAAAAATAAAGAAGTTACAGAAAGCTGAAGACATTGTTAATTCCAGCTGGGTGGAGACAGCCAGTCTGGAAAATAAGGCGCTGTTCTAGGACCCTCCGAGATCGTACATCTGCGGAACAAGAGCGGATCGCACTCTTTTGAAAACAAATGCCTCAGGAAAATACTTGGTATAAAGTGGACTGAATTTAAGAACAACACAGAGATAAGACGGATGACTGAACAACTTGTATCATGGGTGGTCAGGAAAAGGAGATGGACATATGTTGGTCACGTGATGAGAGAGAATCCCAAAAGAAGCTATCAAGTGAAACACAACAGGCCAAAGAAAAAGAGCCAGACCACGTGAAACTCTAAAGAGGACATTGTTAAGAGAGGCAAAATTAATAGGCATAAAACCCCTTGATGAGATTGAAAAGCTCGCCGAAAACAGGAAAAATTGGCGAACTACCTTGCGAGCCCAGTGTGACATTTAAAGAACTCAAGGAGCAGCAAATACATTTTCACACATTATATTTCTGTGTTACAACCCTATCCACTTTCATCTGTAGCATTCCATAGATTTTTCAAATAAGAAAGTCCACCACATAAGCATAGGCCAACATATGCTGAGGACTATCTGCATACTGTAAAATAGGAGTTTTTTAACAGCTGCATGTTTTTCATACAGATGCCCATGGAAACCATACTGTTTCATGGTCTGCAAGACATGTGTAAAAAATTCATCATCAGTAAAGATGAACATATTTTTATGACTCTACAAAGACTTGTCACTTTATACTTGATGGTTCTGGCTGACATGATTATGACCTGCAAGGATGGGACACAGTTCAAAATGTGTGATGTACATCTCAGCACAATAGAGTAAGTATTCATATTCACCAATACCAGTCCTCTGTAGCTAAATTACTAAAGACGCACTTCAAAGTGCAGTGCCAACTGGAAGTCACAGGTTCAATCCTGGGACAGGGAAAAAAAAAAGCAACAACTCACAAGACCTCTGGGAGTCATGACCCAGAGGGCCCCCCACCCCCACCCTCCCTCCCCTTAGAGTTTCAGGATTTTAATAGGGCTGAAACACTTGTCTGAGGGGGGGGGGTTACTTCCTCTGATGATCTGAAGGAGTTGTGTTGTTGTTTTGCTCTCTATAATAGAGTTTCCTGCATTCATATTTATGTTAATATATGAAGGTATGTGGATGTGTCAGCAGCAGGCCATCTTGCTCACAACCGAGAGGCCTACAGGAGTGCTGTTAGGGAGGCAGAGTTCCACAAGGGACATGCAAATGAATGAAATGTGGAATAAATCTGTATGCTTGTGTAACTTGGAAATAGGTTCAGGTGTTAAATATGGCCTTAGCAGATAATTTTTATGAGCTTCCTATTATCCACATTCACAGTTATAATCTCGATGGTATTTCAAACATTTCCTCAATTCTGCAATAGTTTTCTGATTCTGTCATGATAGAGTAGATCAGGTTGACTATGGATACATATCTTCACCTTAGTGTTCATGACTTTGACCAAGTAAAAGTGATGTCCTCTAAAGTGCTCCTTTTTTATGTAAGCTGGAAATGGGATAAAGCCAAGCCTGTGTGAACAGTGGATTATCCAACCTGGTGAAATCAAGTTTCTGAATCTCTGAAGTTGTTCTCTTCCTAATATGAGGTTGATTATTGTCATGTTGAGGAACAGGGCCATGCTCTTGATCTATTCATCATTTTTTTTGTCATGATAACTGACAGAATTCCTGATTCACCATCCTTAAACTTTTTAGAAGACAATAAGTATGACTTTTACTGCTGATACTTCAACTTTGAATTCTTTTGATGCATGTGATCCTTTGTGATGAATGAATTGTCTTGATTTATGGCTCAAAATTATGCACTTAACATTCCATCTCCTGTCACAATATTGAAAATATATTACATTTATGTTTGGGGAACAGTAGAAATGAGGCACCTACCATAAGTATTTATTTTGATAACCAAGATTTGTTTTATAACTCACATGAAAGGCTAAATTTGTCTGCAGGTTCTTTCTGAGAAATGCAGCAATTCTGTTAAATGAGTTCAACAAAGAAAATCTGTTAAACTGCTTATGTAGCAGAAAAAGGTCTTCTGCTGTGTAGCTTAGGAAACAAGTTGAGGATGGTCTCTTCATTTTGAGTATGTGCAGTCCAGCATCAAAGAGCACTTATATCTAAACATTCTTCTTCATCAGCTGCTTTCATTCATCATTGAAAGCCAATAGGAGGCACATTCTTTGCAAGACAATCAATCACT
Source organism: Achatina immaculata (assembly GCA_009760885.1). Taxonomy (NCBI): domain Eukaryota; kingdom Metazoa; phylum Mollusca; class Gastropoda; order Stylommatophora; family Achatinidae; genus Lissachatina; species Lissachatina immaculata. The sequence goes on along the minus strand of CM019691.1, from coordinate 82,862,411 downwards.
ACATTTTGTTTCATGAGAATCAGCAGTTTTTTGTCATACATCTCAATGTTCATTTGATTTGTTTCTTTTTGCCCTCACTTGAAGCCCCTTAGTGGAAGAAATCTGAAACTAATACATGTGATGCAGAAAAGTTTATATCAGTCAGTTTGTATCTAAAGAAAAAGAAAAGGTATTACTTTTCAGTGCATCTTCATTGATTCAGCATGATTTTAGAGATGGGCATATGGTACTGTGAAAAGATCTGAGATTTGAATTCAGAAGGATTACATCTTCAAAGATGATTTTTTTTTATGTTAATGGAGGAAAGGAAAAAAATCTCTTGCTCTTTAGAAATTCAGGTGTTCTGAAGCAAGAATAATAAACATCATATGATTTTAAAAAATTAATTTGGTTTAAAAATTTCTGTTAACAGATAATTATTTACCTGCACATGCAATCTGATTTAGATATTGTTCACACTTTCATTTTCAGAGTAAGATCAAGATCACTGTCAACAGAAAAAGACAACACTCTTGATGAAGTTGTCATTGACCTGAGAAACTTTTTAGCAGATGCTGTCAAGACACAGTGTTCTTATATGAGAGACGCAGTTGTAAATTTCATTGATGAAAACAAAGAAAACAGTCAAAAAGCAGGAAGAAAGTTCTACTCAGAAAATTCAGTTGTACAGATTTGTATTGTCCTTGAAATTATGAAAATGGTAAATAAAGCTTTGTTCTTAATCAGTCAAGCTTTAGCAGAAGTATTGGTTGATAAAATAAGTTCATCAACATCTGTCCTTCAATACATGATGACTCTCAGCTGAAGTAATAGTTTTGTATGCATAAATTCTGAGCATGGATCTGGTTCATGGATAACTGCAAACAGTAGCCATCATGTTTTTATAAGTCAGGCTCATCGTCTGTTACAACTTTTGTGAGAAAGTGATGGTCATTTTTGGTCTATTCCTTCAGATCACAACAAAAACCTAGTTTTTCTTTTGCAGTTCTGTGAGCTGACAAGACACTAATTTTCAGCAGCCTGTTTCATAATCTAATCTTTCATTAAAATATATTAGTACAAATTTCAGTTATTTCATAAATATCACTCATGATCTGATAACAGTCTTCAAGGACAGCGTTGCAAACTTTTTTCAACATTTTTTTGGTTAGTTGTTTTCATAGATTGCAGTTGATCTTCAACTGTCATTTTGAAACAGTTAACTCTTTCCGTGCCTCAGGAAGAAACGTGGACGTTCAGGTGGGTGCCGGATTAAAAGCGCGAGTCTTGATATGTGTAGGGGGTATAGTTGTAAAATTGAATGAAACACACTATTTCCATGTACTTCTGTGTACTTATTATGTATCAAAATATAACTAAATGTATGAAGATTTCATAAAAGCAGAGTTTTTAGGAAAAAAGAAGTAATGTGATGTTTTTAGACAATGATTGTGTCCAACTTACCATCGGATAGGTCTAGAGGTACAGTACATACCATCTGAGATGCGTAGATCTACCTGTTGATGTTGTATTGTGATTCAGTGTTGCATTATTGCTAGAATAATGTATGAAATAACCTTCTAACTACTTCTCCAGTCCACTGATATGTCTAGAACTACTTGGGATACATTCAAGAACAGTAGTCTGGTCACAGGGGATGTCCATACCCCTATCTACATCACCAAAAATTGAAATCTCTCGCAGAAAACTTCAATTTTCTCCCTCATAACTAAGCACTCTTCAGCCATTTTGAAAAAGGTCACGGGGCATGCACATTAATGTTTACAATCTAAACGTTACACTGGGTTTTTAATGAAACAAACCAAATGTTGCTAGAGTGACTAAAGGCACCATGTGAGAAACCAGAACTGTCGCTTAAGCGACGAAGGGTCTGGGAAGAGTTAAACCACTCAGACTTATATTTTATCCATGGTTTTGTTCTTGAAAGTTTCCTCAAGCTCTGTGTCACTTTCAGCTATAATTCTTGCCAAAGGTAGACAAAAACATTTCAGTAGCACTCACTGTTCTTGGATATTATCTATTTCATTTTGACAACAAAAAAAAAAATGTCTCCCGTCACACTTGAAAATTTAGAAAAAAAAATCCTGAAAAATGACATGATGTACACAGCACAGTGCCACACTGTAGACCAGTTCAAAAAATACTGTAGGCTTACAGTATGTAGCAGCACAACTTTCAACTACATCCAGTTTGTGCAGGAAATTAAAATTCCTATAACTTTTGGATTCCCCATTGTGTTGACTGATATGTCATAATTTATCTTTCATGATTTGTAGAATATGTTTTTATTTTCAGATGTTCAGTTCACTGAATGATGAGAATTTAAAACTACTCCAACATATCATGCAGTATATTACTAAACAAGCTTCTACTTCCAAGACGAAGCCACCTGTCAGTGTGATATTGTTTATGCGGAGTATAACTCTTTTCCTTACATTTGGGCTGAGTATGTTAATGTAATATACTGTGAAGTCTGACTTTTTCCCTTACATTTGTGCTGAGTAAGTTAATGTATTTATAAGGACAACCTTCCACCTCTCCGCAGCATGTCTCTGACTTATTACAAAAATATATCTGCAGATTATAGCCATTTCAAATTTCTTCTTATTTGTGAATGTGAACATTTTTTATTTGCTTTTTTATGGATTGTAGGCATTGAAAAAGGAATTAAAACCAGGGCTGAAGAATCGGGGAGCCAGTAGTAATATACCATTTATGAAGAGTCAAGGTCAAAGAAAGAGGAGCTAAAGTTGAAGATGTGGCTTACCTACCCCCCCCCCCCCCCCCAATCATAGATAAAATAGTAAAACAAACCAGAGATGTAGAGTTGAGTTGATCAGTTTGGACTCCAGTGCTACTGAGGACACTTTAAAACTTGACTTGTGCTATGTTTGAAGATGAAGAATGATGACTTGGACTTGAGCTGATATTTTTTTGACAAGCAATTCAACAGCTACATTTACTTTCTGCAGAACGACAGACAGTAAGACAGTGCATGCTTCATTGACATCATTGCCTTGTGTTCATTTGGATATATCTGATTCAGATCTGTGGTCTACTGAGTTGTGTTTCATTATGTCTAGTCATTATACATCATTATCATCAGGTGCTGTGCCGATTGGCATTGGCTATTATGCTTCTCTAGAGTACACGATCCTTCATGCAGGCCATTAGATCAGTTGGTGATCTCCCCTCACACCATTTCGTCAGACTGTCCAGTATCATTTCTCTTAGTCTTCCTCTGGCTCTTCTTCCCTCTAATTTTCCTGTTGTTATAATATTTTCAATGCTCCTTCTTCTCATTGCATGTCCTATGAAAGTATTTAGTCTTCCTCTGGCTCTTCTTCCCTCTAATTTTCCTGTTGTTATAATATTTTCAATGCTCCTTCTTCTCATTGCATGTCCTATGAAAGTACATTGTCTCTCTCTTATTTTTTTGACAAGATTTTTTGTATCTCCCACTCTTCTCAAACATTCTTCATTAGTTATTTTTGTTTTTCCAGGGAATTCACAACATTCTTATAATAAACCACATTTCTGCTGCTTCCAGTGACTTGTGTATACTTGCCTATTGTCCATGATTTACTTCCATATAACAAGACAGGTTCAATATAGCATTTTAGGACTCATTTTCTAACATTCATTGATAAGGATGTGTTGTATAATATGTTTTTAATTCTCTGAAATGCAGTCTTTGTTTGACCTATTCTGCTCTTAATTTATGTTTTGCATTTCCCATCTGAAGTTATTACTGCTTCAAGGTATTTGAATTTCTGCACCTGCTTTAGAATAGTTCCATTTAATTTTATTCTGCATTTTGGTGGATTCTGTTTCTTAGATGTAACCATAGTCTCTGTCTTTTTGATGTTCAAAGTAAAGCCTTTCTGTTCATTTTCTTTGGTGACTTTATCCAAGAAATTTTGCAGGTCTTGTTGGTTCTCAGCTATCAGTACTGTGTCATCAGCATACCAAAGGTTGTTAATATTGTATCCTCCTACTTTTATACCAGGTTCTGTAATGATCGTTCTTAGAATATTCTCACTGTACAAAGAATTATACATATAAAATAGTCATTATACAAGATTCTGTTTATTGTAGATGTAGTAATGGCAAGAAAATTGTGCACAGCACATAGTGTGAAATAACCACCTGGCAGCAAACTAAAAGATTTATGTCACTAGCCCCTGGCACATCACTGCCATGCCCATATAATCACCAGTGTTTCATAGAAAGATAGCTTCAGGTTGAGAATGATAATTTAAGTTCAGATTTGTGGAACAGGTTACAGGATATAAGAGGGATGCCTGCATGTGCCTGTCATTCAGTTAGAATGAACTGACAAGGAAACTCAGACACTAAAAATAAGTCTAATGAACATTATATTCCTGACATATTTTATTACTGACATAAAAGTCAGTCATTTAGCATGTCCCTTGTGGAACTTTGCCTCCCTAACAGCTCTCCTGTAGGCCCATTGGTTGTTAGCAAGATGCCCTGCTGCTGATGCATCCATTTGCAGATTATCAATGATGTCTTGCAGCCATCTTCACCTTGGTCTTCCTCTATTTCTTTTTCCCATTATTCTTTTTCCGGAACTGTTCAAACTGACAGGAGAAGGGGCGAAGGCTGAAATCTGGTGCCTGAAAACTAGATGCTTCAGGTAGATAAGAGTCTTGTTTGGTAGCTCATCTAGGACAAGGAAAACTCTGATTTAAAACCCGCTGCTGGAGAGATTCTTCAGCTGCCATGCGTGGGGTGAAACTCCTCCCGGCCAATGAAGAAAAATGCGGTTAGTGTTGCCACGCAGCGCCATCGTGGAAAAGGTGAAAAAAAGAATTAAGTGAAGTAGCCAGTAGCCTCGAGGTTAGGACTACTGAAATCATGGCACCTCTGCTCTAGAGGCCGGCCACGTCCTATATGCACCCAAACTGGGGCAGATTGCCTAAACCGGCATAACCCAGGGGTTAAACTAAGACATTGCTGCCGAGATATTTTGGATGCCGTGCGTGGAGTGAAACTCCTCCCGGCCAGTGAAGAAAATGTGATTAGGGTTGCCAGGCGGCACTGCTGTGAAAAGATGATGGAAAGGATAAAGTGAAATTTAATCGGTATGTCCAGTAGTCTCGCAGTGAGAGCTACTCATACATGGCACCTCTGCTCTAGAGGCTGGCTACGTCTGATATACACCCATATTGGTGAAATATGCCTAAACCGGCTTAACCCAGGGGTGAAACTTGATGACTACTCATGTCACATTACCTCCACTCTAGAAGTCGGTAACATCCTAAACACGCCCATACTGGGATAATACGCATAAACCGGCTTAACCCAGGGGTGAAACTTACTAGTGGTGAGGATTCGTCCTCAGGACAAAAGCTTCATCCTGGTCACAACTAGGAAGGGTAGCGGCCACAACCACAAAATACTGAAGTCGGAGACACTGGACCAGTGCAGTCTAGATAGGCAACCACCTCTCACCCGACAGGGATGTATGCGTTATCCTAATCACGCTGAGGTTTTCCGGTGAGAAAGTCCAAAGCTGGACTGGATGGGCAACCATCTCTCACCCGGCGGGGATATACTGATATCCAAAACGTGTCGAGGTTTTCCGGTGAGAAAATCCAACTCTAGATTAAACTGGTGCAACAAAAACCACGGTGTCACGCAATCCCACTTCTGCGACCCACCAAGAATACAGGCCCAAGCCCTGCAATACTCTGAACCTCTGTGACCCTCTCAGGGATCTCGTGTGGTCCTTCCGGGTACCACAGGAGGACCATGGGACCTATCGAGGACCACAGTAGGATCACGGGTGGGTCTTGGTGGTAGAAGTGAATGAAGAAGAAGAAGCTATAATGAATTTTGCAAGGTTTAATGTAGTTAAATGAATTAATTTTCATTTATTTTCTAATCAGATGAGAAGAAACATCAAAATCTACAAAACATTTCTGACACAGCACTGAACGTTTTTGAATCATTTTACTCCTGGGATGTACCTGAAGAGGTAAATCTCTCTTAAGACTTTTTTTTTTTTTTTTACTTCAAACTGATAAATGCATTTATATTCTTGTGGTTTGTTTTTTATCAATCACTGAGTTTTATGTAAGCATGTGTTCACACTGCATACCACACCACACTAAATCAGATACACTGAATCGCATCACAAACACACACATATGCATTTATTTGGGTACCAAATGAATGATTTGGCTGGAAGTAATGTAAGCTGCAGATAACTTTGATTTCTAATTCAGATAATTAATCCAGACATTTCTGGCTTTTCTAGACCTGGAGATTTATGCAGCTTTTACTCTTCTACAACAATCCGGTGATACAGAAGAAGATCTTTCGACTTGAAGATAACAGTCATAGGTCTGAGAAATTTTACTATGAGAAGAATCAGTTATCTTTTCTCCTGAATCACGTAGAAAGACAGCTGTCACCTTTGCTTTCAGTTGATAGAAGAAAACTAAACAAGAAAGAGGAAGAGGTAAGAAGATAAAAAGATGACTTTTTAGTACTGTTTTATTTTGAAATGAACAGAACTAATATGTAACATAAGTTGTGTGAAATTTTACTTACAGTCAGTTTCATGAATTTTTTTTCTAAATGATTGGTAAATGAAAAAAAAATTGTAAAAACCAAAAGTTCTATTCCATATTGTACAAGCTAAATACAGTGTGATTTGTATGAGTGAGTATGTGTGTATGAAAATACCTAGTATACCCCTGTTCCAAGTTTAGAGTTCAGACTCTGGCTTCGCTGCATTCGGGACAACCCCATATATGCTCCGCTGCATGCCACGGCATCTATCCAAGAGTGTGTTTCCTAATAGTTCTTGTCAAATGTTGGTTGTTTATGATGTGTTTCCTGCCACACAATTTGGAATTCTTGCCAGAACCTTTAATTTGTCCCAGCTCCAACAATCTCTTGCTAAAATTATAAGTATATGCATGTATGAAATAGTACTCTATGTAAATTTGGCCATTACTATTCTTCTGTTAATTTCTCTTTTGCATTTCCCATCATCTGTTATCATGTGTCCTGAAGATACACATTTTTTCATATGCTCTAATGTGCCACAATTTACATTTATGTTACAGTTAGCTTTTGTTGTTCTCTGCTGCTGGTTGCTGTGACCATTGTCTTTCTAAAATTTATTTTAGTCCACATTCTTGGTGTTTTGTTGTTTTTTTTGTGTCACAGCATTCTATAAATCATCTCAGCCAGTCATTTGCTTCTCACTTGCGGAACTTTGCCTCCCTTGGTTGTAAGCAAGATGCCCTGCTACTGACGCATCCATTTTGCAGATTATCAACGATGTCTTGCAACCATCTTCGCATTGGTCTTCCTCTCTTTCTTTTCCATTATGTGCTCTTCCAAGATGGTCTTCTCTAAATTCTCATGATGTTTCATGTGTCCAAAATATTTAAGTTTTCTCTGTTTAATCCTCTTTACTAGCCAGCCTTCTTCAATATTAAGTTCTTGTAGTAAGGATATATTTGTTCTTTTTTTTGTGTCCATGATATTTGAAGATGATTTATTTTCCCATTGCAACATATGCCTGTGAGACCTGGACACTTAACAAAACAGCTGAGAAAACATAAATGCCTTTGAATGTAAATGCTACAGATGAGTTCTTCAAATATCATGGGCACAAAAAAGAACAAATATATCCATACTACAAGAACTTAATATTGAAGAAGGCTGGCTAGTAAAGAGGATTAAAGAGAGAAAACTTAAATATTTTGGACACATTAAACATCATGATAATCTAGAGAAAACCATCTTGGAAGGGTATATAATTGGGAAAAGAAATAGAGGAAGACCAAGGTGAAGATGGCTGCAAAACATCGTTGATGATCTGCAAATGGATGCACCAGCAGCAGGCCATCTTGCTCACAACTGAGAGGCCTACAGGAGTTCTATTTGGGAAGCAAAGTTCCACAAGGGACATGCAAATGAATGAATGAATGATATTTGAAGGACTCTTCTGTAGCATTTACATTCAAAGGCATTTATGTGTTTCTCAGCTGTTTTGTTAAGTGTCCAGGTCTCACAGGCATATGTTGCAATTGGAAAATAAATTATCTAGATGACAGATTTACAGAGAAGATATTCACGGATATTAGTGAGATGTCTAAAATTAGTCATTAATGGTACAACAGGTAACATGATCACACTATGCGTGGTTAGGTGCACCAAATTCAGGCAGCTGAGCTTAAAGATGGGCAGTAGTAGGGCTCATATAAGAAGTTTTAGAAAATAAAGCTTATGCTAGTACAAATCTTTCTTGGCCAAGGTCAGAGATAATCTTCTAAATCTTCATAACATTCAAAATACAACTCCATCCATACACCCATCCATCCATCCACCCACCTACCCATCCATCCATCCATCCATGTCCTTGATCAGCAATCTGTGTCTTGCAAGGCAGCAACAAACTCTCTCCACCTCTGTGGCCAGCCTTTGTATTGTGCCCCAGCTGTGCTGCATGCTCTCATTTCTGCCACTACAGTTTGCCAGAAAGCTTTGAGTCATCCTCCCTTTTGTTTTCCTTCTGGTGTCCAATGCATGGCTGTTTTAGCGATGTTGCTGGGGTCTTTTCAGAGCAAGTAACCAATCCGTTTCCAGCATTTTTTTGCTATTGTGACATGCATATCTTGTAGTTCACATTGAGCAAGTAGGTCTCTATTATTTATTGTTTCTTCTTCTTATATCCTTCCCGTGCCGTTAAATGTCACATAGGGGCTCGCAAGGTAGTTCGCCAATTTTTCCTGTTTTCGGCGAGTCTTTCAACCTCATCAAAGGTATTTATGCCTGTTAATTTGGCCTCTCTTAACAATGTCCTCTTCAGAGTTTCACGCGGTCTGCCTCTTTTTCTTCAGCCTGTTGTGTTCCACTTGATAGCTTCTTTTGGGATTCTCTGATCGTTTCTTCTCATCATGTGACCAATATATGTCCATCTCCTTTTCCTGATCACCCATGAGACTGATTGTTGTTCAGTCATCTGTCTTATTTCTGCATTGTTCTTGAATTCGTTCCACTTGATGCTGAGTTTTTTCCTTAAGCATTTGTTTTCAAAAGAGTCTAATTTCTTGTCTATTTCTTTCGTTGTTTTCAAGCTTTCACATGCATAAATGAGGGTAGATATTACATTTGAATTGAATAGTCTTAACTTGGTTTTTGTGCTTATAACTTTTGAATTCCATATGTTCTCAAGATTCTTGAAGATCGATGTTGTTTTTGCAATTCTAATTCTAACTTCCTTTCTGGTGTCACCATTCTGGTCTATCTAGCTGCCAAGGTATGCAAATAAATTGGTTGACTTCTTCAATATCTACCCCTTATATGTGTATTTTTTCATTTTGATTAACTCTTTGTATACTGGGGGTGTTTCCCTCAAAAGACCAAGGGGGGTAAATTTCACAATGTGGAATGGGATGGTTGTCACATTTAAAAGAATGACAAAGGCATAATCTGATTCATAGTATCATATATTATATGTTATTTTGAAGAAGAAAAAATGTATTTTATTTTTCTAATAAAATTTTTAGCATGTTTTGCTGCTGGACCAAAAAAAAAAAACATACTACTAATCCTTTGAATCAGTGCCATGTGGGTCCGAAAATTCAAAATCTCTACTACTGCATTCTCTTCACCGCAGTGTAGACATTTTTTAATTAAATTCTGAGCATGTAATGCAGAAATACGCTGCTCTGGACGAAATAAACTACCACTGGAAGCCATATTTGTTGATAAACATAAACCTAGTGACGATAAACTTCGACAAAAATTCGTTAAATTAACACACAATGCTCTTAAAAATCAGCTGAAAAACACGCCTCTTTTCGACAAATGGTTTCCAGAAGGAAGTCCAACTGCTGGTTTTAAGTATACTTTGATTATTTTCAAATTTAGAGAGCTACAAACCATCATCACACTGCATGGAGAATGGGGTACTGAGGGGAAAAAAAAACCACGCAGGACGCATCCTAAAATAGCGAAAGAGTTTATGGGAATTTTCATTATTTTTGTTTTGTCCTTGTTAAGCTCAAGTCCTATTTTGCTAGCCAGTGAAGACAAGCTATCTGTTTTTTCTTGCATGGAATTCACATTGTTGCTGATAAGAGTTATGTCATCAGCAAAATCAAGATCTTCTAGTTGGGTCCCATGTACCCAGTCAATACCTGTGTTACCTGTGCAGCATTTTTTCATTATGAGGTCTATTGTAATTCCAAAAAGCAAAGGGAGACAGTATACATCCTTGTTTCACATGTTTCAATCTGAAACCATTCACTCATCCCTTCTTCTGTTTTGACTGCACAAACATATCCATTGTAGAAGTCCTTCATGATGTTGACAATTTTAGATGGTATTCCATATAGACTTAAAATTCTCCATAATGAATCTCTGTATATGCTATCAAATGCCTTTTTAAAGTCTATGAAGTTCAATATTAATGGTTTCTGCTTTTCAATATGTTCTTCAAGTATTATTCTTAGAGTAAAGATCTGGTCAAGACAGCTTCTCCCTTTTCGAAATCCTGCTTGTTCTTCTCTCATTGCAGTATCCACTATATATTCAAAATTACCTTGCAAAATACTTTTGGCACAACTGATATTAAGTTTACTCCTCTCCAGTTGTTACAGTCACTAAGGTTGTCTTTTTTTGGTATTTTAACAATGATTCCTTTTTTCCATTTAGAAGGGACCTTTTCTTCTTTCCAAATCTTATTAAACATTCTCTGTAGTTGTCTCATGTTGTCACTATCGATAGCTTTTAGCATTTTGGGTGTTATTTCATCTTCACCTGCAGCTTTTTGTTAACCATTAAATTCACTGCTGTTTCAATTTCATGCAGTTTAATTTCATCTAAGTTGACATTTAGTTGTGGAGCTGGTAAGTCGGTTTCAAAGTTTAACAATTCTTTTGGGTGTGGTTGATTAAGTATTTCTTGGAAGTGTTCAGCCCATCTTTGCATTTGGTCTTTACTTGAGGATTAATAGGGTTCCAGTTTTGCTAAGGATTGGTCTTTCTTTAGATGTAATAGTGCCTGTTAGCCTCTTTTATATGTTATATAACGTTTGCTGTCTCCTGTTTTTGGTGCTTTCTCAGCCTCTTTCGCCATATTGTCTGTGTAGTCTCTTTTATCCATTCTAGCTGAACTTTTTACTTTCTTATCTATTTCTTTGTATGTTGCTTTTGCCATATCTTTTCAAAGATCTGTTTTTACATTCAGCATGTCTAATTTGACTGCTCGTCTTTCATGTATGTATTTCCATGTGTTTTCTAATATCCATGCTTTTCTATTTGGTTTTTTCAGTCCAGCACTTGCTTTTGCTGCTGTGATTATGGCTGTGCTGTAAGAAAATCCATAATTCATCTAAACCTATCTCCTCTACTTCACTGGGTGTTTTGGAATGATTGGCAGTTCCTGATTGAAATTACTGTTAGTATTCTCTTCTTGTAGGGTGTGGCTATTTATCTTTCTGTGTATTGATTTCTTGTGTTGGTTTTTTAATTTTAGTTTTATTTTCCCTATGCACAGGTTGTGATCACTGTTAACATTTATTGTTTGTGGCCAGTAAATGTCAAAATTGTTCTGAGGCAGGTTGTATCTTAACATCTTACATCCTTCCCGTGCCATTAAATGTCACATAGGGCTCACATGATAGTTCACCAAGTTTTCCTGTTTTTGGCAAGCTTTTCAACCTCATCAAGGGATTTTATGCCCACTAAAATGGCCTCTTTTAACATTGTCCTCTTTAGAGTTTCACATGGTCAACCTCTTTTTCTTCGGTCTGTTGTGTTCCACTTGATAGCTTGTTTTGGGATTCTCTTAGTGTTTCTTCTCATCACATGACTGACATATTTCCATCTCATTTTTCTGATTACCAATGAGACAGGTTGTTGTCTGCTCATCTGCCTAATCTCTGCATTATTCTTGTTGTATGGAATGAGGATAATTTGACCATTTCCATTTCATTTGTTCAGTACTGGGAGGACTTCCATATGCTTCTAAGATTAGTGAAAACTTCTTGCTTTATTTATTCTACTCTTTATGTATTTGTTTTTTCTTCTATATGGTGTTGGTATGCTGCCAAGGTACGTGAAGGTATCTGTTTCTGTTAGGTATTGGTCATTAATTTTAATTCCTGACTTTGATGCAAGTTGAGATTTTATACTGCGTAGCAATTTACAAAGAATGTCTTATGGACCTGTTACTTATCACCATGTGTTTGTGAGCAATGTCAATGAAGTGAGGCAAACTGCTAGTACTGAGTAATACAGAACTATCTGTAGACAGTTTTATAGAAAACTTATTAAAACTTTACATCATACATTGCCTTACTAATACTGCACTGTAGAAAGCAGATGAAATTTTAGAATGTCCAGAGTTTTAATTTTTTCTTTTGCATAATCTTGAAAACTAAATGTGTGAATATTCAAAATGTTAAAATTCAGATTTCTTCTGCAATATGAATATTCAATTTCTGCTCTTATTCAGCCAAATACAAATATGAATGTGAATGTTCGGTACACCTCTGGTATTAATGTATTTTATCTGTTTTTTTTTAATATTCTGTTTGTCTTTTCTGTTTCCAGAAATAATTACAACTGAATAGGCAGATACATCAAATATCTGTCCAGAGCTAAAATGAATGATTAGTAAATTAACGTTATTGTTTCCATAGAAACAACAAAAAGAGGATGTGGTAGATGATTGGAGTGCAGTTAAAGGACAGTTTTGTGGTCTGAATGTTGTGCTTCGTTTACACAGACCAGATCACATCTGCCTCAGAGAGAGGAATGAAACTGGGATAAATGATGTGGAAGACTTGTACTACAATGAAATGAAAGTGCTGCAGAAACTGCACCATGCAAACATTATAAAAATGTTTGCATTTCAAGAAAACCATGTTCCATGTTTTTGTGTTTTGGAAGATTATGAACAGACAAACTTGCAGGTGAGAGAACTGTTTTTGTGAAGTATGCAAAACTTTGTGTAACTATAAAATATGAGGGTGATTGATAAGTTTCCAGCATAAGGTACAATAGATTATTTGTGGACAATTTTTTTTTTTTTATTTCTTAACATAGTCCCCTTGCAAGTTTATGCACTTAGTCCAGTGATCCTGGAGCATATGGATCCCTTCTTTGTAAAAGTCAGCATCTTGTGCCAGTAGAAAGTGGTCTACAGCATGAATGACATCATCATCTGAAGCAAATTTGCAACCATTGAGTTCCTTTTTGAGTTTGGTAAACAGGTAATAGTCTGAAGGGGACAAATCTGGGGAATAAGGAGGATGTTCAAGAAGATGGAAGCTGCATTCATGAATGGCAGCCATTGCCACCGCCGACTTGGGAACTGGAGCATTGTCTTGAAAGATGACTCCTCTCGTCAATTTCCCTCAACACTTTTCCATCAGTTTGACCCGCAGTTGCTTCACAAGATTAGCATAATAGGCCCTGGTGACTGTTCTGCCCTTTTGAAGATAGTCTACCAATACCACACCTTCTGAATACCAAAAGATGGAAGCCATCACTTTGCCTGCAGACAGAACCACCCTTGCTTTCTTTGGAGGTAGGGATCCATGATGTTTCCACTGCTTTGACTGTTGTTTGGTTTCTGGTTGAAAACAATGAACCCAAGTCTCATCCATAGTCACAAATTGCTGAAGAAACTTTTCAGGACCTGCAGAAAAATGGCCAAGATTGTCTCTTGACATGTTGAGACGCTGTTGTTTGTGATCAACTCCAAGAAGTTTTTGGACCCATCGAGCAGAGAGCTTTGTCATTTGAAGATCTTTGTGAATATGGGCATGAACACATTCCTGGGAGATGCCTAACTCAATAGCAATGTACCGCTCAGTTAGTCGTCCATCCTCCATTATCATGTCATGGAATCTGCCAGTGGTTTCGTCGGTAGTTACCATTCTTGGTCTTCCTGGATGGGGATCATCTTCCAGACTCTCCCTTCCATGTTTGAATTGAGCTGCCCATTTCTTCACTATGCTGTAAGAAGGAGCACTCTCCCCTAGAGTCTCTACCATATCCTCATGGATCTCCTTCAATAATAAGCTCTTGATGCAGAGGTAGCGAATGACTGCTCAGTGAGAAATTTTATCCATTTTCTCTGTTTCTGCCACCCCTTACCACTTCAGGAGCCTGTTAAAAAAAATTGGTTACAGTTAATTTCTTGAAACTTGGTGTTAATCATGCATTAACCTGTTCTACAAATGCACCTAATATCAACTGTGTGTTTCAAGTATTTGTACCTTATGCTAAGAACTTATCAATCACCCTCATATGTTGTACAATCTTTAAAATTAAACTCTTACAGCCAGTGATCATGTTAACCAGCAGTGACTGGTAAATTACCAATAAAAAAAAAAAAAACAAGAAAAACCAGAACTTGTGGAGGCATTTGGTTAGTGTAACCAGGTTATATTATAAAAAACCTAATAAAAAGCAATCAGCAAAATTGGGTGGAGGATAACTGGACCTGTAGAATGATGATGCACATGGAGTTTTGAATTTGGTTCAGCATGTGAGCATTTTGTAATGATCACAGTGCAAATGAGAAAAAAAAAGTACACACAAACATTTACTTTTCACTGATGTTTGTAAAGTGTGGTTAATTTTACATTAAAAAAAAAGAAAAAAAAAGTAAAATAGTGAAGCATGATTTGATAAGGTAATGATGGTTTAGCAGTGGTTTCCCTTTGCCGTCTACTTGTTTTGTATACAGTTTTCTCTGCTAGCCTTTGTTTCAAGAGACTGACCCCAAAGGGGGGGGGGGGGGGCCACCTGTTTTGGTCTGCTGTTGTTTATTCACAGCTGTATCTGGAGGCCATTCCACTATCTGCAATCTGGTGGACGCACCTGGTGGGAGGACATGTCATAGAAGACAGAAGTTGGAGAATCTAGTAATTACTAGAAAATTCAAGAGAAAAAGGAAGAGAAGAAAGCCAAGGGAAAAATGCTTCAGTGGATTGACCAAATGGCATGGAAAAAGAAAAGCAACTGAATTAACTGAAAATACCAAGGACCTCACAAAATGAGGAAACCAATTCTATCTGTCAAGGCACATAATAATAATAATAAACTACCGAATGTTGTATTGAAAAAAAAACTGGTATTTCGGAAACGAAAGATAGGTAAAACTACTGGTTTAAAAAAATCCTAGCACGATTACTGCTTAGAACCAAACTGTCAGATCTTTGTTCAGTTAGTTCGCTTACAAATTGTAAGTGAAAGTAAGGATTTGAAAACTCTGCAGTTGTTCATAAATTGTTATAAACATCAGATATGAGTATTTTTCACAGTTAATATTGTAGGTCATATGAGTTTAGTTCCATCAAAGATCATTTTAGATTTTTTTTTCCAGCCAGCATACAAGACTTGTGTGAGATATGTAATAACTGGGGCACTGAAGTGTACATAATTTAATGGAATCAGCACATGTATTTGTGAAATGTGAATCATGAGAGCAAAATGAGGGGCTGTGTCATTATACTGATAGATATGTCTAATACTATGCAGAATGTTAAAAAAATAACAAGACATAACTCTTCTGTGAACTCTTTTATCAGTTAATGTCTTTTCATCAGTTTTCAAATGATGTCTAACTATTCAAGCCAGTAAATCATAGCTGTTCAAAGCCGTATCAGATTTTTTGATGGTGCATCTGGAAACATAGCCAGTGTATTACTTTAACCTTACCTACCTATATGGACAGGGATCAGTGCATTCTTCCTGGTGTAGTCTACAGGGACATTTGACTTTTTAGGTCTGCTCTAGGAATCAAATAAAGTCGGTACAGCTCACTCCCCTTCAAACTCAATATTCTTGTTCTTCATCTCCAGACACAGCTGCAAGGAGATCATCAAATCAGTCAATACAATCAGTTATTAAAGTTTTTTTTTAGATCTTTATCATTATTGTTAAACAAAAATTTGTGTAAGATTTTGATTTGTAATTTTTTTCTTATAATCTTGTACAGACTGCATTGAAACACAAAAGAGAAAACAAAGATTTTTTCACACAAAATTCACTGCTCAAATTTTTGCTTGATGCTGTGACTGCTCTGGATTATTGCCACTCTCATTGTCATGTACATTGCAACCTAACATCTGAGAGTCTTTTTACTCTGAAAAATGACACTATGGCCAAACTGTGCGGCTTCCACTTGTGTTTTGAGCTTGTAGATGGACAAGGAGAGATGGATAGTAAGCTTGTTATGCCTAAAATTAAAGCGTATGCTCTTGAAGCTTAATTTTTGCTCACCTCATTGCTAAGATATGCTGTGCTTTGTAAGACATGATATATGCTGTTTAATAAATAATCCTGTGTGCTCTGTGTAATTGTCAGTAATGAGTAACTGTTAATCTTTGAAAGGAAAGGAAAAAATACTTGTTCTAAATTTCATAAATTGACTGTTTAGTGTTAGATATGATGTTAAGCACATCCATCGAGCGAAATGAAAATTAATCTTACAAATATTGCTTATTTTTCTGGGTGCTTTCAAAGGTTCAAAGGATGACTTTGTCATCATTGCATTCAGAACGAGCCCATATATGCTTTGGCGCAAGCTGCAGCATCCGTCAAAGAGTATGTTTGCTGATAGTACCCATCAAGTGTTGGCTCTTTACAATGCGTTTTTTGCCATACAGTTCAGATTTCCTACCAGCACCCTTAATTTGTCCTAGCTCAAGCGATCGCACCACAGTTACATTGTTCTTCCATTCCCAGTCTTTACAATATGGCTTAGTTATCTGCCTTAGATATGGTGACCATATACTGAGGGAAAATAATTTTCTTAAAAAGTCTTTTTACAATTTAGTCAACATGTATTATAATCATAGGAGAGTCATTCAGATATTTAAATAAAATTGATGACTACTAAGTTTGTTTCAGATCAAAGCACTGAAATTATTTGTACCTGAAACATTCATATATGGCATATATAATATCAATATACAGTTTTGTAAAGCTTTGATTATTGCATGAATATCAAATTAATGATCACAGATCTTTTAATTGATATTGATGTTATGACTAGATACTCAGTTAAAAATATTTTGATCATATCAGGCGACATAATGAAAACCATAATAAATGGAAAAAAAGAGCAAGGAAGCAACAATAATCTTGGATGGACAACATAAAATAATAGATGGAATCAGTTTGTAAAAACAAGGGACAGTGAGTTAGAGGGTCAGTACAGTCAACCTTCGCTAGGTAGATAAGACAGGATTATGGTGATGGTGATGTTATAAAGCATGTCAGTATATTTAGCAAATTTCTGTCATGGGGTATGCATGTGTGATAGGGAGGGAAAAAGAGAATAGACATGTTTGGTTATGTCAGGAGAGAATATGATAGTTTGTTTAGGGTATATGTTTGAGATTTCTTGTGAAATAATGATGCTGCCCAATTGTCTCCAGAAAAACATGCCAAAGCTATGCCCACTCGCTGGGCAGCACCAGAATCTGTGCGTGATAATAAATACACTTTTAAATCAGACGTATGGATGTTTGGACATCTGATATTTGAGGTGTTATCCCATGGACAACTGCCATATTATCTCCAGATTACAGATGAAAATTTTGATAAGCTGTTAAAAAAGGTTAGAATTTCATGATTGAGTATGTTTGTGGAGAAAATTTAAGTTCATATACATATTGTTCTAAGATCTAGTACACTGGTCTGAGTTGAAAGCAAAATGTCAGTACTTTGGTCAGTGACAAATGATGTACTGTAGCATGTGATAATGTTGTAAGTGTTCACTAGATGATACTGTGTCTTTTTTTACTATTACATTTGTTCATGACATAGCATAACAGTTCTTTCCCATGACACTGCATAATTTATTTACAATAAGAAATGTAACAGTCAGCCACCCATAGCTCATTGCCTGTGTCATGACTGGTAGATCATGGCTGAACAAGACCTTTCCCCACTTCTCTGTTGGTGCCCCCAGTAACGGGCTTAGCCTGGCTAATGAGTTAGGGATCACTGTAGTCCCCACAGTGGTATTGTATCTTCCTTCTTCTTTACGTAGACTTCAGGTTTGCAAAAAATAGCCATTGTTAAACAAATCCCCACTCAGTACAATACTATGCCCCAACACAAACTGCTCTGGCCACAAAGAACATCCTGCTCACAGTTCCAAGGAGATGGAACAACATTTATATTAAAAATTGAAATTTACAGATAGTCTAAAGCAGAGTTTCTCAAAGTACGATATCTGTATAAAGGCTGCAATGACAAAAACTACAAAAGTAATTATTCATGGTTAAGAAATGTTTAAAAAAAACCCTGTAAAATCAGACATACTGATGTTTAGCAGATGGAGAGGTCAAGATGAAAGCCAAAGTTTCAGGGACATGTGAGAGAAAGAGCACCTGGAAGATTGATTGACTTCGGGAGATGTCATCACTGCAGTCAGGACATTCCCATATCTGCTCTGCTGCCAGTTTCAATAACAAACATAAAGTGTGTATACTGATTGTCCCTGCTGCATGTTGATTGGAGGCTTGTCACACTTCCATGTACAGAGGAAGCTTATTCTTTCCACACTTTGCTTCATCCCCAGATCCTTCATTTTCCATCTATTCAATCAGGGACTTGCATGCTGCTTGCGGAACTTTGCCTCCCTAACAGCTCTCCTGTAGGCCTCTCGGTTGTAAGCAAGATGCCCTGCTGCTGATGCGTATATCTGCAGATTATCAACAATGTTTTGCAGCCATCTTCACCTTGGTGTTCCTCTTTCTTTTTCCCAATATGTACCCTTCCAAGATGGTCTTCTCTAAATTCTCATGATGTATCTGTTTAATCCTCTTTGCTAGCCAACCTTCTTCAGTATTAAGTTCTTGTAGTATGGATATATTTGTTCTTTTTTGTGAAAAAACATATGCCTGTGAGACCTGGACACTTAACAAAACAGCTGTGAAACATATAAATGCCTTTGAATCCCTACAAAATTTGTCCATAACACCTTCACAATATTTGACTTGTCCAGTCTCAGCACATCGTGTGTAAGGGCCTTTCTAGCCAACTGTACAACCTGGTTGCTGCCATGAATTCATGCATGCCAGGGACAGTAGGGTCCATATGGGGCCTGCAACTTGAGAGTTTGAGAGTTTGCAAGGAGACTGGCCCACTCCCTTTGAAACATGCCCCTGTGCATCTTATAAAGCTTTCTTTGAGAGTCCATCACTATAAGTGATTTCAGCAGTTTGATTTCCATCCTCTTACCACAGCCAGAAGAAAACTTATCTGATATCAGATACACAAAAAGTGTAACAGATGAAAACAATCAAGATCCAAGAACAAGTGAGAGAAAGAGTACCCTTCAAAGAAATTATCTAATAATGCCTTTGTGTATAGTTTTTGATAATATGAATACTGTAAATTTTAAAATATAATTGCCTTTCTACGAGTGTATTACATAAGCACAAAAAACTTGAATGTTCTCAATGTCTGCATCTGTCATTATTGTGTTTTGCCTTTATATCACATTTAGCCTATATCATTTGCATACTTACCATTCAGTCATTCCTTGTCATAGTCCAGTCTCAGGAACTGAAACAAGATTTTTTGCAGCTGGTGTTTTGACTCCAGCATTATAATGCCAGGATATTTTAATCCTGGACACCCAGAAGTTTAAATACTGGGACATTTATTTGATTAAATATTGTTTTATAATGTTTGCTTGCATCAAATAGATCTGGACAAAGTTCTGTCTGTAGATTATGAGCAAGCAGGTTTTACCTCTCACAATCTTACAAGCACATATTCACAGATGTGGGCTTTTGAGTTGAGTGATTAAAGATTGAGAGATATTTACTGCAAAAGGTTGTTCATTTTTAAAATGTATAGTTTTAAGATGTTTATTTTGTGAAATGGCAGTTTAAAAAGAGTGACTTTCACTGCTGAAATATGGACACTTTATGAGTGAGTAGAAATTTCATTGAAACAGTCCATAGAAAACTACAGATGAAACTGATATGGATCATTCTTCCATATGAGAACTGTTTAGAAAAATGAAGGCTCTGACATGGTTTTCTGTTTTCTCCCCCACAAGAGAGAATCATATTTTGACTGATGAAAGAATTTTAAAAAACAGCATATTTGACCATACGGCTCAATGTATGTGCAAGTTATGAGAACAGGAATATGTATAATAAAGTGGGGTTTTAATTGTTGCATGATTTTAACCGTAAAATTTTTTAAAGTAGAACTAGGAGTCATAACAGCTGAGAGTTAACAGTAATGAAGCATAATTTAAGAAACATTTATTAGACAATAATTATATAGTTATATTTATTTATATATAAGTCTTTCAGATGGCAAAGTGTCTTGGGATCAAGATGTGCTAGCATTAAGATGTTTGGTATCAAAATGCTGGTGAAAAAAAAGCTGACACCAAAATAGTGATATCAGAAAGTCACATACCACTGAAGAACTGATATTATGACCTTGTCATCACATACCTCTTCTCATACTATTTCATCATGTCATATTTCTTGATTACAGTTTTTTTCTTCTGCCTTTGCTTAGATTACTGAAGACAAAATTCGTCTCACTGAAGAACCTTGTTTTAGACCAGAACATTACAGACTGATTTGTATGTGCACTGAACCACAATCAGCAAGCCGCCCCACTCTCTTGGAAGTTAAAAAACAGCTTCAACAATTCTATGAGGGTAGGTTTACTGAAACTAGTTGAAATGTTTTTGTGCATCCTTGAAATATAAAATGCTAACAGAAGCACAGTGAAAATGTCTGTTGAACAAAACTGGAAAGGACATATGACTGAGTGAATTTCTAAGAAGAATACAAAAAAGAAAGAGCATGAGAGGCAAAACAGACATGTAGGGGTGTATTTGGATGATAGAAAAAGAATACACTGAATGAGTAATAAATAATAACTAGGAAAATTTACATTTCAAATTTTATTTGAGATGCAGTAATAGTTTCACTTTTTAAGCTCTGAATTATTTTCTAGCCCTCTCCTGATGATGAGTTTACTATCTGACTGTTCAGTTTTTAAGTTATGTTTGTTCTCAGCTACTAGTTACAGAAGTTGCAAAAGGGAGAGATTACAGATTAATATGAGGTGGTTTGTCTTTTGTATCATGCCATTTACTGCTTTTAACCTATTACGATAGCAGAGCAATAACAGCAGTTCATTGATCTTGTTCCTAGAGTCTCTCAGCACCCCAGTATCAGATGTAAACTACACTGACATTTTTAATCAAACATCCACAGAAAAAAGAAATGAGAAGGTAAGAAGCAAATATTTCTGTTTCTCATTGCTTGTAAAATTAAATTGCACAAGAACCAAGAAACATTTGTATAATCTAGACTAACCAGTGCTGGAATAATAATTTTTGCTTTTCAAATAGTTCCTTTTGGTTTTTCCCTAGTGCATTTAAATGCTCTGTTTTTAAGTTCTTTTCCTGGCTTATTTATGATTTTGCATAAATTTTCTTTTAAACATGAAGTTTCAAGTGAAATTTACACAACCGCAGTTTGTGCTTTCATTGTAAACATTTTGTAAGAATCCACAGCATGAAAAATTAATATATAATCAGCTAAACTAGGTGAAAATTTTTTATTTTCTTTGATTTTCACAGGGAATACCAGATATTGGTGGTGAGTAAAACGTGACTATTTCTGTGTTATTCACTACTCACATCTGAAATACAGATGTGTGTGTGGGTGTAAAAAGGAATAACATACAGAGATTGTTAATTTTCATTCTGTAATGTTTGTATATGGAAGGTCAAACAGGAAAAAGATCTGGTGGTGAGGCCACCAGGCCAGATAGATCTAATTTTAACACCAGGGAAGAGTGTGAGGCAGAGGTCAGTACTAGTAATTGTGATGACGGACAAAATCCTGACGGTGTTACCAAGGAAAACCCCTGCATCAAACTAAAAAAGAAAAATAAGAGTAGGAACATGGAATGTAAGAAATATGTATGAGGGGAAGTATCAAATAATAAGTGACAAGATGAAAAGAACGGGGATATACATTTTGGGAATCTGCAAACATCGATGGAAAGGATCAGGACATTTCAAGAGCGAGAATGATAATATCTTTATATACTCTGGTGGAGAATTAGGAGGAAAGAATGGAGTGGCTTTTTACTTGGACAAATCAACATCAAAAGCATTACTAGGTTACAATCCAGCAAGTGATAGAATCCTCACAATCAGACTTAAGGGCACTCCTAGAAATGTAACAGTCATCGAGATATATGCACCTGCATCAGCAGCAGAAGAAGAGGAAGTGGAAGACTTTTATTTAAAAAATGACATTAGACTAGGTACGAAAAAATTGTATTAATAATGGGGGATTTATGCAAAGATTAGTACAGAAAGAGCAGAAGATGAAGGACATGTTGTAGGGAAATTTAGCATAGGTCATAGAAATGAAGCAGGTGACAGTCTAATGGCTTTTTGCATGGAAAATCAGCTGATTGCTAACACACTTTTTAAACAACATCCAAGAAGACTTTACACATGGACATAACCTGATGGGAAAACCAAGAATCAAATAGATTACATTTTAGTGCAAAGAAGGTAGAGATCAAGTAAAAACTTTACCAGGTGCTGATTGTGACACAGACCATGAGCTATTAAAAGCAGACATAAAGAAAAAGATAAAAAAGACAGTTATGGGATCAAGACCACTCTGCTTTGATCTTACAAAAATACCAGAACAATACGGTATAGAAGTGAAGAACCATTTTGGAATCCTGATGGCTGTACAGGAGGAGATGACACCAGATGATTTTGCTACACAGGCCAGAGATATCTTAATAACAATAGCTAAAGACATGGTTCCAGTAAAGAAAACACAAAAGAATGGATGGATTACAGCAGGCACACTAGAACTGATAAAACAACGTAGAGAAATGAAGATGCAATGGAAAGTGACAAATAACAACAAAGAGGAATATAAATCTTTAACAAAAGAAGTACGAAGAAACATGAGAAAGGACAAAAAGCAGTACATAAAGATTGTTGTAAAAAAATAGAAGAACATCAGAAGTGTGGAAGAGATAGTGAAATGTTTAAAGAAATGAAGAATTGACGAGAAATATCACACCTAAGCTAAATGTAATTTGTGATGAAATGGGGAATACCTTGACAGAGACAGAGTAAATTCTAGAAAGATGGAAGGAATATTGCAGAGGAATGTATGAAACGACCAACTGTGAAAGCAGAAATCAACAGTGTGAATTATTATTGGAGGAGAAAGAACCCAAACTGACAATAGAAGAAGTTTTATGGGCAGTGGGGAATCTGAAGAATGGTAGATCACCATGATGTGATGAGATAACAGCTGAATTTGTTGAAGCGGGAGGAGGGGAGTGTGCAACAGTCTATCATGCACTATGTGGAAAGATATGGTATTCAGGTGTTTGGCCAAGGGAGTGGAAAAGAACTATATTCGTGCCACTGCTGGAGAGGGGTAACCTGAAGTTGTGCACAGACTGCGGAACTGTTGTCCTGATTGGTCATGCCAGTAAGGTTCTGTTAAGGATCATAACGGGTAGACTTCGTAAGAGAGTAGAAGAATAAGTCAATATGGTCCAAGCTGGTTTCAGGCAAAGAAGAGGATCAAGAGATCATATATTGCAAGACATCGTTAATGATTTGCAAATGGTTGCATCAGCAGCAGGCCATCTTGCTCACAATTGAGAAGCCTACAGGAGTGCTGTTAGGGAGGCAAAGTTCCGCAAAGGATATCCAAATGACTGACTGAATGTTTGTATCTGTGTTAAGGGAAAATAAGACGAAAACTAAAAAGTCAACACAAGAAAGCAGTACTCATAAACAGCCACAGCCTACAGAAGAAAATACTAACGGTAATTTCAGTCTGGAACCTACCAAACAGTTCACAGCACTCGGTGAGGTTGAGGAGACAGATAAATGGATTTATGGAATTTTTACAGCACAGCCGTAATCACAGCAGCAAAAGCAAGTGCTGGACTGTAAAAAACAAGCAGAAAAGCATGGATATCAGATGCATTCATTCATTCATTTGCATGTCCCTTGCGGAACTTTACCTCCTGTACAACACTCCTTGTAGGCCTCTCGGTTGTGAGCAAGATGGCCTGCTGCTGATGCAACCATTTGCAAATCATTAAAGATGTCTTGCAGCCATCTTCGCCTTGGTCTTCCTCTCTTTCTTTTTCCCATTATGTACTCTTCCAAGATGGTCTTCTCCAAATTATCATGATGTTTAATGTGTCCAAAATATTTAAGTTTTCTTTGTTTAATCTTCTTTACTAGCCAGCCTTCTTCAATATTAAGTTCTTGTAGTATGGATATATTTGTTATTTTTTGTGTCCATGATATTTGAAGAACTCTTCTGTAGTATTTACTTATAATGGATATCAGATAATACATGGAAATACATACATGAAAGACGAGCAGCCAGATTAGCCATATTGAATGTAAAGAGAGATCTTGGAAAAGTTTCGACAAAAGCAACATGCAAAGAACTAGACAATAAAGTAAAAAGTTCACCCAGAAGAGACAAAAGAGAATATATGGACAATATGGCAAAAGAAGCAGAAAGCAGAGCAAAAACACAAGACTGCAAAACTATATAACATACAGAAGAAGCTAACAGGTGCTATTACCTGCAGAGAAAGATCAGTCTTTAGCAAAACAGGCAACCTATTAACATCAGGTAAAGATCAAAAGCAAAGATGGGCCAAACACTTCCAAGAAATACTTAGCTGACTACACCCAAATGAATTAATAAATCTTGAAACCAATTTACCAGTTCCACAACTAAATGTCAACCTAGATGAAGTTACACTGAATGAAACTGAAACAACAAAGCTACAGGTGAAGATGAAATAACAGTCAAAATGTTAAAAGCTATTAACAGTGACAACATAAGCCAACTACAGAGAATGTTTAATAACATTTGGAAAGAAGAAAAAGTCCCTTCTAAATGGATCTTCTTCTTCTTCTTCGTTCGCATTGTCTATCTATATCTGCAGTCCCGTCTCCTGGACAAATTTCACTGTTTTTTGTAATTCATGTATGGAACCATAGAGCTTATCTTCTTTAGTGGTTTCACTGGGCCAGTAATTATTTCTCAGTGTCTCATAGTTGGTGCAGTTTTGGAGGATATGTTCCACAGTTTGGGGCACCTGGGGACATGTACATAGATTAGTAGCAGCAACCTTAAACTTTGTATACATATGACTTCGGAGTTGGCTGTGTCCTGTTCGGAGACGGAAGATGGTGACTTGCTCCTTTCTGTTTAGCATGTAATAGTCATCATGTGGTGGTGTTTGTGGCTTCCTGTAGGTTTTTATCATGCTTTTCTTCTGATTATAGGTGACTGGTATGTCTGGTTGCTCCATTTCAGTGCCCTCTTTGGCCAGATGGTCAGTTTTCTCATTGCCTGGTATCCCACAGTGGAGGGAATCCATTGCAAAGTGACTCCATGTTGTAAGCCAATTTTTGACAAGGCATCCTTAAGGTCTGGTAGTTTGTTGCACTGAAGAGCTTCCAGTACTGATCTTGCATCTATGAGAATTACTACAGGACATGTATCAGTTCTGGAGTCTGATAGTTTTTCAACTGCAGCAATAATTGCCCTAACTTCTGCATCAAAGTTGTTGCAGTATTTACCAGTGGGTATGGAAATCTTGTCAGTGGTGTTGTTAGGATATTCAGTATGTGCTCCTGCCCCTCCATTCTTTATGGCATTATGTGCAGATCTGTGTGTATACACACATATCCAGGTGTCACATGGATATTTGTCATCTAGCAAACTAAGTGTGGCTGTTGATCTTACAAGACTGCTCTGCATCTCACCATTCTGCACACCTTTCACATCAGTCTGAATAGTTATTTGTGTATAATCTGCTTCTTTCCATGGTGTATGTTCTGGTACAGATGATAATGCAGCAACTATAGTTGGAAGGTCAGGTATCAGCTTACGCATTCGCTTGGCCTGATGAATGAAGCTGCTTCTTTTAAGCCGTCTTAGTGCCAAGTTATTGAATCTCTCCTTCAGGGGATGGCTTACAGAGCTGAGGAATTTCTCTCCCAAGGTCATGACCTTTGTGTCTCTACATTCCTTTAGCACTTGAACACCAACTATTTTCTGCATTTCTACTATTGGTGTGGACCTCACGGCACCTGTGATAATCCGTAGTGACTGATTTTGAACCTTGTCTAGATTATGAAACTTAGTGTTTGATGCTGTGCACCAAGATGTTGAGCCATATTCTAAATGTGGTAGAATGCTTTGCTGATATACATTCTTGAGGATTCTTTCACTAGCTCCCCATGTGGTTCCACTCAATTTTCTTAATATGGCTAGTTTTCTTCTGGCTTTTGCTTCTGCACTGTTGATGTGTTGCTTCCAGGTCAGTTTTGAGTCAAGAGTCACTCCTAAGTAAGTAGGTTGGTTGTCCATCCTTAAGGATATTTCATTTACAAAGATCTTTACCTGCTTTCTGTTTAGATGAGAGAGTGAACAGAGTGGTACTTGATTTCTCTGTGTTTATACTTATACACCATTTGTTTGTCCATGATGTCTTTGGAGTCTCTGTGTAGCAACTGTTGCATATTCACCTGTACACCACATGACCAGATCATCTGCATACAATGCCTCTTTGATCCATAGGGAAGTTCCTTGACCAGGTCATTAATAAATACAAGGAATAGTGTAGGCGAAAGGACTCCTCCTTGTGGTACACCGTGTCACAGAAGTACTTTCTGGCTTTTGTGTCCATCCATTACTACTCTAGCTCTTCTATTGTGTAAATAGGACTTTATCCAGTTGTACAGTCTTCCATTCACATTGCAGTTTCTTAGTTTCCACAGCAGACCTTTTTTCCATACTTTATCAAACGCTTTCTTCAGGTCTATCCACGCTGCTAGTACAAGGTTTTTCTCTTGGAATGCATCCTCAATCTCTTGAGAGAAATAGGTCACTTGATCTTCTGTACTGTAGTACTGCCTAAATCCTGCTTGTTGTGGAACGAGAAGGTTTTCACTTTCTAGGTACCATTTTAGCCTCAGGTCAATGATGCGTTCCATCGTTTTGCATAGGCAGCTAGTGAGACTGACTGGCCTGTAGCTGGAGGCAGTATCACTGTTTTTCCCTGGCTTTAACAGTGGTACCATGCTTGCTTCCTTCCAGATTTGAGGTAACTTACCTGTGCTCCAGCACATATTGAAAATATCCATCAGCATTCCCATTGTTGCCATTCCCAGGTTCTTGATCATTTCATTTGACACTCCATCTGGTCCTGGTGATTTCCTTGGTTTCAGTTTACTGACTGCTAGGTCTAACTCGCCACGTGTGATTGGTGCATCCATGACCTCCACTTTTCTGACTTGTTCCTCTTCTTTCTGTGGGTCAGTGCGCACTGTACGGTCTTTCTCTTGATGGATATCAATGTTGCAGTCCTGTGCAAACATGCGAGCAAAGTGATCTGCTACCTGCTTACCTGTAAGAGTTTTCCCATCCTCTATTAGTGTAATCTTTGTACTTCTTCCAGTACTCTCATCATTTAACTGTTTGATTAGTTTCCACAGTTTCCTTCCATCCTTTTCAAAGTTTAGGGACTCTCTCTCTCCAACTTTCCCGTCTGGCTTGCAGCTTGGCTCTCTGAAATTTGGCCTTAGCATGTTGGTAATTATTGTGGTGTTCTTGGCATGGTCTATTTTCTGCTTGCTTTCGAGCTGCTTCCTCGTCATCATGGAGTTTTCCCAGCTCACTAGACCAGTATGGTTTATAGTCCCTGCGAGCTCCTCTGGGAATGGATTCACGAGCGGCCTGAAGGATACAGGCATTGAATTCCTTCACTATGCTGTTAATATCCTTACCTTCTATGGACAGCTGTCCCACCAGGATACCTGTACGATGTCTGTACATTGTCTAGTTTGCTTTTTTAAAGTTCCATCTGGGGAGAGGGCTACTGGTGTTAATGAGTTCATTTTCTGTTGTCAGGAAGACTGATCGATGGTCGCTACCTCCAAGTTGTTTTCCAACTTCACGTGTAACGTTCCACTTCAGATCTGGAGAGTGGAATGCCAGATCTGGTGTTGAGGTTGTATGCCAAACCCTTAAGTAAAATTTTGGGGGATCCATTGGCTGGTTGATCAGAAGAAGTCCATTATCATCCTGCCAGCTCTCAACTTCCTCTCCTCTCTTGTCTATGTGGTCATAGCTCCAGCTCTGGGAATGGCTGTTAAAATCGCCACAGACCATCAGTCTTTCTTTGTGTGGTATTGTTTCTAAAGCAAGTGGGCGGTCATTAGGACAGTAATAGTTAAGGAGGTGGAAATCTGTATTACTGCTTTTTAGATGGATCATCTGGTATTCAACTCCTTCCATGTACACTCCATCCTGACATGTGCTGATGTTATTCTTAACAAGTGTGAGTACTCCTCCTTTTCTTCTGCCTGTCGGTCTGATCTAAAACACTGGTATCCTCTGATTTTAAAGGTGGCATCTTTGGTTAGGTGTGTCTTCTGTATGCAGCATATACTTACCTACTCTGCAAAAAGTATGTTCTCTAGTTCCACCTTTTTGCTATAGCCATTTCTAACACTGCTGACACCCTCAGCATTCCGCTGCATTATTTTAAGTTCTTGTTTTTTGGCTGTTTTCTTCCGTTGTATTTTTTGGCCAGTAGCTCTACTCTCATGTCTACTGACTCCACAAGACGAACTGAGAGGACCTCCAGTAGCATTGAGTGGACCCTTTCGAGGGTTAGTCTTCACAGGGTGAGCACCATGTTTGAATACTGCAGATAGAGACATTTCATTAGCGATAATGCGTGTTACCCTGATTTTTGTGATGCGCCTTTTGGCTGGGTAACTCCAACTTCAGCACCTTTCCTTGCTAGGGCAGACTGTGGTCTTGCTCGGACTGCCATAAAGACAGTGTGGCTGGCCTGGCCAAAACTTTGTTTTACAGCCTCTGGTGACTGTATGTAAGTCCCTTCTCCATGTCAGATGGTTTGGAGACAGTTCCACAAAGACACTGACTTTGAGATGAGGAACCTGATGAGTGCTTCAATGATATCCATTCCCCGCCACCTATAGTCTACTGGCTCTGTTTTGTTTACATCATTCTGATAGCCATTCTTGTAAAGACCCATAGGCTTGTCACATCCTGGATTCATTGGTTTCACGCCAGACTTCCCTCATCCCCGCCAGAGATCTCCATGTCCCCATCCATCCACCAACCTGACATTACATTTTACAAAAATAACAATTACAATTAGTGTTGATTGCTACAAGTTTCTGGGCTACAGAAGTAGGTCAGAGTTTTTAAGCAAACAGATCTATGTTCCCTGTCTCACAAACACTATGTTAAGATAAGTGTGCTCTTAACACAGTTGTTCCCAGGGGGTCTAAATGGATAAAAAGGAATCATTGTTAAAATACCAAAAAAAGGCAACCTCAGTGACTGCAATAACTGGAGGGGTGTAACCTTACTATCAGTTGTGTCAAAGGTGTTTTGTAAATTGATTCTGATTAGAATTAAGGATGTAGTGGATACTGCAATAAGAGAAGAACAGGCAGGATTTTGAAAAGGGAGAAGCTGTCTCAACCAGAACTTTAGTCTAAGAATAATACTTGAAGAACATATTGAAAAGCAGAAACCATTAATCCTGAACTTCATAGACTTTAAAAAGGCAATTGATAGCATACACAGAGATTCATTGTGGGGAATTTTAAGACTATATGGAATACCATCTAAAATTGTAAACATGGATATGTTTGTGCAGTCAAGACAGGAGGAGGAATGAGTGAATGGTTCCAGATTGAAACAGGCATAAAACAAAGATGTATATTATCTCCCTTGCTTTTTGGAATTTCCATATACTTTATAATGAAAAGATGCTGTACAGGTAAAACAGGCATTGATTTGGTAGATGAGACCCAAATAGAAGATCTTGATTTTGCAGATGACATAACTCTTATCAGTGACAATGTGAAATCGATACAGGAAAAAAACAGATTCCCTGTCCTCCTTGGCTAGCAAAGTAGGTCTTGAAATTAACAAAGACAAAACAAAAATTATGAAATTTCTCTTTAATCAAGAAGGAAAAATATACATAGAAGGAACAGCTGTTGATGAAGTAAACCAATTTGCATACCCTACATAGACCAGGATGGTGACACCAGGAAGGAAGTTAGAATTCGAATTGCAAAAGCAGCATTGTCCTTAAAAAAATCTTGAGAACATATGGAATTCAAAAGATATAAGCACAAAAAACAAGTTAAGATTATTCAATTCAAATGTGATTTATGCATGCAAAAGCTGGAATCAACTAAAGAAATAGTAGACAAGAAATTAGACTCTTTTGAAAACAAATGCCTCAGGAAAATACTTGGTATAAAGTGGAATGAATTTAAGAACAATGCAGAGATAAGACAGATGAGCAAACAACAACCTGTCTCATGGGTGATCAGAAAAAGAAGATGGATATATATAGGCCATGTGATGAGAACAAACAATCAGAGAATCCCCAAACAAGCCATCAAATGGAACACAACAGGCCAAAGAAAAAGAGATCGACCACGTGAAACTCTAAAGAGGACATTGTTAAGAGAAGCCAGTTTAGTGGGCATAAAATCCCTTGATGAGGTTGAAAGACTTGCCGAGAACAGGAAAACTTGGCAAACAACTATGCGAGCCCTATGTGACGTTTAACGGCACGAGAAGGATGTAAGATGTAATATGATATGTATCCCCATGTTTGATGTTAGGATGTTGGAATTGATCTGGCAGAGTTCATTGTCGCTTATATAAGTCATTTTGCATTGGTGACAAAGAATAGTATAGATGACAGATACACACAAAACTGAGTGAATTATTATTATGGCACTGGGGAAAGACATAAAACAGATTTCTCTAAACAGGCTAATTACTTGAAAAGTTGGAGAACTAGCAACAGTAAAGAGACTCTTAACTAAAATTCATATCAGTTTTCCTCCAAACAAAGAAATGATGATTCTTAACTTCAAAATATTCAGGTGTGCAGAATGTGTGCCTAATGAAGCTAGGTAGATGCAGTATGAATAGGGCACTTACAGTCAACATTTGACTGGAAAAAATGCTGTGGACAATTTTTGTTACTTATGTCAAAATGATGAAACTTGCATTCTGAAGCTTAGAACTAAGGAACTGGCCATGCAGAGTTCAGTTTAGCTACAATACATTCTGAAGTGTGTACTTTATGAAGTTCTTTTTTTGTAGATTTTTTCTTCCTCACTCAGATTCAAAGTATTTGGAAGATCAACAACATTTTGACAGTCTGCCAGTCATTAATGTATCTGACACTATTGTGAAGATTACAGAAGTAAGTGTAAGCAAATACCATAATCTGCTTTACAATATCCCAACAACAGTTGGAGTTCGTCACTTTAATGATACATTAACATCTTGTTAAAGCTTCTTAAGTAGAGATTTTACACTGCACTTTTTTTCATGCAGGTGTATCGTTTTCTGTATTATAAACTAAAATAATCACTTATATTTTTTAATGTTTAATTATTTTAGAATACAGTCAACCATATAATGCTTTGAATATTTACTTATTAACTTTTGAAAATCTGATAACTGTTACCAATTTTTTTATGTGAAAAGTGATCCCTAAAGAGACAGGTAATGAAGCTTTTTACCAAGTGTGTTTCAAATTTGTTGTTAGTTTTTAAATTATAATTTATCTTTATTATGATAATAAATTTGTATAAATCTGTCTGGATGCCCAATATATTTTTCCTCTCACATTTATTTTCCAATTTTATTATACTTGTGTTATTTAACTTTGTCATGTAATTTGTTCCGTTAGTGTTAATTTAAAGTAAAAGTTATTCTTATCAGTGTAATATGAGCTTATGTACAGTTATCTCAGATACTGTAATTCTGTGCAGGGAGATAATTACATCTTCAGGGAAAAGATTGTTCACAGAGTTTCACAAGACGTGGTAAACAGATTTCAAAATGGTAATCTGAAGGATGTATTGTCAGGAACCACACTCTTCAAGCACAAAGATGAAGGACATCACATTGTAAGTATCCAGCAAAAAGTCTGTTAAGCATTGCTTACTGTAGATTGCAATCAGGTGCCATGCTGCTAGGCATTGACAGTTATGCTTCATTATAGATCTCAGTCCTTGATATTTGTCATCTTAGCTGACCATGCTACTCTTAACATTCTGCTCATGAATCTGTTTCCTCTAGTGATCTTTTGCATTGATCTGTTCATTGTACATGACTCACTGCCATAGGCTCAGCATAGCATTTTAGAGCTCACTTTCTGATGTTCAGTGACAGAGATGCATTGCACAAGACGTTTCTCATTTGTCTGAAGGCTGTTTTGGCCTGGCATCTTCTGTTCTTTGATTCAGAGGTGCATTTCCCATCTGATGTTACTCAAGTGCCGAGATATTTAAATTTATGCACTTGTCTCAGAGTTGTTCTTTGTACTTCAGCATTGCATTTAGGGATTCACATGCGAGTCCCGCAATGTGATATATGTCATCGTGTGCAAAAGATGCAGGATAACATATATCGGTGAGACTGGCCTCAGATTAGGGGACCGCATGCAAAAACATCTATACGACATCACCCAGCATGCTTCGAAACCAGTCCCAAATCATTTAAATGGCCCCAACCACAGAGGCAAATCTGATTTTCTGGTAACAGCCATTAAACAATGTCACGCAGATGACACAAGCCGCCTGGCACTTGAGAACCGCTGCATTCAAAATTATGGGACGCTGGAACCACATGGGTTAAACTCGCTGTTTAGTTACACATAACATCATCTTCTTCAATCATTATAGTACCTCTCCACTAAATCCACCCCTTTTTACTTTTCAAACTTCCTCACAGCATCACTCTGCAACCCCGCTATTTTCTCAGCAACCCCTCTTCTCTGTAACACCTCTTCCCCAATCACCTGTTTCAGATTCTCCTAGCTAGGCCAGTAGTGCGTCACTCTCTCTCCCCTCCCCGGTTCCCCATCCACCACTCCCAGTTACAACCCACCGACCACATGTCACAGGTCTCTATTTAAACAATTTCCACGTCCTACCAGATCCATTCCTGACACACACCGCCAGACAAGCCACACCTTGCAATTTACAGCTAAGTACTTTTTTTTTTTTTTTTAC
This sequence comes from Achatina immaculata, assembly GCA_009760885.1. Classification (NCBI taxonomy): domain Eukaryota; kingdom Metazoa; phylum Mollusca; class Gastropoda; order Stylommatophora; family Achatinidae; genus Lissachatina; species Lissachatina immaculata. The sequence goes on along the minus strand of CM019691.1, from coordinate 82,829,210 downwards.
AGTATTCATGTAAATCTATACTTTATCTCCTCTCCCTATTTCTTCGTCCTGTATGTTTTTGTATGATTAAGGCTCACGCCGAAACGTCACAACTTTGTAATCGTTAAGTAATAAAGCTGCTCCTACTTTTTTCCAATTTTATACATTCTATGCATTTAGGTGGGTTCTTATTCCATGATATCTATTGTTTCTGTTTCTGTTGTGTTTAGGGTTTGTTCTTTCTATTACTTTCTTTTACCACTATATCTAATAATTTCTTTAGATTCCTTTAATTTTGGGCAGTTAGTGCTGAAGGATACATAATGGGAAAAAGAAAAAGAGGACGACCAAAACGAAGATGGCTGCAAGAAATCGTTGATGGTCTGCAAATGGACGCAGCAGCAGCAGGCCATCTTGCTTACAACCGAGAGGCCTACAGGAGTGCTGTTTGGGAGGCAAAGCTCTGCAAGGGACATGCAAATGATTGAATGAATGAGTGCTGTATTAAATGTCATGATAATCTAGAGAAGACTGTCTTAGAAGGGTACATAATGGGAAAAAGAAAGAGAGGAAGTCCAAGGCAAAGATGGCTGCAAGACATCATTGATGATCTGCAAATGGATGCATCAGCAGCAGGCCATCTTGCTCACAACCGAGAGGCTTACAGGAGTGCTGTCAAGGAGGCAAAGTTCCACAAGGGACATGCAAATGAATGAATGAATGAGTGCTGTATCATCTGTACATCGTAGGTTGTTCACGTTGTAGCCCTTAATATGAATTCCTGGTTTATTTTTTATTTCTTTCATACTTAAACGTACAGTAAGAACAAATCTAATGAAAGGAAATAACCTTGCCTATTTCCTTGCTTTACTGGTTATATTTTCTGGTTCTTGATTCTAATACATTGGGTTTTTAAAAAAAATTATTCTCAGATCTTTGTCATCAGTATCTATACCCTCTACATTCTCAGGCCATCTTGCTCACAACTGAAAGGCCTACAGGAGTGCCGTTAGGGAGGCAAAGTTTCGCAAGGAACATGCAAATGAATGAATGAATGAACATTCTCATGATTTTGTCATGTTTTACTTTATCAGATGCTTTGGTATAGTCAGTGAAGCTAACAGGATAGCAATATGTAATAAAATAATAATAATAATAATAATATAGACACAAGATGTTCTAAGTGAACTGTTTATTAAATTCAGTACACCAAATAATTGTCATAGAGACTGGGTGTGATAAATGACCTGTAAAGAGACAGTGAATTTTTGGCAGAGTGTTTAAATTTATCCTCTATTTAATTTTGAATTTCTCAGTATAGATTCTAACATACTGTGAAGTGATTTAACACAGTGCTGTATGGTTAACCTTTAAAAAAATCATAGACAAAGCACTTTAGATGTTGAAAATGAAAAGAGAACATCCAGGGCTCAAGCCACAGACTCTGGTAGGGTGAGCAACTGCTTATCCACAATAAAACAGCACACTGTCTACTTAGCCATCTCACATCTTTCAGTGATGGCTGAGTGGGATAACAGTGTAGATAATAAAATTAAGAAATTAACAATACTCCAAAGTTTAGTTTTAACTCTTTCCGTGTGTTAGAAGAAACACGGACGTGTCGTGGTGTGCGGGAGTAAAAACATGGGTCTTGGTCTGTTAGGGGGTCTAGTTGTAAAATGGAATGGAAAACAGTATTTCCATGTACTTCCATATACTTAATATGTTTCAAAGTGTAGCTAAATGAATGAAAATTTCATAAATGCAGAGTTTTTTAGGAAAAAAGAAGTAATGTGATGTTTTTAGACACTGATTGTGGCCAGCTCACCATTGATGAGGTCTAGATCTGCCCTACTTACCACTACTTACCATCTGAGATGTGTAGATCTACTTGTCGATCTCGTATTGTGATTCTGTATTGCATTCTCGCTGAATGAATGTCTGAACTAACCTCCTAACTACTTCTCCAGTCGTCTAAATATGTCTAGATCTACTTAGAAAACATTCAGGAGCAGCGGGGTGGCCATAGGCTATGTCCATACCCCTATCTACATCGTCAAAAATTGAAAAATTTCCATGCTTCTCGTCCTTTTTCTCGCTCGGCATCGCTCGTAACTAGGCACTCTTTTGCCATTTTGAAAGTTTCGCTGGAATCGCGGACGAAATATGTACAATCTAAATGTTACACTACTTGTTTTAACGAAACAAACAATTGTCACTATAATGACCATACGGTAACTTAGGGACACCGGAAGTGTCACTATATCGACCATGCGCACGGAAAGAGTTAATATTTATATGGCTTTGCATACTGTTTTAAGAAAATTATATAGCGTTTAAATAATATGAAGACTGTTATAAGATTTAAGTTTTATGTTGTTTATGTTCAAAGTTGTGACCTGATCTGTTTGCTTTGAATCAGTTTATTAAAAAGAAAATGAACATGTTCTCTGTCGTTTTCAGGAATCCCGCATTCCCAGCTCTTGTCAGGGGAGTTTGCTTTCTTTGACATTGAAGAGAGCTCTGGGAACATCACTAAAACCATATTTGGGATGTTTGTTACAAGTAGCTACAGTTCTGCAAAAGCTACATGACAAGTCATGGGTTTTGGGTGACATGAGTGCTTCCTATCTGTATGTCCATCAGGCAGATCAGGATATTAAGGTAAGGTTTTTATGTCTAAAATGGGAGAGCCAAAAACACTCACAGGTTATGTTCCAGGAATTTAAGAGTAACAGAAAAGTCGGACTTCATGAAGGCAGTAAATTTGTCATTTACATACACCAAGAAAGACATTTCCAAACAATTCAGAGATGAAAAATGTATATATTTGTATAAACTTCAGAGAATCGACATCAAATGAAGTGACTAAAAATGTGCAAAAAATTTTCAGAGTCAAGTTTATGGGTTCTGGAAAAACTCATCTTGTACTCATGCTGTACTAAAAATTTTTTATATATGAGGGAGAATAAAAAAGTAAAGACAACATACCCATTATCTTTGTATACTGGGGGTGTTTCTCTCAAAAGACCAAAGAGGGTAAATTTCACAGTGTGGAATGGGATGATTGTCACATTTAAAAGAATGACATAGGCATAATCTGATTTATAGTATCATATATTATATGTTAATTTGAAGAAGAAAAAATGTATTTTGTTTTTCAAATAAATTTTTTTACATTTTGTTAGTATACAATAAAAAAAAGAGCTAAGAACTGAGAAGAAAGAATGGGAAATGAAGGAATTGAATTAATTTTTTGTCACTTACCCATCAAGTTAATCCACTGTAGTTGGTCATATAATTCCATAATGAATAAAAATGTACACAAACACCTTTGCTTCACATATCCTCCAAAATTTACATGAAAATATACACTAGTTAGCATTCACAGCAAACTAAAAACACCAAGTGGGTAGGTAATATTTACATGAAAACAAGTGGGCAGGCGTTGACTAATATTTACCAGAAAACAGGCCGTTGTGTTTTATTTTTTTTTGTTTTTTTTTTAATTTGAAGCATTCTACAACATTTAATTTTTTAAATTACACAATCTCCAGCATTACTTATTGTGATATTACAGCTCTCTCTCTCTCTGAACCTTAAGTGCCCAGGGCACATGGGGCTTCCGCAAGGGTTTTCCACAAATGCCTGTCTTTCGCCTTTTTTTCTGCTCTTGCCCAGGTGAGCCCACAACCTTCATGGGCTCAGTTTCCTGATACGCGTTTCCTGTGATATTACAGCTAGTACTAGCAAAAAGCTGAGAAGTAGTATCGCCATCCACCCTTCTAGCACGTTTTGCTGCTGGACCAAAAAAAACATACTAATCCTTTGAATCAGCACCACGTGGGTCTGAAAATTCACAATCTCTACTACTGCATTCTCTTCACCACAGTTTAGACATTTTTAAATTAAATTCTGAGCTTGTAATGCAGAAATACGCTGCTCTGGACAAAAGAAATTACCACTGGAAGCCATATTTGTTGATAAACATAAACCTAGCGACGATAAAAAAAAACGCGTTAGATTAACACAAAGCCGCTCTGTTTTCAGCTCAAACACGCACCTTGTGTGGACAAATGGATACCAGAAGGAAGTCCAACTGCTGGTTTTAAGTATACTTTGATTATTTTCAAAACTAGAGAGCTACAAACCATCATCGCACTGTGTGAAGATTGGGCTACTGAACAGGGAAAAAATCACGCAGGACACATCCCAATAGCGAAAGAGTTAATACCCGTAACTGTGAACAAGTGAACATATCCAGTTATATCACTTCTCCGTATAGTCTCCCTGCAGGTTGATGCACTTCTTATTTCATTCCACCAGCTCATCATTCCTTGGGAGAAGAAGCTTTTTGGCTGCTCCCAAATCCAGGTCTGTACTGCTACCTGAGCCTTATCATCAGAGATGAACCTGCAACTGTGTAAAACCTCTTTAACTCTTCCATGCCACAGGAAGAAATGCGGACGTTCAGTTGGGTGCCATATTAAAAGCACGGGTCTTGATATGTATAGGGGTATATTAGTAAAAGTGAATGAAATACAGTATTTCCATGTACTTCCGTGTACTTATTATGTTTCAAAATAAATGTATGAAGATTTTATAAATGCAGAGTTTTTTTAGGAAAAAAGAAGTAATGTGATGTTTTTAGACAATGATTGTGTCCAACTTACAATCGGCTGGGTCTAGAGGTACACTATGTACTATCTGATGCCTAGATCTACCTGTCGATGTCGTATTGTGATTCAGTGTATGAAATAACCTTCTAACTACTTCTCCAGTCATCTAATATGTCTAGAATTATTTGGGATACATTCAAGAACAGTGGTCTGGTCACAGGGCATGTCCATACCCCTATCTACATCACCAAAAATTGAAATTTCTCAAGAAAAAATGCTTTTCATCCTTGACATCGCTCATAGCTAACCATGCTTCACCATGATGAAAAGGGTCACAGGGCATGCACACTAAATCTTTACAGTCTAAATGTTACACCAGTTATTAATGAAGCAAAACATGATTCAGTTTTTCGACGCAAAGCACCAAGTCAGAACCTGGAAGCATCAAAAATTCAACTAGAGGCACGGGAAGAGTCAAATGAACCAAATCTTTAAGTGGTGCCAGATTAGGGCTGTAGAGGGGATGGGGAATACGTTCAGACTGCAGTTGTTCAATTCCCTGTACCACTGTGTATGCAATGTTGATGATCAGCCAGACTGAGCTTTATCAGTACCACTTGTTCTTCCTGCTTTAAATCTCTCTGCTCATTCGTAAACTTCTTGTTGGGTCATGCTGTTTTCTATACTGATCCAACAATCCTATGTTGAGTTTCAGCAGGTTTTACTCCCTTAGTGTAAATAAATCTCATTACAGCATGTTGTTCAACAATGGCCCAATCTTGCAGTGGAGCCTTCATGTTTATTTGATCCAACAATCCTATGTTGAGTTTCAGCAGGTTTTACTCCCTTAGTGTAAATAAATCTCATTACAGCATGTTGTTCAACAATGGCCCAATCTTGCAGTGGAGCCTTCATGTTTATTTGATCTTGGCTTTAACTGGACTAAGGGCAGAGAGCTGCTCTGTGTGTGTTTGAACTCATCATCATATGCCTTCTTTGGAGTGAAAGTTGGCAGTAATGAATCTCCAGTTTCCTCACTCCCTTGCCTTGATGGTGCATGCAGCCAGGCTGTGTCCTGTCCACTCTCATATGTTGTCCTCCCATCTATATCTCTGTCTACTTCTCGCTCTTTTTTTCCTTCCATTTTTTTCTTCTAGTGTGGTCTTAATTATGTTGTTGTATCTTTTAACATGGCCAAAGTTTTCTTGATCCTTATTTCTTTGAGACATTCACATTGCACTTGGAGCAGTTCTGAAATTTGTGCATTTATTTTTGTTCATTCTCTGTGTTATATGATACAGTTGTTTTTTTTTGTGTAAAACTACGTTTCTGCTGCATTAATTTTTCTCTCTGACTTTTTGCTTAGAGTCCATGTTTCTGCTCCATATAGTAAAACGGTAGATACAGCATTTTATAACTCTCAGTTTTGTTTTTTTATTGGCAGATTCCTGGATAACAGCAGTCTTCATAGTGTTGAATTTATGTTTTGCCATTCCTGTTCTTTATCTCCATCTCGCATCTCCCATCTTCAGTTAGTATATGCCCTAGATATCAGTAGTTGTCCGATCTTTCTTTGCCTATCATTATATCCATCTGCGGCCTCTGGTCTTTCCTGCTGAACACCATTGTTTGGGTCTTCTTGATATTGATCCCATTCTTGGCTTGTGATGTTAATATCTGTAGGTTCTGTGGATTCTCTGCTAGAAAAACTGTGTCATCTGCATACCTTAAATTGTTGACATTTCTTCCCCCTATATTCAGTCCTGATAGTTCATCTGAGTGACTGGAGATGTTCTCTGCATACATTCTAAATAGGCATGGAGATTGTCTCTTTATGGGTACATTTGTTGATGTCATTGTGTCATACGTTACTGATGCTTCTTGTTCCCAGTATAGATTTGTTATAGTTTGGATGTCTTTCACATCAAGATTGATTTCCTCAGGACATTTTATTAGTTTGTCATGTTTCACTCTTTCAAATGTTTAAGTTTAATCTATAAAACAGGCATATATGATCTTTCTGAACTTCAGTTTTCTTATGCAAAAAAATCATCTCTCTTGTTCCGCTATTCTGTTGAAACCAAATTTTTCTTTTACTGACTTCTTTATCAATTTTTTTTTTTTCCAAACATGACTTTGATGAAAATTTTAGTCACATGACCCATCAGATTTAATAGTTCTAAAATCTGAGCAGTTGATAACTTTTGCTTTCTTGGGTTGTGCCACAAAATGAGTGTTTCAGTTCTTGGGGTATATGCCCCAGATTGTGTATGCTATTGCATATTTCTGTTATCTTGTCAATTCCAAATTCCTTCTGCGTTTTTATCATTTCTGTGGTAATGCCATCTGCTTTACCTCCTTTCATCCTGTTTATTTCAACCTTTGTTTTCATTATTAGTTAATCATCTATATTTTTCTTAAGGATGGCTTTTTTTTTGTCTCTGTTATCTTCAAATAGGTCCCTTATATATTCACCCATCTGTTTGCTATTTCATTTTCCTCTTATTTTTATTTGACCTCTTTTGTTGTTGATATCTCCCTTGCTGTTTGTCAGATACTTTCTTTAGGTAATGAGTGCTTTTTCTTCATGCACACCTCTTCTGAATGTTATTCATTTCTTCTGTGGCAATGCATTTCTCCTCTATCATTTTTCTTTAGCTTGTCTGCACAAATGAGTATTTCTTTGTCTTCTGTGGCAATGCATTTCTCCTCTATCATTTTTCTTTAGCTTGTCTGCACAAATGAGTATTTCTTTGTTAATCTCTTTATATTTCAGTGACTTTTTGGCTTCTTTTCTTTCTCTCATGTGAGTTAATATATCTTCTGTCATCCAAAATCATTCCAAGTTACTGTTCATTCTTGGCAAATTGTGTTAGACATTGCCATTTTAAATCAGTTCTCTCTCTTGTGGAGTTTCTTTTTTCTATATTGCTCTGTACCTTCGTTTAATAGAGATCCATATTTATTTACCACCTACATTATTCATTGAACTACCCACCAGTCATTGCAGATGTGTTATATTGAATCAACTTCTACCTGGTGTGGTTACCATATAATTTTCAAATTGCCTTTACTGCTTGATTCTTCCTTGTATAAACTGAAATACAAGTTTATCTGCAAGACATCAATAATATACTTCTTCATCAGTCATTAGGACCCGAGACAGTTAATCTTTCATGTGCCAAGTTTTGCAGATATTCTCATTTTTTTTTTTTTTTTTGAGAGGCAAATCTTTCTACTTAGGAGATATGGGGAGGATATAAAATCCTACAAAGTCAACTACAAAATCATAAATGAAAACCTCAGGCCTACTATGATGTAACCCTCTGCCTTTCTCTGTTATTGAACAAAAAAGTTATTTCAAGAATGTTAACAGAAAATTTTAGATTTGTACAGAGCAGTAAAATCCTTATGCTGCGTGGTTTTCTTTTGATCAGAAATAAAATCTGCTTTTAATTTATCCAAAGATGTATGTTTATGTGCAAAATATTCTCAGTGACTTAAAAAAAACCTTGTAAATTCCACCTATTTACAAGATTTAAAAACACTACTTGCTGTTACTGTGATCAGATATGCATATCTAACATTGATAGAATCAGCATGAGAGGTACTGCTCAGCTAAACCACAAAACAACATGTACCTGTTTCAAACTGTCTTCCAAGATGAGAAATGCTGTCATGAAAGATTGACAGTATAGTATTGTAGCACTGGGTTTTTTTTATTTATTTATTATTTTTACTTTTCATCATCATCAGGTGCCATGCCAACTGGCGTTGGTTATTATGGTTCTCCAGAGTACACAATCCTTCATGCAGGCCATCAGCTCAGTTGGTGGTCTCCTCTCACACCATCCTGTCAGACTGTCCAGTATCATTTCTCTTGGTCTTCCTCTTGATCTTTTTCCTTCTATTTTTCCTGTTGTTATAATATTTTCAATGCCCCCTCTTCTCATTGCATGTCCTATGAAAGTACATTGTCTCTCTCATATCTTTTTGACAAGGTTTTTTTTGTCTCTCCAGATCTTCTCATACATTCTTCATTAGTTATTTTTGCTGTCCAGGGGATTCGCAACATTCTTCTAATAAACCACATTTCTGCTGCTTCCAATGATTTTTGTGCAGACTTGCCTATTGTCCATGATTCACTTCCATATAACAAGACAGGTTCAATATAGCATTTTAGGACTTTTTACTTTTGCAAATTTTAAAAAAAAATTTTTTTAGACCTAGCAGTATTGCACGAGTTTTGACAAAACAAAAATAATGAAAATTCCCCTTAATCAAAATGGAAAAATACACATAGAAGGGACAGATATTGAAGAAGTAAATCAATTTGCATACCTTGGCAGCTACATAGACCAGGATGGTGACACTAGAAAGGAAGTTAGAATTGCAAAAGCAGCATCGATCTTCAAGAACCTTGAGAACATATGGAATTCAAAAGTTATAAGCACCAAAACCAAGTTAAGACTATTCAATTCAAATGTAATATCCACCTTCATTTATGCATGAGAAAACTGGAAATCAACTAAAGAAATAGACAAGAAATTAGACTCTTTTGAAAACAAATGCCTCCGGAAAATATTCTGCATCAAGTGGAATGAATTTAAGAATAATGCAGAGATAAGACAGATGACTGAACAACAACCAGTCTCATGGGTGATCAGGAAAAGGAGATGGACATATGTTGGTCACTTGATGAGAAGAAATTATCAGAGAATCTCAAAACAAGCTATCAAGTGGAACACAACAGGCCAGTGAAAAAGAGGCAGACCGCATGAAACTCTGAAGAGGACATTGTTAAGAGAGGTCAAATTAACAGGCATAAAATCCATTGATAAGGTTGAAAGACTCGCCGAAGACAGGAAAATTGGCAAACTACTTTTCAAGCCCTATGTGACGTTTAACGGCATGGGAAGGATATAAGATAAAAGATAAGTATTGCACACTTTATGGATATAATGAAAAGTAAATATGTTTTTAGATTTTCATATGCACTGGCAAGTAAAAATGCTATGATTCACTTTAAGGCTAATAAAAAACAGTATTAATGGAATGCTGAAATTTTGAATGCTGGAGCTTAAGACATTACCATATTAGTGGGAATGCTCCATCATTCAAATATTCTTAACAAAATTTTAATAAGATTGCAGCATTTCAGCATTAATTCTAATCCTAACAAACAACACCCGTGAACCATGAACTTTTTCTGTTATCAAACATCACAGACTCCATATTCATCTGGAAAATGATCTGATGCCTATATATAGCATTTATGATACTTTAAAATGAAAACTCTTGACTGTTGAACAAAAGGACTGCATTTATTTAATTTGTAATTTGTTTTAAAAAGGCACTTTAGTGACTAGCGGTAGGTTTAAGAGTTAATGACTCAAATGAAGGTACCATGGACAGCCAAGAAAACCAATGAAGAAGTCTTAAGAGAGGCTGGAGTTAAAAAGCAAATTATAGCAAAGATCTGAGGCAGACAAGTGAGATTTATAGGACATTTCCTGAGAAGAGGAAAATTGGAACACACTGTGGCAAGTGGAAAAATTGAGGGAAGAAGAGACAGAGGAAGACAGAGAGAGAAGTTATTGGATAGGCTGTCAGTGTGGCTAGGAAGAAGGTCACTGGTGGATCTCATACTTAACACAAAAGACAGGGAATTGTGGATAGAAATGGTTACCTATGCCATGCATCATGGCACTTATATATACACAAATCTGAAACCAGTTTTTTGTCACTGCAGTTATTAAACGAATTTGTTACATAAGTAAAAAATGTTGTTTTGCATTCCAAGGTATGTTTTAAAACATTGAGTAAATCAGCACATTTGTAATATGTTCTTTTTTTAGCAAATAATTGTTTTATTTAATTGTAATTCCATCATTGTTTTATAACAGGTTTATGTGATCTCTTTGGCATATTTACTACCACAGCAGAGTAAGAGAGACACTCCTGAAGATACTCACATATGTGCGAGGTAAGATATAACCTGAGTGCTTGCACAGAAGATCCTGCAGAATTCAAAAGCCACATATTAGATACATTTTATCACACACATTGTATGTACATACATGTGATTTGAACAAGTCTGAAATATTATGCGACCAGGGCCATCCTTTCCCAGGTCCAGAGCTATGAAAAGTATGAAAGTTTGGGGCATTGTCCCTTAAAAAAAAAAAAAAAACTTGGTTCTATGTTATGTCTAATGTTATCTGGACAGCTATCACCTGGTCCAGCTGGGCAGTCACCAGACAATAAGGTGCTGACTAGCCATATCTGCCTTTTTCATAGGGTAACTGGGAATAGACCAAAAGTCAAAACATATGTAAATTGGTCTACCTGGAAATTTATAACTAGATTGGACATGTGGAATGGAAGGACTATGCGTTTTGGATTTGAATATCTAGATTCAACAAAGGACATGCAGATCTGATAAATACAAATAATTTTTAAATATAAAATTAAATATATAAATATACACAAAGCTATTGCATAAATCTGTAATAACAAATTGTTAGACTATTTAGAACAAAAATAGTAACAGCTTCATTGATTAACAGGCACACAAAGACGTGCCAAACAGAAATAGAAAAAGAGAAAGAAAAAGAACAGAAAACAAATATGACAAATAAAAATAGAAAAAAAGGGGGGCACTTAGCTGTAACTTTGTAACTTGCAAGGAGTTGCATCTGAGAGTGCATATGGGGAAGTATTTTATGAGTGTTTAAATGAAGACTTGTGAGGTTTGAAATCTTTGTGTAGGTGGTAGTAAAGAGAGGGCAGCAAAAAGGAAAGAAGAGAGAGGGGTACAATGGTTGTCATGCTGAGAAAAGCTGGGTGAGATAGATGAATATAACTGGGGTTTAGGGTTTGTGAAATTCTACAGTGTCAGTTGCAGGTGAGAAAAGAGTGAATGAGAACTTAGTAAGGAGGGATCATTATTGTGGAGAAAGGAAAGTTTAAGTATAGTTGAATTTCAAAATCAGTCCATGTGGTTTCAGTGTCCCATATTATGTATTTAGCAGTTCTTGAGTGCCAGATATCTTCTGACAAATCAGGATGGCAATCTTAAACTGACAAGACTTAAGGTGACAAGGATATCTTTGAATTTGGTTCCCATCTGTAGCTAATAGGAGGTTCAGAGAAGATATCATAAGTGTCAGGGTCAAGCTGAAGATAGCAGCAGAGAATTGTCTTGACCATCTGACCATGAGAATTACATATTTAACTCTACAGTTGAAGTGGCAGGTTTTTTTTCAGAAAGCTATTAGCGATTTACTTTCTGTATTGGCTTGAAGGCTTTCTGAATGACTTTTCAAGATAGTGGAAATGTCAAAAAAATTCCAATAACTGATTAAAAGTCCAAGTTATCTTGATACAGGTGGTGAAGATGAAGGGGCTGAGCATATAGGATTGAATATTTGCAAGTTTCAGAAGGAGATGATGTGTAAAGTAGATATGTATGTAGGTTTGTAGAACACAGAGGTGCCAACTTAGTGCCAGCAGAAGTTTTACTATCTAAAAGATGACAGACTAGGAAATTTCAGAAGTAAATTTGATGTTCTTATTGAATGAACTGGCAGGCTGAATCAATTTTTTTAGCTGTTTAGTCAAATCCACATTTTACCTTCCTCCTAAAATCCCCAGTCATTCTGGCCACCATATTGTATCAATGTGTTTATGCCCCTCAGAGCATATTTCTAATTCCTTGAACAGTATTTTTCAGCTGGTAGTTCACAAACTGCCCTCTTTGTTCCTTTTCACCTTCATCCCTCACAAGGAGGGCATCTTAGCACTCTGCTGCTTCCATGATAAAAACCCTCACCTACCACCAACACTGATACCATAATAAGACTTGCAGAGATGACACTCACACTAAATTCCTTTGAATTCAGTGCTCAGTATTTTGATCAAATTAGTTTTATGGAAGCCTAAATATAGTTTTCACTTCCGGGTGACGTACAAGATGGCGGGAGCTTTTTAACATTCTCACCAGCATACTTGCGTATGAATCTTCTGCGTCGCCATACATCATAAAACGGGAGTTGGGCGTGAGGCCAACAACCTCATCCTGAGACCCATCTAGAGGCGACTCTAGAACAAAAACTCTAGATGGGGAAAAACCCTGCTGTTCTGGAATCTCGTAACAGTTGTCACTGAACATCAAGGTCACCAATTCTGCATGCTGTTGACAACGATCAAAAATTCATCGGCCTCAAATGCATAACAATATGTGGCCATGTGATGAGAAGAAACAATCAGAGAATACTAAAACAAGCTATCAAGTGGAGCACAACAAGCCAAAGAAAAAGAGGTCGACTGCGTGAAACTCTAAAGAGGATATTGTTAAGTGAAGCCACTTGATGAGGTTGAAAGACTTGCAGAGAACAGGAAAATGTGGCAAACAACTATGTGAGCCCTACGTGACATTTAACAGCACGGGAAGGATGTAAGATGTAAGAAATATAGGAAACCTACACTTGCAGACTCCCAAAATTCTATAGGAGGTACATTGATGGTATCAGAGTCACCTGTGTGCCAGTTTATTGAGACTGAAGTTTGAATTTCAGCCCTGCTTAAAAGACAGCTGAAAATCGGTGTATTATGGCACAACATTGAAATAAAAAAGAAACAGAATATATATTTATATATATTTTAAAATATTTATATTTAAAAATATTTATATTTATAAATTTAAAATATATATTTTAAAATATTATTTCTTCAGAGCTGCTCCAGAAGTAATAAGATGTGGCAATTTCTCACCTGCCAGTGATGTGTATTGTTTTGGTCACTTGATATGGGAGGTGTTGACAGCCTTTGATCATCCACATGAAAATTCAGAGTACTTTATGGCACGCTTGGAGTCTAAACATGACTCTCCAGTGAAAGTAAGTTAGCAGCAGCATAGATTTTCAATTATAAATAGAGTCATTAATAAGTTACTGGCTTTATGAATGTAAATATGTATGCCTGCTTGCTGGTTAAACTTACTGTCTTTGGCATTTGTCTCATTTGCAATAATATTATCATGTTCTCATTAGTTTAGAACACTACTTCAGCTCAAAAGTAGAATATCTTATCAGCTGCAGAGACATCAACAGACCATCTTGCAAACTCTTGAGCCACCTTTACCAACTCAAGATCTCTCATATGGATGCATACCCCTGTGGGGATAGAGCACAAACCCAAGAGAATGTGGTCCAAGAGTGTCTAATATTCACTGAACTAGTAAGCCATAGACACTTAACAAAACAACTGAGAAACACATAAATGCCTTTGAATGTAAATGCTACAGAAGAGTTCTTCAAATATCATGGACACAAAAAAGAACAAATATATCCATACTACATGAACTTAATATTAAAGAAGGCTGGCTAGTAAAGAGGATTAAAGAGAGAAAACTTAAATATTTTGGATGCATTAAATGTCATGATAATCTAGAGAAAATCGTCTTGGAAGGGTACATAATGGGAAAAAGAGAGAGAGGAAGACCAAGGCAAAGATGGCTGCAAGATATCGTTGATGATCTGCAAATGGATGCATCAGCAGCAGGCCATCTTGCCCACAACCAAGAGGCCTACAGGAGTGCTGTTAGGGAGGCAAAGTTCCACAAGGGACATGCAAATGAATGAATGAATTAAGTAAGCCACAGAGGATAGACCTGAGACAGAAGCTGTGAGGCTGCTACAAGAACCTGGAGAGAACTGGGCTTCAAATTTAGCATGACCTACACCACTTGAACACAGAAGAATATCTTAAATGTGTTAAAATTTGATGTACACTCACATGAGGACACATTAGGTTTATAGATGCACATTCCCAAAAATAGTGGGGGAAAAAAACCACCTATGCTTCAGAACATTAAATTGTTGATATCGACTAATTCACGCTAGAAAGTGTAACTCTTTTGTTACAGACCCAGTAATAAGCAGAAGTTTCATCATCATCAGGTGCCGTGCCGACTGGCGTTGGCTATTATGCTTCTCCAGAGTACACGATCCTTCATGATCCTGTGTATCCAGTCTTGTAGATTATATTCTATCCACAAAGACATCATCAAACATTTACATTACAACAGTTATATTTGAAAAATGAGTTCTGAAAAGTAAAGTCAAATCTTTCTGCTTGTTTCTATACATTGATACTTTTATATTTTCCTCCAGAAGATTCCATTGCTGAAATCTCGATGCAAAAAGTTTGGCTTTACTTTTTGATAAGTCAGGATCTCAATTTAGATCATTCATTCTGAGAAATTCTGTGTAGCTTACTTGACAAGTCTGATTCTGGTATAAAATCAGGATCTTCCATGTATTCATCAAGCTGCAGAATCTACTAGTCTGGTGGGATAGGAATGGGCAGGTCATCTCCATATGGTACTGATCATGCAGCTGAGGGGATGTTAGGGTAGTTCAAGGTCCACTTCATCATTTTTGACAGTCCATACTGAAGAGGAGGCAGGTGGTAAAGGAAAAACAGTCATTTAAGTGATCTGTAGGCTCTTGCCATATCATGGGAATGGCAAAAAACTGAGCTTTAGTAACACACAATAATTACTTATATATATATTATCTTATATCCTTCCCGTGCCGTTAAATGTCACATAGGGCTCGCAAAGTAGTTTGCCAATTTTTTCTGCCTTCAGCGAGTCTTTCAACCTCATCAAGACATATATATATATATATATATACACTTTTGTGCCTTTACGTCACACAAGCAATACTTTTGTGCCTTTACAAGGACTGAGAGAAGTTTTCATTCAGTTACATTTTTCATGAATTTTTTTCATTTTTTGTTACCTTGTTTACATAAGTTTGATGTGAATCTACACTTTGTCTCCTCTCTCTGATTCTTCATCCTGTTTGTTTTTGTTTGACAAAGGCTCACTCTGAAACGTCACAGATGTGTTATCATTAAATAATAAAGCTGTTCCTACTTTTTTCCTAGTTTATACAACTGAGCTTCATTACTCAACCAGCTACAGAGATTCACTGCACAAGAATTATAGCAATGTGTTGTACCCATTGCTTGACTTTGTCTCCTATGTTGTTATCATAATAATGGTGAAATGTTATTGTAATTAAGGAAGTAACTGCATGTTACTGAGATTAATAGGCCACTTCACCATGCGCATAACAGATATTACTCACACTATTTATACATTTCTGTGAGATCTTCAAAATGAAATCAGAAACAAAACAATGTTTAAAATTAACAATAACTTTACACACACACAAAAAAAGACAGATCTGTGCTAGCTGAGTAAATTAAATAGATGTAAATAATATGGCTTCCATTTAAATCCTATACTTGAACTCAGTAATGCCAGCCTAAATTCTTTGATTCTAAATTTTCTTGACAAAAACTGAATATTTCTCTAAATCCTAGACTAAGCTATATAATGACAGTGACAACTAACTAAAAGTTGTAATAAATATATTCTTTTTTCTTATATCAAAATTTATAATAATTAACTGTTTTAAAGCATAAGCATAACTATCTCCAGACCTTTTTTCTCTGTATAGCGAGAATATTCTAAGAACAATCATCACAGAACCAGGCATAAAAATTGGAGGATACAATATTAACAACCTTCGGTATGCTGATGACACAGTACTGATAGCTGAGAACCAACAAGACCTGCAAAATCTCTTGGATAAAGTCACCAAAGAAAGTGAACAGAAAGGCCTTACTTTGAACATCAAAAAGACAGAGACTATGGTTATATCTAATAAACAGAATCCACCAGCATGCAGTATAAAATTAAATGGAACTATTCTAAAGCAGGTGCAGAAATTCAAATACCTTGGAGCGGTAATAACTTCAGATGGGAAATGCAGAACAGAAATTAGGAACAGAATAGGCCAAGCAAAGACTGCATTTCAGAGAATGAGAAACATATTAACCAACACATCCTTATCAATGAATGTTAGAAAACGAGTCCTAAAATGCTATATTGAACCTATCTTGTTATATGGAAGTGAATCATGGACAATAGGCAAGTCTGCACAAAAATCATTGGAAGCAGCAGAAATGTGGTTTATTAGAAGAATGTTGCGAATCCCCTGGACAGCAAAAATAACTAATGAAAAATGTAGGAGAAGAGCTGGAGAGACAAAAAACCTTGTCAAAAAGATAAGAGAGAGACAATGTACTTTCATAGGACATGCAATGAGAAGAGGGGGCATTGAAAATATTATAACAACAGGAAAAATAGAAGGAAGAAGATCAAGAGGAAGACCAAGAGAAATGATACTGGACAGTCTGACGGGATGGTGTGAGAGGAGATCACCAACTGAGCTGATGGCCTGCATGAAGGATCGGGTACTCTGGAGAAGCATAATAGCCAACGCCAGTCGGCACAGCACATGATGATGATGATGATGATGTTTTAAAGGCCAAAATACTTTTCATGTCTATCAGTGTTATATATTTAAAAATGTTTTTTTTATTATGCAACTTCTGTCATTATCAAATTCAGTTGCATCCATTCTGAGAAAAAGAAAGTATCACCAGTCAAACATGTAAAAATAATGTCTTCATATCTTTGACAGGAATATGATAAGAAAATCAGTGATAAATGGGAAGACATCCTGCTGAAGCCACAGTGTTGTCCAGAAAGCTTGTTTGAACTCATCAGGTCATGTGTAAATCAATGTTCCTTTAAAAGGGTTCCTATGGGAGAACTTCTTGAAAATCTCCAAAAGTAAGATCATTTTTATTCACTATGAGCAATGTATTTAACTTGTTTACTTGTATTTAACTTGTATACTGAAAATGCAATGATGAATGTTAGAGAAGATGTAGACAAAGAATATTACGATGCCATAACAATTGAAGGTTATGAAATACCAGAGATTAGATATGCTGATGAGACAATATTACTATCCACAACAAAAAAGGAATGGAAAAACTATTTATGTCAGTCCATAAGAATAGTGAAGAGCAAAACCTCTATCTTAATGTGAAGAAAACTAAACTGATGAAAACTGACAAAACAAATAAGGCAGCTCAAATATGTATCAATAAGGAAAAATTGGAAGAGGTGGAGAGTTTTTAATATCTTAGAACAATTTTTTATAAATAGGAAACTACGAGGTTTTGGTATGGTAAAGTAAGAGAACAAATATTGTAGGATTAAACCTTGAAAAAATCGTAGACAAAGCACTTTAGTGAGACGTGAGAGAAAGAAAAATCACAAGAGAATTACCTGGGATTCGAACACTTAGCAGCTAAGTCGATAGTACACTGTTCTCTCGTGGCTAGACGGCTGCTCGTCCTACCGGAGTCCGTGTTCGAATCCCAGGTAATTCTCTTGTGATTTTTCTTTCTCTCACGTCTCACTAAAGTGCTTTGTCTACGATTTTTTCAAGGTTTAATCCTACAATATTTGTTCTCTTACTTTACCGTACCAAAACCTCGTAGTTTCCTATTTATAAAAAATTGTTCCTTAAAACTATACCTGAAACTAACTTCATGTAATAAGTATTCGTTCGTTTGTTATTGTTGTTCAAGTTTGCACCAGACATGGCAGGAGACCGTGTGTATGTTTGTCTAGTTGGTACCTGCTAGAGAGAATGAATCTAAGCTATGGAATTTCTGTGTGTCACGACCTCGTTTCTTTCCGGGTGTCACGATCTCTCATGTCAACAAAACCCCCCATGTGGTACCCGGGATCTGCAAAGAATAGGACCACTGTACCCTACCACGCATGATCGTAAAAGGCGACTAAGGAGGGTTCAGCATAGGGCCAGCAACCCTATCTGGTAAAAAAACTATCAGACTGCTACAGAAACAGAAGCAAGGGAAAAAGCAAATGCAGGTGGAAGGAGAAATGCGTATCAGGAAACTGAGCCCATGAAGGTTGTGGATGAAAGCCAGCCACTGGAAGTCCCCAGCCCGACTGCAGACCTCCTGGAACCTAAACAAAAGATGCAAATAGGCAGCTGGAATGTAAGAACACTAAATCAGACTGGAAAACTAGCACAAACCATCAAGGAAATGCACAGATACAAACTAGACATACTAGGAATTCAAGAAGCAAGATGGACAGGACAAGGCAGAAGGAAATTAACAACACAGCACACAGAAGATACAATAATATGGTCAGGTAAAGAAGATCTTCATGAAGGAGGAGTAGCATTGATTATAACAAAAGAAGCATCAAGAGCATTGCTGAAATGGACCCCAATAAATGAGAGATTATTATATGCACGGTTCAACTCAAGATTCACGAAGCTGTCTATTATAGTTTATTATGCACCAACAGAAGCAGCTGAAGAGGAATTAAAAGAAGATTTTTACAACAGCCTCCAAGCCACAGTAGAAACAATACCCAAGCATGATATGCTACTCATCTTGGGCGACTTCAATGCAAAAGTAGGTGAAGGAAATGAAGATAGAAGAAGAATCATGGGAAGAGAAGGAATCGGAGAAATAAATGAAAATGGAGAAAGACTGTGCAGTTTCTGTGAAGAAAACATGATGACCATCGGAGGGACAATTTTCCAACACAAAAACATCCATAAGGTGACTTGGAGGTCACCAGATAAAACCACAGAAAACCAAATCGATCACATACTAATAAACAACAAGTGGAAACGGTCACTACAAGATGTGCGAGGAAGGAAAGGAGCAGATATAGGAAGTGATCACAACCTTCTGGTAGCAAAAATAAAACTAAAATTAAGGAAAGCCAGAATCGGAGAACACAGAAAGATACATTTTGATACAAGAAAACTGATAGACCAGCAAACAAGAAATGAATTCTCAGTAATACTTAAGAACCGCTTCAGTGTCCTACAAGACGAAGCAGAAATGTCCATATTAGAGTTCAATAAAACACATCAGGAAACAGCAAAAGAGGTGCTGGGATATCGGAAAAGGAGAAAAGAGGAATGGATAAGCGAGACCACATGGGAAAAGATAGAGCAAAGAAAAGAAATCAAGAAAAAATTACTGAACACCAAATCACAACGGCTTAAAGAACGAGTTTTAAGTAATTATGCACAAAAAGACAAAGAAGTGAAGGAATCATGCCGTCAAGATAAACGTCAATATTATGACAACTTAGCAGAAACAGCAGAGAAAGCAGCATATACAAATGACATGAAAACCATATATAAAATCACAAAGCAGATGACAGGTAACTTCAACACAAGATGTGAAAGTGCAGTAAGAACACAAAATGGACAACTGGTCAGTGGAGAAAGAGAAAAAATTGAAAGATGGAAGAAACACTTTAACACCCTACTAAACAGAACACAAGCAGCACAAGCAATAGATATACCTGAAGCAAAAGCGAAACTAAACATCAATACAGGACCAGTAACAATAAATGAAGTTAAGGAGGCGATAAAGATGCTAAAATCAGACAGGGCACCAGGTTAAGATGAAGTGACTGCTGAGATGTTGAAAGCAGAAGAAACAGAAACACCAAAACAACTTTGCCGGATATTACAACAAATTTGGGATTTAGAAAAAGCCCCAGAGGAGTGGAAAACTGGTCTTATAGTAAAACTACCAAAGAAGGGTGACCTCAGAGATTGCGGGAACTGGAGAGGCATTACCCTACTGCCACTCACTAGTAAAGTATTTTGCAGAATAATCATCAACAGAATTGTACCAACACTTGAGGAAAAACTTTGGAAAGAGCAGGCAGGATTTAGGAAAGGAAGATCATGCATAGACCACATATTTGTACTTAGACAAATATTAGAACAGGCAAATGAGTGGCATAGCACAACATATGCATTATTCATAGATTTTGAGAAAGCCTTTGACAGTGTCAACAGAGATGCACTGTGGAAAATCCTAAGATGGCATGGCCTCCCCCATAAAATAGTTAATGTAATCAAAGCCCTATACGAGGGTTTTCAGTGCAAAGTTATCTGTGGAGAACATACCTCCAGCAGCTTTAGGGTACAAACAGGAGTGAAACAGGGATGTGTACTATCACCAACATTATTTATCTTGGCAGTAGACTGGTTAATGAAGGAGGCAACATCAGACAAACGCAGAGGATTACAATGGACCCTTGACACAGTGCTGGAGGACCTTGACTTTGCGGACGACATTTGTCTATTATCAAGCAGTCACAAAGATATGCAAGATAAAATAAACAAGCTAACTCAGAATGCAAACAACATAGGACTAAAGATCAACGTAGGAAAGACAAAGTTAATGAAGCAAAATGTGAACAACAGAAATGTACTCAGAGTAGATAACAAGCTAGTGGAGGAGGTCAACGAATTTGTATACCTTGGCAGCAGAGTAGTAGAAAATGGAGACAGCACAGAGGACATCAACAGCAGACTTACTAGAGCAAACCAGGCTTTTGCAATGCTACAGAATATATGGAAATCAAATAAACTAAGCATAAATATGAAAATCAGGATATTTAAGAGTAATGTTCTAAGTGTACTACTCTATGGAAGTGAATGCTGGAAAATCACCAAAACCATAGAAAACAAGTTGAATTCTTTCCAGACTAAATGTTTACGAAGAATTAAAAAAATATTTTGGCCAAACACCGTAAGAAATAACATTTTATTAGCAGAAATGCAGATGAAACCACTGACAACAATTATTGAGGAAAGACGCTGGCGATGGTTTGGACATGTACTCCAAATGACTGACAACTCACTACCAAAAATAGCACTAAGATGGACACCACAGGGGAGCAGAAGTAAGGGTAGACCAAAAGAGACATGGAGAAGAACAACAGAAAGGATGTTGAGCAATAGAGGGCTCACCTGGGCAAGAGCAGAAAAAAAGGCGAAGGACAGGCATTTGTGGAAAACCCTGGGCACTTAAGGTTCAGAGAGAGAGAGATGTCAACAAAACACCTTTTTAATATCTTGGATCATTACTTACTAATAATGGAGATACAATGAGGGAAAATAAAAGGAGGACATCTGTAGCTCTTCAGAAAGTAAAACAACTAAAGAATCTGTGGAGAGGAAAAGACAGAACTACAAAAATAATATTTTTAAGGGCATGCATCTTTCCCATCACAACATATGCCTGTGAGACCTGGACACTTAACAAAACAGCTGAGAAATACATAGATGCCTTTGAATGTAAATGTTACAGAAGAGTTCTTCAGATATCATGGACACAGAAAAAAACAAATATATCCATACTACAAGAACTTAATATTAAAGAAGGCTGGCTAGTAAAGAAGAGGATTAAAGAGAGAAAACTTAAATATTTTGGACACATTAAATGTCATGATAATTTAGAGAAGATTGTCTTGGAAGGAAAATGGGAAAAAGAAAGAGAGGAAGACCAAGGCGAAGATAGCTGCAAGACATCATTGATGATCTGCAAATGGATGCATCAGCAGCAGAACATCTTGCTTACAACCGAGAGGCCTACAGGAGAGCTGTTAGGAAGGCAAAGTTCCACAAGGGACATGCAAATGACTGACTGACTGACTGATGACCAATGAATGAATGAATACTGGAGAAATATTGTACAAGTAAAATAAGTGAAAAAGGAAGAATTGTGACGATATAATACAGATATCTCTCTCTCTCTCTCTGAACCTTAAGTGCCCAGGACACATGGGGCTTCCGCAAGGGTTTTCCACAAATGCCTGTCCTTTGCCTTTTTTTCTGCTCTTGCCCAGGTGAGCCCTCTATTGCTCAACATCCTCTCTGTTGTTCTTCTCCATGTCTCTTTTGGTCTACCCTTACTTCTGTTCCCTTGTGGTGTCCATCTTAGTGCTGTTTTTGATACAGATATGCAAATTCTTATTTATGTATCATAAAAGATTAATTGTAATGAAGATAATACGCAGCTATATGCCACAAAATATATCTTACAGGAGTATTTAGTTGAGATGTTCCAAATACAGAGTTTTAAATATTCAGCTGAATTTGATTTTCTAGATATCTGAATACAAAAACAGATTCACAGAGACAGGATTACTCACTGAAAATATGAATATGAGAGATAAGCTGTAATTATGATGATGAGTCAAAAATTAACCTTAATTTTGCACAAAAACAGTGACACTGAGAGGTAGACAGTTACATGTATGCATGTCAGCCATTATGGAAATAAGATGTCAGCAGGCCAGATCAAAGGTGACCACTCCCTTGGAAGCATGCATGACAGAAGAACAGCACAGTTATTCATTTCTTGGGTTCTGATGTATTGAGCTGAAGGAGATGGCTTTCCATGATGTATAGTTACTGGAGATGAATGCTGGGAGTTATTACTTTCAGCCAGAGACAAGTTGAGCCTAAACCAAAGACATTCCATACAACTCTGTACACCAGAAAATTGATGCTGGTGCTATTCTGGGACTGTAAGGGACAAATCCTGGAGAATTATATGCTCAGAGGAACCACTATCAATAGCAACGCATACTGTAATATGCTTGAGAACCACTTGAAACCTATAATCAGGTAAAAAAATTGCAGTTTTCTGAGTTCTGACATGTTGTTACAGCATTACAGTACATGGCTTCACACAGCACATGCAACAGCTTAGGAAATTACAAAACAGTGTTTAGTCTTTGACATCCTACATATTCACCCAACATCGAACCTTGTGATTATAATGTGCTTGGACCCATCAAACAGGTGCTAGTTGGGAGAAGCTTAATACAGATGGATAAATTTAAGAGGTCATTCAGGAGTTTGTTTTTTTTCTTGAGGAATCTAGGCTTAATGAAGTTGTGACAGAGATTATTATACAGAAGGGCCGTGAATGTCAAGACTGGGCACGGGGAGCAGTTGAACGTTGGGTTCAAGATCTCACCCAGTATCACTGTGGGTCTTCTGACACAGT
The DNA here is from genome assembly GCA_009760885.1 of Achatina immaculata. Taxonomy (NCBI): domain Eukaryota; kingdom Metazoa; phylum Mollusca; class Gastropoda; order Stylommatophora; family Achatinidae; genus Lissachatina; species Lissachatina immaculata. The sequence continues at coordinate 82,805,802 of CM019691.1, read as the reverse complement.
AAAATATACAGATGGCTCAGTGACTCAGAACAGCAGAAGTGGTTAGGGTTTTGTTGTCTACCAAAATGGAAGAGTAGTTTCACAGGGTTTGGGCGCCTTTGATGTCACCACATCAAGCATGCAAATGGAAATTGTGGCAGTGGAGTGGTTAGTTGCTCATGATGTGGTTAATAGTGTCATTGTAACAGATTCACAGAGTATGCTTCATAAAATTGAGAAGAAATTACGTCAAAAAGAATGGATTCATCTGTTAAGCCACTCAGTTGTGACAAGCCTGATGTGGCTTTACTGTCCAGGGCATGCGGGAATACATGGCAATGATGTGGCAGATAGACTTGCTGGACAGGCTAAAATAAATGGCAGACTGGCTATGGACAGGGGGGACATTGATAAAGCTGTAATGGGCAGACTGCAGGAAAATGAAAAGCGGGAATAGAAGAACAATGTTGATCTGAAGAGATTGGTGGAGCTAGGACAAATTAAAGGTGCTGGCAGGAAATCCGAACCAAACTGTGTGGCAGAAAATGCATCATAAACAACCAACATTTAACAGGAACTGTTAGCAAACCTACTCTTGGATGGATGCTGTGGCATGCGACAGGGCATATTTGGGGTTGTCCCACGTGCAGTGAAGCCAGATTCTGAATTTTGAACCTTGAACCTCATGACAGACCAGCATTGGATGTGGTGAGGAATACGTTGAAAAGTGAAAATGAGTTTTGTACATTTTTTTTTAAATAAAAAAAAAAATTAAGGTTACTTTTTGCCTTGTACTATTAGAAATTTAAGAATCATTGGGGCCATAAAGGATACCAACAGTGGAAAATGGAGAGCTAGAAAGGACACTGAACTGAACAGCTTATTTAAATGTCAATGAATTATAAATGTCTTGAAACTGAACAGATTATGCTGGCTGGGCAATGTAGAAAGAGTGGAAGAGAATAGACAAATGAAAATGAAGTATGTACAAGAGATGAGGGAAACAAGACCAAGGGGTAGACCAAGACAGAGATGGAAAGACAACAGGAGAATATAAAAGAAGTTGGTGTCACCAACTGGAGAGAGAAGATTAGGAATAGAGAGGAATGGAGGCAGACTTTATCTGCAGCAATAAGCCTTAATGGCATAGAAAGCTGAAGAGGAAGACTATTAGAAATGTTATTCTAATTTTAAAACGGTTTCTTATACATATGCTTGTACTTTCATGTAAGTTTGCACAGATAACAGATGGTAATTATAAATTACAATGTTAACATTTCAGTTTACATTTAGAGCAGTCTGACTTACATTTTAATTTGTTGCCAGCGTTGAGCAATTTTTATAATATGAATGTTTGAATTCAGCATTATTCAGCTGCATACAAATTAGAATAAGATTTTCTGTATATGTATCTATGATTTCATCATCTTGCATCTTACATCCTTCCTGTGCCATTAAACGTCACATAGGGCTCGCATGGTAGTTTGCCAAGTTTTCCTGTTTATGGCAATCTTTTCAACCTCATCAAGGGATTTTATGTCTGCTAATTTGGCCTCTCTTAACAATGTCCTCCTTAGAGTTTCACATAGTTGACCTCTTTTTCTTTGGCCTTTTGTGTTCCACTTGATAGCTTGTTTTGAGATTCTCTGACTGCTTCTTCTCATGTGACTGACATATGCCCATCTCCTTTATCTGATCACCCATGAGGCAGGTTGTTGTTTGCTCATCTGCCTTATCTCTGGCTTGTTCTTGAAGTCATTCTACTTTATACTGAGTATTTTCTTTAGGCATTTGTTTTCAAAAGAGTCAATATTGTTTAGTTGTTTTCCAGCTTTCACATGCATAAACTTCCTTTCTGGTGTCACCATTCTGGTCTATGTAGCTGCCAAGGTATGCAGATTCTATGTATATTTTTCCTTCTTGATTAATGAGAAGTTTCATTATTTTTTGTTTTTTTCCTTGTTAATTTCAAGTCCTATTTTACTAGCCAGTGAAGATAGGCTATCTGTTTTTTTCTTGCATTGAATTCACATTGTCACTGATAAGAGTTATGTCATCTGCAAAATCAAGATCTTCTAGTTGGGTCCCATATATCCGGTCAATGCCCATTTTACCTTTGCAACATTTTTTTCATTTTGAAGTCTATGGCAATTCTAGAACAGCAAGGGAGATAGTATACATCTTTGTTTCATACCTGTTTCAGTCTGGAACTGTTCGCTCATTCCTTCTGTTTACTGCACAAACATATCTCTTGTAATCCTTAATGATGTATGGTATTCCATATATTCTTAAAATTCTCCACAATGAATCTCCGTGTATGCTATCAAATGCCTTCTTCAAGCCTGTGAAATTCAGGATTAATAGTTTTTGCTTTTCAATATGCATTTCATTCATTATATGCTGTGCTGATAAACTGGTAATCATACTTTTCCATTTTGTCTTGTCCTTGGTGTCTCTAATCAGGCCATTTTCCGTTCTTCTCCTCAACCACTTCAAATATTTTTCTGTTTGTCTTGCTTTGCTCTCTCTTTTCCATGAGTTTTACTGTGATTGTTAGATTCTCTAGCTTCTGTCCTTTCAAGACAAATCTGAACAAATTTGATTGTTTTTTTCCTTTGTGGATTTAGTTTTCAGTATTCTGCAGCTTCTCTGAGAACTTTTTTTTTCTGACCATCCTGTGTACTGTTTTCATATTTCTTCCAGATTGCTTTGTTGCTTCTGTTTTGTTTATTGCCTAAAGCTTTACAAGCATAGAATAATATTAGCTCAGATTGGAGCTATAATTCTTTTTGTTCCCCCTCTCTTATTGATGTCCTCTTATATTCATCATGTCATCAAAAATGGCATGTACCTTTCATATCCTTCACTTGATTATGGCTATACAGTTATCAGTTACTGTTGTAGTTGAAATTAGATAAATTCATTTACTGTATGTACTTTTGCCAGTGCCCTTCTGTTTACACTTATTTACACTTTAACATTTGTACGCTTTTTGATATAGCATCATTTTTGTCTTGTTGCTAAATAGCTCTAAAATTTGTTTAACAGTGCACTTTGATAAAGCCACAGTTCACTATTTTTGTCAGCTGTTTTCACTTTCTGTCAGCTCTGCATCATTTGCATAACTGAAATTGTGATGTCCTATTTTAGAATTTTTGACTCCTTCCATTATGTTTTCATCATATTTGAGAAAGTCAGATAACATGACATGCCCTTGTCTTTCTACTTGTATGCAAGGCATTCTACTTTACATAGTCAAACTATACAACTCCCTAGATCATCACAGGAATTACATCCCTCGAACAAGTGTTCTGATATTGTTTGTTGTTACTGAGTCTAATAAATGTTTATATAATTCTTATATCATCAAGTATTTGTAACATACTTTCAATTATCACTCTGTCAAAACCTTTGATGTAGTTGGTCTGGCATGAATCCAATACTTTGTTTATCCTCCAGAGATGATTTTTTATTGATTTTGGTTTTAAAATGTAGCATTTGCTATGCTTTCTTTCTTTGGCAAGACCATGTTTTTCTTTGCAGTTATCTTTTTCACTTTTAATATTTATAAGTTAATTGTAGCACCAGGATCTGTGAAAAAGTGAAAAATGTCATATTCTTAAAATTTATGTTGCAGGATACACAGGGATTTGAATGATGATACAGATTTGAACGAAGCAACTGCTTAAGATGATGTGTACAGTCTGCATAAAAATGTGCTGCTTCAACATTTTTTACCTTAGAGTTAACCTGAATGTTACTACTTAAGTTTAAACACAAATCTGTTTTTTTAAAGAAACTATTAAGTTTTTTTTTCCTGTTATGACTGTGCCTTAAATCTGCTGTAATTTATGGCAGTTTCATTTTATATATTGTTTTTCACTTATTTATTGTTATAGTTCAGTACCAGAAATGATATAAAATTATACAGATGACTGCTGAATTCAGTTGAAAGGAAGTTGGATTTATTTTGCACCATGTTTTGGAACAAATTGATCATCATGTTATTTTCTATGGGATTTAAATAGCTTAACTCTTCCCATGCCCCAGAAAAAAACGCGGATGTTCCCGTCCGTGCCACACAAAAAGCACGGGACTTGATATTTATAGGGGGCATAGTTGTAAAAGAGAATGTACAAAGTATTTCCACTTTAAAAGCATACATATTATGCATGAAAATAGTTGTAAATGTAAGAAGATTTCATAAATGAAGAGTTGTTTTAGGAAAAAAAGAAGTAATGTGATGATTTTAGCTGATAATTGTGTAGTGCTTACCATCAGCGATGCCTAGATGTACAATGTTTACCATTGGCGATTTCCAAATTTACTTAAATTTTCATCCAGTCTCGTCGTGTGGTGGCATTCTCATTAAAATAATGTCTGAAATAACTTTCTAACTACTTCTCCGGTCCATTTAATAGGTCTAGATGTATTTGGGGTACATTCAGGAACAGTGGTTGAGTCATAGGACATGTCCTTATGCCTCCAAAGTCACAATAAATACTGAAATTTCTCAGTTAATTCATCGCTTTCACGAAAGTAAAACTACTAAAGAATCTGTGGAGAGGAACAGACAGAACTACAAAAATAAGATTTTTAAGGGCATGCATTTTTCCCATCGCAACATATGCCTGTGAGACCTGGACACTTAACTCTTTCCGTGCCTTTGGTCAATATATTGACGCTTCCGGTATACCCGATGCGTGCCAATGGTCATTATAATGATCATTGGTTTGTTTCAATAAAACAACCGGTGTAACATTTAGATTGTACATATTTCGTCCGCGATTCCGGTGACACTTTTCAAAATGGTGAAAGAGTGCCTAGTTACGAGCGATTCCAACCGAGAAAAAGGAAGAGAAAGACCAAAATTTTTCAATTTTTGATGATGTAGATAGGGGTATAGACATGGCCTGTGACCACCCCACTGCTCTTGAATGTATCCCAAGTAGATCTAGACATATTAGACGATGGGAGAAGTAGTTAGAAGGTTATTTCAGACATTAATTTAGTGAGAATGCAACATAGAATAAGAATATGAGATCGACAAGTAGATCTGCACGTCTCAGATGGTAAGTAGTGCATATCTAGACCTAGCCGACAGTGAGCTGGGCACAATCAGTGTCTAAAAACACCACATTACTTCCTTTTTCCTAAAAAACTCTCATCATCATCATCAGGTGCCGTGCCGACTGGCGTTGGCTATTATGCTTCTCCAGAGTACCCGATCCTTCATGCAGGCCATCAGTTCAGTTGGTGATCTCCTCTCACACCATCCCGTCAGACTGTCCAGTATCATTTCTCTTGGTCTTCCTCTTGATCTTCTTCCTTCTATTTTTCCTGTTGTTATAATATTTTCAATGCCCCCTCTTCTCATTGCATGTCCTATGATAGTACATTGTCTCTCTCTTATCTTTCTGACAAGGTTTTTTGTCTCTCCAGCTCTTCTCATACATTCTTCATTAGTTATTTTTGCTGTCCAGGGGATTCGCAACATTCTTCTAATAAACCACATTTCTGCTGCTTCCAATGATTTTTGTGCAGACTTGCCTATTGTCCATGATTCACTTCCATATAACAAGATAGGTTCAATATAGCATTTTAGGACTCGTTTTCTAACATTCATTGATAAGGATGAGTTAACTAATATGTTTCTCATTCTCTGAAATGCAGTCTTTGCTTGGCCTATTCTGTTCCTAATTTCTGTTTTGCATTTCCCATCTGAAGTTATTACTGCTCCAAGGTATTTGAATTTCTGCACCTGCTTTAGAATGGTTCCGTTTAATTGAATACTGCATGCTGGTGGATTCTGTTTCTTAGATATAACCATAGTCTCTGTCTTTTTGATGTTCAAAGTAAGGCCTTTCTGTTCACTTTCTTTGGTGACTTTATCCAAGAGATTTTGCAGGTCTTGTTGGTTCTCCGCTATCAGTACTGTGTCGTCAGCATACCGAAGGTTGTTAATATTGTATCCTCCAATTTTTATGCCTGGTTCTGTGATGATTGTTCTTAGAATATTCTCGCTGTACAGAGAAAAAAGGTCTGGAGATAGTACACATCCTTGTCGCACCCCTTGTTTTATAGGTTGGTATTTTCCAATTCCATTTTCAACTCGAACTGCTGCTTCTTGCTGCCAGTATAGATGTTTTACAATCCTCAAGTCTTTGCCGTCTATATTGATGTCTTCAAGCATTTTAATAATTTCACTATGTTTCACCTTGTCAAATGCCTTGGTGTAATCAATGAAGCATAAGTAGAGATCTTTCTGTATTCTAAAGCTCTTTCTGTTAGTGTTCGTAAAGCATAAATGGCATTGTGTGTTCCCTTTCCTTCAACAAATCCAAACTGTTCATCTGCTATTTCCATTTTTATCTTTTTCCTTGTTCTTCTCATAATTATTCTCAAAGTAGCTTCATTATGTGACATGAGAGGCTGATAGTCCGGTGGTCGTCACATTCCTTTGCACCTGGTTTCTTTGGTAGTGCTATAAACGTGGATTTAATCAGGTCACTGGGAATATAACCACTGTTGTAAATATCATTCAGTAACTTGGTTATTATTTTTATTCCTGTCTCCTCTAGTGCCTCTATTTCTTCTATTGTTATATTATCAGGCCCAGTCGCTTTTCCTTTCTTCATGTGTTTGATGGCATCTATGATTTCATCTTCAAGTATTGGCGGTCCATCACAGTTTTCAGTATCTGGTGTTAATTCTGGTCTTTCTCCTCCATATAGCTCACCGATATACTCTGTCCACCTGTCCACAATGTCTTCTTTTGCCATTAACATTTTACCTTCTTTCGATTTCAGGCATCCTGTGGTATATTTTGTTTTCCTGCCTGTGAGTTCATTAATTCGTTTATGCATGTTTTTGCTGTCTTTATTATGAGTGTCCTCTATCTGTCTGCACTGTTCATTTAACCACACTTCTTTTGCTTCTCTGCATTTGCGTCTTATTTCTTTATTTATCTTGCTATATTTTTCCTCGTTGTTTTACTCCTCCTCCTCTTGTCCATCAGTCCTAAGATGTCGTCTGTCATCCATTTATTTTTAGGGGCTTCTTTTTTCGGTGGTATTATCTCCTTAACAGTTTGGTGGATAGAATCTCTTAACATTTCCCATTGTTCATCTATACTATTTATCTTTCCTATTGCATTGTATCTATTTGTTATAATAACTTTGTATTGTTCTCGCAATTCTTGGTCATTTTTAAGAAGTTCTGTATTCAGTTTGATGTTTCTCACTTTTCTGCATGCTTTCTTTAGCTTTATTCTAACTTTTCCACAGAGTGGATCATGGTCACTATTGCAGTCAGCGCCTGGCATGGTTTTTGTTGTCAGTAATGCATTGCGGAATCGTTTGTTGATTAATATGTAGTCTATCTGGTTAAATGTCTTTTTGTCTGGGCTGCACCACGTTGCCAGTCTTCGAGGATGTTGTTTAAACCAGGTGTTTCCTACAACCATGCTATGTATTCTTGTCCATTCAATTAATTTATAACCTCTGTCATTCCTCTCCCCCAGTCCATAGTCACCAACGATGTCCGAAGTTCTTCCTTTACCAACTTTGGCATTAAAATCTCCCATGACTATGGTAACTTCATGTGACTTTGTGTGTTTTAGTGCTGTCTCTATGTCATTATAAAATATCTGTACATCAGAACTTTCAGATGTTGGAGCATACACTTGTATAATATTTATGTTTATTGGGTGTCCTTTCAGTTGGGCTAGCAGGACTCTGTCCGAGATGTTCAAATATCCTACAATTGTCCTTGCCGTTTTTTCATCAAAAAACTCTGCATTTATGAAATTTTCATTCATTTAGTTATACTTTGAAACATAATAAGCATACGGAAGTACATGGAAATACTGTTTTCCATTCCATTTTATAACTGTACCCCCTAACATATCAAGACCCGCGCTTTTACTCTGGCACTCAACCACACGTCCGTGTTTCTTCCTCCAGCACAGAAAGAGAAGCTGAGAAACACATAAATGTCTTTGAATGTAAATGCTACAGAAGATTTCTTCAAATATCATGGACACAAAAAAGAACAAATATATCCAGACTACAAGAACTTAATATTGAAGAAGTCTGGCTAGTAAAGAGTATTAAAGAGAGAGAACTTAAATATTTTGGACACATTAAACGTCATGATATTCTACAGAAAACCGTCTTGGAAAGGTGCATAATGGGAAAAAGAGAGAGGAAGACCAAGGCAAAGATGGCTGCAAGACATCATTGATGATGTGCAAATGGATGCATCAGCAGCAGGCCATCTAGCTCACAACTGAGAGACCTACAGGAGTGCTGTTAAGGAGGCAAAGTTCTGCAAGAGACATGCAAATGAATGAATGAATGAGTAATAACTTCTTTTAAAGTAATAACATAGGATTTTTTTTGTGATCTCACTGCATTCATTTATCTCTTGTTCACACTCTTCCTTTCCTCATGATCTCTCACTCTCTCTCTATATTCCATTCTTCCATTTTCATATCTTTCTCTCACTTTCTCTCTTGCTGTCTCTCTCTAACTTAACATCTAACATGTATACACATATTTATATATATATTATACTTGTATATCAATATGACAGTAATTTTTTTCTAATGCATTATACATAGTTTTTTTTTATTAACTCTTTCCGTGCCTTTGGTCATTATAATGATGCTTCCGGCATACCCAATGCGTGCCAATGGTCATTATAATGATCATTGATTTGTTTCAATAAAACAACCGGTGTAACATTTAGATTGTATATATTTTGTCCGTGATTCCGGTGACACTTTTCAAAATGGCGAAAGAGTGCCTAGTTACGAGCGATTCCAACCGAGAAAAAGGAAGAGAAAGACCAAAATTTTTCAATTTTTGATGATGTAGATAGGGGTATGGGTGACCACCCCACTGCTCTTGAATGTATCCCAAGTAGATCTAGACATATTAGACAATGGGAGAAGTAGTTAAAAGGTTATTTCAGACATTAATTTAGTGAGAATGCAACATAGAATAAGAATATGAGATCGACAAGTAGATCTTCACACCTCAGATGGTAAATAGTGCATATCTAGACCTAGCCGACGGTGAGCTGGGCACAATCAGCGTCTAAAAACATCACATTACTTCTTTTTTCCTAAAAAACTCTGCATTTATGAAATTTTCATTCATTTAGTTATACTTTGAAACATAATAAGTATACGGTAGTACATGGAAATACTGTTTTCCATTCCATTTTATAACTATACCCCCTAACATATCAAGACCCACGCTTTTACTCTGGCACTCAACCACACGTCCGTGTTTCTTCCTCCGGCACAGAAAGAGAAGCTGAGAAACACATAAATGTCTTTGAATGTAAATGCTACAGAAGAGTTCTTCAAATATTATGGACACAAAAAAGAACAAATATATCCAGACTACAAGAACTTAATATTGAAGAAGTCTGGCTAGTAAAGAGTATTAAAGAGAGAAAACTTAAATATTTTGGACGCATTAAACGTCATGATAATCTACAGAAAATCGTCTTGGAAGGGTACATAATGGGAAAAAGAGAGAGGAAGACCAAGAAAAAGACGGCTGCAAGACATCATTGATGATGTGCAAATGGATGCATCAGCAGCAGGCCATCTAGCTCACAACTGAGAGACCTACAGGAGTGCTGTTAAGGAGGCAAAGTTCTGCAAGAGACATGCAAATGAATGAATGAATGAGTAATAACTTCTTTTAAAGTAATAACATAGGATTTTTTTTGTGATCTCACTGCATTCATTTATCTCTTGTTCACACTCTTCCTTTCCTCATGATCTCTCACTCTCTCTCTATATTCCATTCTTCCATTTTCATATCTTTCTCTCACTTTCTCTCTTGCTGTCTCTCTCTAACTTAATATCTAACATGTATACACATATTTATACATATATTATACTTGTATATCAATATGATGGTAATCTTTTTTTAATGCATTATACATATTTTTTTTTTATATTAAGGTAGATGTATGATATAGATCATGTGTTCTCAACCAGTAGGAAATTCCCACCAGGGGGATAATTAGGACCACAGATTGACAAATTCAAACTGTTGAAATATATTTGCATATTACTTGAAATGCACTTTTTGAATCAGATAAATTTGGAGGGGGAGGGGGGAGAGGGTTATGACATTCTACCATATGATGTAAAAGGGTGCATTGAACAAAAAAAAGTTGAGAACCACTGTCAGGTTTGCAGTAGCCAAGCTTTAAATCACACTGTGTACATAGTGAGACTTTTTTTTATTATCCCCCTTCCTTCTTAATGATTTCTTGTTTAAACTGTGTACAAGATGGTTTACCTGTTTTTTTTAAATTATTATTTTACATGTGTTATTGTTAATAACCATGGTATCCCAAAAATCATTTGCTCATTTTAAATGCTTGCAACTCAAAATGTATTTAGAAATTTTATCTTTCTTCTTTTACACTTGAAATTGTTGAAAGTGTGCCGATCAGATGTATAAATGATTTGAACACTTGTAATTGTGATAACAGAAAGTTTCAAGTTTGTGTGTGTTATATGTGCACATACTTATCCTGTGTCTGTGTGGTGTTTAGGATGTGAACTTGATTTGATTTTAATTCCAGTTGTTAAATAGTGATACTTGGCAGGTTTTACACCTGTTATTCATGGTCATATTATTTATGAAATATTTCTTTTGAAAATAAACTATCTGAAGATTAAAATAATTTAAACATTTTTTTAACTGTGTTGTTTTAAGGCAGAAAATTAGTAGTTGTGAAACTTAAATACGTGAAATGTCACAAGCATTTAAGATTGATTTTTGTAAATATCATCATTTATCTTATCTTATCTTATATCCTTCCCATGCCGTTAAATGTCACATAGGGCTCACAAAGTAGTTCGCCAATTTTTCCTGTCTTCAGCGAGTCTTTCAACCTCATCAAAGGATTTTATGCCTGTTAATTTGGCCTTTCTTAATAACATCCTCTTCAGAGTTTCACGCAGTCTGCCTCTTTTTCTTCGGCCTGTTGTGTTCCACTTGATAGCTTGTTTTGGGATTCTCTGATAATTTCTTCTCATCAAGTGACAAACATATGTCCATCTCCTTTTCCTGATCACCCATGAGACTGGTTGTTGTTCAGTCATCTGTCTCTGCATTGTTCTTGAATTCATTCCACTTGATTACCCCTGGGAACAACTGTGTTAAGAGCACACTTATCTTAACATAGTGTTTGTGAGACAGGGAACATAGATCTGTTTGCTTAAAAACTCTGACCTACTTCTGTAGCCCAGAAACTTGTAGCAATCAACACTAATTGTAATTGTTATTTTTGTAAAATGTAATGTCAGGTTGGTGGATGGATGGGGACATGGAGATCTCTGGCGGGGATGAGGGAAGTCTGGTGTGAAACCAATTAATCCAGGACATGACAAGCCTATGGGTCTTTACAACAATGGCTATCAGAATGATGTAAACAAAACAGAGCCAGTAGACTATAGGTGGCGGAGAATGGATATCATTGAAGCACTCATCAGATTCCTCATCTCAAAGTCAGGGTGTCTTTGTGGAACTGTTTCCAAACCATCTGATATGGAGAAGGGGCTTACATACAGCCACCAGAGGCTGGAAAACAAAGTTTTGGCCAAGCCAGCCACACTGTCTTCATGGCAGTCCGAGCAAGACCACAGTCTGCCCTAGCAAGGAAAGGTGCTGAAGTCGGAGTTACCCAGCCAAGAGGCGCATCACAAAAATCAGGGTAACACGCATTATCGCTAATGAAATGTCTCTATCTGCAGTATTCAAACATGGTGCTCGCCCTGTGAAGACTAACCAGGCAGGTGCAGTGCCGGGCCCCCTGCCTCGAAAGGGTCCAACCAATGCTACTGGAGGTCCTCTCAGTTCATCTTGTGGAGTCAGGAGACATGAGAGTAGAGCTACTGACCAAAAAATACAACAGAAGAAAACAGCCAAAAAGCAAGAACTTAAAATAATGCAGTGGAATGCTGAGGGTGTCAGCAGTGTTAGAGATGGCTATAGCAAAAAGGTGGAACTAGAGAACATACTTTTTGCAGAGCAGGTAAGTATATGCTGCATACAGGAGACACACCTAACCAAAGATGCCACCTTTAAAATCAGAGGATACCAGTGTTTTAGATCAGACCGACAGGACAGAAGAAAAGGAGGAGTACTCACACTTGTTAAGAATAACATCAGCACATGTCAGGTGGGAGTGTACATGGAAGGAGCTGAATACCAGATGAACCATCTAAAAAGTAGTAATACAGATTTCCACCTCCTTAACTATTACTGTCCTAATGACCGCCCACTTGCTTTAGAAACAATCCCACACAAAGAGAGACTGATGGTCTGTGGCCACATAGACAAGAGAGGAGAGGAAGTTGAGAGCTGGCAGGATGATAATGGACTTCTCCTGATCAACCAGCCAATGGATCCCCCAACATTTTACTCAAGGGCTTGGCGTACAACCTCAACACCAGATCTGGCAGTCCACTCTCCAGATCTGAAGTGGAACATTACACGTGAAGTTGGAAAACAACTTGGAGGTAGCGACCATCGACCGGTCTTCCTGACCATAGAAAATGAAATCCTTAACACCAGTAGCCCTCTCCCCAGATGGAACTATAAAAAAGCAAACTGGACAATGTACAGACATCGTACAGGTATCCGGGTGGGACAGCTGTCCATAGAAGGTAAGGATATTAACAGCATAGTGAAGAAATTCAATGCTTGTATCCTTCAGGCTGCTCGTGAAACCATTCCCAGAGGAGCTCACAGGGACTATAAACCATACTGGACTAGTGAGCTGGGAAAACTCCATGATGATGTGGAAGCAGCTCGAAAGCAAGCAGAAAATAGACCATGCCAAGAACACCACAATAATTACCAACATTCCAAGGCCAAATTTCAGAGAGCCAAGCTGCAAGCCAGATGGGAAAGTTGGAGAGAGTCCCTAAACTTTGAAAAGGATGGAAGGAAACTGTGGAAACTAATCAAACAGTTAAATGATGAGAGTACTGGAAGAAGTACAAAGATTACACTAATAGAGGATGGGAAAACTCTTACAGGTAAGCAGGTAGCAGATCACTTTGCTCACATGTTTGCACAGGACTGCAACATTGATATCCATCCAGAGAAAGAGCGTACAGTGCGCACTGACCCACAGAAAGAAGAGGAACAAGTCAGAAAAGTGAAGGTCATGGATGCACCAATCACACGCAGTGAGTTAGACCTAGCAGTTAAGTAAACTGAAACCAAGAAACAGGTCCAATGAAATGATCAAGAACCTGGGAATGGCAGCAATGAGAAAGCTGTTGGATATTTTCAATATGTGCTGGAGCACAGGTAAGTTACCTCAAATCTGGAAGGAAGCAAGCATGGTACCACTGCTAAAGCCAGGGAAAAACGGTGATACAGCCTCCAACTACAGACCGATCAGTCTTACTAGCTGCCTATGCAAAACGATGGAACGCATCATTGACCTGAGGCTAAAATGGTACCTAGAAAGTGAAAACCTTCTCGTTCCACAACAAGCAGGATTTAGACATTACGGAAGATCAAGTGACCTATCTCTCTCAAGAGATTGAGGATGCATTCCAAGAGAAAAACCTTGTACTAGCAGCATGGATAGACCTGAAGAAAGCCTTTGATAAAGTATGGAAAAAAGGTCTGCTGTGGAAACTAAGAAACTGCAATGTGAATGGAAGACTGTACAACTGGATAAAGTCCTATTTACACAATAGAAGAGCTAGAGTAGTAATGGATGGACACAAAAGCCAGAAAGTACTTCTGCAACACGGTGTACCACAAGGAGGAGTCCTTTCGCCTACACTATTCCTTGTATTCATTAATGACCTGGTCAAGGAACTTCCCTATGGAATCAAAGCGGCATTGTATGCAGATGATATGGTCATGTGGTGTACAGATGAATATGCAACAGTTGCTACACAGAGACTCCAAAGAGCAGCAGACATCTTGACATCATGGACAAACAAATGGTGTGTAAGTATAAACACAGAGAAATCAAGTACCACTCTGTTCACTCTCTCATCTAAACAGAAAGCAGGTAAGATCTTTGTAAATGAAATATCCTTAAGGATGGACAACCAACCCACTTACTTAGGAGTGACTCTTGACTCAAAACTGACCTGGAAGCAACACATCAACAATGCAGAAGCAAAAGCCAGAAGAAAACTAGCCATATTAAGAAAATTGAGTGGAACCACATGGGGAGCTAGTGAAAGAATCCTCAAGAATGTATATCAGCAAAGTATTCTACCACATTTAGAATATGGCTCAACATCTTGGTGCACAGCATCAAACACTAAGTTTCATAATCTAGACAAGGTTCAAAATCAGTCACTACGGATTATCACAGGTGCCATGAGGTCCACACCAATAGTAGAAATGCAGAAAATAGTTGGTGTTCAAGTGCTAAAGGAACGTAGAGACACAAAGGTCATGACCATGGGAGAGAAATTCCTCAGCTCTGTAAGCCATCCCCTGAAGGAGAGATTCAATAACTTGGCACTAAGACGGCTTAAAGAAGCAGTTTCATTCATCAGGCCAAGCGTATGCGTAAGCTGATACCTGACCTTCCAACTGTAGTCGCTCCATTATCATCTGTACCAGAGCATACACCATGGAAAGATGCAGATTATACACAAATAACTATTCAGACTGAAGTGAAAGGTGTGCAGAATGGTGAGATGCAGAGCAGTCTTGTAAGATCAACAGCCACATTTAGTGTTCTAGATGATAAATATCCATGTGACACCTGGATACGTGTGTATACAGATGGATCTGCACATAATGCCATAAAGAATGGAGGGGCAGGAGCACATATTGAATATCTAAATAACATGACTGACAAGATTTCCATACCCACTGGAAAATACTGCAACAACTATGATGCAGAAGTTAAGGCAACTATTGCTGCAGTTGAAAAACTATCAGACTCCAGAATTGATACATGTCCCGTAGTAATTCTCACAGATACAAGATCAGTGCTGGAAGCTCTTCAGTGCAACAAACTACCAGACCTTAAGGATGCCTTGTCAAAAATTGGCTTACAGCATGGAGTCACTTTGCAATGGATTCCCTCCCACTGTGGGATACCAGGCAATGAGAAAGCTGACCATCTGGCCAAAGAGGGCACTGAAATGGAGCAACCAGACATACCAGTCACCTATAATCAGAAGAAAAGCATGATAAAAACCTACAGGAAGCCACAAACACCACCACATGATGACTACCACATGCTAAACAGAAAGGAACAAGTCACCATCTTCCGTCTCCGAACAGGACACACCCGACTCCGAAGTCATATGTATACAAAGTTTAAGCTTGGTACTACTAATCTATGTACATGTGCCCAGGTGCCCCAAACTGTGGAACATATCCTCCAAAACTGCACCAACTATGAGACACTGAGAAATAATTACTGGCCCAGTGAAACCACTAAAGAAGATAAGCTCTATGGTTCCATACATGAATTACAAAAAACAGTAAAATTTGTCCAAGAGACAGGACTGCAGATATAGACAGACAATGCGAACGAAGAAGAAGAAGATTCCACTTGATGCAGAGTTTTTTCCTTAAGCATTTGTTTTCAAAAGAGTATAATTTCTTTTCTATTTCTTTAGTTGTTTTCCAGCTTTCGCATGCATAAATGAGGGTGGATATTACATTTGAATTGAATAGACTTAACTTGGTTTTTGTGCTTATAACTTTTGAATTCCATATGTTCTCAAGATTCTTGAAAATTGATGCTGCTTTTGCAATTCTGATCCTAACTTCCTTTCTAGTGTCACCATCCTGGTCTATGTAGCTGCCAAGGTATGCAAATTGATTGACTTCTTCAATATCTGTCCTTTCTATGTGTATTTTTCCATTTTGATTGAGAGGAATTTTTATTATTTTTGTTTTGTCCTTGTTAATTTCAAGTCCTATTTTGCTAGCCGGTGAAGACAGGCTATCTGTTTTTTCTTGCATGGAATTCACATTATTACTGATAAAGAGTTATGTCATCAGCAAAATCAAGATCTTCTAGTTGGGTCCCATGTACCCAGTCAATACCTGTGTTACTTGTGCAGCATTTTTTCATTAAGAAGTCTATTGTAATCCCAAAAAGTAAAGGAGACAGTATACATCCTTGTTTCACGCCTGTTTCAATCTGGAACCATTCACTCATCCCTTCTTCTGTCTTGACTGCACAAACATATCCATTGTATAAGTCCTTAATGATGTTGACAATTTTAGATGGTATTCCATATAGACATAAAATTCTCCATAATGAATCTCTGTGTATGCTATCAAATGCCTTTTTAAAATCTATGAAGTTCAGTATTAATGGCTTCTGCTTTTCAATATGTTCTTCAAGTATTATTCTGAGAGTAAAGATCTCATCATTTAGGTGATCCTTTATGGACATCAGAAAAGCCAGTACAACAAATAAAAGTAAAAAAGTAAAATTATGTATTAGTTAAAAAAAAAGATCTGATTTATGTGCTTAAAATGCACAGAATCAGAACTCTTGACAGCTAATTGACATTTTTTTTCCATTTTGCATTTATTTGATGTTTCATCTTATCATCAAAGAAAGTTCTTTAAAGGTATACCAATTGTTTCTTATGCATTTTTATTGCATTTTCCAATCTTTTGTGCCAGATTTGTCTCATATGCTTTATTCTTTATCTCATCACAATACTTAAGGTCATAGTATGTTTCATCAGAGGCCATTACATTAAGTGTGAGTTATGAAGTGACATATATCTAATGGACTCCATATAACAAAAGAAAATGACACCCAGTTTTATTGAATGAATCTTCCTGGAAATACTTAGATGGCCTGACTGCATGGTTTGGCAGGAAAATAGCAGTTAGCTTGATTCAAGACACAGAATCGAGCAAGATGGAGAGGTGCCTGCCTACACTTACTAGCATTGCACTACCTAATCTGATCTGAATCTTCCTATAAATAATGTATATATATCAGTAACCCTCAGCTTTTCTTGATGTCTTTGATTTGTACTGTTAGACTATTATCATATTTTTAATACAGAGGTCTCCTAGCTTTTCGATACGAGGGCCACGCTTGTATTTTAAACTTATTACAGACCAAAGCAAAAAAACCAGTTTTATTAATAAATTAATACGTTTTTAAACAAATCTTTTTAGGGAGAACACATGATATGGTTCAGAACAGCAGAGAAATGTGGTTGCCTTATTTTTGTCTCCTTCCTCATATATCTTTCAGTGTTGAGGGGACAAGCAGATATCTTGATAGTGCTTGGCAGTTCGATTCATATAATGGGATATTTAATGCTTCTGTAATTTCCTCCCTCCATCTCTTGTGTGAGCAGCCTCATCTTCCATCACCAACAAATCTTAGTGTAAATGTTTTTTGTGGTATACAGTCTGGCAGCAGTCATGAAATATGGCCAGAACATTTGACTGACTGTTTCTGCATGTAGTGTAATAATGGTGTTACTCCAGCCTTGCCCTGCTGGTGTCATTTCTTATTTGCTCTAGCTTTGTCACATTTAGTATTCTCTGTAAACATCTCATTTCTGTTGTGATGATTTTCCTTTTTTGTTTGACTGTTGGTTGATATTTTCAGCCAATAATAATATTGGAAAATATCAACCAATTAAACAAGGAATGCGACAGGGGAGTGTACTATCTCCAGACCTTTTTTCTCTGTACAGCGAGAATATTCTAAGAATGATAATTATAGAACCAGGTATAAAAGTAGATGATACAATACAACCTTCAGTATGCTGATGACACAATGCTAATAGCTGAGAACCAACATGACCTGCAAAATCTCTTGGATAAAGTCACCAGAGAAAGTGAACAGAAAGGCCTTAATTTTAACATCAAAAAGACAAGAGGCTATGGTTATATCTAAGAGACAGAATCAACCAAAATTCAGTATAAAATTAAATGGAACTATTCTAAAGCATTGCAGAAATTCAAATACCTTGGAGCAGTATTAACTTCAGATTGGAAATGCAAAACAGAAATTAAGAGAAGAATAGGCAAAGCGAAAACTGCATTTCAGAGAATGAGTAACATATTATGTAACACATCCTTATCAATGAATGTTAGAAAATGAGTCCTAAAATGCTATATTGAACCTGTCTTGTTATATGGAAGTGAATCATGGACAATAGGCAGGTCTACACAAGTCATTGGAAGCAACAGAAATGTGGTTTATTAGAAGAATGTTGTGAATTCTCTGGACCTCAAAAATAACTAATGGAGAATGTTTGAGAAGAGTGGGAGACAGAAAAAAATCTTGTCAAAAAAATAAGAGAGAGAGAATGTACTTTCATAGGACATGCAATGAGTATAGGGGGCATTGAAAATATATATAACATTAAGAAAAATAGAGGGAAGAAGAGCCAGGGGAAGACAGATTCTGGAGTCTGACGAGATGGTGTGAATGAATGAATGAATGAATAATCTTTATTTTTCAAGGGTAAAGAATTGGGCACGCAAGCCCGTCTTACATTCTGCCCTGAGAGATCGCTAACTGACCTAATGGCCTGCATGAAGGATCGTGTTCTCTGGAGTAGCCAACGCCAGTCAGCATGGCACCTGATGATGATGGTTTGATATTGATAGCATAGAGTTGGGAGGAAAATTGTGTTTTACAGTGCTCTTTTTGTTTCGGTTGTGATGTATTTGCTTTTCAATAAAGGTGTCATTTGTCCAATGATCTGATCCACTTTACTGCATCTGTTCTCAATCTCAGCATCAGTTTTCCCTGACAGTGATATTGTGCTTCTTAGGTATTTGAAATGTTTCACTTATTTCAATGACTGGTTATCTAGGAAGATAATGTTGGAATGTCTGTCTTCTCTCGCTGTGGTCATGATTTTTGTTTTTTCAGCACTGATCTTTGTGCTGTGGCTTTTACATGCCTTTGCTAAGTTATCCATGTTTTTCTGTAGGTCTTTCTCTGATATGGCTGTAAGTGGTTGGTTATCAGCAAAAAGGGAGTTAATTTTTGGTCCACCTATTGGGTATGTTTTCTGAGAAGTGTTGTGAGTTTATTAGCATTGTTTCTGGAGATGGACTGTTGGGCAGTTTTGTAATGGAGTTTTCTCTATGTTTGTTAGCTACTTTTGAAGGTGTTATCAGTGTATTTTATGAATAGTAAAGGAAATAGTACACAATCCAGCCTCACTCAAGAGTGTCCTACATTCATTTTAACTGTACACTGAGTGTTCTAATATAGGTTTTTGCATAGGTTGATCAAATGTAGGATAATAATGCTGTAAGATTTCCTACAGATAAAGAAAAAAATAAACAGCTTGTTTATTTACATTATAAAAATATGATCACGTTCTAACAATACAAGTTTCCTGTAAAAGCATTTGATAGAGTAGATATATACAAAGATCTCAAGAAAAAAGCATTTGATAGAGTAGATAGATACTTTGTATGTGCAATATCTGGTTGTATTCGACTGCTTTTTCTGTTAGTTGTCTTGAGGAAAAGATGGCATCTGTACAGTTTCTATTTTTTTTCTAAATCCCATTCAAGTTTCATTTAACTGTGGTTCAGTCATCAGCAAAAGTCTGTTCTCTAAGATCTTACAGAATATTTTTCCAGTATGACTTAGCAATGAGATGTCACTGTATTTGATGCAGTCCCTTTTACTGCCTTTCTTCTGTACTGGAATAATTATAGTACTTCTTCAGTTCTGTGGTGTTTCTTGTTTTTTCTCAAGCTAAGTTGTAGAGTGTATTATAAAAATAATGGGAGTTCCCGACGCCATACTCAGGCTGTAAACAATTATATCAAAATTATGTATTCCTATATTCTTGAGTGAGTGAGCAATAAAAAAAAACAAAACAGGATGTCAGAATGATCATAGAACCAACCACTGCTGGCAAATTCCTAGAAGCAAATATATATCAGAAAAAAATGATAACTGTAAAAAAAAAGAAAATGGGGAGATTACAACTTATGTCCTAACATATGTCCCTTGCAATGCACCAGATGTGGAGGAAGAATGTGATTAATTACTCAAAAAGGACATTGTATTTACTCTGGAAAATTATATATATGAGTAAAAATTTGAAAACTACAACTGCAGCAAATGCTCTGACAAAAGTATCATAGTCTTAACAAGGAGTGTTTATTTTTTAATCACTTTTATTTACTGAAATTTTACAAATATTGCCCTGACATGAGAATTCATCCATGTTTGTGGCAAGCAGAAAAATAAGCATGCCTCAGGAAAGAACATAACCAAAACAAGTCAAGGAAATTCAAAATAAAGCCATTAATAAAGTTTGAACAAAAATAAACTCAATTTAACTTTTTCAACAGAAGTCATAAAAATATGATAAACATCTCTCTCTTTCTCTCTTAACCTTAAGTGCCACCTGGGACCTGGGCACATGCCTGGGAAGCAAAGAATAGGTCCACTGTACCCTACCACGCATGATTGTAAAAGCTGTCTAAGGGGGTTCGCCATAGGGCCAGCAACCCTATCTTGTAAAAAAAACCATCAGACTGCTACAGAAACAGATGATAAACATCAGAATCACAATAAACATGAGAAAGAATTCAAGAATAAAAGCTTAACAATTATTTATTTTTGCTGCTGCTTTTCAAACAACAGATTCAGACAAACCGTGAAAGGAACTAAAAGTTGTATTTACTCTGGGCTGGAAAGTAGAAGTTTCGGTCATAACCAACAAATTGTGACATTTTGCACAAGATTAATGGGAATAGTGGAAATGTTTCTTTCATTTTCAAGATATTACTGAGCGGCTTGCATCATTAGGATGAACTTCAAATGGTTATCAGATAAATTTGCTCTGTAGTGAATTTGACATACTTCACTCTTCAGAATGTTTTTTTCTCATGGGTACATTGTACCAAAAAAAACAAAATTGAAATAAATTCTCTAGAACATCACTTCAAATTTGAAAACTGCCCAGACAGTACAAACTCATTAAATTGGATCTGATTTACTTCTTTATTCTTATCTTTCAGCATGTCATTTGACTGGAGATCAATAATTTCTATTTGAAAATGACTTGACAGCTTTTCAACACCACAGACTAATTGATTTTAAAAGGTCTGATTTCATCTGTTTTTGCATCAAGATCAGAATATTATTCTTGAATTTGTTTTAGCAAGTCAAACATTTTTTTTCCCCAAATGTTGAAGGAAATTGTGCTTTACTTCATTCATTAAATATTTCACAGCACGGGAATCAGTTTTGCTCTGAATACATTGACATGCACCACAAATTAAATTTGTTTCACCTTGTCACTTCAGACTCAGCTGATTAATATTGTCTGTCAAAAATGCCAATTTCCAAAGTCACTCAGTCTGATAAAAATGTTACAGTCAGCTATATAAAATGTTAAGGTCATTCTTCTGTGAGAAATGTTTCCTCTCTAAGTTTAAGAAACAGTGAAATAATTTTTCCACAAGCAACCCATCAAAATGCCAACTAAATGAACTCAGATTCAGTTTTTATCAGAAAATCATGAAATTAATGATGGATGGTCTGAGTGTGAATGACATTCACTGCTAATGTAACAGATTTCATGGTGCAAGACATATTCACATATTTTCTGCACAAAGCTTGCTGATGAATAATTCAATGAAGAAATATGGGTTTTGAAAATCCATTAATCTCACAGACTTTCGTGATTTGCAACCAAACTTTTTGTTTCACTCTATACATGCTGTTTCCTCCATCAGGTGTCATTTTATTCCATTCCAGGTTATATTCTGACAGTTCTTTGTCTTTCTTCAAAGATGTCTTCTTCTGTATCATGCACACTGTGCACTAATGCTAATTCAATGTCCATGCCATGACTGAATACAAGGAATTGTTTTGTATCACATATGTCAGTTTGATTCATTAAGTGCAAAAAAGACAATACAAATTCTTAGGACACGTTCTACGGTGAGACCAGTGAGAATATCCATACCTGAGAATACATTATGACAATGGAAAAGATAGAACGCGAAAAGAGATCGAGGTGGACTGAGAGAGAAAATGCTGGATGGACTAACTAGATGGCACAGACAAAGATCCTCAGCGCAGGTTATTGTCAGCATTTGGAGCAGGGAATTGTGGAAAAGCATGATAACCAACGCCAGCCGGCAGGGTAACGGATGGATGGATACAGAGAGTTTAATTTTTTTAAAAACCAGTCCAGTGGCAATTAGATGTAATGTATCTTATAAATATTACTTCAATGTGTAATTAGTAAATGGAAAACAATTAAGGGAAGAATTCCACTGATCATAGTAGATCTGATTACAAAAAAGCATAGAGATAACAGAATAGATGACAGAAAATATTGAACTGATGGAAAATAGAAAACAGCAAAAAATTAACCAAACAGTGCATGGAAAGATAGTGACCAGAAAAATAAAAAGCTCACCAACGATTACTTCAACCAGTAGATTCACATTTTAATTTCCTTTAATGTCTGTATGGTCAGGCACACAAATGAAAGTCAGTCGGCAGATCTGCCTGCATTGGATTCTTGCAAGGATTCTCATCACTGTTGTTTTATAAATGCTTATGAAAAATTATGACGAATTTGAGATACCTAATAAATTAATCAATCTGACCAGAATATGCATGGATGATGCACAAAATATAGTAATATATAAAGGAAGGACACAGAACCCTTCTATATAAGAACTAGCTTAGAACAAGATGATACATTATCTCCGTTACTGTTCAACCTAGTACTAGAAAAGGTAGTCAGAAAATTGAAAGAAGAAAGCAGTACAGAAGAATAAGTTAAAATACTAGGAAATGCTGACAAAATCGACCTAGCAGGAGAAACCATGCAAGAAGTCACCAATACCTGCAAAAACCTGAGAGCTATGGTACTAAAAGTGGGCTTGACTAAGATAAGGCAGAGTACAAGAAGATACCAAACTGACCAGAGGCAGAATAATCCAGATTATATAAATGTTGGAGATATGATCATCAGGAAAGCAGAAACATACAAATATCTAGGCACGGCCTTCAAAAGAAGAAACATAGTGCATGAGAAAATTAAAAACAGAGTACAGATAGGGAATAAAACATACACTTGTTAGAATCCAGAGTCCTGTCCCAAAGCACCAACATCTACAAAACTATAATAAGAACAGCTGTCATGTATGGATCAGAAACAAGGAGTACAACAAAGAACAATGAACAACAATTGCAGGTCCTTGAGAGCAAGATATTAAGAAAAATCTTTGGGCCCATAAAGGATACCAACAGTGGAGAATGTAGAGCTATAAAAAAATACAAAACACTGAACTGAACAGTTTATTATTTTCTCAACGAACTATAAATGTCTTGAAACTGAACAGACTATGCTGGTTGGGCCATGTATAAAGAACGGAAGAGAACAGACGAACGAAAATGATGTATGCACAAGAGATGACTGAAATAAGACCAATGGAGTAGACTAATACAGAGATGGAAAGACAGCATAGAAGAAGACATTTCAAAATTGATGTCATCAACTGGAGAGAGAAGATTAGGAACAGAGAGGAAGGGAAGCGAACTTCATCCGCAACAATGAGCATTAATGGCTTGGAAAACTGAAGAAGATGAAAAAGTAGTTTTACAAAAGCAGTCTGAATTTTTATGAGTGCTCATACATTGCACAATATTGCATGCTTGCGTATATTCATGTGCTTGACCAGCTTCAGTATATACAGTCAATGGGCTTAGCAGAATGTCAAGCCCATTGAATGTATATACTGAAAACAACAAAATCCAACATGTAAAATAATTAAAGTATCTTGGATGCATGTTCACAGAAGATGGGAAGATTGATAAAGAAACTGATGTTAGAACACAAAGAGTCAATGCTGTTGCATACCAGCTATCTCTGCTGCTTACACACTCCAACATCCCACTTGAAACTAAGAGAAAATGAATTAACAGTATACTCGTATCAACCTACCACTGCCAGACATGGGCACTTACTAAGTAACAACAGAACAAAATAACCACATTTGAAATTAGAGGTTCTAGGAAAGCAGCAAACATCATCAGGTTTGACAGGCTAAGAAATAACATCATAAGACAGGTGGTAGGAACTATGCCATGTCTACGACACACAGAGAAACAAGGAATCAAGTAGTTTGGCCACTTAATGATGACTCACAGCCAGCTGAAACAGCCTTCAACCAAATAACTACAGGATCAAGAGGAAGACCCAGAAAGAGATGGATAGGTGATATCTGAGAAACACTCGCTAATTTTAGCATGACCGTTACTGGGGGCACCCATTTGACTCAAAAATGCCAACTGAAAATATCTGTTGCTGCAATATCACCATTGGTTTTGTTTTTAAAAAAAATTGTTTGTCATTAGAGCTCCATATTCTATTAATTTTACCATACTTTACACTCTTCCTCGATTACATACATCTATTTCACCCACCATTCTCTTAGTTTGACAACCATTATATCCCCCCCCCCCCCACTTTTCTCATAATCCTTACTACTTATCAACCACACTGGCATCACACCCAACAAGTAGTCTTCATTTAAACATTCACAATATTTCACCACACATACTCTCAGACATGCAAGTCACCACCAAAATGTACAAACTAGGAACAGCACTATTACGTAACAAGTACACAGTTGTGACGTTTCAGCACGAGCCTTAATCACACAGAAACACACAGGACGAAGAAAAAGAAAGTGGAGATAAAGTATAAATTCACATGAATGCTATGTAAAAAAATAAATAAATAAAATGAAATGAATAGAACATTTAGCTTTAACTTGTAAGAAGCTGTGGCTTGTCCAACACTGTTCAGAAATGTGCATGGTGGAGTGTAGAGAATATTTAAATGGAGACTTGTGATGTGTGATAGGTGGGTTGTAACTGAGGGTGGTGGGTGGGGAAACTGTGGAGGGGAGAGAGAGTGATACAGTGGCAACCTGGCCAGGAGAAGGCAAAATAGGTGATTGTAGCTGGGGTAGCGAGGTTGTAATGTGATGCTGTTAGGAGGTTCTGAACTATGTGTAACAAGTGAAAAAGGATTGGAACTTAGTGGGGGAGGGATTATGATTGTGGAAGAGGCGAATGTTAGGTATAGCTGAATAACAAGTTCAAACCATGTGGTTCCAGCGTCCCATATTCCTGAATGAAGTGGTTCTCAAGCTTTAGGCAGCTTCTGTGATCTGCATGACATTGTTTGATGGCTGTTACCAGAAAATCAGATTTGCCTCTGTGGTTAGGGCCTTTGAAATGATTCGGAACTGGTTTTGAAGCATGCTGGGTGATATCGTACAGATGTTTCTGCATGTGGTCCCATAATCTGAGGCCAGTTCCACCAATATAAGTTATCCTGCATCTTTTGCATACAATGACATATATCACATTACGGGACTCACATGTTAATCCCTCATGGAGACTGAGGATAGTTTTGGGAAAGGTGATTGTTTTCATTTCCCAGACTACAGGCCAGCTAAGGTGGTTACATTTTCTAGCGCCAACATATGCAAGGATCCGCTTCATGTGGCTATGGACGAGGATGTCCTTAAGATTTGGTTCATGTTTTTATGTTAATAGAGGTGGATCATAGAAAATGTTGTGAGTGTCGGGGTTGGTCAAGTTGGATTAGTGGCAGATAACGATAAATAATTTTCTTAACCATATGACCATGTGGGTGAAAAGGAAGTACTAATTTAACAGGTTTTTTTTCTGAATGCTTCTTTGCGGCTCACTAGCTGGATACAGCTTAAGGACATTTTCTGGGTAGTGTTGACGACGGAAAAATTCTAATAATTTGTTGGTCTGATCTATAAAGTCCAAGTTGTCCTGACATAGGCAGCGAAGACAAAGGAGTTGGGAGTATGGGATGGAGTTCTTACAAGCTTCAGAATGAGAGGAGGTGTAAAGTAAATAGATGAAGCTGTCAATGGGCTTGTAAAATACAGAGGTGACAAGCCTGTCTGTGCCAACAGATATTTTGGTGTCTAAAAAGTTGAGACTTGTCAGAAATTTCATAAGTGAATTTGATGTTCTTATTAAGTGAGTTAAAGATCTGGTGAAAGCAACATACAAAGAACTAGAAAAGAAAGTAAAAAGTTCAACTAAAAGGGATAAAAGAGAATACATAGACAATATGGAGAAAGAGACAGAAAAAGCAGCAAAAACTGGAGACAGCAAAACTTTATATAACATACAAAAGAGGCTAACAGGTACTTTAGATACTAAAGAAAAACCAATCCTTAGCAAAACTGGAACCCTCTTAACATCAAATAAAGACCAAAAGCAAAAATGGGCTGAACACTTCCAAGAAATACTTAATCGACCACACCCAAAAGAATTGTTAAAACTTGAAACCAACTTACCAGCCCCACAACTAAATGTCAACCTAGATGAAATTAAATTGCATGAAATTGAAACAGCAGTGAATTTAATGGCTAACAACAAAGCTGCAGGTGAAGATGAAATAACACTCAAAATGCTAAAAGCTATCAATAGTGACAACATGAGACAACTACAGAGAATGTTTAACAAGATTTGGAAAGAAGAAAAGGTCTCTTCTAATTGGAAAAAAGGAATCATTGTTAAAATACCAATAAAAGGCAACCTTAGTGACTGTAACAATTGGAGAGGAGTAACCTTAATATTAGTTGTGTCAAAAGTATTCTGCAAAGTCATTTTGAATAGACTTAAAGATATAGTGGATACTGCAATGAGAGAAGAACAAGCAGGATTTCAAAAAGGGAGAAGCTGTCTCGACCAGATCTTTACTCTAAGAATAATACTTGAAGAATATATTGAAAAGCAGAGACCATTAATATTGAACTTCATAGACTTTTAAAAGGCATTTGATAGCATACACAGAAATTCATTATGGAGAATTTTAAATCTATATGGAATACCATCTAAAACTGTCAACATCATTAATGACTTATACAATGGATATGTTTGTGCAGTCAAGACAGAAGAAAGGATGAGTGAATGGTTCCAGATTGAAACAGGAATGTATATTGTCTTCTTTACTTTTTGGAATTACAATAGACTTCATAATGAAAAAATGCTGCACAGGTAACACAGGTATTGACTGAGTACATGGGACCCAACTAGAAGATCTTGATTTTGCTGATGACATAACTCTTATCAGTAACAATGTGAATTCCATGCAAGAAAAAACAGACAGCCTGTCTTCAATGGCTAGCAAAATAGGACTTGAAATTAACAAGGACAAAACAAAAATAATGAAAATTCCTCTCAATCAAAATGGAAAAATACACATAGAAAGGACAGATATTGAAGAAGTCAATCAATTTGCATACCTTGGCAGCTACATAGACCAGGATGGTGACACTAGAAAGGAAGTTAGGATCAGAATTGCAAAAGCAGCATCAATTTTCAAGAATCTTGAGAACATATGGAATTCAAAAGTTATAAGCACAAAAACCAAGTTAAGTCTATTCAATTCAAATGTAATATCCACCCTCATTTATGCATGCGAAAGCTGGAAAACAACTAAAGAAATAGACAAGAAATTAGATTCTTTTGAAAACAAATGCCTAAGGAAAATACTCTGCATCAAGTGGAATGAATTCAAGAACAATGCAGAGATAAGACAGATGACTGAACAACAACCAGTCTCATGGGTGATCAGGAAAAGGAGATGGACATATGTTGGTCACTTGATGAGAAGAAATGATCAGAGAATCCCAAAACAAGCTATCAAATGGAACACAACAGGTCAAAGAAAAAGAGGCAGACCGCGTGAAACTCTGAAGAGGAGATTGTTAAAAGAGGCCAAATTAACAGGTATAAAATCCCTTGATGAGGCTGAAAGACTCGCCGAAGACAGGAAAAATTGGCGAACTATTTTGCAAGCCCTATATGACGTTTAACGGCACAGGAAGGATATAAGAAGATTGTGAGTTGGTGAATTCAATAACATTTTTAGCTCGTCCTGTGGTATAATAGTGACTCCAACGCCATCATCGATGTACCTTTTCATAGAATTCTGGAAGTCTTACAGTGTTGGTTTCCTATAATTTGACTTCCAGAAAGCCATAAATAAACATGCATAACTGTGACCCATTTTCGTTTCCATGGCGATACCACTGATTTAATCAAAGTATTCGCCGTTAACTCAAAGGAATTTAAGTTGAGTACTAGCTGTGTGTACTATCTCCATACCTTTTTTCTCTGTACAGCGAGAATATTCTAAGAACAATCATCACAGAACCAGGCATAAAAATTGGAGGATACAATATTAACAACCTTCGGTATGCTGACGACACAGTACTGATAGCGGAGAACCAACAAGACCTGCAAAATCTCTTGGATAATGTCGCCAAAGAAAGTGAACAGAAAGGCCTTACTTTGAACATCAAAAAGACATAGACTATGGTTATATCTAAGAAACAGAATCCACCAGCATGCAGTATTAAATTAAACGGAACCATTCTGAAGCAGGTGCATAAATTCAAATACCTTGGAGCAGTAATAACTTGAGATGGAAAATGCAAAACAGAAATTAGGAACAGAACAGGCCAAGCAAAGACTGCATTTCAGAGAATGAGAAACATATTAGCTAACACATCTTTATCAATGAATGTTAGAAAACGAGTCCTAAAATGCTATATTGAACCTATCTTGTTATATGGAAGTGAATCATGGACAATAGGCAAGTCTGCACAAAAATCATTGGAAGCAGCAGAAATGTGGTTTATTAGAAGAATGTTGCGAATCCCCTGGACAGCAAAAATAACTAATGAAGAATGTATGAGAAGAGCTGGAGAGACAAAAAACCTTGTCAGAAAGATAAGAGAGAGAGAATGTACTTTCATAGGACATGCAATGAGAAGAAGGGGCATTGAAAATATTATAACAACAGGAAAAATAGAAGGAAGAAGATCAAGAGGAAGACCAAGAGAAATGATACTGGACAGTCTGACGGGTTGGTGTGAGAGGAGATCACCAACTGAACTGGTGGCCTGCATGAAGGATCGGGTACTCTGGAGAAGCATAATAGCCAACGCCAGTCGGCACGGCACCTGATGATGATGACTAGCTGTTTGAAGAAGTAGGAGAATTATACGATCAGTGTTAGTGGTGGGGTGAGGGTCTTTGTCAAGAAAATAACAAAGTGCGAAGAGTCCATCCTTATGGGGACAGAGGTGCAAAGGGTGCAGACATCAAGGAGAAAGATGTGATAGGTGTGGCGCTGAAAGAGTTTGATCGCATCAAAAGCTGTTAATTTAAGGCGCGGTTAGAAAATGTTCAAAAAGATCTCCCACCACAAGGTGGAAAATGCTATTTGGAGAATGTTACTGTATTAGTATGTGGCACTTTTTTTTTTTTTTGGGACTCACTATTTATACTTACGACGATTTAACACTGCGTTAGTTTTAGATTAAAATTCACGGATTTTTTTTTTTTTTTTGGTTAATTTTAAAAGAATCCAAATCTAACTTCCGCCAGGAAATAGGTTGTTAAAAATTTCGGATTTTGTACGGAACAAGAACCTGAAGAATGGTACAGTTTCAATATTCTAGTCTTGATGAGCTGGAAGCGATAATACATTCAGCAAAGAAAAGGTGAGAACATTTAAACACAGTTTTCATATATCACATCTATCTGCTAAAGTGTATATTGTCACATGGTATTAAAATATTACGATCTAGCAGCAAATTTTCTTAGTTACTTCAGCTAAAGTTTGTGGGGAAAATGTCAATATTTAAAAAAAAAAAAAACTATCTTAGTTACTTCAGCTAAAGTTTGTGGGACAGAATGAAAATTTTCAATATTTTTAATGCTTAATTTATTTTTTAAAAAATGAAAATATTATTTCAACAGTGCAAGCATGGAGTAGCTATCATTAATTTATCATTAACTGTGGAGTGTTATAATCACAAAATGATAATTACATTAAAGGGAAAAAAATATAAGTAGTAAGTAAAACAAAAAAGCAGGAGGGTAGGATTTTAAAGTTATTTTACTAAATGTTTGATATGAATAAAATATTCAGTAGAGATGACAGATTTTAGAGCTTTAGTCCAACATGATGAAACAGATCAAATTTACAGATGTGTAAAGGTGATTGAAGGCAGACACACTTAATGGAAAAGTGAAGATTACTTACTAGTCTTCAGATGACATTTTCTCATTATCATATAGCCTGTGAATGAGAGAGATACTGTATTAACAGTTAATCATTTACAATAACATATTTGAAATACATTTCAGGTTACAGTGGTGAAATGCAAATAGCATAAAGTCAACCAGTTATGTCCAAAAAGGGAAGATTGTCACGATTTCTCCCAAAGTTCTTAAAAAATGACAACAAGACAAAATCTGACAAGGCTGCAGGAGAAATTAAGGGCCCTTCATGTGTGATCATTTTTCTTGATGATTCAGAGCAGACTGTCATATACAAGGTAACTACTGGACTAAATAACATAAAACAATTATGAAATTACATTCAAGAAATAAAGAATTTTTAAATATAAAATCTAGCTATTCCCATGCCTCAGGAAGAAACGCGGACATTCAGTTGGGTGCCAGATTAACTCTTTCCACTCGCGAGAGTCCCATAAGGATCTTTGCGGTTTAGCAATGGCACCCTTGAGAGCCCTATGTGACACCGGAGTTTCTTTCGTTGAAAACATGATGTTACTTTTCATTTAACCAGTTAGAACTCTTCTGGATTCAAAGTTAAGCTAGTGTTTTAAGCATGGGGGATAAAGACGCCATTTTTGATACATAGATGGGGGTAAAATTCAAGTTTATTTCGAAATTGAGTGGTAGAATGGTCACACCAACCGACTAGATCTAGCTTACTATATGTGTTTCTAGTAGCTGTAGATCTGTTAGATTTATTGGATGTCACAAAAATCCATAAATATTGATTTTTCCATGTTGAAATTTGAATGACTACGTATTCTATATTGGATTATGACACAGCTAAGGTAAGTATAAAGTAGATTTTATTGTTCAGCCCTAAAATTTTTTTAGTGCCAAAAATCGTTTCATCATTTCACACCAGTTTTTTTTCTTTTCTTTGTTTTTTTTTATAACAAATAACTTCATTTATGGAATCTTCATTCATTTCCGCTTATTTTAATGTGTGATACACACGTGTTGATCATAGAATTAATTTGGTACAATAACTTTTACACAGGGACCCCTTCTCCAAAATGTCCGCTCCCTTCTCCAAAATGTCCGCGCTGTAAGAAACTAAGGAACATTTTGGAAGTAACGCGGGTGGAAAGAGTTAAAAGCACGAGTCTTGATATGTTTAGGGACATATTAGTAAAATGTGAATGAAACAGTTTTTCAGCGTGAAAAGTGTACTTATTATGTTTCAAAATAACTAAATATCTATGAAGATTTCATAAATGCAGAGTTTTTTAGGAAAAAAAGAAGTAATGTGATGTTTTTAGACAATGATTGTGTCCAACTTACCATCTGATAGGTCTAGAGGTACACTATGTACCATCTGAGATGCATAGATCTACCTGTTGATGTCATATTGCAATTCTGTTGCATTATTGCTAAAATAATGTCTGAAATAACTTTCTGACTACTTATCCAGTCATCTAATATGTCTAGATCTATTTGAGATGCATTCAAGAACAGTGGTCTGGTCATAGGGCATGTCCATACCCCTATATATCCCTATCTCTCTCTCTCTGAACCTTAAGTGCCCAGGGCACATGGGGCTTCCGCAAGGGTTTTCCACAAATGCCTGTCCTTCGCCTTTTTTTCTGCTCTTGCCCAGGTGAGCCCTCTATTGCTCAACATCCTTTCTGTTGTTCTTCTCCATGTCTCTTTTGGTCTACCCTTACTTCTGCTCCCCTGTGGTGTCCATCTTAGTGCTATTTTTGGTAGTGTGGTACCCGGGATCTGCAAAGAATAGGACCACTGTACCCTACCATGCATGATCGTAAAAGGCGACTAAGGAGGGTTCAGCATAGGGCCAGCAACCCTATCTGGTAAAAAAACTCTCAGACTGCTACAGAAACGGAAGCAAGGGAAAAAGCAAATGCAGGTGGAAGGAGAAATGCGTATCAGGAAACTGAGCCCATGAAGGTTGTGGATGAAAGCCAGCCACTGGATCCCTATCTACCTCACCAAAAATTGAAATTTCTTGCAGAAAACTTCAATTTTCTCCCTTGTAACTAAGCACTCTTCTGCCATTTTGAAAAAGGTCACTGGACATGCGCACTAAATGTTCACAATCAAAACGTTACACCAGGTTTTTAATGAAACAAACCAAATGTGACTAAAGGCACCACGTGAGAAACCGGAAGCTTCTTCTAAGCGATGAAAGGCCCGGGAAGAGCTTATACCACTTTCAGAATATTTAAATACTACTGAAGATTTTGTTCTTTAGAATGAGTATGTGATGTTAGTATTGATTACTGCTAAAGACAAATCTTCTTAATTTTTTTATTCTATTACTAAAGTTGTCACACTAAACTATATGGAGATGTAAAACAAACTGCTGCATTCTTGAAGGATGTCCAGAACAATAGTCTGAGAGTGTTTGAAGAAGAATAATATTATTATAGAAGAATGTTCTTCTTGTATACATATATAAAAAAGCTAAACTACAAAATTTCTTTTATCACATTTTTTAAAAAATCTGTCCCCACCCAGTAATGATATTTACATTTAGAAATTATTAAGATTAGGACAGATAATATGAGGTAAATAATTGTAAATCTTTACCAACATATCAACTGATATTTTTAGTTGTAGGTATTTATTATCTTATTTGGTTCTAAGGACTGTTATTGTGTCTCAAACAGCCTCTGGCAGTCAAGTCCAGCTTCTGGCCTTCCCGTGGCAGAACTGTTTAAACTGACAGGAGAAGGGGCGAGGGCGAATATCTGGTGCCTGAAAACCAGATACGTAGGGTAGATGAGTGGCACGTCTGGTAGCTCATCTGCCGCTGTTGGCGAGATTCTTCAGCTGCCGTGCGTGGAGCGGTGCTCCTCCCGGCCAATGAAGAAAGGTGCAAATGAGGTTGCCACGCAGCGTCACTGCGGAAAAGGTGGTAGAAGGGATAAAACGAAGCAAACAGTCAAATCACGGCACCTCTGGTCTGGAGGTTGGCCACGTCCTGAGTGCAGTCATATCGGGTGAAATGCATGAACCGGCTTGTCCCAGAGGTTAAGACACTGCTGGCGAGACTTTTCGAATGCTGCACGTGGAGTGAAGCTCCTCCTGGTCAAGGAAGAAAAGGCGGAAAAGAAATGAAGGATGCTGTGCGGTGCCGATGGGAAAAGGTGGTGGAAAGGATAAAGTGAAGTTTAATCGGTATGTCCAGTAGTATCGCTACGAGAGCTATACATGCCACGGCACCTCTGCTCTAGAGGCCGGCCACGTCCGAAATACACCTACACTGGTGAAATATGCCTAAACCGGCACACACCAGGGGTGGAACTTGATGGCTAGACATGTCATGCCACCTCCGCTCTAGAGGTCGGTCACGCCTGATATACACCCATACTGGTGAATTTTGCCTAAATCGGCTCACACCAGGGGTGAATCTTGAAGGCTATGCATGTCACAGTACCTCTGCTCTAGAGGTCGGTCACGTCCCAAACACGCCACTACTGGGATAATATGCCTAAACCGGCTCAACCCAGGGGTGGAAGTCACTAGTGGCGAGGATTCGTCCTCCTGGACAAAAGCTCCATCCTGGTCACAACTAGGAAGGGCAGCGGCCACGACCGCAAAATGCTGAAGTCGGAGACACTGGACCAGGGCAGTCTAGATGGGCAACCACCTCTCACCCGGCGGGGATGTTTGCGTATCCTAATCATGCTGAGGTTTTCCGGTGAGAAAGTCCAACTCTGGACTTTCTGGGCAACCACCTCTCACCCGGCGGTGATACACGGGTATCTCAAAACACGTCGAGGTTTTCCGGTGAAAAGGTCCAACTCTGACCTGGGTGGGCTACCGCCTCTCACCCAGCGGGGATGCACTGATATCCTAAACACGTCAAGGTCTTCCGGTGAGAAAGTCCAACCCTAGACTAAACTGGTGCAACGAAAACCACGATGTCACGCAATCCCGCTTCTGAGACCCACCAAGAATACAGGCTAAAGGCCTGTGATATTCTGAACCCCTTGTGGTCCTCTCATGGATCTCGTGTGGTCCTTTCGGAGGCCACACAGGAGACCACGGGACCTAACGAGGACCACAGGTGTAAATTCAGTAGGATCACAGTGCGGTTTTGGTGGTAGAAGCGAACGAAGAAGAAGAAGATTATCTTATATCCTTCCCGTGCCATTAAACATCACATAAGGCTCGCAAGGTAGTTCGCCAATTTTTCCTGTTTTCAGCAGGCTTTTCAACCTCATCAAGAGATTTTTATGCCTATTAATTTGGCCTCTTTGGAGTTTCCCGTGGTTGGCCCCTTTTTCTTCAGCCTGTTATATTCCACTTGATAGCTTGTTTTGGTATTCTCTGATCATTTCTTTTCATCATGTGACCAATTTATGTCCATCTCCTTTTCCTGATCACCCATGAAACGGGTTGTTGTTCAGTCATCTGTCTTATCTCTGCATTATTCTTGAATTTGTTCCACTTGGTGCGGAGTATTTTCTTTAAGCATTTGTTTTCAAAAGAATCTAATTTCTTGTCTATTTCTTTAGTTGTTTTCCAGCTTTCTTATGCATAAATGAGGGTGGATATTACAATTGAATAATCTTAACTTGGTTTTTGTGCTTATAACTTTTGAATTCCATATGTTCTCAAGATTCTTGAAGATCGATGCTGCCTTTGCAATTCTAATTCTAACTTCATTTCTAGTGTCACCATCCTAGTCTGTGGAAATTGATTGACTCCTTCAACATCTATCCCTTCTACGTGTATTGTTCCATTTTGATTAATGGGAAGTTTCATTATTTTTGTTTTGTCCTTGTTAATTTCAAGTCCAGGTATATATAAGCTGAAAAATTATCTGCACAGTTTTTTCCCTTCAAGATACTTTGGCTGAATCCAGCCAGGAGAAGCTAAGATGGACTCGTTAATGTCTGACACAGAACGTGGTAATGCTGGATTTGACTTATTCGAAAAAAGGCATGTGAACTCTTAATGCATTGCAGTTATGATAACTGTAAAAGATGTTGAGATCTTCATCATAGTAACTAAAATCAACTTCAGAAGCAGCTGGACAACAAGTAATGGATTAAATTTGAAGAAACATTGTGTGGCATATATAATCTATGGTCTTGAATTAATGCTGAATTAAATTTTGAAGTCTTTTTCTTTTTCCTTTCATAGAATAGCTGGAAAGGTCAAACACTTTTTGATCAAGTTTGTGATCAGATAAATCTGTCAGAGAAAGTCTACTTTGGCCTAAGATTTGTTGATGCCTGTGGCCAAGCAGTAAGTATTGTCCTTATATATGATAGTTTGTAATTAGTATTATCCTTTTATGTGATAGTTTGTCATTTGTTTTGTTACATTTTTCTTCATTCTAGTTATTTTTTCTTTTCGACTATTTCTATGTTTTCTGTTGACTTGTGTGGCAATTTTGACTTTTTATCTTGTATGTGGTTTACTTAAATTATGTTCTCCATAATTTACTTGGCATTTTGATTTTTAGTAGGACTTTTTTTATCAGCATTGATTATCATTTGAAGTTCTCTACTGATTCAACTTTATGTTGCTTTGAAGGACTCTCCAGATTTTTGTTAGTTTTCTGTACCTGTTTATTTCAGAATGTTTTATATTTCTCCAGTATTTTATAAATTTTATACTTTTCATCTTGCAGCTTTTTTTTTTTCCTGGATACAGTTTTTCTGTTTACTTGTTATGTGACGTGTTCTGTTATGTTTGTGCAAGACACACTAAAAAGAAAGATGGCATTGAGAACGGATTCAGAATTAGAAGGAAGGGAAATTTTCACTTTCACTGCGGGTATCTGAAGACTGTATTTACACCTAGGGGCCAGCTAGAGAATAAGTATTCAGAAGTACTGTTCAAAGTAATAGGATGGACACCTCAAGTTAATTCATATTCAGGGACCAGTAATCACTGCTGATCAGTGAGTAGAATAACTGAAATGGGTAGCATAAATCTAGATGTTTCATTTAGGTCTGCCATATGTATTCAGGAAGGAATGAGGGAAGCTGATTGCAGAAAATTTGAAATTTACATCTGCTAAGTCCGGAGAAAAAGATTTTATTTTCAAATGTCAGTCTCTGTAGGGACAGCAGTAAGATAAATAGAAGAAATGTCATTGAATATGAAAAAAAGTTTGTAAAGGACTACTGCAAATTCCAGTTCTTCTCAATAGTGCCTAGTGACAGCACAGACATCGAAGCTTGTAATATTTGTAAGTGGAGTGAATTCAGCTTTCAATATTCATGAATAGTTTGCTCAGCTTATAGCTATCAAGACCACTAATACAGGGGCAGACATTCTTGAAGCATTTTTCAAATATACAGCAGATATGAAGATTTTTGGAGTATGTGCATGGTTGGAGGAAAGAACAATGTTGTGGCTCAACTTAAAGACACACAGAAAGCTTTAGAATTCAACACAGAGTAAGAAAAATGCACTGGATAATTCATCAAGAAACTTTGCTAAATATTCACTTTTTTCTCCTGCATTCTTCTTTAAAGAGGTGTTGGTTGCTTTGTGTCATGGTTTGAAAGCTAGTTTATGATATCTGTACATTTTGACCTCACACATCTATTTTTAGTATGACATTTTCAAGACCAAGTTTGCCTTCTCATTTTGATCCCTGGTCACTTGATCTGTTATCAGTGGCACTGCATGGAAGCAGAGTAGAGTATGGCACAGCATACTTGGTCAGCTTTGGTTCTCTAACTATGATACATGCAGTCAGCTATGGTTTGCTGACCATTATCTCATTCAGCTTGAATCTTTGTCTTGGCCCCTGCTGTTTTCAGGTTCGAAGAAGTCATGAACACAGTAGTGAAAGCAGCAGACCTAATCTCTTCCCTCTTAGTTTACATTACCACCCTTTTCAGCAACTTTTATTGGGATGCAGAGACTCAGTGGGGGGGGGGGGGGGTTCCACATCTATGATTTTTGCAGGCTCATTGGAGGCACAATGCTAGGAAGCGTATTCTCTCTGCTTTCTTTGATGTGAACACTTCAGATTTCATAATTTAGAGTAGTATTCTTGTCTGGCATTTCTGGTGAATTTAACATCCCACTAACCATCTTGAACTTGAAGCTTCAAGAAAGCGATCTCCTGATACATGAGATACACGTGGATCATTGTTACATTAGAAACAGCATTATAGCAGTGGAAATGTTTACTTGAAAAATTAAACTTTTCTCATTTCCCTTAGCTCCAAGAGACCAAACCAACAGACAACCAAAATATTTGTGAAATCAGTTCTTTTCCCATTTTTCTGATACTTATTTGCGTGCAGGCAATTTTAGGAAGTGGACACTGGACAAGAAAAAGCTTACTGAGTTGCAGTGCATTGATATTCAAATTTCATGCATGGAGTGTATCACTACTGGAGTTCTACAAGAATTATCATACTGAATCTAGCAAATATACCAACATGGTAGATCATGCAAAGAAATATGGTACTGATGTAAGGTATATAAAGGGGTGCTGAAATTATTGGCCTGACTCATATCCCAAAATCTGAGGATAATTTTGTTGCTGCATTATTTTATAATGTAAAGTGCCAATTTTCAGAATTGTAGCACTGATTTTTTAAATGTTTTTTTTTTCAGATCAGTGACAGAAACATGTCAGTGAAAGGTGTGGAATTTTCAGGTGTGGAGAAAAGTGCAGAAGAAAATTCCTAAAGAAATCCATGAGTGTATGCTGCTGCCAACACTGAATGACAAGTGCCCATCATGGCTAGCTGTGAAGAAGTGATTTGCTAGCTGTCACTGTGGAGATTTTGAAACCAAAGATGCATCAAGATCTGGAAGGCCTTCAACAGTGTCAACTCTAGAAATTGTTGATCATATTCATGACCTGATTTTGGCACACTGACGAGTTTCGGCTAAAACAATTGCTGACATACTGGAAATATCCAGGGAACATGCTGTGTTTATAATTCATGAACATTTGGCTGTGTGGAAACTGTCAGCAAAGTGGGTGGAGAAATGTTTGAATGCAGATGAGAGATGAAAATGAGTGGACACACCCAGGTTGATTTTGCAGAACTTTGAGCAATCTAGTGATAACTTTCTGAAACAGTTTGTCGTTGTTGATGAAACATTGGTACACCATTATGATCCTAAGATCAAACAATGGTCTTTGCGGTAAGACTGCGATGATGAATTGAAAAAAAAAAATGGCGAAAACCTACCGAAAGGTGTTCATTTTTTGCAAGACAATGTGCCTACTCGCAAGACAAGTATTTTGAAGAATTTCCGGTTTGAGTGCATAGATCATCCACACTACTCACCATATCTTGCTCCATCTGTTTCCTATTCCCAGCCTTAAAAAGTGTTTGAAAGGGAGAGCATTTTCAAATGAATCAGAAGTTATGTTAACAATAGAGCAATATTTCAGTGACCAGATACCAGATGTTTTTCTTTTGTAAGAGTTAAAATAAAACTGATAGATGATATGCCAAGTGTGTTGAACTTTGGGGTGAATTCAGTGTAGATTAGCATGCAAGTTTTATGACTGTAGGTCATTCCCTTCTTGTTTTGGCTGATAACTTTTCAGCCTCCTTTATATGTGGGAACAACTGTTCTCAAAGACTATGCACAAGAAGAGTCATTTAAAGTCCCATCTGACTAATGTCCATTTAGATAACACCTTACATCTGGCCTCGTGCAACTTGTTTAACTTGGGAGTCATTTGAGCAGCAAATAGCTGATTGTGATTTACTTAAGCAAAATATTACAGAAGTGCAACAAATATTATTCATAATCTTATTAATTTTTGTATTATTATTATCCTCATTTATTAGCATAAAGAGATGAAAGTGACCCACCAATCACTTATGGACATTCACCCAGCGTTTTTTGTAGAAAAAAAAATCTTTTATGAACTATTTCAGCTTTGAAACTGTCTTTGTAAACTATTTATTTCAGCACTGAAAAATGTATTTGTAAATTATTTCAGCACTGGTTAGACCTTGTCAAATCTGTGTCATCACAGCTAAAAGGTAAAGAGCACTTTTGTTAGACTTAAATAACATTTAGAATGTCTTTGCTATTGGTAATAAAGTACTTGCAGTATTCTCCTGGTGACTTTAAATTTACTTTCATGTGTTAGAAATAAACTCAGATGGAAAAAAAAAATGTAGTTGACAATAATTAGAGATTAATTATATTCTTTTGATGAGTTAGGTCATATTCATCTGCTACTTTTTAATGTACTTCCAGTGGTGGTCAGACTCACTTCTGTATGTAGCTACTAAAGGAGTTGTTCAGTAATAAAATATGACAGATCTTTGATAATGAGAAAACATTAATGACAGTTTTGTATTATAAGTGTACAGCTGACTCACATGCTTCCACTATAAATATTGCTTTCTTGCAGAGATGTGTATGAGGATAGTGTGATTTTCTGTTCAAATGGTACATGAATGTTTGATTGAAGGCAGACATGACACCCACTGCAAGCTTTCTAAGAGATTCTTGTGATTTTCAGTTTCCAGTAAAGTTTATTCATAGCAGACTTTATCATAGGTCTTGCTGCTGGATTTTATGAGGTGATGCAGATAACTTGTGAGTGCAGTGAACAGTCTTGTAAGACACTGATGTTCAATAATTTGTGAGTGCATTGAACAGTCTTGTAAGACACAAATGTTCAACCATTTCATTTTTTTTTATATTAAACAGACAGCCAATTTCCTCAGAATGGATAAACAACTTTTCTTCTTCTTCTTCTTTCGCAATAAACAACTTTTGAATCATTTATAGATTCAAGGGGCCTTGTGAAATTCATTACATAGTTATCATTGAACAATGATTATAGTCCTATTTATATGAAGTTCAAGTGCATAAAATGCACTTGAACTTTTGCTGTCCTATAATACTCTCTGGCACAGATTCAACTTGGAAAATAAATGTTGCCAACTGAAAATTCCACAAATTCCATTTTAATTTTCAGAGGATAACCACTGCTTCCTTCACACTACCCATATTTAAAAAGACTTGAATCTGGTAGTTACTTTTTTCTTTTTTTGATTGAAATTACATTGCTGTCATTTTGACAGGATGTTCACCTTCTCAGTCTATCTTGTACTTCGGTGTGAAGTTCTATGCTGCAGACCCATGTAAGCTGCGAGAGGAAATAACAAGGTACAGCTTTTGTTTGTTAATCATGTTATAAATATTTTACTATCTCTCTTTTTTATAAACTAGCAATTATAAATTGGAAATGACTTCTTATGTCCTTCCCATGCCATTAAACGTCACATAGGGCTTGCGTGGTAGTTCGCGAAGTTTTCCTGTTTTTGGTGAGCTTTTCAGCCTCATCAAGTGATTTTTTGTCTACTAATTTGGCCTCTCTTAACAATGTCCTCTTTAGAGTTTCACATGGTTGACCTCTTTTAAATTATAAATTACCCCAGGGATAATTATATCATATATTTATCTAATATCTTAATGTGTTTGCTAACAGTATTCTATCAAAGTATTATAATTTTCATAGATGCTACTTGCAATTTATAAAACATGTTTGTTTATTAAGTCTACAAATTTATAGAAATATAAATGAAAATATCACAGCATGAAATGATTTTGAAACTAGGAATTTCTAATCCAGGAAATAGAACATTTTGTGAATACTTGGTTATGTAATCTTAAGCATATGCTAGAACTCTTTATCTGTAGTGTTTGTGTCATTAACACACTATTTGGCAGTGAGATATGGCCTACTTGCTACATGTTGGAAGAAATATTGCATTCATTTTGCCTGCTGTGCACTTGATAGAAATATTGGGTATCAAGTGCAGAGGTGCAGTACTGAGGTAACCTTTCAAACATGTACATTCTGTTTAGAGAGCAGAGGCTTCACTGGCTTGGCCATGTACTGAATGCAGAATGCTTGCATTCCAAAAGATCTGTATGGACAAATGACATATGGATGATGATCAACCCAAACATGCAGGAAAATGAGTGTAAATGACACATGAAAGTAGCATTGTGGGAAATGTTGGTTATTGCCTCAAGTGGAAATGCATCCTGAATTATGAACAAGTTAAAGATAAATTCCAGCTTTGGGCAGAGGAGGGAAGGGCAGGAGAGAAGCAACACCAAAAAAACATAGAGCAAAGATTGATCTTTTTTCAAGAGTGTATCATTCTGTGGTAAAAAATGACCGAAGGAGACTAATTTCAGATGTAATTATAATAATTTTTTAAATGGAGTATTTTTATTGTGTACTACTTATTTTGGCAGCCTGTTTAGCTGAGTGGTTAGGCCTCTGTTTATTAATCCAGTGGTACCGGGTTCAAGTCCCAGCAGTGGGTTTTTTTCTAGTACACACCAAAAAGGCCCCAGGGTCCACCCAGCCTGTAAAAATGGGTACCAGAGAAATATGGGAAGATAAATGCGGCCAAGTATGGTACTGACCACATCACTCATTCATGTGCTGAAGGTTATAGAAAATACGGGCCGAACACCATATCCCCAATATGCCTTAATGGCATGGAAACAACTATTTTACCTTTTACCATCACTATTTAGTTTCCTAAACATGAAGTAGAGTTATATGTATTCGCATACTTAACATGGCAGGAATATTACCCATAACCGATAGTCATAAAATTGTTGAATATAAAATTCTCAGGTATCTTTTCTTCCTTCAAGTGAAGAAGGACATCTTACAAGGCCGACTTCCAGTTTCATTTCAGAAGGCAGCAGAGCTGTGTGCCTATGCAGTACAGTGTAAGGATAATGACTTGATTTTTAAAATATATTTTAGTAATCATTGCCTTCATTATTTATGAATAGTTGTTTTGCTCAGTTGACACTCCTTTTGCAAGCTGCTTCATCATATCGCCAAGCTTAAATTTTTAATGCTTTGTTTAAAGTTAGCAGGTAAGAGAATGTATTATAGGAGTCAGCTTGCAGTATTATGGTACAGATATCTCTTGTTTTCTTTAGCTGAACTG
Organism: Achatina immaculata; assembly: GCA_009760885.1. Taxonomy (NCBI): domain Eukaryota; kingdom Metazoa; phylum Mollusca; class Gastropoda; order Stylommatophora; family Achatinidae; genus Lissachatina; species Lissachatina immaculata. Next base: position 82,763,713 of record CM019691.1, on the reverse strand, counting down.
GGTGATTTTGACTCAAAGATCCACACTCCTGGGTATGTGTCTGAGTTTTCCTTTATACCCAACCAGACTGAAGAATTGGAAGCTACAATTGCAGGGTTGCACCGTCGATGCCAGTATGTACTGTATCATTAAAACACTGCTTTGTACATTATCATCTGTTATATTATCATGTGATGCTACATAATCATCAATTATCTCATTTTGTGATAATTGTAACTTCATCCTTCAGAGTGTCATTTCTATTGCCAGTGCTGTCTGCTATAACATATAGCAAGAGTTAAATCATATTCAGAAGATATCACATGAAAGGTTTCACTTGAAGACTCCACTGTTATCAGAGCAGAAAAAAACATTAATCTAAAATAAAAGAAATTAAATAAAGAGGTAGGAGTATAAACTAAAGAAAAACAAATTGTTATGTAGCATTGTTTTTTTAAAGTAAAAGAAGTATCTTTGCAAATAAATAAGTATTTGGTGTTAAAATGCCTAATTTGATCATAATTGCTTTCAGAAAAGAGAATCTAAAAAATAATTATTAATAAAAAAAACATTTGTGAGATTAATAGTAAAATGTTGAGGTGAAGCTTTATCTTATAACTAGAACATGAAACAAGTTATTTCCCAAAAATATTGACAAACTCTCACTACAAATAATGAACTTGCAATCAGTGCTCCTTCTAAGCACTGTGGCCATGCACACAAGAAAATCATGCCATGCATGAAATTTTACCTACTGTGCAAAAGAAAAAAAAATGAAATTGTTTTTTTTTTTTTCAATTTCTTGATGTCACTCTGTGATATAGTACAAATTTTTCAAATGAGAAATAGTGTTTGCTTGTTCCTGCCCTACAGAACAAATCTCTGACTTTCTTGACAGCATCTTTCAACCTCTGGCCACTAGTCTGCCCACTTATCTTAAGGACACAAATGATGCACTCATTGCTTTTGAGACCCTTACACTCCTGCCTGGTCACACCTACCGTATCTTCACCCTTGATGTAGTGTCCTTATACACATCCATCCCGCATGATCAGGGACTTCAGGCCGTCAAGTTCTTTCTGAACAAAATACACAATCCCTCTATTTCTGCATCTACTATTCTGCACCTTACACGACTTGTCCTCCAACTCAGTTCTTTTAATTCAATGGCCTTTACTTCGACCAGATTAGTGGTGTGGATATGGGTACCAAAATGGGCCCCAGCTGTGCGTGTCTCTGTGCGTGTCTGTTCATGGGCCACTTTGAACACAGGGTTTTGATGGCCTTTAGAGGCCCCTTTCCCACATTCTATAGATGCTACTTAGATGACGGCATTGGGGTCACATTAATGGCAGAGGAAGATCTTGACAACTTTATCAGTATTGTTAAGGAGTACAATCCTGTCATTTCTTTCATCTCCCGTGTCTCCGCTACTTCCGCTAACTTTCTCGACATTGCTGTTACTATCGGCCCTTCGGGGCTTACTACTTCTGTCCACTATAAACCTACAGACTCTCACAGCTATCTCTTGTACTCTTCCTCCCATCCCAGATCATGTAAGGACTCTATTCCTTTTTCCCAGCTTCTTAGGTTGCAACATTTTTGTAAGGAGGATTTGGATTTCCAGGATCAAGGCCATAAAATGCTAGATTTCTTCCGTCAACGCAGCTGTCCAGAACATGTTCTTTCATCATCTTGGGACTGCATCAGCCATATATCGCGGCAACAAGCCCTCACTCCTAAACTGCACTGTAGCTCAGACAGAGTTAAACTGGTACTCACGCACCACCCTCATAGCTTGGCAGTTAAAAACATACTGTTTCACCATCACCATCTCCTCCAGACCAAGCCTGATAACACGTGAACTTTTTGGGGAACCCCCCCATTGATGGCCTACAGATGGAATAAGAACCACAGGGAGCTTTTAGTTCGTAGTCGCCTTAAGACAGATGACACTTTTTATAGTACCAGACATTGCAGATGCCGTAGATGCAACACTTGTCTGTTTGTTGTTGAGGCAAGCCAGATCTCCTTCCCTAATAACACATTATCAGTTCAGGAGGGTTTCACCTGCACTTCATGCAATGTTATTTATTCTATTATGTGCAAACATTGTGGTATAAAGTACATAGGGGAGACCGGTTTACACTTAGGAGATCGATTTCGCCAACATCTTAATGATATTTCTAAGAGGGCCTGGATGCCTGTGGCTAAATATTTTTGCCTTAGCAACCACAGTGTAAAACGACATTTCTGTTAGTGCGATCCGCTCTTGTTCTGCTGATGTATGATCTCAGAGTGTCCTAGAACAGCACCTTATTTTCCAGGATGGCTGTCTCCACCCAGATGGAATTAACAATGTCTTCAGTTTTCTGTAACTTCTTTAGTTTTCCACCCCCCTCCTTTTTTTTTTACTCTGCTTTCTTTCTCCTAACGACCCCTCCCTACCACCACCCTCTTTTCTTCTCTGGCAACATATTGGTGTTTATAGGGTCTTGTCCTATTCACCAGTTTCACATTTTCTCCCTGCGGGTGTTTATATTCTTCATTCATTATCTCTCCGCTTCCCCTTTCCCCCTCCCCCAGACACCTTCTCTAGTAGCTAACATGTGTCTGTTGTCTTCCCCCCCCCCCACCACCTGTTTTCCTCCTCTCTCTCCACCTCTCCTTTATGATTGGCTCTATCGGCTTTTCCTTTGTGTGGCCCGCATGGTCCCTATGCATCTTCTAGTCAACACGCATTTCTCTGTTTCCTACTTCTGGAGGAGGCCATATTAAGATAAGTTCTTCATTTAGTTTTTTTGTTTTTGTCTCGTTTGTTCATGTAATCCTCGAAAAAGACTCACGCTGAAATATCGGATGTTGTATGTTTTTCATTTATACATTCTCATACTTTCTATTCTTTTTTTCTCACTTTACTCACTCCCTCTGCCACTTTGTAAAACTACACCATACACTTCTATCTAACTTTATTATTTAAACCAGTTTTACTGCAGTCGCTATCCCTTTTATCTGTCACATAATGGACTATGTGCCTTTGCAATAAAAAAACACAGCCAACAACACCTTGAACTTTGTCCAACTCATCCATGTTTTTTTTGTTGTTGAGGAGACCTTTTCTCCACCCACTGTGAAGATTGCATCATGGTTTCAACATAATAGCCATAACCTACATCTCATCTCCTGTTATGATGTTCTTAAGAAAGTTTCCATGACCACTTGCATTGGCAAACAGTTCCTGCCTAATTTCAGTATGGTTCTCTTTCTGATCATCTGTCAGCAAATGCAGTGCATCTGAAGTCAAGTAAAAATTTAATGACAAGATCCTATGTTGATTCTCACCCCAGGTTAAATGGCAATTTCCATGAATCACAGCACAAACTGTCTTGACATGTTTGTTATCAGTTAATGTGAAAGGTTGTCCAAGTCTGAGATCTTCATCTATCAACATTATGCCTTCTTTAAAAATCTTTAAACCATTCATAGCACTGCATTTGGCACATACAGTCCTCCCCATATGCTTGGTTAAAGAATTTCCATGTCTCTGTAAAATTTTTACCACATTTGCAGCAAAATTTCATACACACACAAGCTCCTTCATTGTCACTTTGTCACTAATCTGATGAATTTTCATTCATTCCTTTGCATGTCCCTTGCAGAACTTTGCCTCCCAAACAGCACTCCTGTAGGCCTCTCGGTTGTGAGCAAGATGGCCTGCTGCTGCTGCATCCATTTCCAGATCATCAACGATGTCTTGCAGCCATCTTCGTTTCGGTCTTCCTCTCTTTCTTTTCCCCATTATGTACCCTTCCAATACGGTCTTCTCTAAATTATCATGACGTTTAATGTGTCCAAAATATTTAAGCTTTCTCTTTTTAATCCCCTTTACTAGCCAGCCTTCTTCAGTATTAAGTTCTTGTAGTATGGATATATTTGTTCTTTTTTTGTGTCCATGATATTTGAAGAACTCTTCTGTAGCATTTACATTCAAAGCTGTCAACTGCGCCGAGCTACGCTACACAGCGCGGGCTGCTGCTGTTGCGCAGGCCGACCATTCTTTTGGCGAAAAAACGCTCTCAAGTTCTGTGCATGGGGAGACAGGCTTTCGCTCCCTTCTCGGACAGCGAGAGTTAAGGTGTTTCGATGCAGAAGCATGTAAACGGCTAGCCAGCCAGGTTCGTGCTAACGATGTAGTACGGTTTTGTCGACCAATGGTCTCGAAATTGGCCCATCTCTCGCAAAGAGTATCGGGTCTGCAGTATGTGATGTGCGTATGTTGTGGGTGGCTGGGCTCTCTTCTCATTCGCTAGACCAGAGAGAGAGCTGCCGGCTGGCCGGCGGTTAAAGGAAGTGAAACGCCGCCGGGGTCGAAAGGGATCCGCTCTGAGCAGAGCCCTTGCCCCGAGTCGGTCTGTCGGTAGATATCCGACTAAGGTTCGGTGAAGAAAGCTATCTGGTTGATCCTGCCAGTTGCTGTTGGCGAGATTCTTCAGCTGCGGTGCTCCTCCCGGCCAGTGAAGAAAGGTGCAAATGGGGTTGCCGCGCAGCACCACTGCGGAAAAGGTGGTAGAAATGATCAAACGAAGCAAACAGTCAAATCATGGCACCTCTGGTCTGGAGGTCGGCCACATCCTGAATGCAGTCATATCGGGTGAAAAGCATGAACCGGCTTGTCCCAGAGGTTAAGACACTGCTGGCGAGACCCTTCGAGTGCCGTGCGTGGAGTGAAGCTCCTCCTGGTCAAGGAAGAAAATGCGGAAAAGAAATAAAGGTTGCTGTGCGGCACCAACGTGAAAAGGTGGTGGAAAGGATAATGTGAAATTTAATCGGTATATCCAGTAGTATTGCTGTGAGAGCTACACATACCACGGCGCCTCTGCTCTAGAGGCCGGCCACGTCCGAAATACACCTATACTGGTGAATTATGCCTAAACCGGCTCACACCAGGGATGAATCTTGAAGGCTACGCATGTCACAGTACTTCTGCTTTAGAGGTCGGTCATGTCCCAAACACACCCATACTGGGATAATATGCCTAAACCGGCTCAACCCAGGGGTGGAAGTCACTAGTGGCGAGGATTCGTCCTCCTGGACAAAAGCTCCATCTTGTTCACAACTAGGAAGGGTATCGGCCATGACCACAAAATGCTGAAGTCGGAGACACTGGACCAGTGCAGTCTAGATAGGCAACCACCTCTCACCCAGTGGGGATGTTTGCGTATCCTAATCACGCTGAGGTTTTCCGGTGAGAAAGTCCAACTCTGGACTGGATGGGCAACCACCTCTCACCCGGTGGTGATACACGGGTATCTCAAAACACGTCGAGGTTTTCCGGTGAGAAGGTCCAACTCTGGCCTAGGTGGGCTACCACTTCTCACCCAGCAGGGATGCACTGATATCCTAAACATGTCGAGGTCTTCTGGTGAGAAAGTCCAACTCTAGACTAAACTGGTGCAACGAAAACCATGGTGTCACGCAATCCGCTTCAGAGACCCACCAAGAATACAGGCTAAAGCCCTGCGATACTCTGAACCTTTGTGGACAGGAGACCACGGGACCTAATGACCACAGGTGTAAATTCAGTAGGATTACAGTGCGGTCTTGGTGGTAGAAGCGAACGAAGAAGAAGAAGAAGACATTCAAAGCCATTTATGTGTTTCTCATCTGTTTTGTTAAGTATCCAGGTCTCACATGCATATGTTGCGATGGGAAGGATGCATGTCCTTAAAAATCTTATTTTTGTGGTTCTGTCTGTTCCTCTCCACAGATTCTTTAATTGTTTTACTTTCTGAAGAGCGATAGATGTCCTCCTTTTAATTTCCCCTCATTGTATCTCCATTATTAGTTAGTAGTGATCCAAGATATTCAAAACTCTCCACTTCTTCCAGTTTTTCCTCATTGATACATATATCAGCTGCCTTGTTTGTTTTGTCAGTTGTCATCAATTTAGTTTTCTTCGCATTAGTTATGTAGACATTAGTTTATATTTAATAAATATACTTTTCTGACATGTAGCAGAATATTAAGCTGTTATTCATAGATGTGTAGCATCCTGCAGAGCATACAGTTATTAACACTGATGTGAAAGTTGATGAAAGTAGTAACTGTATTTACAGTTAAAATCATATTTGCAGAGGTGCTTCACCTGTTATGGCAGAGCAAAGGTTTCTGGAGAAGGTTAAATGGCTGGAAATGTACGGGGCTGATCTCCATCCTGTACAGGTAAAAAAAAAAAAAATTACACGTTTTATAAAACTAATAATAAATACATTTTAATGTAACCTTTAATCTGTTAATCTGTTCAGTATATTTCCGTATATTTCTAATGTATCAATATGCTTTTGTTGGATGATGATTGTGGTTAATATAACAGTGGCCTGGACAGAAAATATCTTCTCTTGAAGTATTATTGAGGGCATCAGAGAGAGGTTTTTGACCAAAACAGTTGTCACCTGATTTTTTAGTGTTACAATTCTTTCATCCTTTTGGGTTTTTTAAAAATATCAGTCCAGTAGTGATCAGACAGTACTTTTATTTTTCCATATCAAGATGAAATGAAATCATTTGTTACGTACCATTGTCAGTCATACGTTGTTTTTTGCCTAGGACTCAAGTAATGCAGAGTACTTTCTGGGGCTTACACCAGCTGGAATAGTTGTTTATAAACATAGGACTAAAATTGGAAGTCACTTCTGGTAAGTTTAGTTTCTTAATCCAGGTCAGTGGTGGATAAACAATCTTCGTCACACTCTGAACTATGTGACAGAATGTCAGAACTTTGAGGCATCAGTTCCAGAAGTAAAGTTTAGTACACATTTAAGGGAGACATAATACTTGAATTTATTAATGTTCAACTGTATTATTTATATGCTCTAAAGAATGATATAAAAACAGTTACATGAGTCACAAATTATCATTGTTTTATCTTTCTTTTAGAGGCAAAATTTTCATTACCAATGAATTTTATGTAGATTTAGTTTTTATTGATTGTTGTGCATTTTTATCTTTGTTCTTTTAGTTCTTTTAAACTATCAGATCTTTACAAGTCTCTTACTTCTCAGCCATAATATTTCCCTCAAGGAAGAATTTACTTGGACTTGACTAAAAAAAGTTCTTTTTACTCATAAAAATGTTTTTTATTAGTTTATTTTTCCTGTGTGCCTTTTTTTTTCTGTTTGTTTCTATTTCCTATATATTTCTAATGTATCAGTATACTTTTGTTGGATGATGACTATGGTTAATAGAACAGTGGGCTGGACAGAAAATGTCTTCTCTGGAAGTTCTGTTTGTTTGTTAACACTGAGTTCGTTGCTTTCTTTAACCAATAGATTTGGTAGTGTGGGGGAAGGAAGAGAATATCTGGCAAGTGAAAGATAAGAATACCTTCTCCCACAAGATTTATACACCTTTGTGTATTCAGCATTAAAGTTTAATGTCTTTGTCTTGTCTGCTTTATCATATACCTTTCAGTGTTAAGGGGACAAATAGATGGCTTGGTAGTTTGCTTCATATAGTGGGATATTCAAAGCTTCTGTAATCTTATCCACCTCTTGTGTGGGAGATCCTCTTCCTCTGTTTCAATACCACTCTTGCACAAATGTCTTATGTCATGAGCTGTCTGATGGTAATCATGTACCATGGCCAAACCAAATGATTTGTTGTTTCTGGATGTAACATAATATTGATGTTGTGCTCTTTGCCCTGATGGTGTCATTTCTGATTTTGTCTCTTCTTATTACATTTAGTATTCTCCTTAGAAATATCATTTCTACCATAATGATTTTCCTTCTATTTTTGGATGTTAGTCATCATGTTTAACACTGATAACACAGAGTTGGAAGGAAGATTGTGTTGTATAGTGCTCCTTTTTTAAAATTATGATGTATTTGTTTTTCAATACTAGTGTCATTTGTCTAATTACCTTATTGCATCTGTTCTCAGTTTCAGCATCATTTTTTCCCAGAGCATATTATACTCCTTCAATGTTTGAAATGCTTCACTTGTTTCAAAGACAGATTGTCCAGGAAGATCTTCATTGAGATTTCTTCTCTGAAATGGTCATGACTCTTTTTGTTTTCAATAGTGATTTTGAAGTTGTAATTTTTACACACCCTTGCTGAGTTACCCATGTTCTGCTGCAGGTCTCTGATGTGACTATAATAGTGCTTGGTTGTCAGCAAAAAGTTCATTTATGGTTCACCTCTTGGGTGTTTTGTGAAGAGTGCTGTGAGTTTATTGACATTTATCTGGAGCTGAGCTGTAGGGTAGTTTCATGGTGGAATTTTTACTATGCATGTTGACATCTTTGCGGATGTTGTCAATGTATGTTATGAACAGGAAGGGAAATAATATGCAACCCTACCTCACTCTGTACAGTTTTTGCACATGTTGATTAGAAGATGTGTACTAACTCAATAATGTTACAAGATTTCCCCGTCTTTATTTGTCTTCTGGACAGCTTCTGTTTTTCCTAGATCCCATCCAAGTTTCACATTTAACTGGTCTCATTGACCTCAGTCTTTTCTCTAAGATCTTGCACAATATTTTTCCAGTGTAGCTTAATAGTGAGGTGCCTCTGTTTTAGTTGTAGTCCCTTTTACATCCTATTTTCTTCCAGACTGGGGTACTTATAGCATTTCTCCAGTTCTGTGATGTTGTTTTTACCTATACCAAGTTATAGAGTCAGTGAAGCCAAACTATTCTAACCTCCTTCCTCATTTGATTAGTGTGTTGAGTATTGCATTGCATTCTGGAGCTTTGTTCATTGGTAGGGGCCTTTTGGATGAGTTCTCTGATTTCAGCTAGTAGTATGTCTGGTTTGGATTCTGTGGAGTGGGGGGGGGAGCAAAGACACATCCCATAGCTGACTAAGACCCTGTCCCACTTCTCTGTTGGTACCCCCACTAACAGGCCTAGTCTGGCTAACGGGGCAGGAATCACCATAGTCACCATTGTGGTGGAATCTGCTAGAGAACCATTAAAGAGTATGCTCCTTGCTTTTTAGTTGCACTCTGGGACTGATAAAATAGCTGCCAAACCCACTCCCAAGCTGACATGATGCTGTGCCTCAACACCTTCATAGCATCAGGTGCAAAGAACACCATTTCACAGAGAGATTCTGTGGAGTCAGCAGTGTTGATGTCTCAATGTTGATGGGCCCCAAACAGTATACTGAATGTCTTGTCAAAATATTATCTCCACTTCTCTAGTACAAGCTCTGGTTTGCATATTGGCTCACCATTAACATCGTTTTTATTTCATTTTATTGTTTCACCTGTCGTCTTCTTCCAAGCTCTGATATGTCTTTTGCTGTGTTCTAACAACTCTGTTGCTGCTTATGGTCAGTACATGAAATCAGGCTGGGTCCTGCTTTTGCATATATGGTTGTCCTTTTCATTTGTTCCTTGCTGGTCAGATCATTCTAGATGTACCGAGTGCATATTTTGGGACTTTATGATTTAAAGAGTGCATTTACAATGAGCAGCTGAAATGAGAAAAAACTGGAAGAAGTGGAGTTTTGAATATCTTGGATCACTACTAATTAATAATGGAGATACAATGAGGGAAATTAAAAGGAGGACATCTATCCCTCTTCAGAAAGTAAAACAATTAAAGAATCTGTGGAGAGGAACAGACAGAACTACAAAAATAAGATTTTTAAGGGCATGCATCTTTCCTATCACAACATATGCCTGTGAGACCTGAACACTTAACAAAACAGCTGAGAAACACATAAATGGCTTTGAATGTAAATGGTACAGAAGAGTTCTTCAGATATCATGGACATAAAAAAGAACAAATATATCCATACTTCAAGAACTTAATATTGAAGAAGGCTGGCTAGTAAAGAGGATTAAAAAGAGAAAGCTTAAATATTTTGGACACATTAAACATCATGATAATCTAGAGAAAACCGTCCTTGGAAGGGTACATAATGGGGAAAAGAAAAAGAGGAAGGCCAAGGCAAAGATGGCTGCAAGACATCGTTGATGATCTGCAGATGGATGCATCAGCAGCAGGCCATCTTTCTCACAACCGAGAGGCCTACAGGAGTGCCGTTAGGGAGGCAAAGTTCCGCAAGGGACATGAATGAATGAATGAATTAACAATGAGAGGGTCATGCAGGCTGCACAATTCTTGAAACCCGCTACAGTTTTCATTTCTAAAACACTGGGTCACTGAAGGCTACCAGTTGCTATTTCTGTTCTACATGTTCCAGGTCCCCATAATTATGATATTTTCCTCAATTTCTATGTTGTTTAGCATGTTATGGAGTCAAAGAACTTTCCATTCTTCCTCCTTGTCTGGTCATTGCAAAAAACATACATTTGAATATAAGCTGTAGTCTTCTCATTTTCTTTTATTTTAACAGTTAATTCTTTCTAATATATATATGAGGAGCGTTCAGAAAGTAATGCACCACATTGTTTTTTTTTTTTTTCAGCTAATAATGAAGATAGAAACATGAAATTTTGCACACTTTATGGCATGTGCCGATTGTGTGAACCAATTTTCACCGCAACTGGCGAAAGAATATGGCTGCCCTAACCATTGAAATGAAGCGTGTTAGCAACTTGTGGTATAAGCAGCTAATTGTGATAGAGTTTTTCGTTGCAGAGAAGGAAACTGTTGTGAACATTGAGGATCATCTATGTGATGTGTATGGAAGTTTTGCAGTCGACAGGAGTACAGTCAGTCACTTGGTTCAGAGAATCAAAGAATCAATAAGTGGAGATAAGGAGTTGTATGATCGGCTTCGCTGTGGACATCCTGCCACAGCCGTCAAGGCAGAAATGTTGAAATTTGTTGAGGGCATTATTCTTACTGATAGGCATATCACTGCTCAACAATTGGTCTTAAAGCTGTCAGTCAGCAATGGTAGTGCAAATGCAGTTATAAAAGCTCTTGGATTTTCTAAGGTTTTGCACAAGATGGGTTCCTCGAAGTCTCACAAATGACCATCAGTTACAAAGGAAAGCAATTTCTTCTGAATTGTTGGAACATTTCAGTGCTGAGGGAGAGAACATTTTGGCTAAGATTGTAACAGGTGATGAAACCTGGGCACATCATTTTGAACCTGAGACAAAAAGACAGTCAGTGGAGTGGCATCATCTGCAATCACCATGAAGAAAGAAATTCAAGACAACTCCTTCAGTTGGAAAGGTCATGATCAGTGTCTTTTGGGACATTGAAGGTATGATTCTTGTGGATGTTATGTCAAGAGGAGAGACAGTCAGTTCGCAAGCTTACATTAAGACATTGAAAAAACTCAATCAACGTTTTCACAGAGTTCGGCTGCACAAGAATCCTGCAGACCTGCTTTTCCTTCATGATAATGTGCGCCCTCACAAAAGTCTGGCAACACAGAAAGCAATCATCAAATTGGGTTGGACTGTACTATCCCATCCACCCTTTAGTCCCGATTTGGCACCTTCTGATTTCCATCTGTTTGGTCCACTTAAAGATGGACTCTGAGGGGTAAGATTTGAAGATGACGAAGGAAAGATTTATGCAGCATGATCAAGAGAAAATCTGGTACTGGCTAGGAATACATGCACTTGTTTCGCACTGGTGTAAAGCTGTACAAGTTGATGGGGATTATGTTGAATAATACCAATGTTTACATGACATATCCATGTATTTTGTGTATAAATTTCATGCTTTTTGAATAAGCGGTTCCTGAGAAAAATCATGTGGTGCATTACTTTCTGAACGGCTCTCATATATCATTCCAAAGATTTTACCAGCATTGATTGGTTCTGTAATCATTCCAACACCCCCCTTTGCCCTTTCTTGCTCACTTGCTCAAGACTTGAGGAATACATAATTTTGATGTAATTGTTTACAGCTTTTACCTCTTACTTTGGTGTCAACAACTCCCATTATTTTTATGTTTTTCTATTTCATTACTTCCACTAATTTCTCCTTTTTATCATTTATGTCACATGTGTTATAGTGTTTGTTGTTGTTCGTCCATCGTCTTCGATGATGACCACAGCTTCATCTTGGTCTAAATAGGGTGAGGTGTGTCCGTGTTTGACCAACTAGCCCTATACGAGCTTTAAAAGTTTTGCCACACACGGAACATAAATGTCCAGATTCAGTTGTGGGTGCCTGTGCAGCTTTGGCTTTTCGCATTGTGCGTTTGTGCTGAGTACTTTCAATTCTTGAGCGCTCAGCTCTCTGGGCACCCAGAGTGGTTATAGCCTTCCATGATGGGGGGACTTGTGCTTCGGACTCCCAGGACTTTGTGTCTATCCCGAAGGCCTTGAGTGAGGTTTTGAGCATATCCTTGTATTGCTTTTTTTTGCCCCCCTGCTTTCCATTTTCTATTCAGAAGTTCTTTGTGTAGGAGTTGTTTGGGCAGTCGAGTGTTACTCATTCTGACCACATGCCCTGTCCAATGGATTTGCACCTTTTGAAGCATTGTGTAGATGCTTGGAATTTTAGCTCTTGTGAGGACTTCAGTATCAGGAATCAGTTGCTGCCATTTGATGTTCAGTATTTTCCTGAGACAGCCTAGATGGAAATGATTTAGTTGTCTTGCATGCCTACTGTAGACTGTCCATGTTTTGGCTGTATACATTAGTGCGATCAGAACAACAGCTTTATAGACCTTTAACTTGGTGGCTGCATACATTAGTGCGATCAGAACAACAGCTTTATAGACCTTTAACTTGGTGGTAACGCTGAGTCCTCTTCCTTCCCATACATTTTTTCGTAGCCTCCCATATGCTGCTCTGGCTTTAGCTATTCTGTTGCTGATTTCAGCATCAAGACTGATTGCCTTAGAAAGGGTACTGCCAAGATAAGTGAAATTTTAGCTTTTGTCCCTTTATCACGATTTCCGGGTCAGTATATTCTTTGTTGAAGGCAGGTTGATATACGACTTCTGTTTTTCCGATGTTTATCGTAAGACCAAAGTTGTCACATACCGCCGAGAAGTTATCAGTAATAGTTTGTATGTTAGATATTGAGTTAGCATTTAGTGCACAATCATCGGCAAACAGAAAGTCTTTGATTTTCACATTCTTAGCTTTTGAGGCAGCTTTTAATTGCCTTAAATTGAAGAGCCTTCCATCTGTTTTTGTTAGAGCTTCCGGAAGCGTCCATAAGCATGACCGAGAACACCGTGCTGAAGAGTGGGTGCAAGGACACATCCCTGCTTTACCCCACAGGTAACGGGAAAGGATCCAGAGACCTCACCATCATCAAGAACACATACCTTCATGTCTTCATGAAATTGACGAACTATTTCTTTGAACCTGCCTGGGCATCCAAATTTTGCTTTTATGAGCCAGACCCTCCCTATTGACTGTATCGAAGGCTTTTGTTAAGTCTACAAAAATGGTTAATAGGTCAGTGTGCTCCTCCTGGCACCTTTCCTGTAGTTGACGGATAGCAAAGATTATGTCAACTGTTCCTCTTCCTGCTTGAAAACTGCACAGACTCTCGGGGAGCAAGTTATCTTCAAGATGCTTATTGAGTCTGTTAAGCAGGACGCGAGCCAGTACTTTGCCAGCGATTGATATCAGTGAGAATCCTTTGTGATTATCACAATGGTGGTTATTGCCTTTGTTCTTGTACAAGTGGATTATTTGGACATCTTTAAAGTCTTATGGTAGTGTTCCTGAGCTCCAAGCTGAACAGAAGAGATTATTGAGACTGTATCATGCAAGTCCCCCCCTACTTTGAAGATTTCAGCGGGGATGGCATCTGAGCGGGGGCCTTCCCACTTGATAGTTGGTTGATGGCATTTTTAACTTCCTGGATGGTTGGTGGTAGAATCTAGCTCACTTTTAATTTCTACCTGAGATAGACGAGCAATTGCTTCGTCATTAATGGTCGATGACCGATTGAAGACAGTATTGAAGTGCTCCGCCCACTGCTTCAGGATTTAATTTTTATCTGTCAGTAGCATGTTTCCATTCTTGCTAAGTAGAGGTGCAGGTCTTGAGGATTTCGGACTATATATTGTCTTTAGTGCATCGTAAAATCTTTTTGTATCATTCCTATCCTCGTAGCTTTGTATCTCCTCAGCCTTTTTTTGCAACCGTGTGTCCTGTATTTTGAGTAATTTATTTTGACATTCCTTACGTGCCCGAATGTACATTGCCTTCTCTGATAGAGATGACGGATCACTTAATGTTCCTTGTGTAACTGATTTTTATGATCTAGTAGAGTTTTTATCACGATGTCATTCTCGTCAAACCAGTCTTGGTTTTTATGCTGGTTTACACCAAGATGGTCCTTTGCTGTAGAGTAAACAGTTTCTTTAAACAGAGTAAACAGTTTCTTTAAACAATGTCCAGTGTTCACCAATACTATCATGACCTCTAGGGAAGTTTACAGACTTCCTTTCTAGGTCGTGAACCAAGCATTCTTTGATTATCTCAGAATTGAGTTTATTGATGTTGAGTCTTTTTAGGACTCTTTTGGCCGTATTCTTGGTTGGATATGTAGCACGAGCTTGGATATATTCAGTCTGTGGTCTGTCCACCAATCAGCACCACACATGGCTTTTGTAACACGCACATCTCTCAGATCTCGTCTTGTAATAATATAGTCGATTAAGTGCCAGTGTTTGGAATGAGGATGCATCCAAAATGTTTTATTTCTTGTTGGTAAGCAAAACAGGGTGTTGATGATTGTGAGGTCATGTGTGGTGCAGAAACTTACCACAGATGTCCATTGCTACTGCATTTACCAATTCCATGTTTTCCAATTATACACCCTTCCAGGACTGGTGGTCTGTCCCTACTCTGGCATTTAGATCTCCAAGAATAATTAGTTTATCGGCCCTGGATACTTTAGTCACAGCAGCCTCCAGTTCCTCATAAAATTCTGACTTCATTGATCCAGGGTTTGTCATTGTTAGGGCGTAGACACTGAGTAGGGTTAGGAATTTCTTACTGTTCACAGGGAGCCTCAGGATCATAAGTCGGTCGCTAATTCCCTCGGGCAAGTTATCCAACTTATGTACTAGACTGGACTTTATTGCAAATCCGACACCGGCCTCTTGACGCTCCATGCTACTACGGCCACTCCAAAAGAAAGTGTACCCACCCCTGAACTCCGTTACTTGTCCCTCCTCTGCAAGTCTTGTTTCACTCAGCGCTACAGTGTCCAGATTGTATCTTTGCAGGTTCTCTTGCTACGAGTGCTGTACGTCTTTCAGGCCTTTTTGACGTGCATGCATCAGTAAGTGTGCACATGTTCCAAGTGCCTATTTTTAATAACCTCTCCTTTCTCATGCTTGAAGATGAATACTGTGACTAATTCTTTATCTGGTTTATAGTGAGGGAGAGTTGCACAAATTTGTCAGCCTCACTCTCTCTTCCTGATCTTATTGTGTACCAGTGGCAAGACGAGGCGACTGGAAATAGGCCAGGATGCAGTGGATGGCCAGAGTGTTCTGTTAGACGACTGGAGATAGGCCAGGATGCAGTGGATGGCCAGAGTGTTCTAATAGATGACTGGAGATAGGCCAGGATGCAGTGGATGACCAGAGTGTTCTATTAGACAACTGGAGATAGGCCAGGATGCAGTGGATGGCCAGAGTGTTTTATTAGATGACTGGAGATAGGCCAGGATGCAGTGGATATAGTACATACTTTTGAAAGTGCTTTTCTGTCTCTTTGTAATTTAACATATCTAAATGTTTTTCCCTTTGTGTCAGTCTGTCTATTCTTTTTGTGTTTTCCATAAATGGTAAAGATATCTACCACCAGCTAGTCATGGTTTGAGGTCAGAATTTAACCATGTGTGTGTGCGTGCATGAGAGTGACCTGCATTTATATTAAAATAATTAGAAGTTTTTGTCTGTTACAACATGTGTTGTTGTTTTAGCAAAGGAACAATTTGAAAGACATTTTCTGAAGTAAAGAAGTAATGCTGAGTCTTATATTCCTAGGCCAAGAGTAACAAAGGTCAGTCGCAAGGGCAAGGTTTTCACCATCAGAGTTAAAGATAAGAATGTAAGCCAGGTTTTTATGTATCTTATATGTTTGCTGGTAACATTTGTGAACAGTCTTCTTCTGAGATGCTCAACAGTCATTCTATGGCTTTAATTCACTTCAGTCTGCATTTTCATGCACGTATAACATTTACATATAACAATAAGTGGACTTGTTCTTCTCTGAGTCTTGGGAGCTGTTTACATGTTGAAAATATGCTCTGTACTTTCAGTTGTTTAAAGCCACTAACTTGCTGATTGTATTTCATAATAATGAAAACATGATTTTATTTTGCTGTCCTGCTTTTTAAATATGACTGTATTTTTTTTATATGACTGATATTGTGCATTTTAAATTGTGTTTTCATGTTTGTACTTGTATTACTCTTTTGGTGTGAAGGTACATGTAATAACATTTGTTTCATTTTTTTCTTTATTTTAAAGTGAAGATTTATTAACTTTTTTTTCAATATACAGACATGATAATTTCTTATTTTCAAATACAAACATCTCCAAGAAAAATAAAACTGATAAACAATAAGGTAATAACATGCAGAAACTGAAGTGTTATCAGTATAATACAAATTAACACATGTTGAAGAAACATTCTGCCAGTATGAGAGAACTAAAACAGATATAATGAAAATTTGCCATTTCTATCATGAAAATGTAATAAGAATTTACTTGAATGTTTTTATACTTGCAACAGCTCAGTCACTGCTCTGACTTAGAAGTCTGCTAAGAAGTGGAGATATTTTTATGTAACTTAAGCAGAATTGTGATATGTTAAATTTATTATCATCTGTTACACATTGTTTCATTTAAATGCACTATCTGAATCATACTTTAAAAAATCTCTGTTGTCTTAATACTGCTTTGAATGGCATGCTGCCACTTACCTATCACTCAGAATGATGAGCACATATATGCATTTGAGTTGTCCACCAAGTCTGCATGCAAGCATTTGTGGAAATGTTGTGTTGAGCATCGCACATTCTTCAGGTAAATTATCAGTAATTTTATTCCAGGTTTCAGAGTTAGGAAGATGATCTTCATAATTAAGAACTGCATAAGAGGGCTAATGTAAAGACAGACACTTCTTCTACATTTTGTTTTCAAACCATTTAATTTGAGTCATTTAACCATTCACTGTCAGTAAGAAGTTTAATGGCATTGGTAATTAGGCTAACTTTTCCTAATTTAAATAGTGCATGACTTTCTTCACATTGTAGTGATTTTTGTTGCATGTTTACAAAAAAAGTTCTGAAGTGAAACTGTCCACCGAGCAAGGAATATTTCTTTTTAAAAAAGTTGATTTGTGTGTGCTTGTTAATCACTGAATGATAAAAGAATCAGTGATTAAACAGAATGCATGATAAGCTTAGCTTTTGAAACTGATTCTCATTTCAAGAATTATGAGTCTTATTTGATGTCTGAAATTTCAGAATCCAAAATGCATTTAAATCTGAAAATTTTTTAAAGCATGAAAGCTGAAATGACTCCTTTAGATCACTAAACATTTGCATAAATGAGGATCCATTTTCTTGCTGGAAGTTGACAGCCTGAGTGACCATAGGTGATCATGATGATAGAAACTGAAACAGTGTTATTAATGTAGAGATGTGGAATAATTATTAAACTTAGCCATTAAACCGTCTTGGAAGGGTACATAATGGGAAAAAGAGAGGAAGACCAGGGCGAAGATGGCTGCAAGACATCGTTAATGACTGCAAATGGATGCATCAGCGGCAGGCCATCTTGCTCAGAACCGAGAGGCCTACAGGAATGCTGTTAGGGAGGCAAATTTCCACAAGGGACATGCAGATGAATGAATGAGCCATTAAACACTATGCATTGTCATCCTGTAAACATCCATTTCATCCACATCTAATACAGACGATTCCTGATTTACGTAAGTTCTATGTTTTTGCTTTTGCTGGATTTACACCTCCCCCTCTGTCCCTACAACTTTTATCTGTCTGGCAACATGCCCTATATCACAACATGTAAGGTAAAACTACACAGGCAGTTTAGGCTGTACTAAAGAACAACATGAATAGTTTTTCCATGTTACTTACAGCATGTTTCATAGGTCACTTTTCTGTTATTGTTAGTTTCATTGTCTGCTGTTCACTTTACAGGCTTTTTTTATGCTTGCAGTATCCTTCATAATAATGTTCTTAGTTGATACCATGAAACCTAGTACATATGTGAATGTCCACTTTTTTCTTAATTTTAAATGAATTTAATTGTCAAAAAAACATTACATGACACTTTATATAAAAATATGACACTTGTTATGAGAATGTAAGTAAAGCTGCAATGAGCTTACAGTGCAGTGATGGGAGTGTTGGTGAAAGCAAATTCTGATGTGTCTGATTGTACTCAGTAGGATTGGTGGGGGTGAAGACATCTGATAAGGTAATTAGTGACCCATAGCTGATATGCCAGCGTCAGGGTTAGCAACCCATAGCTGACCAAGATCCTGTCCCACTTCTCCGTGGTACCTCCAGTAACAGGCCTAGCCTGGCTAACAGGGCAGGGATCACCATAGTCTCCATGGTGGTGGAATCTGCTAAAGAAGCATTGCACAGCCCCTGCTTTTTAGCTGTACTCCGGGACTGATAAAGTAGCTGCCATAACCCGCTCCTACGCCAATACAATGCTGTGCCTCAGCATCTCTACAGCATTGGGTGCAAAGAACATCATTTTGCTGTTACAGGGAGTTCGTACAAGTAAAATAAGATTGGCTTTCACCAAAGGTCATAGCCTGAAGTGATTCTTGAATCTTGACTCTAGGAACTAGCATCATCACACTTGGGGCACACCCATACATACTCTGCTTTCTGTTTTAGTAACCGCCGAAGAGTATGAACACTAATTGTGCCAGTCAGCTGTTGGTTCTTGCAACCTCAAATTCAACCTTCCGGCCACCCAGCGTTTCCTTCCCTCCTCCTCACACCTCTGTCTTTCATCTTTTGTAGATATATATTATCAGCACATGCCTTTTCTTCCTGCACAAAGTCCTTGGCCACCGACTTCTACTCTGCCCTGTCCATAGGAATCATATCTGTTGCATAAGGTTATGGGCAACATGATTGTCTACCTCATAGCCTCTCACATCCACATTCCCTAGGGCAATATATCCATGTCATTCTGCTGACACTGGATTGCCTGAATTTATTGCCATTCTTAAAGTGCCATATCTGATCATCCATCACAGAGTGAAAGTTTATGAGGTGTAAAAGGTGTGGTTTTATTCCTAGTGCAGTTATCCACCTTCATAGTCTTGTAGCATTCTCAGTTTTACATCCAAGTTGTTTGAAATGAGCTTGTGAGCTGGCTGTTTTTTCATTCATCATTAAACCCAGTACATTAATATTTAATTTCCTCAAGTGAACAGCCCACAATCTGTCATGAAACATGAGAACTAGGAAACTGTTTTCTTGTCAGACCTAAACAGATGATTCTAAATTTATGAATATTCCTTCTCTAAAATTTCAGTTCATACAGGACACATCCTTTTCTATTGACCAAAGTCTCATAAGATTTGTCTCCCAGCTGTAAAAAAAAAAAAAAAATCACAAAATGGTAAGCACCAAGGTTTCTGTCTTTCCATGGCATTGACCTGACCCTCATGTGTAGTTCTAATGTTTTCCGATGGTGCTTTTCATAAAAGTTATTGAAAATTTCTTATAAAGTATGGATTTACATGAGTCAGTTTTGTGTATGTTGAGAATTGTCTGCATTTCTATTTACATTAATGTCTGTATTCTTTTATTAAAAACTCTCTAAATCATTTCATGAATCATCCTGCATTTCATGATCTTGCTGTCTGATGTCATGTTTGTTGTAACTTGTGTGTCATGTTTGTTCAGTGCTGCATTGAAAAAAAAAATGTTCAATCTAATGAATTTGTATGTGTCACTAATGTGTGCACTGTTGTGGTGCCAAGTAGCACTGATCTTTTACAGAAGTAAAGAAATAAAATAATTTTAAAGCAGTTAGTTGCAACATGGCTGTGTGCTTTGATCACAAATTGCTCATCCAGGAAACATGGGGAAACAAGGTAAGGTTTGGGCTGGAGGGGGTTCCTTCTGTCAGTGGCAAAATTAAAAACCTAGCTTTTGCACACTCCATGTCAACCGCTATGGGTAGACAGCCATTAACTCCGCAGTCTATCTCAAATATACAGACTACAAGAAATCCCAGTTTTATACCATCTAGAAGATCAAGGATTTTATTGGGCACTAAGAACTTCAAATATAGCTTCTTGCAAGGAGTGACTTGAGAAATGGTGACTGAAGAAGTCACTGAATGAATTGGATAAAGTCAGCTCCAACTTTTTTTGTCCAAAACTGTAACTAGTCAGAGATGTATTGGATAAAGTCAGCTCCAGCTTTTTTTTGTCCAAAACTATAACTAGTCAAAGATGTATTGGCATGACAGCATGGCATGTTCCAGGCTGATATTGCCACAATAGAGAACATGCTGTTAAGGGTAGATGTGAGGGTTGTGTTAAGAAAGTCAGGATTGAGAGAGTGCCTTCCTTTCTTGCCTTCATTACCCCTATCTGCAGCACAGGCATCTACAAGGGCTCTCCATTTATTTCTATCCTGGGCTATTTCTTTTATCCATCACCAGGTGTAGCTGGTCTTTTTTTATCTCTGCTTCCAGACTCCTTCACCATGTTTTTAGATCTTCTTTGTTTCCTCTTCCACTGGGGATTCCAGGTGATTGTTTGCCTGGTTATGTTTGTGGTAGGCTTTCGAAGTGCATCTCCAGTGCTTTTGAGATAGTGCAGTGGGATAGAAACATTTTTTTAATAATTCATTGTAGGTGAAGAGTGTGACATTTATCAATTATTTCAGACATCTAAGAGCTTTTTTCTGGTATGAACCAAACATAATGGCACTTTTATAAAAGAGTGAGGGGATTAAAGTTGAATAAATGAAAGACATACAGTGTTGTCCTTTTATGTATGTCTGTTTGGAATAAAAGAGCGAGTCTGTTCATTTAAAACTGTTTTTAACATGTGTTCAATTATATATTTTAGAATAGCTGTGAAGAAAAAAAGTTATAACCTACCAGCAGAGCAAGACTCATGCCACCTCTGGTTTCCTTGATGCTGCTTGTATTTTTTCTTTTAATAGCTTTTTTTGTTGAAACACTTCTGTCACATCTTGGTGATTATATCTAAAGTATGCCTTTATATGGCACATAAATGTGCATTCTTTTTGTGCATGATATGGTCATGTTTTCATCATAAGTGATATGTTGCATAAAGTTAAATGTATAACAAAAAATGAAATGAGTTTATGTTTGCCTTCTGTGTGTGTGCATGCATGCATGGATGCATGTGTGTTTGTTTGTGGAGGGTGAGGAGGGGAGAGTGAGTAAGTGTGTGAGAGAAGAGAGAGTGAGTGACAAGAGCCATGAATATTGTAAAGACTGATTCTGAAATTTGTAGAAATTCACAGCCAAAGATTTTTTTTTAATGTGAAGTATGAATACCAGACTGCATATGCACTCTCTGTTGTACTAGAACTCATTGAATTTACAAGATTGTTATTTTTTTAAAGATATTTATATTTTTTCAAAGCAAATTTCCAGTTAAAACTTGTTCAAATACTACATGTGCAGCATTATGCTGTGCTGAAAATGTTATGTTTTTCATATTTGGCAAAGGTTGAAGGAAATATTCTATAATATGATACCATCTCTGCAACAAGAGGAAGTGGAAAATAATTCTTGGTTCTGTTGCTAGTGCTGGTACAGATTTATGATATGACTGATTTCTTCATGTCAGACTGAACTTTATTTTCTCACCACATAAAACTTTCTTTCACAGTGAAAGATCAGAAAGGCAGGCAACATATGAGAGTAGGTCAAGAAATGAACCAAGTGTGCACAGAGTTCCAAGTCGCAGAAAAACCCGCAGGGTTACTTCTGATTCCAAAATTAGTGGTATGTTGTTTCTGAATTTGGTTTAAAAATTTCATTCCTTGCATATAAATTATGATCATAGAAATGTGTAACACTGATCTAGCATAGTCTTTAAACATTTACTGGGTTAATTATTAATCTAAAACAAATAGAGTCTTGTTAGCTAAAAATAGTCTCCTGTGAATGATAACAGGTCTCCTAAAATCATAACAAGTTGTTCATTCTGCACAATAATTTGAACTCAGTAACAGGTGATGTTTTGTTTATCATCATCCAAGTCAGTTCCACAGGAAGGTAGACAACCAGGTTCTTCATTTTATCTTAAAAAACACGCAGGTCTGTTCAGTCTTGCATTTTTATTTACAAAGCATTTCACCCTTGACTTTTTTTTTTTTTTTCATTATCGTTTTTGTTATTCTTCACTAAGTTTAATATACCTAGACTTTGTACAATGACTGTCTCTTATATTTTTTCCATGTTTGTAATCATTTTCAGCATGTTTTTTTTTAATTGACTTCATACATAAACTATTCCTTTTACTTTGAAAACATTATCCAGCAATTCAGTTATCCAAAATGGTCATGGAGCATTAACTTTGCATGGACCGTTAACAATGCATAATTTCATATCAGTAGTCACAACATTTTGGCAAATTCCAATGCCTATTTTAAGACATTATTGTAAGTTCTTGACACCACTCATAAACATGATGGATGAAGGAAATACTGTTGTTGGTATTATTAAAAGAAAGTGAATCTTAAAGCTGTGTTGGATCATTCAGTCTTGGGACAGAATTGAAATCTTATACCTTGGCCTGATCATGAAAAATTTTCATTCTGAAGAACCATGAGTCTCAAGAAAACAGTGATGTTCTCCTTCCCAGATTCTAACAAATTTCAGGATGTGGAAAAACCAAGTGACAATGCACATGAGTGGATGAAAAATAATGAACAAGAAATGATTGACCATGACATAACTCATGTGGTGAACAGTGCTGAGATTGACAATGATGAGGAAAATTAAACTGCAACAGAAGTGAATGAACCTGAAAAAAAAAAAGAACCACAGTGGAAGAGTTCCTGAGGTAGTATTGACCTAAATAGAACAGCAACCCAAAGGTACTGCAACAAGTGCATGTTAATATGTTGCTGGTGTGATCATGTTGCAAGGAAAGGATGTACTGCAAGAGAGAAAACTTCAAGTACACTTTTCTGAAAAAGTGATGCTTCCATTGAATAAATGATACATTTTTTAAATGCACATTTAAAGCATGATTTTTACACTATATAATATATATCCTATATAATGTTATTGAGTTCTTTGAAAAGTTTAATACGGTTGTTTGTTCAGATCACAATTCAGTGACTTAATCTACACCAACTGTATTAAGTTCTTACATCCTTTCTCTCCCCCACTAAACGTCACATAAGGTGCATATGGTAGTTCACCAAGATTTCCTGTTTTCAGCAAGCTTTTTAACCTCATCAAGGCATGTTATGCCCACTAAACTAGCCTCACTTAACAATGTCCTCTTTAGAGTTTCACATGGTCGACCTCTTTTTCTTCTGCCTGTTATGTTCCAGTTGATAGCTTGTTTTGGGATTCTCTGACTGTTTCTTCTCATCACATGACCAACATATGTCCATCTTCTTTTTCTTATCACCCATGAGACAGATTGTTGTTTGCTCATCTGTCTTATCTCTGCGTTGTTCTTGAATTCATTCCTCTTTATACAGACTATTTTTCTTAGGCATTTGTTTTCAAAAGAGTCTAATTTGTTGTCTATTTCTTTAGTTGATTTCCAGCTTTCACATGCATAAATGAGAGTGGATATTACATTTGAATTGAGCAATCTTAACTTGGTTTTTGTGCTTTCATATGTTCTCAAGATTCTTGAAAGTCAATGCTGCTTTTGCAGTTTGAATTCTAACTTCCTTTCTGGTGTCACCATCCTGGTCTTTGAAGCTGCTGAAGTATGCAAATTGGTTTACTTCTTCAACAGCTGTTCCTTCTATGTATATTCTGTGTATATTTTTCCTTCGTGATTAATGAGAAGTTTCATTATTTTTGTTTTTTCCTCATTAATTTCAAGTCCTGTTATGCTAGTCAGTGAAGACAGGGTATCTATTTTTTCTTGCATCGATTTCACGTTGTCACTGATAAGAGTTATGTCATCTGCAAAATCAAGCTCTTCCAGTTGGGTCCCATATACCCAATCAGTGCCATTTTACCTGTGCAGCATTTCTTCATTATGAAGTCTATGGCAATTCCACAAAAGCAAGGGAGATAATATACATCCTTGTTTTACGGCTTTTTCAATCTGGAACCATTTGCTTATTCCTTCTCCTGTGTTGACTGCACAAATATATCCATTGTAGAGACCTCTAATGATGTTGACAATCTTAGATGGTATTCTATATATTCTTAAAATTCTCCACAGTGAATCTCTGTGTATGCTATCAAATGCCTTTTTAAAGTCTCTGCAGTTCCGTATTAATGGTTTTTGCTCTTCAATATGATCGCAAGTATTATTCTTAGAGTAAAGATCTGGTCAAGACAGCATCTCCCTTTTTGAAATCCTGCTTGTTCTTCTCTCATTGCAGTGACTCAACGCAATAATAAAACCTAGTTTTTAGCATATGCTGGTCTTTTATTTATCTTTAGGCTCCTTACTACCTGTCCGAGTCATTTCCTTTTTTTCTGATGTTTTCTCTCGTCCAACCATTTAGATCAGATAATTGGGGCACTACTTTACTTAGAATTTTAATTTGTTAATAATCTTTTTATTTTTTGTGTGTGTATTGTAACAGTTGAACAAATGTACCAGGACCAGTATTCAAATTACGGCAAAGGTCAGGTCACCATAATGGGACAGCCTGAGCCAGTGAGAACGTAAGTCATCATGTTGAAACAAGAAACATGAGTTTGTTTATCGTCTCTTGAAGTTCACAGCTAAGACTATATATTCTTTACTTGCTCATTCTATTGCAACTGTTTTGTTAAAACTGTTCAGATAGTTTAGTCCTGCTCATCTTCTGGTTCAGTAATTATCTGAACATATTTTAGGTTTGCCAAGGTTTGAAAGCTTAATGTTTCTTTCTGGTGTAATCTGGTTCATGAGACTCTTTGTTCCTCTCCAGTCAGGCATCTAGTCATCATGCATTTATAAATACTCCTCAAGTCAGTCATTTGCATGTCCCTTGCGGAACTTTGCCTCCTAACAGCTCTCCTGTGGGCCTCTCAGTTGTTATCAAGATGCCCCATTGCTGATGCATTCATTTGCAGATTATCAACGATGTCTTGCAGCCATCTTTGCCTTGGTCTTCCTCTCTTTCTTTTTCCTATTATGTATCCTGTCCTTCCAAGACGGTCTTCTCTAAATTCTCATAACGTTTAATGTGCTCAAAATATTTAAGTTTTCTCTGTTTAATGCTCTTTACTAGCCAGCCTTCTTCAATATTAAGTTCTTGTAGTATGGATATACTTGTTCTTTTGTTGTGTCCATGATATTTGAAGAAGTCTTCTGTAGCATTTACATTCAAAGGCATTTATGTGTTTCTCATCTGTTTTGTTAAGTGTCCAGGTCTCACAGGCATATGTTGTGATGGGAAAGATGCATGCCCTTAAAAATCTTTTTTTTTGTAGTTCTGTCTGCTCCTCTCCATAGCTTCTTTAGTTGTTTTATTTTTTGAAGAGCTACAGATGTCCACCTTTTAATTTCTCTCATTGTATATCCATTATTAGTTAGTAATGATCCAAGATATTAAAAAATCCTCCACCTCTTCCAATTTGTTCTCATTGATACATATTTCAGCTGCCTTATTTGTTTTGTCAGTTGTCATCAATATAGTTTTCTTCACATTAAGATAGAGGTTTTGCTCTTCACTATTCTTATGGACGGACATAATTAGTTTTTCCATTCCTTTTTTTGTGTTGTGGACAGTAATACTGTGCCATCAGCATATCCAGTCTATGGTATTTTATAACCTCCGATTGTTATGGCATCGTAATATTCTTTGTCTACATCTTCTCTAACATTCCTCATCATATTTTCGGTATACAAAGTAAATAAATAAGGAAACAGTATACACCCCTGATGGACCCCTTGTTTTATGTCAGACAAAGTTGTTTCACCGTTTATTCTTACTGCTGGCTGTTGGTCTAGACATGGCAGTGATATTAATTGCGTCACATGTGTTGGAAATCCCATTTTTTTCATTATTTCCCAAAGATAAATACACCTACTGTATTAATTTAATACAAATGAAAGTGCAATAAATTATTATTTTTATAAATTATTATTAGCACTAAAAGAACTAATCTTATGATTTTTCATGGCCCAGAGGGCCCAGCCCCCTTAGAGTGTCAGGAGTTTAAAGGGCCGAAACACTTGTCTGGGGGGGGGGGTACTTCCTCTGATGATCTGAAGGAGTTGTGTTGTTGTTCCGCTCTCTATGGTAGAGAGTTTCCTGCATATGGTTATATTGATTCTACTAGTTAAAAATGATACCCACATTAATATTTGCAAACATGATGAACAGAAAGTTATATTTGTTAAATATAAAGCATCTGTTCATCAATTATTTTTTTTTTCTGGTATATAAACAAATTTTACATACCAGGGATTTATAGTTTCATTTCTAGAATTAACTGACTCGTTTTTGTACCATAAGATAAAATAACCAGACCAAAACCTTAAATGTATTTTTTACTTAGAATGTCTGCTTATTTACAGTATACGATCCAGATCCTAATTTTGTTTCATTGGTAATCCTACATGCTTTTCTGTTGAAGAAATGATACTGTTTGGACAAATGCACAACATGCGCAATTTTTTTCAACATCCTGATTACAGTTTTCTTGTCATAAAAAAAGAATATGTAAGAACATAAACTTTCTCTTCTAATCACACATAATTTTTTTTTTAAAATTTGCACAGTGAACTTTGAAGTATATATGCAACTAAGAAGTAAAATGCATATTGATAACTAAATACATACACAACACAGTTTGAGCCTGTAGAAAAAAAAAGGATTGCAGCATTAAAAGAGCCTTTTATCTGAATAAAAATGTACTGAAGTCTCATTTTGTGGTGTACATTCATAATTAAATAAAGAATTTGACATTAGATATCTCATTTTATTCCTTCACAAAGCTAACAAGAATGTGAGCTTATCCTCATAACTAATAATTAAATGTCAACCGTCAAAGATTAATTCCTTGAAGTTCTTTATTTATCCAAACTGTAATTATGCATCCAGCCCAAGACACAGATCTCTACCTGAATTACATGGCAGACAGTCTCCTCGGAGTGTCAAGTCAGCACCTTGGGAATCTAAATTTGATCAGTAAGTTTTGAGTTTTAATGTGTTATTCATTTTATCCTATCCAAAATAAACTCGCTTGTTGTTTGTCTTGTTCCATATAAAAAAACTGCATTTTTACTTTCCCACCTCTCCTGTTTCATTAATTTCATCGTCAGCAGTTTCTTGCACCACCAAGTTAGATATTCCTGAGTTTTAGTGCTCACTGTTTGTTGAATTTTTGTAAGGTTCTATCTTTTTAGTATTTTACAGTTGTAGAAACTAGTAAATCCTGTTCAATTTTTTTGTTGTTGACTTTTTCAACTATCAGCTTTTTGTAAATGCAGTAACTTGCTTTGATTTTCACTTCATTTTAAAATGGTTGTAATTTGAACTTTAGAAAAAAATTGCTTTTTTTGATGGAAGCTTTTCATGATGAGATTTATGTTCTCAAATAATGCTTTATTTTCAAGCACTAAATGTGCTCATTTATTATTACTGCTTGTTTTGTCAGAGTCTGCTTTTGATAAAATCATGCATAGACTGGAGGTTTCTGTTTATCTCATTGTATCTGTTACTTCTGTTTGTGTTTGAGATAATTGTGAAGTCTGCATCTGATAAAAGCTGTTCTCGTTTTAGTGGACTTTACACATCAGGTCATGACTCACCAGCATCGGGATGGCAGACAAGTTTTGTGTCTGCAGGGAGCGATAGTGAAAGTGGTATCAGCCACAGGAAGAGGTAATTTCTGTGGTGTAAATGAGCATTATAAACTGTAAATTACATTGTTGAGTGGTTTCATTATATTTTTATGTTGTATTTTTCATGTATTACATTTGTGTGTGCAGTTTTCAAAGTTCATCATTTTAAGAGTATGGTAGTAGTCCATACAGTCACATGAGATCACAGCAACCAAATTCTCATCTTTTAAGACTTATCTTTATCTAATCCTTCTGATTTCAGAGCTCCAGCTGTTTTTTTTTTTTTTGTTTAACATTATATTCAGCTAAGTAAAAACCAGTAGCCTCTTTGGTCTCTTATCACAGCAGTCTTACTTATTCATTACTTCTTACTCATTGCTGCTTATAATACCTGCTACACTAAAACATGCTGAGTTTACAGAGTAATTCAGTATATAATAGAACAGTTGCAAGTTACACTAAAATGTGCTGAGTTTACAGAGTAATAATATATAATATATAATAGAACATTTACAGCTCCTTGTACGCTTTTGCTACAAATATATTTTACAATCTTTGTTTATTGCAGATATTTTCCAAATCGGAAAACCTCTGATAATGAAAGTGATGTCTCATTGTCACGAAGAAGAAGGTTAGCATTGATGTTGACGAGCACCACAAAATTTTTGTTGCATGATTTGTTTTCAGCCTTTGTGTCTAAATAAGGATCACATTATGTAATAATTTATATTTAATTTTCTTAGAAATTCTTAAAATGATATGTTTTGCTTTTTTCAGATTATTGTGTACATGTCATGTGATATTGAAACATCTCATTTATCTGTCAAATTATGTTTTCTCTTGTGTTTTCCATGTGCAAATTCCACATACTGTGGTTCTTTTGTTTTGTGCTTTTCAGGCATGAAATGGACAGTGACAGCGGATCAGAAGTTTCTTTCACCAAGTCCACCCAGAACAGGAAGAATTTTTGTGCTCAAAGAAATCTCAAAACCAGTGACTCGCATATGTAAGTGTACAAAATCAAATTTTGATCTTTAGTTGATACTCATACATGTTTTCTCTTACACTGGAAGGATGTATGCATTGAAAGGTTTTGAATTGATGTGAATTCACTAGTTATATGTAAAGTATTAGTTCAGCTTTATGTTCTTTAACAATAACAAGGGAAACAATTCTCATGGGTAAGTTTTGGTAAATACTTGCCAATTCCTGTTGGTTTTTTGCTTGCTGTTCATAAAAATTACTAGCAGGTGCATCACAGTTAAACTGAAAATTTGCAAAAGGACCATGGGGTGGAGGGAAGGTGGGGTTGGGGGGTGAGCAATAATGCAAGGCACATAAGGCAACCTCTCCCATCTCTGTCAGCAGATTTTGTGAGCACAAATTGTGGTTGGTTGAGGTTGGTGTGCCATAGTACATGGTTGATTAGGTTGATGTGTCACATTAGGTTAAGCCATTAGTAGGGTAGAAAGTACATTGAAAATGCTACAGCAAGATGCTAATATCAAATTACAGACATAGTGATTCAGTTCGTAAAGTTGATAGGTAATCACCTGTAAGAATATTTCATTGTCGATAAGGGAACAAATTCTTCTTTTTGTGTTTCTGAACCACATGACATTTCACAAGCAGATTTGATGAGCTGATCCAGAACTAGTCTGTCCCATAGCATTTGCATGCCATAGGAGTGTGGAGTGTTAGTGCCTTCACATTTCTAGGCCACTACAGCATTTGAGGTAGGGATGCCAAGACCTTGCCTTGCTGCCATTATTTTCCAAGGAAAACCCAAGGTACCCATTTTTTTAGGCTGTGTTGACTCTGGTGCCACTCGGTCTGAAAACATTCTGCCCAAGTGCGAAATCACACCAGGGACCTTTTGATCAGCAGGCGAGTAGAGTAACCACTACACTGGTGCAGCACCTGATTCAAAGCTACAGAAATTAGTTAGGCACAGCTACAAGACATCAATCTTTTTGTATTTTTAGGGAAAATCAGCAGGTCTCTGTTCAGAGGATTAACAGGATTTTGATATTGTTCATATTATGCAAAACAGTACAATTAAATAATGAAATAAGCAAAATTAGATTTTATCTTAGAATTTGACATTACATTTGTTCTAATTTGTATTATGCATTTTACTTACAGTGACAGTGATAGGAATTTCAATGTGTAACCTGCAAATATATTCATATTCCATAAAATGTAACATTATTTTATACTAAATGTACTATTTAGTCTGAAGAAATAGTAAAAATGTGTCATAATTTGAATGTATTGAATGTTAAGGCCTAATTTTAGTGCTCTGCAGCCAAATTGGCAATCTTTCATTATTAGAGATTGCTTCAGTATCATCAGTGTTTTCTATCTGCAGCTCCATTCCATCTGTACATTCAGCTCCTGTTGGAGAAGTAAGACAGCGCAGACGAAGAAGGTAAGCACTTTCCTAAAAATTATTTTTCACATTTTTTTTTCAATTGCTTCCATGTCCAGTTTTTCAGTGTCAGACTGATATGTTGTCATATTTCTTAACCACACTGGCAGCTGTGAGCATCTAGAGTTTTTCCCAACATGAAGATATCACAGTGTCAGACTGATATGTTGTCATATTTCTTAACCACACTGGCAGCTGTGAGCATCTAGAGTTTTTTCCAGCATGAAGATATCACAGTGTCAGTGGCCAGTATCAGGAGTCTTAAAATTTCATGTTTTATTTCAGTCCAGCTTAATGGTGGCAGATACAAGCAAGTTGGAGCTTTTCATATTTTAACATTTTTCAGTTATTCTTTCACAAATAGCATAATGCTTCCTTTCAGGCACAATTTTGTGTCCTTAAATACTTTAGTCATCTTTGAGATTCACTTCCCTTTTTTTTTTTTTAATATAAAGTGCTTCATTATTTTGCAGTAATATAATTTTCTAAAAAAATGAAATGAGTCATTCTTTCATGACTCATACCATCAAGAATCAGTTGTATCAGAAGAGAGATATCAGTTAGTGTCAATAGTATTATGCTTTACTTGACCAGTCTCCTCCAGAAATGTCATTTTTAGCTCCAGTAGTCCAATTTCATAGCTTTGTTTGCTGGCTGATCAGTCCTCATCTGAGTAAATCTGATCTTATTTGTATTTTCTTTAATTTTCTGTTTGGAATCTTTTCATTTTGTTAGCTAGCCTTCTCTGGTATTTCATTTTACATTTATTGATCTGATATTATTGAACTTTGCTAATTCTTGTAATCAACATGTGTAATAGTGTACTAGTGTAAATCGTCCTGCAGGATGACAGAGAAGCTAAACTACATTGCACAAGAAAGTTCCTGGCTCATAAAAATGGAACATTGATACTATTTTGCTTGGCTTAGCAAGATCAGAATGTCCCTGTTTTGATTTTGCATTTTAGCAGAATTTTTTCAAACTGACCAGTACGAGGGTCAAACAAGCCTAAAAAAAATGGGTACCTGGGGCTTCCCTAGGAAAACAAAGGCAATGGCAGTAGTGCTGGCATCCCAACCTTAAATATGGCCTAGAAACTTCGCACTGTTATGGCATTCGAATGCCATGGAACATAGATTTTTTAAAAAAATAATTGACATGAGAAAACTGACACAGCATTAGATAGACCAACTAAAGAATATAAGAACTATCCAAATAAGTGGATAGACTAACCAGTAAATAAAGTCTTAAGAAGAAAAAGGTAAAAATGCATTTTACAATGAGAAAAGGAGTAAGACCATTCTCAAATATTTGGTTCTATAATTGAAAGAATAAAAAGGAATGTATGTGGAGGTACAAGAAGTTATCTGTGAGTACAAAGCTGAAAACTCAAAATATGTCCCTAAAAAGATTATCCTATAATATCATAGGGCTGTCGTAGGTCTTTTTCTTAAATGCTCTAAATCCTTCACAAAACAGAAAACAACAGATGTAGGATATGTCTTGAATAAACTAAACTTTCCACTATATTTTCACTACTGCAACTGATAAGGACATACAACAGGAAACATAATTAATTGTAAATAAAACTAGAGCAACTTTCTTTATCCAGAGAAATATCTGGAATAACCTTAATATTACTGATACATTCAAACATGATTTATCTTATATATATAGCTGACTTGAGGCCAATGGATAAAGACCACATATCTAGAGCGGTTGACACAGAGTGTGCAGGATGGGTTTTTAATTTTATTCCTGCAGAAAAAACCTGGACCTTACTCATGTTTCAAAAATGTTTTTCAAGTTAGCTACATTTCCCAAATGAAAAATCAATGTTCAGAGCTATTGACTATGCTGTGGGCCATGATTTTTTTTAGTGTAAATATTTTTTTTTATCATCCAGACGAAGCAAGTCACCTGGAAACTCCAAAAGGCCACCTGAAGAGTTAAGGCAGCATATTGAGTAAGGAGATAGTACTTTTATAGCTTATTTTAAATTTGTTATTTAGGTAGGATTATTATCCTTGCACATGTCCAAGGATACCTGTGATTTCCTTCTGTGTATCCCTCAGGATACTTCTGCTGGTTCTGACATCTGGCTCTTTTATCCTAAGAGAAATATTATGTCGTCTTGTATGTTGAAATCTTCTGTCCCACCAGCCACCATGAATCTATTAATGATGTCTGCCTAGTCCAATATCTACTGCATTGCCCTCTCATTTCCAGGGACACTTACATTTCATGAGGCAAAGGTAAAACTGGTTTTTTACAAATTACTTATTGATTCCTGACATTCTTTCTGTTTACAGCCATGGGTGTGTTCATAATATGATTATTCAGTGAAAATCATGTCACTGATTCCAATCTTGAGTTGAAATACCCTAGAACTTCTCTGCTGTCCTCATGATATACCAGAACATCATCAATATGTAACAAAGTTTGTCTTATTCTCCCATAAATGTGCCAAATGTGCATATTTAAAAGTGCTGGACATGATGATGATTCCTTTGACAAGCTAGGTTCCATAGACACCATTCAGATACCAAGCAACTGCCTCTAAATGTCACCTGCCTCTCTGTCCAGGCGGATGATATCCCATGAGCAAGGAGACTGGATTTCCAGTTTCAGGGGCTGGGCTGATGCACTGAAAAATTCAAATAGAACTGTTTGCATCTTCTGGATCATTAGGTACAGTACATTTCTGCCCCTGCATAGAAGTCTTCATAAATGTGTGTGCAAATAATAGCATTTGGCCAGGTCACTGTATATTTTCTGTGTCCACCAAGCAGTTGTTGGGGGGGGGGGGGGAGAATTGTGTGGGCATGCACAAATTTTAATATTCTTTGCCTCAAACACAGTTACATTTTCTAAGAGGCTGCCAAAAGTATTTTGCATCATGATTATTCTAATGCCCATTTATTTTTGTGATGTCCTTCCCCGGTGTAGGTACAATCACTTTGAATGTGTGCATTTTCAACATAACTCTTCCATTTCAGAATTATAAAGTTAGAGGTGTATGGTATAGTTTTACAAAGTGGCAGAGGGAGTGACTAAAGTGAGAAAAAACAAATAAAAAGTATGAGAATATATAAATGAAAAACAGAGAAGTGCATGTTGATTAGAAGATGCATAGGGACCACGCAGGCCACACAAAGGATACACAGATAGAGCCAATCGTAAAGAAGAGGTGGAGAGAGAGGAGGAAAACAAGTGATAGAAAGGGGTGGGGGGAAAGGCAATAGAAACATGATAGCTGCTAGAGGAGAAGGTGTCGGGCGTAGGGGGAGGGGGGAGGAGAGATGGCAAAAGACTGAAAGAGATAGTAATAAAAGAGTTGAGAGATTTGGTGATGCGATTTAAAGAAGGCATGGTGACGAGAAGAGATATCGAGTGTGGAGGGAGAGTAGAGGCTAACCTGACAAGCACAGAAGGGATGAAAACGGAGATGAATAAAGAGATGATAACAGGTAAGGGAGATGAAACATATATCAGGAAAGGGTACAGGTTCTGAAAACGAATAGTGGGATAGACAGAGGTACAGAGTGTGGAAAAAAATAGAGGGATAGATAGCACGGCACAAGTCAACGAAAACAGACAAAAATCTACGCAACAGTGTCGCAATCAAGTAGGGGAATGTGACAGCTCGTGTTCTGCTGATGTATGATCGTGGAGGGTCCTAGAACAACGCCTTATTTTCCAGGCTGGCTGTCTCCACCCAGATGGAATTAACAATGTCATCAGCTTTCTGTAACTTCTTTAGTTTTCCACCCACCTACCCCCCCTTTTTTTTTTTCACTCTACTTTCTTTCTCCTAGCTACCCCTCCCTACTGCCACCCTCTTTTCTTCTCTGGCAACATACTGGTGTTTATAGGGTCTTGTCCTGTTCACCAGTTTCACATTTTCTCCCTGCAGGTGTTTATGTTCTTCATTCATTATCTCTCCACTTCCCCTTCCCCCCCCCCCCTCCTTTAGCGACTATCATATTTCTATTGCCCCCCCCCCACTTCTTTCTACCACTTGTTTTCCTCCTCTCTCACCACCTCTTCTTTACGATTGTCTCTATCGGCTTATCCTTTGTGTGGCCCACATGCATCTTCTAGTGGACACGCATTTCTCTGTTTCCTACTTCTGGAGGAGGCCATATTCAGCTAAGTTCTTCATTTAGTTATTTGTTTTTGTCTTGTTGTGCACGTAATCTTCGAAAAAGGCTCATGCCGAAATATCGGATGCTGTATGTTTTTCATTTATACATTCTCATATTTTCTGTTCGTTTTTTCTCACTTTATTCACTCTCTCTGTCACTTTGTAAAACTACACCATACACCTCTATCTAACTTTATTATTTAAACCAGTTTTACTGCAGTCGCCATCCCTTGTATCTGTCACATTTCAGAATTAGATCATTTATAGTTCTACACTTTATAATGGAAATATGATTGTATATGAGGTTTTCTAATTTTTATATTCTTGTGTAGTTTTTATATCCTTCATATATTTTTTTATAAGTAATTATCTTGAAATAAATGTAGCAAACAATTTTCCTATCTTTGTGTTATTTTGTGTCACATATTACATTCAGTGATATATTATCTGATGAGTTATTTTTGTTTTTCATGATTTTTCTTAACATATATTTTTATTATATTGCTTTATTATGTGTATAATCAAAATGTCCTGTTATGTGAACAGATATGACTTAGTGGACACAGAGGGCATGACAGATGAACAACTGAGGGATATTCCTTTTACAAAAGTAGAGTAAGTACTTAAAAAAAAAAGACCCAGTAACATTCTGTCAGTGATTAGTGTTTACTCTTGAAGAGAAGTTTGTTTCTGTTAAATTCTTGGTAAAGTAATTTTATAGAAGCTTAATGATATTTTAATTTTCCTTCATTTTTTATTTTTTAATTATGTTATCACATGCACACAGTGGATCAGCTACAAACTCCACACACACACACACACAAATACTCACTCACTCACTCTCTCTCTCTCTCTCTCTCTCTCTCTCTCTCTCTCTCTCTCTCTCTCTCTCTCTCTCTCTCTCTCTCTCTCCATTTTTAATCTATCTCTGAACATTAGATGCCCAAGGCATACAGGAGCAAAGTTTTTCCACAAACACCTGTCCTTTCCCTTTTTTTCTGCTCTTGCCCAAGTGAGCCCTCTATTGCTCAGCATTCACCCCATCTGAAATTCATATATATATATATATATATAGGTTAGGCTGCTCAGTCGTGAAAAGACATATAAACTAGAAAAATTCTGTGAATTCTAGTTCTCTCTTCTAGAGTTATTAAATCTGTGCTGAACTGAACTGTGTATGCATGTTCATTTTAATTGACCAGTATGTAGTATTTTAGTTGTATGTAATTAATATGTAGTATTTCAGTCGTAAGTAATTTATATGGTGTTCTGATCACATGTATTCATTATTTAGTCTTTAAAAACTACAGTATTAGTAACTGCTTGTTTTTTATTGCTTGTCTCCTCAGAACTAAAGCTAGTCTGTTCCGAATTAAATACTCTCCCAAGTTTAGGCAGAAAATTTGGGCATCAAGAAGAAAAAGCTTCGGGTAGGTTTGTTTCATTCTGGGTAGTTTTTGCATTATGCTAACTATCCATTATAATGTCCTATATAAACTTTTATGTCCAGTGATGTAGATATTTACCATTTTCGCCTACCAGCTTTTGCGTACTGTATGAATGTTTTGTAAATTGTAACAAATTTGTAAATACAGGGTGTGCATAAATTATTGGCCAATTTCATTACACCACAGTTTGAGTTGGAAATGTCTCAGGATTGTGAAATTCGTGTTGATTACACACAGTGAACATAAGTTTGGAGTGGCCCCAGCACTCTATGGCCATTTCATGGGAAAAGTGTACATCAATGTTGGAGAAAATGGCTGTCTTAACAACTGAGCATAGTTGGTGTGTCATCAGTCTGAAGGTGGTACGAACAGTTTTGCAACAGAGGATGCTTCTGTCATCAAAGGAAGGGTCATGCGGGTAGGCCAAGTGAGACAGTTGACAAAGTGCTTGAAAGTTATGTACCGGTACAAATTGCAACTGGTACAGAATCTCCAGCTTGATGATCTGTCTAAGCAGCTGTCTTTTTGTGAGGACTTTGAGCATGATGGAAATGGATGGATCATTTTTAGCGATGAAGTGACTTTTCATTTTTCTGAAAAGATCAACAGATACAATATCTGGATATGGAGATCACAGAATCCCCACATTGGAATCAAGATGGAATATAAGTCCCAAAGTGAGCGTGTTTTGTGCTGTTTCCAGACGATATGTTTTTGGTTTATTCTTCTTCGCAGAGGACAGTGTCACAGGATTGATGTACTCGGATGTGCTGGAGATTTGGTTAATACCACAACTCATGGATGAGAAGAACAGGAATTCATTTACTTACCAAGACAGGGCCCACCTACATTGGCATTTGCAGATCCGGGAGTACTTAAATGGACACCTGCCAGGTCAATGGATTGGTCATATGGCAGCCTCAGACATCTGCACATGGCCACCCTGGTCACCAAACCTAACGGTGTGCAATTTCTTCCTGTGAGGTTTCATCGAGGACAGTGTTTACATCCCTCCACTTCTAAAGACACTGCCAGAATTGTGAAGGTGCATCAACATCACCATTGAGAATGTCACACAAAAAGTGCTTGAGAGGATTTGGTGATAATGGGAGTACCATCTGGACATCTGCTGTGCCAGATTTTGGACATGTGACTGCATTTAAGGTAAACATGAAACTACAAACATTCCTCTTTTAAATAGTGGTAATATCATGTATTTCTGTTCAATGCTGGTGAATATATGGTCTTATAAAAATCAACCAATAATTTGTATACATTAAAATCATGCTTTTCCTTTCTATTAAATGATATTTTGCTTGAAAAAATTCAGTGATGCTGACAGAATATCAGAGAAAGCACAAAGAGAAGGAAGTGGAGCAAATCTTTCACGGCAGAACAGCAGTCATACGGATCCTGTTGGAAGACATGTCCAGTAGGTCGTCTTTATTCTGTTTACATTATCATTGTTGAAGCAGCAGTCCAGTACATGTAGATAAGATGCACCACAAAGTAAGGTTTAAGTCTTATTTCTGCTTTTAAGAAAATAACAGACTTTTGAATTTGGTGCAGTCAGTTGCTTTTTAGATTCAGTTAGGAAATGATATATTTTACAGGATTTAAAAAATTAAAATTGAAAGTACTATCATTTCTGAACCACAGGTGATGATGTGGGGAAGAAGAAGAAGGGATTCTCTGCCACATACTGTCATAGTTTTGTCAGTGGTTTTGCATATGATCTTGGTCCTGTGAAAGAAATTACAGACAACATAAATCTAACAAATGGATCACATATGGGCAGCCAAAAGCAGTAGCAGAAATACTTTTCATAAATTTTGTTGGCCATATAAAAAACTCCATCCATTTTTGAGGCTTCTGTGCCTGTTTCATAACATCAACATATTTTTTTAAACTGGGACTGTTTTGTCAGCCTCATGCCCAGACTCCAAACCTGAGGGACAAGAGTGTCTCTGTTTGCTACCTCATGACCAGTAATCTGTAACCAGAGACTGGCATTGCTGCCCTCCAGGCTCCACTTTCTGTTGTAACACCCATGGAAGCATGTGCCTGCTGATAGAGTCATTCACACACTGGTTGTGGGTGACATGTGCTAAACCACTTCATTCAGAAATATGTCCTCTCCCCCTCTCTTCTTCCAATTCAGTCATCCTCCTTATGTGATTGTTGTCATTCAACCGGATATCATCCTCCATACGCAGCCTATTCAAGGGGCTCTTGCAGTCTCCTCATTGTCCATTCTTAGGGTTCCCTGAGTTGATTGCCTGCCATCTTGTTCGCTCTCTCATTGCCACTGACTTTCACATGACCTCGGCCATAGATCCACATCAAACTGGATAACCAAGAGCCCGGTGGAAGCTAGATCCACTTCCTATGGAAAAAATGTCTCTCAGTTCTCCATAACATGTTTGGGAGTTTGTTACAATGACCCCATACAAGTCGTCCTGCTCCACCAACTAGGCAATTGCTTTGATGCAGCCTGCACCTCCATTCTCATGCTTGAAGTGATGACTGCATAGGCTTCTGATTTACTTGCAACTGGTTTGCCATTACGCTAGACAACATAGCTCCATCCACTTTTTAGGCCTCATGCCTAAATGACCTGTGTGGCTTAGGAGATTTAACTTAGTCCTAGAAAAGATAATAAAAATGAAAAAGAAGGTAGACATTAAGTGAACAGTCAAATATACTCAGGTATGCAGGTACCTTCACTCTACTGCATGTACTCAATGACCTCTGTGCGTTTTGCGATTTTAGTTAGGTTGAAATATGAAGGGTCTTGAAGAGCACCATTTTCTGTGAAACTGACAAAGACTTGCAAATGTTGCAGCAAACACATGAAGAGGATGATATGACGTGATTGATCAAATCTGAGAATATAAGCTCAAGAATGATTCTGTTTTTAAGAATGTTTTTATGATGTGAATGTCTTTCCCATCGCCTTTTCTTTCTTGGATAGTGCTACAAACTCAGTCAGTCAGTCATTTGCACGTCCCTTGCGGAACTTTGCCTCCCTAACAGCTCTCTCAGTTGTAAGCAAGATGCCTTGCTGTTGATGCATCCATTTGCAGATTATCAGCTATGTTTTGCAGCCATCTTCGCCTTGGTCTTCCTCTCTTTCTTTTTTCCTGTTATGTATCTTTCCAAGACGGTCTTCTCTAAATTCTCATGACGTTTAATGTGTCCAAAATATTTAAGTTTTCTCTCTTTAATCTTCTTTACTAGCCAGCCTTCTTCAATATTAAGTTCTTGTAGTATGGATATACTTGTTCTTTTGTTGTGTCCATGATATTTGAAGAACTCTTCTGTAGCATTTACATTCAAAGGCATTTATGTGTTTCTCAGCCGTTTTGTTAAGTGTCCAGGTCTCATGGGCATATGTTGCAATGGGAAAGATGCATGCCCTTAAAAATCTTATTTTTTTGTAGTTCTGTCTGTTCCTCTCCACAGCTTCTTTAGTTGTTTTACTTTTTGAAGAGCGATAGATGTCCTCCCTCATTGTATCTCCATTATTAGTTAGTAATGATCCAAGATATTCAAAACTCTCCTTGTCTTCCAATTTTTTCTCATTGATATATATTTCAGCTGCCTTATTTGTTTTGTCAGTTGTCATTTAGTTTTCTTTCCATTAAGCTAGAGGTTTTGCTCTTCACTATTCTTATGAACTGACATAATTAGTTTTTCCATTCCTTTTTGTGTTATGGACAGTAATACTGTGTTATCAACATATGTAATCTCTGATATTTCATAACCTCCAATTGTCATGGCATCATAATATACTTCTACAAACTTAGTGTTTAATTTCTTGAGGTATATATATCTCAATTCATACATGTTATTGCACATTTCATTTATCATGTCATCTCCGTATTCCTTCACTGGTTTTATCATTTCCAAGGTAATGCCATCTAGACCAGATGCTTTTCTTCCTTTCATTCTGTACAAGTCATAAAGAGTATGGAGGCATAAATCAGATTTGATCAGACTTCAAAGAAGTCACAAATTGAAAAAAAAAAAGAACAGGTGGGATGTAAGATTTTCCAAAAGTGAGCAACAGAATAAACAAGGCATTCTGCAACATAATTCTTTTAATTAATGTGCCATTGTTGAAAATGAGTCTATTTTTGAGAGGTAGAGTTTAGAGATATTTGGGTTTTTTTTTTAGAGATATTTTTATTTTAATAAGAAGTGTCATTTTTTAAGTGAGTAAAGCCTTTATGTATTAGATACGTAGCAACCATGTCAGATTATGAAAGAGTGGTTTGTTTGCAGTTATGATATATAGTAAATATTTCTTATTTGATGGTTGATAAAATGCTTAATTTTGGCATTTGATAAAGTTTTATGCTGTGTGTTTTGCCAAACTTTGTATATGAGGATTTCAAGTTTGATGTTGGTCAGTAATAAGACCTAGAGTTTTATATTGACACATTTTCAATATGTGAAGTGGTTCTAAGGACTGTTATAGCCGGAGATGGGGTGGGCTGTATGCACTATATATAAATGTCTCCAAGGCGTGCATCTCAAATAGCCTCTGACAGTCAAGTCCAGCTCCAGGCCTTCTCGTGGCAGAACTGTTCAAACTGACAGGAGAAGGGGCAAAGGTGAATATCTGGCACCTGAAAATCAGATGCTTCGGGTAGATGAGAGTCATGTTTGGTAGCTCATCTACCGCTGCTAGCAAAATTCTTCAGCTGCCGTGCGTGGGGTGAAACTCATCCAGACAATGAAGAAAAATGCTGTTAAGATTGCTGCGCAGCGCCGTCGTGGAAAAGGTGAAGGATTAAGTGAAGTGACCAGTAGTCTTGAGGTCAGGACTACTCCAATCACGGCACCTCTGCACTAGAGGCCAGCCACGTCCTATACACACCCATCCAGGGGTTAAACTAAGACATTGCTGGCAAGATTCTTCAGCTGCCGCGTGTGGAGCAAAACTCCTCTTGGCCAAAGAAGAAAATGCGACTAGGGTTGCCGGGCACTGCTGTGAAAAGGTGATGGAAAGGATAAAGTGAAGCTTAATCAGTATGTCCAGTAGTCTCGTGGCAAGAGCTACTCATACCATGACATCTCTGCTCTAGAGGCCAGCTACATCCAATATACATGCATACTGGTGAAATATGCCGAAAACGGCTTAACCCAGGGGTGAAACTTTATGATTACTCATAACACAGTATCTCCCTCTAGAGGTTGGTCATGTCCTAAACGCACCCATGCTGGAGTAATACGCCTAAACCAGCTTTAACCCAGGGGTGAAACTTATTAGTGGCGAGGATCCATCCTCCTGGACAAAAGCTCCATCCTGGTCACAACTTGGAAGGGTAGCAGCCACAACCACAAACTGCTGAAGTCGGAGACACTGGACCAGTGCAATCTAGATAGGCAACCACCTCTCACCTGACGGGGATGTCTGTGTATCTTAATCACGCTGAGGTTTTCCAGTGAGAAAGTCCAATGCTGGACTAGATGGGCAACCACCTCTCAACTGGCAGGAATACACAGGTATCCCAAAACATGTCAAGGTTTTCTGGTGAGAAAGTCCAACTCTAGGCTGGATGGGCAACCACTTCACTCGGCAGGGATATACTGATACCCAAAACACATTGAGGTTTTCCGGTGAGAAAGTCTAACTCTGGATTAAACTGATGCAACGAAAACTACGATGTCATGCATTCCTGCTTCTGAGACCCACCAAGAATACAGGCTCAAGCCCTGCGATACTCTGAACCTCTTGGGGATCTCGTGTGGTCCTTTCGGGGACCATACGGGGACCATGGGACCTATCAAGGACCACAGGAGTAAACTCAGTAGGATCATGGGGCGGTCTTGGTGGTAGAAGCGTATGAAGAAGAATATGTGAAGTTCCAGCACTGAGTTGTAGTATTGTACTTGGTGAGATCAGTAAGTTTGTTCGTTTTGTTGTAATGAGCTTGGATTTTTTTGTGTGTTTATCAGAGTGTTATCCTTGGCTTTACATCCTTGTTTCTGTTCATTTCTCTTTTGGAAAGAAATGTGTCACGGTCTTATATTATATATATGATTTTATATCAAATATTAATCTCTGATTAACTTTTTTATTTGATTGACTGCACTTTGTTTTATTTCCTTGTTCCTAATCATTTCTCATGTGGGAAAAAAGATATCATGGTTGTATATCCTTTAAGTGCAGTCAGTGGATGATATCCATTCCTAATAGTCAAGAATCTCTGGTTGTCAATATTTTCCTCTTCTCCTGTCTGTATGTCTGAACCCAACTGTTTTGAACTCTCAGTTACCAATATCATAGTCAGTCATTTGCATGGCCCTTGTGGAACTTTGCCTCCCTAACAGCTCTCCTTTAGGTCTCTCACTTGTAAGCAATATGCCCTGCTGCTGATGCATCCATTTGCAGATTATCAATGATATCGTGCAGCCATCTTTGCCTTGGTTTTCCTCTCTTTCTTTTTCCCATTAGTATCCTTCCAAGACGGTCTTATCTAAATTCTCATGACATGTAATGTGTCAAAAATATTTAAGTTTTCTCTCTTTAATCCTCTTTACTAGCCAGCCTTCTTCAATATTAAGTTCTTGTAGTATGGATATATGTGTTCTTTTTTTTTGTACATGATATTTGTAGCATTTACATTCAAAGGCATTTACGTGTTTCTTAGCTGTTTTGTTAAGTGTCCAGGTCTCACGGGCATATGTTGCGATGGGAAAGATGCATGCTCTTAAAAATCTTATTTTTGTAGTTCTGTCTGTTCTTGTCCACAGCTTATTTAGTTGTTTTAATTTCTGAAGAGTGATGTCTTCCTTTAATTTCCCTCGTCGTATCTCCATTATTAGTTAGTAATGATCCAAGATATTCAAAACTCTCCACCTCCTCCAATTTTTCCTCATTGATATATATTTCAGCTGCCTTGTTTGTTTTGTCAGTTGTTATCAATTTAGTCTTCTTCACATTATGATAGAGGTTTTGCTCTTTTTCCATTCCTTTTTATGTTGTGGACAGTAATATTGTGTCATTAGCATATGTAATCTCTGGTATTTCTTAACCTCCAATTGTTATGACATCGTAATATTCTTTGTCTACATCTTCTCTAACATTACTCATTATATTTTCAGTATATATTTATACCCATACTTATTTCCTTTTTTATACTGTCTTTCTGCTCCATGACCCTGATAGGATTAATATTAGTCCACCTTCTCTCTCTTTCCCCCCCCCCCCAACTCTTCTTATT
This sequence comes from Achatina immaculata, assembly GCA_009760885.1. Taxonomy (NCBI): domain Eukaryota; kingdom Metazoa; phylum Mollusca; class Gastropoda; order Stylommatophora; family Achatinidae; genus Lissachatina; species Lissachatina immaculata. The sequence goes on along the minus strand of CM019691.1, from coordinate 82,720,568 downwards.
TCTTGTTATTCTTTTCTCTTTTAGAAACCAGAGATCAGCTGGTGAAGGCCAGTTTGTTGGTAATGAGGATGTTCAGAATCAACAGAAAATGATATCACCCATTCCTCATAGTCAAGAACTGAGAGATAACAGTTCTTCAGGGGCCTACCAGAACCACCAGCAGACACCAGATGACTACAGAAGCAGTGGAAGGAAGAGGAAAGACAGGCTGAACTCTGGTTTCTCAGATGGCGAACGAAATCCATTTAGCAGGTTTCATGGACGTGAAGTCAGTTACAATGAGCACACTAGAAAGACACCATCTGAACAAATTCAACAAAGTTCATATGAGAACAGTTATGGGCAGAACTGGCCAGAGTATAAAAATTATAAATATGAAAATGAGGGTAGAAATCCAAACAGTGAAAGACAAAGACATTTATACCCAGAGTCTGATGGAAATGGGCCAGGCAGTTATAGCCAGTCTGCCAAGCAAAACTCACACAACTTCAGCAGAGTTGCAGCACCAAAGACATCAAATCAGGGAGATGCTGCTTACTGCAGTAGGGCTGAAAACTCAGGACCACAAAATCAGGTTCTATCAACGCTGTACACTGACTGCCAGTCTACTGCAAGTTCTCCTAGGGAATCTTCCACACTGAGATACTCTGAGATGTCTAATGTGGCTTCACAGAGAGGAACTTCTTCTCTTCCCAGATATAGTGAAACAAGTTCACACAGAGAGACTTCCACAGCTCCAAGACATAGTGAGATGTCTTATATGAGCACACAGAGAGGCATCTCTACACCATCCAGGGTTCCTGCCAGGTTTGTATTCATTTCTTATTGCTGATTTAAGCAAAATGGAATACTGTATGTTGCCATTAATTACTTTGTCATTGCTTCCATTTTGTATAAGGGTAATTACTATATTTTCTGGTGCAGTGTATGAAGTGTATGCATATTTTGCAATTTTCTTTTTGAACTAACAACAGCCTGTACAATTTAACAGACTTTTGGGTTGTGAAAACTGAGATGCTATTTAAGTTAGAAAGCATTTAAATCAAAACTTTAATGTATCTTGTAATATTTTTCTAAAGATAATAATCTTATTTTTAAGAGTGTTTATTTCCACAAATATCCTTGTTTATTTAAGAATAAAATAACCATCCCCAGAATACACCAGCAGTTATCTCCTCTGATGTCTGGGGCACAGTTTTATGAAGAGCAAGAGTTACCCCGTGTGTCGTACTCTGGTCAGTCAGGGTCCAGTAGTGGCTATGGTGGATCTCAGAATTGTCAGAGTGGTTCAGTGAACAACACTCCACAGTCTCAGATGAGATACATCTACAGTTCTCATCATTCTCAGGTATGTTTATGTATGTAATAGGCTGTAAAGACTAGAAGATGACTGTCACCATTACTTCCTTCACACATCTTATAATAAAACAAGAATTGTCTGGTTTAAGACAAAGCCATGCATTCATTGTCCAAACCACCACTAAAGCTTGAAAAGTCATGAGGCACTGCGGTCTTTTTTATTTGCTGCAACAAAATGAAAGTCAGGTGAAGTGTTTTTTATTGGCTTTTCTAGTTTAAAATATATTAATTTTAAAGATTGCCTGCTTGAAGAAGCATGCCTGGCTAGTCATATTGTTGAGATATCTCTCATAAAACATCAGTCATGGTGAACAACTTGCTGAATTGAGTCATGACTTTATTTGCTGTATGTGACAAATTATTGATATGAAGAATCATTTTGTGCAACAACAAATATATAATGAAGGATCAGCAGTTTAATTTTTTTTTTTAATACTACATTTCAAAAATTAAATTATCAATACAGGTATAACTGACAGGTTTTGGCGCTTGTTTTTTTTTGTTTTGTTTTTTTGTTAACAAGTCTTCTGGAATTATTCTGAAAATTTGTTATTGAATATATTACTTTAACTGGCTGAGGTTGTTGGTAAAAGTTGCTTTTTCATGCTTTCTTTGAGCATTCTTTTAAATTTTGAGCCATCAGTCAGAGAAGTATACCTTAAAAAATTTTTTCAACAGTTTGGTGACAAGCAGCAAGGTCAGATGTCAAATCACAACAGCAGTGCTGAAAATGCAGCAAAATCTCCATATAGCCACAATTCCAGCAACTACAGTAGGGAAATGACCTCTGGCAGGCAGGGGTATACACGATCACAACAGTCAGCACCATTCAGGTCTGATTTAGTCACACAGCTGTGAAATTACACGTACATTTACCTCAGAAGTAATTTAATTACTACATATACTTATCAGAGTTTTGAGTTTAGCATATAACTATCTCAGTGTGAGAACAGTAGACAAATTAACTGGGCATATGCTCTTTTGTGGGATGATTTCTAAATAAACACTTAGGTTTGTGCAGAACAAAAACCACGGGGAAATTTTAAAATAAAAACATTGATAAAAAACTCGTGCTTTTCTAACTAACAAATGCAAAATGTCAGCAGTATACATCTTACATCCTTCCCTTGCCATTATAAGGCTGACATGGTAGTTCGCCAATTTTTCCTATTTTTGGCGAGCTTTTCAATCTCATCAAGAGATTTTATGCCTACTAATTTGGCCTCTCTTAACAGTGTCCTCTTCAGAGTTTCATACAGTCAACCCCTTTTTCTTTGGCTTATTTTGTTCCACTTGATAGCTTGTTTTGGTACTCTGATTGTTTCTTCTCATCACATGACCAATATATGTCCATCTCTCTTTTCTGATCACCCATGAGACAGGTTGTTGTTTATTCATTTGCCTTATCTCTGTGTTGTTCTTGAATTCGTTCCACTTTATAGTGACTATTTTCCTTAGGCATTTGTTTTCAAAAGAGTCTAATTTCTTGTCTGTTTCTTTAGTTGTTTTCCAGCTTTCGCATGCATAAATGAAACAATACTGTTACATTTAAATTTAATAATCTTAGTTTGGTTTTTGTGCGTATAACTTTTGAGTGCCATATGTTCTCAAGATTCTTGAAGGTCATTGCTGCTTTTGCAATTCTGATTCTAACTTCCTTTCTGGTGTCACCATCTTGGTCTATGTAGCTACTGTGGTATGCAAATTGGTTTACTTCTTCAACAGTTGTTCCTTCTACATATATTTTTCTTTCCTGATTAATGAGAAGTTTCATTATTTTTGTTTTTTCCTTGTTAATTTCAAGTCCTATTTGCTAGTCAGTGAAGACAGGGTATCTGTTTTTCCTTACATCAAATTCACATTGTAAAGATGGAAAAAAAAGGAGTTCAGTCTTTATCAAATCTTTATTATTATTATATGCCATGCTGGTTAGTGTTGGTGATCATGATTCTCCATCTTGTGCAGTCCTTGGTGTTGCCGATTAATTCAGATGCTTTTCCAAGCCACTTGATCACAGAGATACTTTTCTCTTGATCTTCCTTTCTTCCTTTTTCCCTTGAATTTTCCAGTCATTGCTAGGTTCTCCAACTCCTGTCTTCTCACGATATATCCAAGAAATTTTGACTGTCTTTTTCTTATCATTTTAACTAGTTTTCATTGTTCTGACACTTCTTTGAGGACCTCTTCATTTGTTTTTATGTCTTCCCAGGGCATTTTTTGCATCCAGTTTCTTTGTCAACTTTTATTGACTGCCTAGTTTCACAATAACAGTATTGGCTCTATATAGCACTATAATACTCTTTCCTCACTCTTAGGAACATCTTAGTACTTTCTTCACATCGTAGAAAATTGCCTTTGATTTACCTATTCATGATTTTATTTCATTTATATACTTGCCATCAGCTGTTATTGTCATTCCAAGGTAATGAAATTTATTTACTTGGCAGTGAAATATGATTTGACAAGGGAATAATGGTGTGGTGATGGTTGCCCTTTTGCCTTCTATTTGGTTTGTTTATGATTTTCTCCGCTAGCCTTTCTCTACAGAGACTGATCCACAAGTGAGCAGGGTACCTGTTTCGGTCCGCTACTGTTTATTCAGATATTCATAGCTGACTTCTATATCTAGAGCGTGTTTCACCATCCACCACCCGGTGGACACACCTAGTGGAAGGACAGGCTTCTCCCCTTATTAAAATGAACTTAAATTACTGAATCTGAATGGTGTTTCATCACTCATCAGACTTAGAAATCCAAAAACTGGCTTCATAATGTGTATGTCAAACAATTTATAATGTGAAGATTTAGGGGGGAAAATGCAAATGAGACAGCATAAAGATTTGGAGAAGTAGATAAGATAGGTGTGTAATGTGAATATTTGAAAAAAAAGTGAATAAGTGTATAATGTGAGTGTTTGTGTAAAGTAAATAAACAAATGTGGATGTTTACTACATAAGTGACTAGTGATCAGATTGAAATGGAGAGTATTCAGTTCTCTGTCAAGGCTTTAAAGGCTTTCATCCAGCATTGTTATTCTTCATCATGTAAGGATGTTTTTAGCAGTTTTAAAAATGTATTGTTGTAGCAGCTGTCACACTATACTACATCATCATATCATCAAGTTATTTAGATGTTTATTTTAGATTTATTTGCAATAAAATTGCCAAATTGAGCGGGTGTGGCAGTTCACATTAAAAAAACTCATTGGCCAGAGAGCCAGCAAACACAAGACAAGATGTTTACTGTTGTGTCAACATTCCAGGCATGCTAAAATACCACATAGTTATGCTGTAAGTAGTTTATTTGAGCAGTTAATGTTTTAACTACTTCATTTGAGTGTTTCTATTTAAACTCTTTAACCAAGCACTTGTACTTAAAAATGTCCATCTCAACAGTCATACTTAATTTATTTATCTGGTGTCCATATATCTATAAATGTTTAAGATGTAAAAAGTCTCTTTTAAATTATGGTGATGCCATTCTGTGCCTTACCATATTTATGTTTTGTCATGTGTTGTATAAATCAGTGAATTCACACAAAATAGGAGTGAGGTATTGATTGATCTTTGCAAAAACAAGATGTCCTAGAAATGGTTGTTATAAGATTGATTTCAAGTAGATTTGCATAAAGATTGGACAAACCTTGATAAAGGGAAAATCTGTAATGTGAGTTTGTAACAAGAAATATTATACAGAACCTGTGTTCTATGAATCACAGCAAGATGGTACCAAAATGGAAAATCTGTGTACCTCTCTTGGCTTTATTTGCATAGCAGCCACTTCCACTCTTCCCTCACCCCTTCCAAATTTTATATCTTCTCCCATTAATGTAGAAATTTTTATTTTTTAGATTTTTAATCAATGTTACTTATTACAAATTCTACATGAGGTCTGCATTGATAGTCTAAAAAATTAGATCATGAGAATTTAATTTTTGTGTTCATTAAAATGCACAACTATTGAAAGTTTAAGACTTGCATTGCTGATAGAAATTTTGTAAGCTGCTACGCTGCATTGTTGTGTGTAAGTAGAGTGTTTATTGAGTGCATGACTGACATCTTCCCTGCCACTCTTCTGAAATATATTGTCATTTATTTAATAAGGAGAATGCTTGCCTAGCTTGATCTGTTAACATTCTTTCCCTGCTCTTTGTTTTATTGAGGAACAAAACCTAAGACTAAATTGACTTTTTTTTTTTTAAGAATGAAATTAAATTTTTAAAAAATTATATCCCCTTAAAACAAGTATTACCAAGAACTGACTGGAAAGAAGTTTGTTTGTATCTGATTTTTTTTTTTTTAACATTTTATTTTACACTTGATTTTATACATTTTTATTCAAACGAGAATTTTTTTTTTTAGTAACACCACTCGTCACTCACAGACCAGATATATGGTCTTTGACAAGGTGTCATATGAATTTGGCAAGAAATTTTATTGAAAACTGACCACATTCATCACAACACATTTCAGATATATTCTTAGTTGCTAGTTCATTGAATTGATTATACTTTGTATATGAACTTCATTTTTGTAAATGACAAGGCAGCAAATTGTAGCTGTGATAACACTGACAGTTTAACATTTGCACATCTATCTTAGAACTAAGTTGGAAGTATACAGTACTTTGAAGATATTTATACAAGTGTAGTAACATTTGTCCATCAGTCTCAGTGTCAACAGGTGTTATAAAACTGCTGCAGTATAACAGTATAAAATTATGGAACAGGATAAAACCATTAAACTCATATGCATGTTATGTTTCATGGCTTTTCATGGGTTTTCATGGCCTTTAGTCATCTTTTATTTTTATATTTACTTCCATCTGGTCCATTATGTGGTTATTTTTTTATAGAACTGTTATGTTCTGATCCTTTCATGTTTGTCTTGGTAGATATAGCAACCCATTGTGATACTTCATTTATACTCTCTTTTAATATTACTCATCTTAGTGTTGACTTTTGTAGTATTTTACCAACTTAGCTTTACCTCCTCTATTAATGTTTCAGCATACCATGTTTACTCTCTTAACATTGTTTCAACTTACCATGTTGATTCTTCTAGCATTATTTCAACTTGCCATGTTGACTTGCTTAGCATTGTTCCAGATTACAATGTTGACTTTACTAATATCTTCTTATATCTTATATCCTTCCCGTTCCGTTAAACGTCACATAGGGCTCGCAAAGTAGTTCGCCAATTTTTCCTGTCTTCTGCGAGTCTTTCAACCTCATCAAGGGATTTTATGCCTGTTAATTTGGCCTCTCTTAACAATGTTCTCTTCAGAGATTCATGCGGTCTGCCTCTTTTTCTTTGGCCTGTTGTGTTCCACTTGATAGTATGTTTTGGGATTCTCTGATCTCTCCAACATATGTCCATCTCCTTTTTCTGATCACCCATGAGACTGGTTGTTGTTCAGTCATCTGTCTTATCTCTGCATGGTTCTTGAATTCGTTTCACTTGATGCAGAGTATTTTCCTTAGGCATTTGTTTTCAAAAGAGTCTAATTTCTTTTCTATTTCTTTAGTTGTTTTCCAGCTTTCGCATGCATAAATGAGGGTGGATATTACATTTGAATTGAATAGTTTTAACTTGGTTTTTGTGCTTATAACTTTTAAATTCCATATGTTCTCAAGATTCTTGAAGATCGATGCTACTTTTTGCAATTCTGATTCTAACTTCCTTTCTTGTGTCACCATCCTGGTCTATGTAGCTGCCAAGGTATGCAAATTGATTGACTTCTTCAATATCTGTCCCTTTTATGTGTATATTTCCATTTTGATTAAGGGGAATTTTCATTATTTTTGTTTTTGTCCTATTTTGCTAGCCAGTGAAGACAGGCTATCTGTTTTTTCTTGCATGGAATTCACATTGTTACTGATAAGAGTTATGTCATCAGCAAAATCAAGATCTTCTGGTTGGGTCCCTTGTACCCAATCAATACCTGTGTTACCTGTGCAGCATTTTGTCATTATGAAGTCTATTGTAATTCCAAAAAGTAAAGGAGACAGTATACATCCTTGTTTCACACCTGTTTCAGTCTGGAACCATTCACTCATCTCCTCTTCTGTCTTGACTGCACAAACATATCCATTGTATAAGTCCTTAATGATGTTGACAATTTTAGGTGGTATTCCATATAGACTTAAAATTCTCCACAATGAATCTCTGTGTATGCTATCAAATGCTTTTTTAAAGTCTGTGAAGTTCAGTATTAATGGTTTCTGCTTTTCAATATGTTCTTCAAGTATTATTCTTAGAGTAAAGATCTGGCTGAGACAGCTTCTCTCTTTTTGAAATCCTGCTTGTTGTTCTCTCATTGCAGTATCCACTATATCTTTAAGTCTATTCAAAATTACCTTGCAAAATACTTTTGACACAACTGATATTAAGGTTACTCCTCTCCAATTGTTACAGTCACTAAGGTTGCCTTTTTTGGTATTTTAACAATGATTCCTTTTTTCCAATTAGAAGGGACCTTTTCTTCTTTCCAAATCTTGTTAAACATTCTCTGTAGTTGTCTCATGTTGTCACTATTTATAGCTTTTAGCATTTCGGGTGTTATTTCATCTTCACTTGCAGCTTTTTTGTTAGCCATTAAATTCACTGCTGTTTCAATTTAATGTAATTTAATTTCATCTAGGCTGACATTTAGTTGTGGGGCTGGTAAGCTGGTTTCAAGGTTTAACAGTTCTTCTTTACTAATATAGTCTGGTTATATTATAATCATATTTACTTAGTGTTGTTTCAGCATGCAGTGTTCATTTTCCAGTATTGTTTCATGGTAAAACTGATTGTCTTAGACTTTCTCAGCACTGTTTCAGGTTACAGAGTTGATTATCATTTCATATTTTTTCCATTGTTTCACTTATTGGTGTGGCTCTGTTTTATTTCAGCTTACCATTTTGACTTTCCCCAGCTGTAGAAATGGGTACCTGGCTTCTTCTGGAGTTGGGGAAGGAAAGGTGACCAGGTGTGATACTGACCAAATCACCCTCTAGTGTGCTGACAGGTCAAGGAAAATATAAGCACTAACGCCATATCCCTTTGTGCCTGTAAGGCATGACAAGATTGCTTTTACCTTTTTTACCTTTTAGTATTATTTCTGATGAAGGTGGCAGTTCTTTTGATAATGCATCAACTAATAATATTTGCTTTCTTAAATATTTTTTCAGCTGACAATGTTCCTTCTCCTAGTAATACTTGAACTCACAGTGTTTCCTCTCTTAGCATTATCTGAGCACACATTGTTGACTTTCTTATTGAGAGAACACTCAACATGTGCTTAAGCTGTCCCCAGAACACTCATCACTTCCAATACATTCTAGGCAGGGGGAAGGGGGAGGTGAACAATAGACTCCTAAAGCTGAGTGAGAATGTTATGAGAATACCAAGCAAAAACAGGAAATCCCTGGCTACCAAATACAAAGAGGAGCACTTCCCTTGTAGTGGCTGGGCCTACACCTGCATTGAGAAGTCTGCAACCAGTGCAGCTGAAAGTACTGGAGTGTTGAGGCTCACAGGAAAACTGCTTTTAGCAACAGGGAAATTTACTGGCAGCTACAGAGCAGAGTCTGACGCCCTAAAAACTACAGCAGAAGCCCTAATATCAGGAAGAAGTGTTAAAGGAAATGTACCATTCCTGATTGATGCAATGTTAGTAATTACCACTGTAAAGACCCACTACATGAAATCATCTGTGAACAAGTTGCCCATATAGCTGTGCTTTTCTCAAAAGTGCTAAATACAGGGAGTCCATCATGGCAACAAAGCCGCAAACATCCTAGTCAAAGAAGTTAACAGATTACCACAGACAGCTGCTAGTGTGATGTATGAGGTGGTTACGCCAGTGATAAAATTAATACACACAAGAATAAAAAACACCTTGGCCAGAAAAAAAATACCTATGATCAATTTGGCAGAGAAGAATAGCCAATCATTTTTAAGCTCATACTAATTGTAACAATCTGAGGTGCCATCTGTTCAACAAGCTCAAGATTGGTCTGACTTACATTGGCAGTAAGATGATGAGAGAATATCTTCTCTAAAAATGCCCAGCATATTAAGAAAAGAGACAACAGATGTTTCCAACATCTGTATCAATCCTAGAAAAGCTGTATGTATAGAAACTCAGATGATCACCAATTCCCCCAAATCTGAAAATAATTAAAGAAGGAGAATAATTATTATTTCAGATTGCAGTGTTAAGTCTGTAAGTGTTGTTTCAGCTTAAAGTATTGACTGTTATAAATATTGTTTAGTGTATGGTGTTGACTTTCGTAATATTGTTTCAGCATACAGCGTTGACTATCTTGATATTGTTTCATTTTACAGCGTTTTATAGTTTCCCTTTACCTTCATTCACTTTGTATATGGTTTTATCCAATAGCTTTTTGTAAAGCAGCAGTTCTCAATCTTTTGTGTGAACTCTAAACCAGCAATAGTAACCCATAGAAAAGATTTTTTTAAATATAAAAATTATTATTTTAATATTTAGATTTTAAAACATAAAGTGGTAAAATTTCTTTAAAATTCTGTATTTTATTCAGATGTAACTTATTAGACACAGAAAAGAACAAATATATCTATACTACAAGAGCTTAATATTGAAGAAGGCTGGCTAGTGAAGAGGATTAGAGAGAGAAGACTTAAAGATTTTGGACACATTAAACGTCATGATAATTTAGAGAAGACCGTATTGGAAGGATACATAATGGGAAGAAGAAAGAGAGGAAGACCAAAACGAAGATGGCTGCAAGACATCGTTGACGATCTGCAAATGGATGCAGCAGCGGCAGGCCATCTTGCTCACAACCGAGAGGCCTATAGGAATGCTTTTTTTGGAGGCAAAGTTCCACAAGGGACATGCAGATGAATGAATGAATTTATTGCTTTTTTTTTTCTTGTGTTTTCATACTTCTTGCATCTCTAACTCTGGCCTGCAAGTTGAGGTATGGAACCACTGGTCTAAAGAGACTAACCTCCAAAACAGCAGAGAGCCTGGTTTTTGGGGGTTTTTTTGCTGCTTTTCGTTCAAAAATTCACAACTGACCTCCACAGTTAGAGATAATTCAATCATCTGTCACCCAATGGACATGCCTCATAGGACAGTTTTTATTTCAGTTCCAGAGAAGGCTGGAACAACAGAATATGGTCCGCATTGCACAGCCACTTTTGTGAGCCACATCACTAAAGTACTTTTAAGGATCATTTTCTTGAGAGTACAAAATAAGAAAAAGACAGAAATTGCAGAACAATGTAGTTTTGTGGAAGGAACTGTCTTAACCCTCATAGTAGTGTTTCAGCTTACAGTTTTAATTGCATTTTAGCTTACAGTCTTGACTCTCATAGTATTGTTTCAGATTACAGTCTTTTATAAAATCTCTCATATAAATTTAATCTCATATAAAATAATCTCATATAAAATCTCTCATAGTATTGTTTCAGATTACAGCCTTGACTCTCATAGTATTGTTTCAGATTACAGCCTTGACTCTCATAGTATTGTTTCAGATTACAGCCTTGACTCTCATAGTATTGTTTCAGATTACAGTCTTAATTCTTTTAGGACTGCTTCAGGTTAAGGTGTTGACTCTCTAAGCATTGTTTCAGCACATGACTTTAGCTCCCTTCATATTCTTTCAGCTTACAATGCAAGCTCTGTATGTTTTCATTTTGGTTAATGTTTATAAGTTTATTTATTGTTTTAATGTAAGTGAGCAATTATTTATCTACATTTTTTTCACTTCGTCCTGGAATGGTGCCACAAAATTGTTCTTGGCTTATTTATTTTTGTATTAATGAAGCACTTACTGTGTGTATTACTTATAGAGTTTAACACTTTCTGAGTGCTTTTTCACCATACTTCCAGTAAGCAATATTACAGATATAAAACTGTTTGTGCATTAATTCTATGTCTGGTGTAAATCCTTTTGCATGTGTTATATACAGAGTTCGTACTTTTTATTGTAGTCCTGTGTTACTGCAGTGGATTTTTAATTCATTTTTTTTCTACCAATGAAAACTCACTTATATTTTATTTTGTTATTAGACTCATTCATTGTCAGAAAACAAAAAACAAAAAAATCAGAAATGAAAAGCAGATAAAATTATGGACATGGAGAAATCATGAAACAGATCAGAAAATTGGAATTGCTAGACAAATCATGACTTTCATGATTTGTCTAACAGTTCCAATTTTCCAACAAATAACTTTGAAAAAGTGGTAAATTTATGCATTGCTTTGATCAAAATTATGGCAGAAGTGTTTTATATGATCAAGTGTTTAGGAAGACAACAGCAGATAAAGTGGATCATCCTAGCTACCCTGAAACTAGTCATGATACAAGACTGATGATTGTTGTTGCTTATTTTGTGAACAATTTTGTAGGCTATTCCTTTACTTTGGATTCTGTTTCAAACAAAGGAAATGAGAAATAGATGTGCTATTCCACACAATATAGTTCCATGTAAAGAAAGAAGAGGTTGGCAAGTCAGCACTGTACATTCCTGCATAACAAGAAGAGATTCAGTATAAATACATTTGAGGATGAGTGGTGCAGGTAGAGACAAGAAACAGAATGAAGGACTGCTTCACTGAATGCCAGAGTCCCCATCAAACTCTACTTCACAGTGACTGCATATCTGGTAGTAATTATTTGCTGAAAGTCAGAAATGACTAATTTCTCATGCTCACAACTTTATCAGCTGCCCATGTGACTTTTTCTTTTATTTCATCAAATCAAAACAATTCTTTTCTAAACACATTCTGTACAGTGCTTTGCAACACATTCCTTGACAGTCTCCAGCATATAGAAACAATTGACTAGCTTGTACACCTAAAAAATCTTTAGTATTTCACTGTGGTCTGTTGTTTCATGTTATAATTTTGTTGTTGTCATGACTGCTTGAGTTTATCTTAATGCACTGTTTTATCCCTTTGATGATTCTGCACAGTTTACAGTGCTGTATATTTTTTACTACAGTGTTATACTGCAACTTTCTGATCATTTTCTCACCTTTCAAGCTTGTCATGTCATATCATCACATGTTTTCACCTGTGCACGTCTGTCAGGTCTTGTTGTAAAAATTTACCAGGTGTATTAATGTGATAATTCTTATTCCAGCTATACATAACATATGTTACTGTGCTCGTAGCTGGTGGTAAAGTTGAGATTTGAGAACAAGTTTCGACACATGAAGAAAACATCTGTGGCCTAATGCATGAAGCAGAGTTTATCTTCCTGCTCTCATGCTTCTTTATGTATCTTGTTTATACATTTATTTGGTAGGTTTATTTGTCCTTTATTGCTTCCCTGCCTACGCAGATCTTGTATGTGTGTAGTTTCACATTTATGTATGTTGTAAATATGGTAAGACATCTGCTTCCAGGTTTATTTATTTATATAACACTGTATTGGTTTATACTATTATCATCCCAGTAATATTTATTCTGAATGATGTATATCATACATTAATAATCTTTCAGGCTGCATGTACAATCAGGCAAGGAACTTACAGTTTTCAATAAAGTTTTAAGTATACAAAATGATTTGTGTGAAATATTAGTTAACATTTATCTGTATTCTTGAACTTTACTGTTGTGCATATAAAATGTCTTGTCATTCTCAGACCTTATATCATGGATTTTATATTCAGAGCTTCTTCCTTGTATTCCCTCGTGGTGAAGTCAGCTGAAGAACTGCGCCGCACATGAAGTACTCTTTTCCTTCCACACACTGACGGCGTGTGTGTATGTGTGAGGGGGGTGTGTAATCCAGTACGTCTTGCTGTGCAGGCAAATGTCCACTTCTCGGGCAGTTTTACGTCACATGTGTCGAGTACCCATTTCACAGGTGCATAATCTAGAGAGTCGACAGCAGCAGGGTACCACAGCCTTGTGTCCGAGAAATCACACTGGGCTAAAGACAGCTAGTCATCATCACTGCCCGTCACTCCCCAGCCATCCCTGTTCTTGGATTTATTCTCTACCTCCGTGCGCTCATTTATTAGAGTCCTGCCTTTTCTGGCCTTTTTTTCTCCGTGTTCCTTGTCCCCCAGATAAACAGATCGACTGCCTGTTCCCCCGGCCATCTTAGTCGTCTGCCTGTTCCCCCGGCCATCTTAGTCGTCTGCCTATTCCCCCGGCCATCTTAGTTGTCCGCCTATTCCCCCCGAACATCTTAGTTGTCTGCCTTTTCCCTCGACCATTTTAGTCGTCTCTGACGACACGCGTGGAAGGTGGCAGTGGTCCTGTTCTTTTATCCCCAGACTTAGATGTGCGCCCCGGTGAACACACGGGCGTAGATTTATATAGTTTACAATAATCTATTAACTTCATTTATTTTTGTGTTCAAATCCTTACATTTGTGTTTTTAAACTTTTTAATAGTTGTTGTAAAAGTGAAGTCACAATGAAACAGCTGCAACGTTAAGATCGAAGTGAAATAACAGTCAAAACAACTTCAATATGAACGAAGCAGTAAACAACGTTAGTGATCAGAACTAATAAAGCGTATATTTATTTCCTGGATCACCATGTTTTGCCCAACTTCCATACATTTTCCAGGATAACAGCATCCTCAGCCAACCATTAGCCGTTGTTTTACAAAGCTTTTCATCATGTCAGACTCTTGTCGACGATTGTCTCCCCAGCGATGCCTCTCTTGTTTTTCCCCATGTCGAGCTGTTACGGTTCTTATCTTCTTCCCTTATCATCATCATAATGACTAGCGTTGGCTATTATACTTCTCCAGAGTACACGATCTTTCATGCAGGCCACTCTTTCCCTGCCATACACGCTATAGCGAGGTCTTCCGGTTAGTCTCGTGACTGCCGTCCTCGTTATAGCGAGGTTTGTTTCGTTGTAACGTAAAGCCATTGTAACTTTTATTGTACACGATTTATCTGCACATGTCTGGTGACCTTTCATAGTTCAATCCAAAGCGTGGCTAACAACCGAGTGAAATCTATGTTTTTAACTGAGAAATTTCATTATTTATTGTGATTTCGGAGGAATAAGGACCACTGTTCCTGAATGTACCCCAAGTAGATCTAGACCTATTTACATGGACTGGAGAAGTAGTTAGAAGGTTAGTTCAGATATTATTTTAGTGAGAATGCCACCACACGAAGAGATCGGATGAAAATTTAAGTAGGTCTGGACATCGCCGATGGTAAATATTGTACATCTAGGCATCGCCGATGGTAAATATTGTACATCTAGGCATCGCCGATGGTAAATATTGTACATCTAGGCATCGCCGATGGTAAATATTGTACATCTAGGCATCGCCGATGGTAAGCAGTACACAGTTATCTGTTAAAATCATCACACTGTTTCTTTTTTCCTAACAAAACTTTTCATTTGTGAAATCTTCTTACATTTACAGCTATTTTCATGCTTAGTAGGTATACTTTTAAAGTGGAAATACTTTGTACATTCAGTTGTACAACTATACTCTCCATACAGATCAAGACCTGCGCTTTTTGTGTGGCACGGACAGGAACGTCCGCTTTTTTTCTGTGGCACGGGAAGAGTTGGTGGTCTCCTCTCACATCATCTCGTCAGACTGTCCAGTATCATTTCTCTCGGTATTCTCCTGGCTCTTCTTCCCTCTATTTTTCCTGTTGTTATAATATTTTCAATGCCCACTCTTCTCATTGCAACACAATAATTAGTGTATAAGTATACAACTATACACTCTTCTCATTGCATGTCCTATGAAAGTACATTGTCTCTCTCTTATTTGTTTCATAATATTTTTTTGTCTCTTCAGCTCTTCTCAAACGCTCTCCATTAGCTATTTTTGCTGTCCAGTGAATTTGCAACATTCTTCTAACCAACCAACCATGTCTGCTGCTTCCAATGATTTTTGTGCAAACCTGCCTACTGTCTATGATTCACTTTCAAATAATAAGATATATTCAATATAGCATTTTAGGACTCGTTTTCTAACATTCATTGATAAGGATGTGTTGCATAATATGTTTTCATTCTCTGAAATGCAGTCTTCGCTTGGTCTAGTGAAAGTGCTCCCGGGGTAGATTTTTCCAGATGGAAAATAAATTTCCAAAGTTGGCGATAAAGTGTTGGCCTCCATTTCTTGGAAAGAAAGTTGTTCGAAGAGGCCAAAGTACAGTCTGTGAGTAAAGATACTGTTTGAAGTGAGATTTTTAGCGTCATGTTCAGATTAATTTTGTTTTTGGTAGAATTATTTTTGTATTAAATGAAATGGTCCAGACGTTGACATAATGTAATAAAATGAAAATCACGGTAAAGATGGCCAGGAGGATGGTGTTATCTGTGGTCTGGTGAAAATGCTGCAATGACTGTTTCACATGGTAAAGTACATGCTGGCAATCTGGAAACTAGGAGCACAGACAGCACGATGCTATAGGGTAGGAAGAAATCTAACAGTTATCTCCCTTAAAGCTTGTAGAAGCGGAAACAACGTTTACTGAAAGCTGTGTAAATGTGGCAGTAGGGCCAGCCGGTTATTTACACGGCTTAGTACAGGCATTACGCGTAGGCTTGGCTGGGGTTACAGTAGGCCTGCTTTAGACAAAAACATAAACTCGCACACCTCCTGAAGTGTTTCTCCACCCGCCCACCTGTCTTGCTTTTATACGTGTTCTCAGAAAGGAAAGGAGAGAACAGCGTGCTTATTTTAGAAATGAGAGCGAACAAATGTGTAATCAGTAGAGAGTTTAGTCGCCTCTGTTGTATCTGCAGGAACTCGATACGGTGTGTTGGGGACAAAATTGATGCTCGAAGACGGAAAATATTTACCTACTTGGCGAACACTGGCCTATTATTCAGGGCAGCAATAATTTTGACGTCGCCTACTTTCCTTGACATGATGAAGTATATGAACTCAGTGACTTGGAAGAAGGTTGCATAGATCATTTTGATGAAGAATGAATTATTTGAGAGTTTGTGCCAGTCAAGATTTGACTTATGTCCGCTGTGCAAATTGTCATAACTTTGAAATAATCATGCCATTGTTCTTCTCTTCAATTTTTCTACATGTAGAAATGATAGAAAACGCACATTCACTGAAAAGAAGGAGGAGATGGAAAAATATTAGCTAAAATTTAACAACGATAACTCACGAAGTAAAAGTTAACCTGTACAGACATGCTGTTTATAAACGGTGCACCTATGACTGCAAGTTTCAGGAATGTGGAGATATTTATTTTGTCTGTCTTATCTTATTAATGGTATTTTCTTCATTGTTCAGGAATAAAATTTCATTTGCTAGGAGCTTGTTTTGAATCGTGTAAAATATAAACATAGCGATGACAGAAACAGTGTCTTTTAAATTTCATCTGTTTTCGGATGTTTAATCATATATTTTATCAGATACTTTATTCGATGGTTTATCAGACACTTTATCATATACATTATCATTTACTTCATCATACACTTTATCAGATATGTTATTATATACTTAATCATACACTTTATCATATACTTAATCATACACTTTATCAGATACTTTATCATATACACTATCATATACTTAATCATCAGATACTTTATTATCTTTGTCAGATACTTTATCAGATATTTTATCAATCACAATTTGGACTGAACCTAGTGTAAAGAGAGACAACAAATAAACATACTGCAAAGTGTTACAGACTTTACAAAAAAGGCTAATAATGTTAGTAAAAACATTACGCTATAAGTAAATAACACTCTGTGTCACTATACAAAGTTTCTTATTACATGAAAAGCAAATAGCTTCCAACTATCCCCACAGTTATATATTAATATTTCAGTTTATTGTCAGCTAAACAATTTGTAATATGTCGAGCCTGCACTGCAGTTTCCATAATTGTTACACTGTGAGGGTTTTAAAAAACCGACAGTTTTAAAAGACGGAATGTATATAATGAGTCAAATATATGGAGAAAATCTTAGTATCTACCAAATAGGATAAGGAATGTAAAATTTTCCTTCTGAATAATAGCAAAGATCATATAAGAAAATACATGTATAGAAGACAGTGCTGCTAGGTTCTGTACAAGAATAAAGCCAACAAAGCAGACAGATCTGCCATTACACTATAAGCAGGAGAAAATCGATCCAGCTCGCAGGCCTGAATTTAGAGTGAAGACCTCAACCGTTGCGTTGCAAACAGAACATGATCTATGCCTGGATGGGGTCAAGTGTCAGCTTGGTATTAGCTGCAGAAGATGACCAATTGAACAGCTCCATTTAACAACAATGGTCTCAGTGGTCCGAGATCGAAGAAAATGAGCTGTACATCACATGCTCTGTCATAATAAAAACTTGTTGGAGACGTCTGTTCTACATCGCTTGTAACAACATAATGCCAGGTCCTCTGAGACTAATATTAAGGTCGAGAAGGTTTTATAATTTTGCATTTAGCTATGCAGAGACGTCATAAACCTGGCTGGCCTGCCCGCTGGGAGGACACTCACTTTATTCAGTCCATAACACCATAGGAGATTTAGAAATACTTTCTTGTCGTTATTGATGTAATGTGGACAAAAAAAAGGTGTGTTTTCTAGGCGACAAGTTCTAATGCATAAATGTGATTGTTTGTTATTGAATGTTCAATGCATAATATGTCAGAAAGGAATGAAATATAAACCACATGGTAAAAGGTAAAGGTAAAATTCCCCTTTCCATGCCATTAAGGCATATTGGGAAATACGGTGTTAGGCCTACATTTTTCATGACCTTCGGCACATGAAAGTGTGATGTGGTCAGTATCACCACATGGACATGAAAATATATAATAATAAATGCAAACTCATTTGGACAAAAATTAGACGTTTGAGGTGAGTTACTAAATGTAACAAGAACAGAAAGAAAATCAGAAAAAGCATCATCCGAGCAAGTACTGTATGAGTAACACCAGCAATAACGCCGCGTGATAATCTAGAGATTAGTCAAATAGTTTAACCACGATACATTTAAGAAAATAATGCAATTCCCTAGTGTCACTAGACACTATAAAGCAGTCATGCTAAGAATAGTAGGAAACAGATGGAGAAGTCGCTCACACAGGAGGTGGACGGAGGTTATCTACTGATATCTTAAATATTCCCCTTACAAAGCTGACCACTGAGATCTATCAAAATGTCTGTTTGCCCCCTCAACAGTGAATGTTATATGAGGAAGGAAACAAGACAAGATAAGTTTACAATATCAAGGTTAAAATATAAAATTAGAAGAAATAACTGGAAACGTCCTGTTCACTGTTCTATTCTGATTATTTATGACAATCGGTTTCTGCTTCTCGTTTTCGCCACAGTTTGGCTTCAGCTCCATAAATTGTATATTTAACGAGCAAAAAGTTCGATCTTTCTCAGCGAGTGATAAAAATTGGAAACAGACTGTATGAAACTTAAATAAAAGCCATGTAAGAGAAGGGTTAACTTTGAAGGTAGTATCTTTATGAACTCATCTTTCATACTTCTCGGATTCTGTGAAACTGAAGGTTTAATTACCTTAAATAATATACAGTCTGGATCAGGCACAGATTTCACTGACAATAGATTTCCGTTCATGAATAAGTAAGTTCTCTTTTTATGCAAATACAGAAGTTTAAAATGGCATCTTGTGAACTTTAAAAAATTCACAAAAACTAACCCGAAATGCCATCTCAGTAGCATAAAATCACTTACCAGATCAGTTATCAGTTACACCAAAGAAATAGGCAGCTAAAAATCAAAGCCTGAAGGCATGTTGCAGCTATAATTAAAACAAAGCACTGCAATTATTTGATTTTTTTTTACCAAACAGTGGTTATCTCACTTTATATTATCATTCTCATCCGAGACAGTTGCAGAAGGACTTGGTTGCTGTTTATTATAAAAGACTTAGTTTATCTCATATCTTTAAGTGAAACACATTTCAAGATCTTTACTGGTTTAATCTATAATTTGTTTAAATATTAATTTATATTTACATATTTTCTGACTAAAGCGCCGCAGTGATGTGGTAAGCTAACCATCAAGCTCGGTTGCCAATCAGTCTCTGGGTTCCATTTTTACATTCGGGCCGAATTTTTCCGACCAGGTCAACCCGGGACAAAAAGTGTTTACGAAAAACAAAGGCAGCAAAACAGGTGCTGGCATTCCTAACTCAAATCCTGCAATGCCCTAGAAATGTGAAGGCACTAACACTTCACACCCCGCTACGGCACGTTAGTGTTACAGGACATAGATCAAATTTCTGTCTAGCCTTGCATTATTTACCCTTTCTTATGTGACATACTTTGCTCATTTGTTTCTGCTTCCAAAGAATATCAAGAAACTAAAATTGCAGTCATTAACGAATCTATATCATCTCACATTTCAGAAAATAATGCATTGTCCCCCACCCCCACCCCCTACCCACGAAGACAAGCATGGCTATGTTAAAATTGCATGAGCAAAAGGGTTAGATCATTGTTCGTGTGAATTTTTTTTTGCAGCTGATAAATTTAGAACGAGAATAAGCTTTCAGGGAATTCACGAAGACTTTCATAAACTCATCAGCCTGTCTGGCGTTTGTGCACCTGCATGAATGAGTGCAAGTTTCCATTCACGAACACATACCAAATGCATGACATGTACAGTCATACGCTAACGTAAACATACTCGATAATAATTTTATCTACATAGAAACACTCTCATTTCCAAGCTTCTACTGACATTTGACATTAGAAACGATGCCAGTGTTTATCTTTATAAATAAACAAATGCGGGTATATACTCAAGCAGAGCAGAACACTATAATCTTGTCGAAATATTTTACGCAGATATGCACTCCTACACAGATTTGCGTGAGACAAAGCGCGAATCATGCACTTGCATCCACTGGTGTATACATTATGAAACACCCCTCACTCACACACACACACAGATATACACGCATAGAGAGAGAGAGAGAGAGAGTCATATACGTGGTATAAGACTGTGTTTAAATACATGTGTACAAACATGACTCATACATTCACGTTTGAGAGTCACTTATTTGTTAAACTGTACAGGACTTATGTACCCGTTACAAAGTATGAAATTTGTGAACATAGTTGCAGTGGATCAAGTAATAAAACACTAATCTTTTTTTCAAACATGCATACACTTTAATCTATGTTTACACACAGATATAATCTTGTCTACGTAGATACAGACTAGCCATGCTTATTAACGAGTATATAAAATAACGTATTTATTTGTTTCACACTCATTCTTTCTTTGCTATTTATTTCCCAGTTTATTATCAGCAAATCCACGTTTCTACATAATGTAATCTTTTTTTTTGCATAAAGAATATTATATTTCCATGTAAACATTCACCTATCGAGAGCAGATTTTAACAGCGTCTGTGCTAACGACACTCACTTTCTCAGAAAGTATTAGCAACACGTGGAACAATATACACAATAGAAGATCTTCGTTGTTATAGAAATAATTAACTTCATGCTAGTGTTGCCTGGCCTGTCTAAATTCAATATGAAAATGTTATCTACCATAAGCACTTCATTGATGGTCGGTATCAAAACTATAGCCCCTTTTAAAATATCGTGTAAACTGTAATACGCATAACTGTCAATGTGAGCATGTACTGTACTTGCATTAAAAAAAAATAAAGAAACCTGCTAGATAGTTAACAAAGGGATTAAACACTACCTTATATCCTTGTCAACAAACTGGTAAGACGTGTCGATTTCCGACAATTTCTGCAGTTGTCTCTAGAAGTGACATTTACATCAGCCTGTATCAGATATGTAAACAGAACAGACTGAGACAATGAGCATAATTCCGAAGTGATAATAAAAACAGAAACAGCCTTTTAGCTTGTGTCCACTTTCGATACACTGTGCCCCAAAAAACAAGTAAATGAGAAGAAAAAAATGATTACACGAGAAAAGCTGAGAGAATAGTGAAAGCTATGGCTATCAGATGCAGCAAAACCACTAAAACTGGTTTTGTAAAGTTGCAGATTGTGAATATTACCGAACAGCAATTACCAAATGATTTTAATCTGCAAAATGATTTCCTAATTCTTGTTACACCATCTTTTTTATTACATGTAAAAGCAAACAAACAGGGACGCGTGCAACATCAGTGACACAGAAGTTGTTTTTTTTTAAAGCAGGAAACAGCGGCAGAGAGCACAGCAACAACACAACTCCACGTCTCATCGGAGAAGTACATCCCTCGGGCAAGCTTTTCTGCACTTTCAAATTTTGATGCTCTAAGGAAGAATAAGTCCTTATGGGCTCTGAATCCCAGAGATGTGAATTTAAAAAATTATTAAGAACAAGAATTGAAATAAAACAGCGACAATAAGAGTGAACAACAGGTTTATGCCAATATCAGAAATGGAACATTGATCTGATCTCTTCGCACAATACAACTAAAAATATTGGGTTATTTAACATTTGAAAGCAATGAAAACAGGAAGTTTTAAATAATGTTAGATATACAGATGAGACATTTCTGGTAGCAAACAAAAAAAATAATAGTTTACGGCTGGTGAAAAAAGTTATGAAAGAGAAAAAGGATTAGAGTTAAAATGCAACACGGCAGGAACAGTAATATAATATAGTGAAAGAAACATCAACGCGCAATATCAATGCAATGAAAAGCGCTGACACAAACAGCTAAAATCTGCTACCTTTGAATAACAGCATCAGCAGATGGCATAAATACGAAAATCAGGATATTTAAGAGTAATGTTCTACATGTACTACTACTCTTTGGAAGTGAATGCTGGAAAATCACCAAAACCATAGAAAACAAGTTGAATTCTTTCCATACCAAATGTTTACTAAGAATTAGAAAAAAAATATTTTGGCCAAACACTATAAGAAATAACACCTTGTTGGCCGAAATGCAGATGAAGCCACTGACTGCAATTATTGAGGAAAGACGCTGGCGATGGTTGGGACATGTGCTCCGAATGACTGACAACTCACTACAAAAAATAACACTAAGATGGACACCACAAGGGAACAGAAGTAAGGGTAGACCAAAAGAGACATAGAGAAGAACAAAGAAAGGATGTTGAGCAAGAGCAGAAAAAAAGGCAAAGGACAGGCATTTGTGGAAAATCCTTGCGGAAGCCCCATGTGCCCTGGGCACTTCAGGTTCAGAGAGAGAGAGAGAGAGAGAGAGAGAGAGAGATGGCCAATGTTGAATCAAGTTAGCACCCAAACACATTTCGATACTTTATGTTTATGAAAATTTGACAAGAAACAGCCAGATGAAAAAAAAAGAACTTGGAAGCAGTAGAAATGTAGTTTTGATGAAACACGAAGCATATTATGCACGGTAAGACAAACAAAAACTATAAAAGAAAAAACATAAGGAAAAGACACATATAATGCTTTAGACACACATCATGTAAAGACATACTTTAGATACATCATGAAAAGGCATAGTTCAGACACATCATGTAAAGGCACAATTCGGACACACATCATGTAAAGGCATTGTTTAGACATATCATGTAAAGGCATAGTTTAGAAACATCATGTAAAGCCATAGTTTAGACACACATTATGTAAAAGCATAGTTTTAGACACACATCATGTAAAGGCACAAATTATAGAACCCGACAATCACTGGAAAACTCAATAGAAAAAAAGGATAGAAAACAACTGGAGAGTTGACTAAATGACACAGGAAGAGAAAGGCAAACAACTGATTTGTGAGGCTAAAAACTGGACAAAACTGAGAAACTTGATCATCAACATCTACCAGCACTGTACATAATATGTGTGTAGTATTTATTAGCATTTTCCATTTTGTATGTAAACGTAAAAATGAAATCAAAACTATTCTCATATACCAGATGTTTTAGAATGTTTTTGTACGATCATGCACACTGTCATACCGTATAAAAGCTCTCTATATACACACTGGATTAAAAAAAACACAGCAACAAATGTCGGACTCATCATTATTTATTTTAGTACAAGTAATTCCGTTCAGCTGGAACAGGCTATGCTGCTTACTCTTATAAGCAGTTCACACTCTGTTGTTTACAAGAATTCACTTTTCTAAACCGTCTGTGTTCTTATGCAAAACGAAACATTAATCTAACGAACTGGTCCATAAAACTTTGCGGCTGATGATTTCTGACTCGCCTGTTGTGTTCTCGCCGATCACATGTGTTATCTTTAGTTCAAGTAGATTTACTTAATACAGTGATTTACTGATGTATGTGCGACCGGTGTCAGGATATTTGTGGCCTAGGAAAGACTTACTAATACGTATAGAAATGTTCCAATTTGATGTCTGCGTGCTAAACGTCCAGTTCATAGACTTCCAGGCGGAGGCCCGCAGGGTGTATGAAGATGCATAATTTATTTGATTAAAATTCATATTTCTTAGACCTGAAACGATGAATTTAATCGTATGCTGTTGGAAGAAAGATTTCGTCGTAGCTACAAATGACTGATTAATAGTAACATTGCTCAAAGTATGTTGATTTTACATGCGTCTAGTCACTCGACTCGTGGATACAGTTGTGGAGCTTTGAATAAGTTAGACAAAACCTGGTTGATTTAGATGCGTCCTGCCATTTAATTCGTGGTTACAGTCGTGATCTTTTGAAGAGGGACACCTCCGTGGTCTAGCTGGCCTAATGGTAGCATTAGCCTCGAATGTATCTTGTGATCAAAATCTTAATTATAGATCCACAATACGTGTACACTACAATACAAATTCATTATAATTATCCGAAGCACGTTAATTCTTAACTGTACCAAATTTGTTCATCTCTAAGTTTACACTTTGTGTTAAGACGTTTCAAAATGTTAACTTAAAAATATTGTAATGCATTTTTAATACATGAAGACGACTGACTTCCAATATGGATGTTACTTCACTTTTACAAGAATTACAAAGAAACGTGACAAGTGTTAGAACAAATGACAACACCCATCTGCTAGTGTCTCTATGCTAGTGATATGCAATACCCGCAAACCACTTTATAATTCATGCCACGCCCTTCGCTGTAAAATGTAAGCATAATAGGAGTTTATACTCGTACCTTGTTTATATCTATTGCTCTCGTTAATTGTTTGAACTGAACGAGATGAACACAACCACTTCGTGGGGCTCTCTCTGCTCTAATTTTCTGTCACTTTGCACGCCTGAGCTATTTTTATTCGTCTTGGTGTGGACTTCATTGTTTTATCAGGAAAACTTTCAGATATCTAATTTCGATTTATTGTCTGTGTAACTAGTATTTATAAATTCTTATGCGTATCACTAGTATTTGTACAATATTATTTGCTTTTTATATTGTTTAAATTCTTATCTGTACCACTGATATTTTGTGAATTCTTTCTTTCTATCCAGTTTGCTGGATCCAGACAACTTTTGCTCTACAGTAGATCCTATGAGAGTGGGCCCATCGCTTCGGGACCCAGAGGACTTTTCCTGTTTTAAGGATGGACCTGGAGGGCTTCGAAGGCCCTATAGTAGATGAAGACAGACAATCGGGAGTGCGGGGGGGGGGGGGATATTTGTACCGGCTTATAATATTTCTCTTGGAAAATCTGCTCCTCGGTGTATCTATTTCTTCTTTGTTTGTTTGTGTGTTTGCCTGTTTGTTTCTTTCTTGTTTTCTATAAGGGATAGGTTCATTTCACATTTAAAGCTTTGTTGAGCAAATATGTGGACTACATGGACAATTTAAAAATGATCCCACACTTCATCATAGGACCCCCGCCTCCGATGTCGGCCACTCCCATGCCAATAAGAGCCATGGAGAACGTCGATATAAAAATGCATGTTCAGTTGTCACCATTGTCGCCCATTTCTTCTTAGGCCTCTGTGAAGCTGACCTGAAGACATAAATAATGTCACTATTTCAAAAGGGTACAGCACTGCATATCAGAGAAGCCCATAACTGCTGCTGTATCATCCAATGAATAAGAATCAGGGCATACTGCGCGAGCGAGAATCCTAAGGAATGGGATGTGATTAGCGAGATTTTATCCCTTGTATTAAATTCTAGATTGACCGGAAGACCGCATCCCCATATTGCCTTGTTGAGATGACTCTTACCAAAAGCTTTTTCTTTTTTTTTAAACTACGGCCATTGTCCTTTTCTTTCATTACTGTTTATGAATGTCAATTTTTGTTCATGAATGTCAGTTTTTCTAACGGATGTCAGTTATACTCATGAATGTAATCTGTTCTCGTGAATGTCAGTTGTTCTAAAGAATGTTAATTATTCTCGTGAATATCATGTCATAAGTCAGTATCTTTTTAATCAGGAATGTCACCTGTCGTAATGAATCTCAGTTGCACTCATGAATTCAGTTGTTGTTATGAATGTGCTACTCTAAGTAACAGTTAAATTGATTCAAAAATTCGCCATTTCTGAGAAATTGCCCCTTCTGAGGCTCATAATTTTACGAATTTCACTATATCAAGTAACATTATGTAAAACAAAAATTCACACATTTCCTCGTTTGAACAAGTCTGACTTGTTTCAAATACGATTGAAAAATTAATGTCAGTATTCCTGATTTGCATACACATCTGCATGACACAAAGTAGTGAAAAATAATGAATACACATGTTTACGTTTGTGTTAAATCTGTACACAATTTGAGTGAGGCGGACAAATAATAAATTAACATTGGTAACTGATATATCACAAACAATGCATGTATAAAATACAACACAGCAGCGCTCCAACCACGTTGTAAGCAATACTGTGAAACAGCACTGTTCTCTTTCTGTAGGTTGTCTATAGCTGAGGATATAACAGAAAAGATAAACTATTCAGGTTTATCTACTTGTCTGTGTATCATTCCTTCTTCCACTTCATTCCATCCATATTTTCAACCGTTTATGTGTTAATCTTTCACCTGGCTACCTCTTTTGTGCTGCCATATATATATGTGTGTGAATCGTTCGTTACCAACTCTCAGTTCAGTTTCTATCACTGGATGACGTCCACCTTTAGTAAATTTATTTGTAAAAATTTGAATATTTCTTATCATTAAACATTTGATAATTTAATACAATTTAATGAAAGTCTGCAATGTTTTCTTTCTTCTCTCTCTCTCTCTCTCTCTCTCTCTCCTTTTTGTTTAAATATAGAAAGCAGCGAAATGAACGAACAAAAGCAAGACGAATTAACTGCAACCTACCATACAAATGTGATTGGTCCTCCTTGTTTACACTGTTTATTGTTGTATCTGAAAAGAGTACACCACAAATATCAAGAAATAAAACTGCGTGCTGAATAAATTCCATGGAAAACCGGGTGATTTTGCAGATGCCGTGAATATAAATCTGAAGCTTTCTTTGGATTTAATAACACAGCAGTCCTCCAGCTTGGTTTGTCGTTGTTTTAATAACGGTTTCTAATCGTTCAAGCAAATACGACATCTTATCATTCATAACCAGTCCGAGAATAATTCACAAGAAAAGAATCATCATCAGGTGCCGTGCCGACTGGCGTTGACTATTATGCTTCTCCAGATTACACGATTCTTCATGCAGGCCATCAGCTCACTTGGTGATCTCCTCTCACACCATCCTGTCAGACTGTCCAGTATCATTTCTCTTGGTCTTCCTCTTGATCTTCTTCCTTCTTTTTTTACTGTTATAATATTTTCAATGCCCCCTCTTCTCATTGCATGTCCTATGAAAATACATTGTCTCTCTCTTATCTTCTTCTTCTTCTTCGTTCGCATTGTCTGTCTATACCTATATATCTTTTTGACAAGAATTTTTGTCTCTCCAGCTCTTCTCATACATTCTTCATTAGTTATTTTTGCTGTCCAGGTGATTTGCAACATTCTTCTAATAAACCACATTTCTGCTGCTTCCAATGATTTTTGTGCAGACCTGCCTATTGTCCATGATTCACTTCCATATAACAAGATAGGTTCAATATAGCATTTTAGGACTCGTTTTCTAACATTCATTGATAAATATGTGTTGGATAATATGTTTCTCATTCTCTGAAATGCAGTCTTTGCTTTGCCCATTCTGTTCCTAGTTTCTGCTCTGCATTTCCCATCTGAAGTTATTACTGCTCCAAGGTATTTGAAGAAGAAAAAAAAACAATACAATAATGTTTTTAGATCTCATACAGAATCACATTCAGTCACTAAAATTAGCTTACATTCCTTTCACGCACTTCTGCCCTTTCTCTTTCATGCTGATTTTTAAAAAATGCAACGTGATAACTGTCAAAGATGGCACAACCAAGATTAAAACAAACAGAACTACTTTTTGTGGGAATGGAAAAATTAATATTCTTTCTTTCTTTCCTTCCATCCATCCACACATCCATCCATCCATCCATCCACACATCCATCCATCCATCCATCCATCCATCCATCCATTCATCCATCCATCCATCCATCCATCCATCCGTTTGTAATAAGCTAAATATTTCTTGTTGCTTCTCTCTAACGTATCTGTTACTGTAGCATATATCATGTAGCATAGGCTTAGAGGATATAAGAAGTGCTGCTTATTTCTTCTTCTACTTATCAGTCTGCTGACGCCAGGTGGTTTATTTATGAAGTTATAATCTTAGTATCTTGTCCTTGGCTGCAGACCAGAACACAGGCGGCAAGGAAGATATTCTTTCTTGGGAGTTAAAGGAAACGTAAGAAAAAGAAGATATATAATTTTGCAGAAAACATGACACACAGAAATAGAAAATACTAAATTAAAAGCTCAAATAATCACCAGCATTATCCCTAGGAAATCTTAGGGGAGAAAATGAAACAAGAGATCTGGAGTCAGAATGCAATGTCCAGTCACCGGAAAAAAACACATGATAGGAGTCACAAGAAAAAAACACACGTGATAGGACACAGAGAAAACAGAAGAACAAGAGTAGTAAGCAACAGAGAAGTGGGACAGAAAAACAAATTAGACAGGTTTATCAACCTGGAAAGTGTCAACAAAATTTCCTTTAAATTCAGAAATAATCTGGCTAGTAAAGAGATAAGCAAAACAAAAGAGTGATAAGTTCTCCTGCGATTCATCCATGTTCGTGGCGTACATCCTACAAGAAGTAAAGCAAGGAACATTCATGACGAGATAAGAACTGCTTTAACTTTCCAGATCCAAGTTTACGCAAGAAGCAACCAAATTCTGCACCAGTGTAAATAACAGATTTAAATTATATGCATCATTGATGACATAAATATGTTGTTCTTTTGGCGAAAAAGCGCTCTTGAGTTCCGTGCGTGGGGAGACAGGCTTTCGCTCCCTTCCTGGACGGAGAGAGTTAAGGTGTTTCGATGCAGAAGCGAGTGGTTTGTCCGTCGAGCGAAGCATATAAACTGCTAGCCAGCCATGTTCGTGCCAACGGTGTACTACATTTTTGTCGACCGACAAATTGGCCCATCTCTCGCAAAGAGTATTGGGCCTGCAGTATGTAATGTGCGTTGATTGTGGGTGGCCAGGCTTTCTTCTCGTTCGTTAGAGCAGAGAGAGCCGCCAGCGGCTCCCGCTGGTTAAAGGAAATGAAACGCCGCCGGGGTCCACTGCTGGCGAGAATCTTCAGCTGCCGTGCGTGGAGTGGAACTCCTCCCGGCCAATGAAGAAAGGTGAAAATGGGGTTGCCGTGCGGCACCACTGGGGAAAAGGTGATAGAAAGGAATAAGCGAAGCAAACAGTAGTCAAATCACAATACCTCTGGTCTGGGGGTCGGCCACGTCCTAAGTGCACTCATAACTGGCAAAATGCCTGAACCGTCTTAACCCAGAGGTTAAGATACTGCTGGCGAGATTCTTCAGATGCCGCGCGTGGAGTGAAGCTTCTCCCGGCCAAGGTTGCTGTGTGTGTCGATGTGAAAAAGTGATGGAAAGAATAAAGTGAAGCTTAATCGGTATGTCCAGTAGTATCGCTACGAGAGCTACTCATACCACGGCGCCTCTGTTCTAGAGGTCCGAAATACACCCATACTGGTGAAATATGCCTAAACCGGCTTACACTAGGGGTGAAACTTGATGTCTATGCATGTCACGGTACCTCTGCTCTAGAGGTTGGATGTCCTAAACACGCCGATACTGGAATAATATGCCTAAACCGGCTGAACCCAGGGGTGGAAGTCACTAGTGGCGAAGATTCATCCTCTTGGACAAAAGCTCCGTCCTGATCACAGCTAGGAAGGGTAGCGTCCACGACCACAAAATGCTGGACCAGGGCAGTCTAGATAGGCAACCACCTCTCCCCCGGCGGGGATGTATGCGTATCCTAATCACGCTGAGG
Organism: Achatina immaculata; assembly: GCA_009760885.1. Lineage (NCBI taxonomy): Eukaryota > Metazoa > Mollusca > Gastropoda > Stylommatophora > Achatinidae > Lissachatina > Lissachatina immaculata. The sequence goes on along the minus strand of CM019691.1, from coordinate 82,690,972 downwards.
TTTTCCGGTTAGAAAGTCCAACTTTGGACTGGATGGGCAACCACCTCTCACCCGGCGGGGATACACGGGTATCTCAAATCACGTCGAGGTTTTCCGGTGAGAAAGTCCAATTCTAGCCTGGATGGGCTACCAGCTCTCACCCAGTGGTGATATACTGATATCCAAACACGCCGAGGTTTTCCGGTGAGAAAGTTAAACTCTAGATCAAACTGATGCAACGAAAACCACGGTGTCACGCAATCCCGCTTCTGAGACCCACCAAGAATACAGGCTCAAGCCCTGTGATATTCTGAATCGGGATCTTTTGGGGACCACACGAGGGACCACGGGACCTATAGAGGACCACAGGAGTAAATTCAGTCGGATTACAGGGCGGTCTTGGTGGTAGAAGTGAAAGAAGAAGAAGAAGACATAAATATGTTCAGATAGAAGGAAAGGTATTATTGTCATACTTACTTGGAAGCACATAAACCTGGACAAGTAACACGTCGTTGTTCTTTATACGGCAAAGATACTCGCCGGAGTCCGGCAGCTTGGACCTGTCTATAAGTAATTCTGTGACGTAGAGCTGGTCAGCTTCTAACTGGTACCTGGCAGAACATCAAGAAATGAAGTGACACAGTGCTAACAATTGCAAGAATAATGTGTTATCAGTTTAAGTGACAGGCCATTTAACATAAAATTAAGAGTTTTTTTTAAATTAAGAGTTTTTGAAACTAATAAGATTTTTTTAAAAATTCAAATGACTGGATTAGCTGTAACCGTTAAGCTTGACGATAATAGCGGTTGTTGCGTGATCATCTATATTTCTTTTTAGACCGACGGTAAAATATGCCAAGTGTTCAGTATGTTCCTACTCTGACGAGATGTACCTTTCTTTCTAACAACCTGCCTTTTATCACAATTTTGATTTATTGACTTAATATGAAAGAATGAATGAATATCCGAAGCGTTGACGCTGTCTGTTTTGGCAATCAGCTACCCATAGCTGTCATGCTAGCCTCAGGGTTAGTGAACCATAGATGTCATGCTAGCGTCAGGGTTAGTGAACCATAGCTGACCAAGATCCTGTTCATCCTCTCCGTTGGTACTCCCCTTAACACTCAGGCCTAGTCTGGCTATCCGGCCAGGGATCGCTTTAGTCCACATGGCGGTGAAATCTGGTAAAGAAGTATTGCACATTCAAGGACAGAAAAAATAGCTGCCATCGATCCCGTATCGACACGATGCTGTCCTCATCATCTGCACCCCATCGGCTACAAAGAACACGAATCACAGTTTCAGGGAGACTGAAAAAAGATAACTACCAAACTCTGTCGATCAGACCTTCTACGTTCCCAGGTATTACATTCCATTCCTCTTTTCATGTGCTGTATACTTTTGTACAAATAAAGCAAAAATCACAACTTAACATACACTTACTTATATGCAAAGAAGTTTAAGCGGGCTATCTTGCATGTAGAAGATAATCAGTGTAAATGTGAAGGTCTTAATTTTTTTTTACTTTATAATTCTAAATTCGATAGAACTGATTCAGTTTTGCTTGTAAAAAATATATTTTCTATATCATGCTAACACATGGCAACAACAACATAACAGCCAGCCTGTATCATTCACTAAGAAACAACATTTACGTGTAAACTCATATGAAGGAAAATGGGAAATAATGTAAGAATGTACATCGAAAACACTGGATCTGACAGAACAAAGAAGTGACAACGAGAAAAAAAGGAAAGAGATGGTCAGAAAACTCTGAAAGAGATCACCGGAGATAAGGGGTTGCTAAGTGAGCATGGAGCCAGGCATGAAATTCTTGAACAGCTGAGAAACAAGTGGAACAGAAGAATGTAAAACATAACCTACATTCTTAGCCGCACAGAATACGCTGACTGAACATAGGTTAAAGATGTCGGGAAAATATCCTCATAGGTTAAACGAAATTTGTTGTTTGACGAAGAAGGTGCAGATGAGTTATAAATACGCCTGATTATGACACCGATACAACAATCCCGGATATGCTCAGCTTTTCACAAGACAGGATTTTTAAAATCACATATAGAACCTTACTGCTATAACAGCTGCAAGTTTTCTGTCTTAGGTGATGTTTGAGGAAGAAAAGAAGTAACATGTGAGTTTCACTATCCTACCCGCAATAGAAAAAAAAATTCGTTAGCAGTGAAAACAAAAGAATTTCTCCAGAGTCAAATAGCCACGTTTGTTAATACATTTAAAACCATTTCGTTTCTAGTAGTTGGCAATATTACTGACTCAGCTAGAGGACTACTTACCTGGTTAAAAGAAAGTGTTCGTTTGACTCGATGGTCTCTCCATCCTTATACCAAACGGCCTCATTAGCTGCAAGATCTGTATTGTTTCCAATTGAAATATTGCATACAAGGCGAATGGGATGACCAGCCATTGTAAACTCATCCTTCTGGGGTGTTTTCTGCCGATCTACAAGAAGATAAAAAAAACAGTTTTATGTAGACTATTGCAGCAAACGTACAGGACACACCGTTTCTCTTATATGCCATAGCATGAAAAGGGGATTTTTTTCTACCTTTTACTGCAGCAATATTCATCGTCATCTTTGCCATAGCCAGTTTTATTGCGTTATCTTTTGAAAACCTAAGAACTAGGGTAATTAACTTCAGTCAGTCAGTCAGTCAGGCATTTGCATGTCCTTGCAGAACTTTGCCTCCCTAACAGCTCTCCTGTAGGCCTCTTGGTTGTAAGCAAGATGCCCTGTTGCTGATGCATCTATTTGCAGATTATCAACGATGTCTTACACCATCTTCCCCTTGATCTTCCTCTTTTTTTCCCATTATGTACCATTCCAAGATTATCACGACGTTTAATGTGTCTAAAAATATTTAAGTTTTCTCTGTTTAATCTCTTTACTAGCCAGCCTTCTTCAATATTAAATTATTGTAGTATGAATATTTTTGTTCTTTTTTGTGTCCGTGATATTTGAAGAACTCTTCTGTAGCATTTACATTCAGTTAAAGTATGACTGTGAAATGTTTGTAACACGCCTCTAAAAAAAGTTAATTTTGTAATTAAAAACACCAAGCAACGGCTCCCACCAGGGATATAAAGTCGTGGTCCATCCAAAAATGTCTTGGTCTTGTTTTGCTGCATAGGCCGCTGGCGATCTGAAATTAGAAAAAAATGATAAATCTGTAGTTACTACCACGTCTTCATCATTACTTCATAATTCATTGTTAAACAACAAAGTGCTATAACTTTATCTAAAAATATAAGCTACATTGTATCAGGTATGAAATTTATTATTCATAATAATAATAACATTCTGTGACAACACGCGCTATATATAGTTAGTCAAACTGAAATTACTACTTTAGTAATTATGTTGACTTTGGTTTGGCAAGTCTACTCTAAGAAGCTACTCTTTATACCTCTACAGATTAAAGTCTCTCAGTCGGAGAAACGTCGAGTAAGAAACATGAAGCTTATAAAACTTGATTATCATATAAACAAATAAAATAAAATGAAATATATAAACAAATTTACCTGCCGTCTGCATCTTCTCAGTCACAAATGGGGCCTGTGTCACTTGCTTGTGAACGCGAGATTTTGGTTTCGGTGTTGCTGGATCTAACATGAAAAAAGCTGTTGTCACTGAAGGGATCTGTATTCACTTAGTATGTTATTTAAATGACATATCTGCACTCTAAACTATCTCATTTATGTCTATATGTGTTCTTCTATGTTGATTTAAAAACAAAATAGCATATGCTGCAGTTACACAAAGTCTCATTTGAAGTCTGAGCAAGTACTTGCAGATTATAAGGTCCTTATATTTTATGCCAACATTCTATGCTTTTTTTCTATGCCCGTGACATAATTACTTTACTCACCAATGACTTGTAGCTCTACAATCCAGACGATCTTCTCTGAAGACGTGACCTGACATTCATAAATTCCTGCATCATCGAACTGGACGTTTCGAAGTAAGAGATCCCACGAAGTGATTCCATTTTCTTTTACTCTATACTCCACCAGTATCCTAGGGTCTTTGGTCCAAACCATCTTTCCAATTGTTAGGAACTCGTCTTCTTTGACTTTTCGCCAGACGACCTGAAACAAAACCAAACGAGCGCTGGTAAAATTTATAGATAAAAGGGATGGCGACTGCAGTAAAACTGGTTGAAATAATAAAGATAGAGGTGAATGGTGCAATTTTAAAAGGTGATAGAGGGAGTGAGTCAAATAGGAAAGTGATAAAAAACGAATATAAAGTATGATAGTGAGATGAGAATGTATAAATGAAAAATATACAGCATCTAATATTTCGGCGTGAGCCTTTTTCGAGGATTAGATATAAACGAGACAAAATCGTATAACTAAACAAAAAACTTTTCTTAATGTGACATCCTCCAACAGTAGGAAAGACAGAAATGTGTGTCCACTAGACGAGGCATAGAGACCACGTGGGGCCACACAAAGGATAACCCGATAGAGCCAATCGTAAAGAAGAGGCGGAGAGAAGGAGGGAAACATGTGGGGGAAGGGCAATAGAAACATGACAGCCGCTAGAGGAGAAAGTGCCGGGGGGAGGGGGAAGGGGAAGCGGAGAGATAATGAATGAAGAATATAAACACCTGCAGTGAGAAAATGGGAAACTGGTGAATAGGACAAGACCCTATACACCTGTAGGCTGCCAGAAAAGATGAGAAGGTGGCGATAGGGAGGGGAGCTAGGAGAAAGAAACAAGAAAGTAGAGTATAAATTTAAAAAAGGTGAAAACTAAAGAAGTTGAAGGAAGCTGAAGACACATTGTTAATTCCTGCTGGGTGAAGACAGCCAGCCTGGAAAATAAGGCGCTGTTCTAGGACGCTCCGAGATCATACATCAGCAGAACAAGAGCGGATCGCACTAACAGAAATTTCCTGTTTTACACTGTGGTTGCTAAGGCAAAAATGTTTAGCCACAGGTGTCCAGGCCCTCTTAGAAATATCGTTAAGATGTTGGCGAAAACGATCTCCTAAGCGTAAACCGGTCTCCCCCTATATACTTCATACCACAACGTTTGCACATAGTAGCATAAATAACAATGCGTGAAGTGCAGATGAAACCCTTCTGGACTGATAACGTAGACTTAGGGAAGGAGATCTCGACAACAAATGGGCAAGTGTTGCATCTACGGTGTCCGCAACGTCTGGTACCATAAAAAGTATCATCTGTCTTAAGGCGACTTCGAACTAAAAGGTCCCTGAGGTTCTTGTCCCGTCTGTAGGCTCTCCAATGGGGATTCCCCCAAAAGTTCATGTGTATCAGGCTTGGTTTAGAGGAGATGGAGATGGCGAAAGTTTTTAACTTTACTCACTCCCCCTGCCACCTTGTAAAACTGCGCCATACACATCTATCTACCTTTTTTATGTCAAATTTATAGCACAATTAAACGCGGTGAAGTTCCAGCCACGACTTTCATGTGAGGTCTGGCTTCTTGTCAGAGAGCTAGAACATTTTATCTGAGTGTTGTGTACATAATGATAAAGTACATGCACACACTTTTCATGATCTATTTTGTCTGTCTATATCTGTCAGTCTATGTGCTATTCCATGCTATCACGTTGCCGGTCTAGATATGTCTGTTTTCCTTTATAAGTTTGCATAAATAACTGCCATCAGATATCTTTTTACGAATAATAAAGACAGATTGTCTATGCCAGTCTACGGCTTATGGAGAAGTGACTGTAAATAATATTTTACTTCATCATCATCATCATGTGGCATGCCTGAAGGCGTCGGCGACCATGTTGCTCCACAATTTCCGATCTTTCATGTTTTTCATTAGTTCTGTTGTTGTGTTTTTTTTTCTCATGCCATTTTTAAAGCCATCTAAGATTTTCTCTATTGATCTGTCTCTTCCTCTCTTGCCTCCCATTTTCCCTGCTGTTACGATATTTTCGATTAATTCTCTTCTCATTATAGAGCTACTGAACCTAGACTGTCTACTCCGTAGTGTGTTTCTTAAGGTTCGTTTCTCACTGGCTTTTCCTAGGAATTTCCGTGATGGCCTCGCTGAAACCACCAGAAGCATCTATGTCCGACTCTCCTAAATGTCCGAAATAAATTCTTTATATTTAGCGGGTAAACACTGTCAAAATATAAGAATGGTATGTTCATTTCTCTACCAGCAAGACGGGCAGAGTTTAAAAAAGTAAAAGATGCATGGTGATGTTATTTGTTGACTTAGCTGAGGTGAACAGATAAGAAAGAATATCTACGACAGCAGGATACTGGGATTCATAAACTACAGCAACGAGGAATAAAGGTAGGTAACGACACCAGCGTCAAAGAAAATGTCGTTAACCTTCAAAAAAGCAAATAACAGCAACAATTCATAGACTTGTAAACTATGCTTTATAACTTTACTGTGTTTTATCACTTTATTGCATTCTGACACTTTACTGTGCTCTATCACTTTACTGTATTCTATCACTTTACTGTGCGAAAGCCCCTTTATTTCAAGTTTGAAAACTTTGATTAGACTTGTAGAAATGGTTACACACTGTGCTGTATTTAAAGTACTTCAAGCATTTTAAATAATCAAATGTAATATTATAATTCGATTAATATTTTGCGAGAAATAAGCCAAACACTAAAAATTAATATGAGGATCTGTAGTAGCTCATGTCACAGTACATCGCTGGAATCAGGTGAGGATGATAATGTCACAGTACATCGCTGGAGTCAGGTGAATATGTCATAGGAAATGGCGCATTCAAGGTCTGCAGTGCTGGATGAATTGATGTGAGAAACAATTTGCACGTATCAAACTAGCAAGCAAACAGACGCAGTAACAATACTTTTTATTGCTGTGATTTCATAAACTTCCTACGAAGTTGAACCTTTTGCCCTTGTACCACACGTTACTATTGGCTATACGGAATAAGCAGAAAATAGTACAAAAAGCTCACAATCATCTTTATAGAATGAGCAGGAACAACTGAAATAAATCGTCAGGATTTTATATGACGGACGTGGAGTAAGCTGTTCGCCAGCACCATCAGATATTCATTCATTCGTTTGCATGTCCCTTGCGGAACTTTGCCTCTCTAACAGCACTCCTGTAGGCCTCTCGGCTATGAGCAAGATGGCTTGCTGCTGATGCATCCATTTGCAGATCATCAATTTTAGCCATCTTCGCCTTGGTCTTCCTCTCTTTCTCTTTCCCATTATGTACCCTTCCAAAACGGTCTTCTCTAGATTATCATAACGTTTAATGTGTCCAAAATATTTAAGTTTTCTCTCTTTAATCATCTTTACTAGTCAGTCTTCTTCAATATTAAGTTCTTGTAGTATGGATATATTTGTTCTTTTTTGTGTCCATGATATTTGAAGATAACTTTCAGCAAAATAAACTACAGTCGTTAGTAAGCTGTTCGCCAGTACCATCATATAACTTTCAGCAAAATAAACTACAGTCATTAGAATGACTGCCTTGAAACACTGTGTTGCAGTTTTTGAGTTCGATACTTCTAATATCCAACAATATTCAGTCATATTATATGCAGCATTAAAAAAAAAGCAAATACGAGGGTACACACAGCCAGAACTGGTAGACAGACATTGCATCTAGTGCTTCTTCTCTTGTGTATTTGCTTAATATTGCAAGCAAAACTGGCCCTGTGGCAGACACGTGCGATTAATCTGGACAGACTGGTCTATCAATCTTCTGCCGATGAACCATTCCCCATGGTCAGATTTTCCTTTTCTTGTGTCAGCTGGAAGTCTTCATAATTAGAAATCTGACATCCGTCAATAATTTCGTTAACAGACACGCCATTTTATTCATTTGGAGAAGTCTACTGCAGATAAGATATTTGCTTTTGGATCCCCAAAGTGGGTAAGCGTGAATGTTTAGAAGGGTGGAGGGTATGGGAAGGGAATTACAATATTCACGAGAGTTTTGTAATATTGTGTTCAATCCTGTCAGCAGAAATCACTTTCTTCCTTAAAGCAGTTTTGTCTTCTTCTTCTTTATCATTTCCTACTCTTATTCTCTCGTTTCTCTCATATCTCTTTACATTTTCTGTAATCTCTCATTATGTCCTCATCATTTCTGCTTTATTTTTCCCCTCTCTGTGGAATGGAGTTGCACAGACAATAAGTTTCCAAGACATAAATGTACATATCCGAGCGGTGAATTTGTTGGAGATTTGTAATATTTGTTAGTATTGCCATTATGTTAACTGTTAGACCGATAATAAAAGAAAATAAATAGAAAATGGACATGATTAAACGAACAAGCTTTACAGCAGAATAGGAACACTAAGTTGTTTAAGTGGCCCAATGGTTATCGAAGGCAATGACACAATAGTAAAATTATTTGATGATGTGCGTTTTTTTCTGCACAGTATTTCAAGCTCAGTCTTTATTAGTTAATTAGGAATGACTATTATTCATACAGTTCGGACACATCCATAGGCATCCCGATCAGTGTCGTCTTCTGCATACAGTAACTGCTTACATCCATTCTGTGTTGTTTCACCGTCCATATGAAACTCTTGATGAATTGTTGATTTTTCGCCACCCCAAGTTTCACTCCTAGCTCCTTCATTCTTGACGACCACGCTGATTGACGTATGTCAGTAAAGTGCTTTGCTAGACCATCTTCTCTTATAGCATGGAAGAAGTCTGCCCGATCTACTGCCTGCCCTTCCTCCATGATAGCCGAGTTGGCCAGCCGATCTGTCCTCTGACACCTGTGTGGCCTGATACAAAAATGAAGATTAATAGAGGGATCTCTGACATGGAGCCACTGCTGCTGTGAGAGTCAAACTGAATTTGATTTAGCTTGTTCATTGGGTCGCTCAAGATGCATCCCTGCGTGCAGTCTTATGACCTGAGTCAGTTCAAGATGCATGCCTGCATGTAGTCTTATGATCTGAGTCAGCTCTAGATGCATGCCTGCATGTAGTCTTATGACTTGAGTCAGTTCCAAGATGCATGCCTACATGTAGCCTTTTGACTTGAGTCAGCTCTAGATGAATGTAGTCTTATGACTTGAGTCAGCTCTAGATGCATGCCTGCGTTAGTCTTATGACTTGAGTCAGCTCAGGGCTTTTGTCACAGCCATGGTTTCCGCTGTGAGATTGCTTGTTGTTGTAAGAAAATCAAGCCTGGCTTCTTTCACTTTTTTGCCGTTTGAGCTGACTGTAAAGGCCCAGATTTGCCTCTTCCCCGAACTAATCCTGGTGCTGGACAAGGTGCGAGTGTTTACATTGTATTGTGTTCATTTGTAACAGTGTTGTAATTTATTGTGTTCATTTGTAACATTGTTGTAATTATTGTGTTCATTTGTAACAGTGTTGTAATTTATTGTGTTCATTTGTAACATTGTTATAATTATTGTGTTCATTTGTAACAGTGTTGTAATTTATTGTGTTCATTTGTAACAGTGTTGTAATTTATTGTGTTCATTTGTAACATTCTTGTAATTATTGTGTTCATTTGTAACAGTGTTGTAATTTATTGTGTTCATTTGTAACAGTGTTGTAATTTATTGTGTTCATTTGTAACAGTGTTGTAATTATTGTGTTCATTTGTAGCAGTGTTGTAATTTATTGTCTTCATTTGTAACAGTGTTGTAATTTATTGTGTTCATTTGTAACAGTGTTGTAATTTTATTGTGTTCATTTGTAACGGTGTTGTATTGTGTTCATTTGTAACAGTGTTGTAATTTATTGTGTTCATTTGTAACAGTGTTGTAATTTTATTGTGTTCATGTGTACCAGTGTTGTAATTTTATTGTGTTCATTTGTAACAGTGTTGAAATTTTATTGGGGTAATTTGTAACAATGTTGTAATTTTATTGTGCTCATTTGTAACAGTGTTGTAGTTTTAATGTGCTCATTTGTAACAGTGTTGTAATTTTATTGTGCTCATTTGTAACAGTGTTGTAGTCATTTTGTTGTGTTTATTTGTAGCAGTGCTGTAATTTTATTGCATTCATGTACCAGTGTTGTAATTTTATTGTGTTCATTTGTAACAGTGTTGTAATTTTATTGTGTTCATTTGTAACGGTGTTGTATTGTGTTCATTTGTAACAGTGTTGTAATTTATTGTGTTCATTTGTAACAGTGTTGTAATTTTATTGTGTTCATGTGTACCAGTGTTGTAATTTTATTGTGTTCATTTGTAACAGTGTTGAAATTTTATTGGGGTAATTTGTAACAATGTTGTAATTTTATTGTGCTCATTTGTAACAGTGTTGTAGTTTTAATGTGCTCATTTGTAACAGTGTTGTAATTTTATTGTGCTCATTTGTAACAGTGTTGTAGTCATTTTGTTGTGTTTATTTGTAGCAGTGCTGTAATTTTATTGTTCACGTGTACCAGTGTTGTAATTTTATTGTGCTCATTTGTAACAGTGTTGAAACTTTATTGTGCTCATTTGTAACAGTGTTGAAACTTTATTGTGCTCATTTGTAACAGTGTTGGAGTCATTTAGTTGTATTTATTTGTAGCAGTGCTGTAATTTTATGCGTTCACGTGTACCAGTGTTGTAATCATTTTGTTGTGTTCATTTGTAGCAGTGCTGTAGTCATTGACATAAAGACTGACATGTAAATTCACCGATGAAAATATGTAATAAATTCACCAGGAAGATAAAGAAGACCATTTTCCAGAGCGAAAGACCTAGAATAACGGGGTAAGAAAGTTTGCGACACTTCAGACAGAGAACCACGACGTTCGTGTAGGCAAGCTGAGGCCAGGCTGAGCAACAGACACGTCAAGACAAGGAAGTCCAAAACTGATGAATAGTTTCTTACACAGATCGTATAGATCAATGATAAATAGTGGGTTTCGGTCAGAAGATCTTTAAGTCTACCCATTCGATCAGTTGGTTGAGGATACAGCCATCGCATCTAATGTTCACATCTAAGAATATCACTTGAGTAGTCCATGTTCAGCTTTTATAAGTGTAAAAGAAATAAACTTATTGTTGATGAACGCTTCATAACTGATGTAGTGCAATACGAGCCGATTGAGTATTGTCAGGTCTGCGAGACAAGAAGACTGACAGAGTTTCCATACATTGTAACACATCTACACAGAAACTGTGCGCAGTGGTAACATTGGAAAACAGCAGATGACCATCAAAGAACATTTTGAGATTTGGGGCTTCTGTTTTGTAAGTAATGAGCTAGTAAATAATGCTGGAAGCAAGGTCCACATTGGTCTTGTTCTTATTTTCCAATTCTGTCTGTCTGACAAGTGAGGTATGATGGCGAAAGTTTAATGTATAAAACACTATAGCAAAGACATACTTTACTTGATGCCACAGTGCATTCCCCTCGTATGTTAGCTATAATGGAACAACGACTGTAATCTTTTAAAAGTTTTCCATCTTTAACTCAGTCCCGCCTTCAGATGTTCTGAACTCATTCAGAAAGTCTATACCGCGTTTCCATAGTATAAGACACAGAATCAACGATACTTGGCTCACTCTCCTCAGCACGGTACACATTTTATAATGTGACTATATTGATGATTTTACTTGACATCAAAATGTATAGATAACTGGTTGGTGCATTCATGCAATGAATGGAGTTTTGATCGTCTAATTACTTGGAACTTCTGTCGCAGACATTACGCAGTTCTTCATGGGAAAGGTTCAAGACGCTTTTACATCACTGACCACCTTGAATTATTAAACATTATTAAGGTGAACTGGAAAGTCCAGACTGTTGTTACATAAATTGCCATAATTATTCAAGCACAATAGTTACATTATTTTCATTTCCAGTTAAGGAAACGATTACATAACTGGAATATTAGGGGAAATCACGAACTATATAAATAGCAATGGGGCAATGTAAATGTATTTACTCGATGCTGTGGCATTTGTAGGTAATAATATTTTTTTACGTACGTCTTCGTGAGTAATTTCATTATGTTTTTCCTGTTAATGTAAAGGGTTCAGTGTTTCGTTGTCGTCTGTCCGCTTGGTTACATAATACATCTTGTTCTTTTCTTCCAGGCAGCGCAGGTTTCAGTGCATGTACTGGTTCAGTCTATTTATTCAAAGTCTCAGTGTGAACATGTGTAATGTTCACTTAACATATGGTAGGTTGTGTGTGCTAACGTATTTTTATTATACATGAGTAATTCTCATGGACACACTTCGGGAAATACAACAACAAGGAATAGAGGTAGTTCATGAAATACAACAACGAGGACTAGAGGTAGGCAACGACATGAACATTCAAATAAATATAACTTGAAAGAAACAAACAAGCAACATTTCGTAGATATGCAACAATGTTTCTATCACTTTACTGGATATACTTCTAAACAACGGCTGTGAAACGTGTACAAGAAATACATTTTTCGTAGGTGTTCTGTTATACCTACCAAACCCTTGTTCAACTGTCTTTTTAATACATATCTTTACAGTCCTGGATATACATTTAGGAAACTGATTCAATAATATACCAAACAATATATAATATACAAAATATTTGTTTATACTGCACTTTAACATGTAAGTATCTCTTGCTTGAACAATATGGCTGAGAATTGAAATTTGGATATTTATCTTCGGTAGTCTCGAGACCTACACGACTGTTTTGACCTTTCGTCAGTTCTGGTGGTAAATGTTGACAAAAACATGTCAAAATGTCTGAAGGGTTGTTTTGCATTCTATAATTAGAATAGAGCCAATCTTTGTAAGAAGAAACAGTTAGAACACAGTCAATCAAGGTACAGAGAAACAATTAGAAAAGAGCCAGTAAACAGAAGTTTGGGAATAAATCGTGCGTCCAGAGCAATGGCTGAATAGATTAACGACACGACCGACATGACTGAATTCTAGCTTTCTAGTGTGCCAGAATAGTCTTCAACCTCTAAAATCTATGTTTTATCTAGATTTGTCATAAGCTCCTGTCACTGAAGTCAAAAGTCAATGACTACTGACCCAGATCAAGATCGTGGTCATTCATCATTTATATTTTAGTAAAGGCCTTCTAATTGGGTCCTTTGTACACAGTCAGTGCTGCACAGGTAACACAGGTATTGACTGGGTACAAAGGACCCAACTAGAAGATCTTGATTTTCTGATGACATAACTCTTATCAATAACAATGTGAATTACATGTAAGAAAAAACAGATAGCATGTCTTCACTGGCTAGCAAAATAGGACTTGACATTAACAAGGGCAAAACAAAAATAATGAAAATTCCCATTAATCAAAATGGAAAAAATACACGTAGAAGGGCAGATACTGAAGAAGTCAATCAATTTGCAGCAAACCAGACCAGGATGGTGACACCAGAAAGGAAGTTAGAATTAGAATTGCAAAAGCAGCATCGATCTCCAAGAATCTTGAAAACATATGGAATTCAAAAGTTATAAGCACAAAAACCAAGTTAAGACTATTCAATTCAAATGTAATATCCACCCTCATTTGTGCACGCGAAAGCTGGAAAACTAAAGAAATAGACTAGAAATTAGACTCTTTTGAAAACAAATGCCTAAGGAAAATACTCAGCATCAAATGGAATGAATTCAAGAACAATGCAGAGATAAGACAGATGACCGAACAACAACCAATCTCATGGGTGATCAGAAAAAGGAGATAGGCATATGTTGGTCAAGTGATGAGAAGAAACGATCAGAAATAAACGATCAGAGAATCCCAAAACAAGCTATCAAGTGGAACACAACAGGCCAGAGAAAAAGAGGCAGACCGCGTGAAACTCTGAAGAGAACATTGTTAAGAGAGGCCAAATTAATAGGCATAAAATCCCTTGATGAAGTTGAAGGACTCGCCGAAGACATGAAAAATTGGCGAACTACCTTGCGAGCCCTATGTGACGTTTAACGGCACGGGAAGGATATAAGATATAAGAAGGGCCTCTTAGATTTCATGCGCTGATGGTCTTGGCAATATGGGCTTAACACCGTATCCCCAGTATGTCGTAATGGCATGGAAACGGGGATTTTACCTTTACCTTTTTTACTTCTTAGATTTCCAGTTACTGATGAAAGGGAGAACACTTCGCTAAAGTTCTATTCAAACCAGCGCCATCATTCCAGTCTGTAGTCCACTACTGAAGTGAAAATCTGTAGCTCATTTTGTAGAGTTCTTTCCCATCTTCCTTTAATCTTCCATTACCTAGAGCTAACCTCTGATAGTGTAATGGCCATTAACCTACTTCAGTGCTCAAATCTATCCAACATAAGCTGAGGAAGAAGCCATTTTACTTCCGCTGCTGACAGGTACTTGAGGTTTTCCTGTCAATTATCAGCAAGTATTCGAACAAGTAAAGTCTTCACACCGAAACCAGCAAGTATTCGAACAAGTAAAGTCTTCACACCGAAACCAGCAAGTATTCGAACAAGTAAAGTCTTCACACCGAAACCAGTAAAGTTACAAATGTGAAGGACTAGCGTAATGCTTACACAGGACTTCTATGTGTAGTGTAGATTGGCAGTTAGTACCTTAAGCTGGTTCTGTGGAAGTCGATGAAACCAAGCATTGTTTTTTTCAGAGAAATTAGTCCTAAAAAAATCTGCGACTTTGGTTCGTAAAACAGTTCGTGACATTTTTTTAAAATTCTGTATTAGAACAAAATACAACAAGTGTACACATACAGATAAAAATAAGATTCCTGACTCCACAAAACAAAACACATAATTCTTCAGTTTTAGACTCAGTGGCACGTGTCAGAAAAAAGACTTGATATACTGTTAAAAATAGGTAACAAAACAGGCAATAAGCTTGAAAGATGAAGTACGAATATGAAATCTTGTCTTAAAATAACGAAATCAACGTGAATTTTTCCAAAGTGTCTTCTATGAGGATGCAAGACAAGTAGAAAGATGCAGACATGATCAAAGATGCATGCGATACATTTAAAAAATACTATATTTCTCAGGCACCATGAGAGAGAATGTTTCCAGTAGTTGCCCGAGTAAGAGAGAAATCTAACCCTAATATGTGTTGTTGGATAGTGTAATGTGGACACTTGAAAGTAGTTCGAGGATTAACCTAAAAGTTACGATACAGTCAGAAGTTTTATTTCTGATATTTACATTTTTTTGTTCTTGTTGTTAGAAAAAGAGGCGATTTGAACATATATTTTCCTCAGCGAGAATAAATACATGCATATATTTGTTTTCTAACAATAAACGTATTATCTCACAAGTTAACTTATTAAAATAAATAAACCGATAAATATTACCCCAGTTTTAAAAATAGATGCAGTTTCATGATGTTAACATGTTTCAATAATGAAAATAAAAAAAGAGTTTTCAAATGTAAACAAAGAACTAAAAATTAGCGGCAGCAGCTGATCTACTGTAGTTTTCAAGTAAATAAAGTCAGGAAACTTCATATTTGTATTTTTTGTTAAGCTGACCAAACCTGTTTGTAACAGGCAAGATTAAAGCACACAACAGATACGAGCAATTGGGAAACGCATGACATTTGGTCACGTTTTGTCTTGCAATTTCATTGTTCTATTCAGCAAAAAAATTCTGCTAAAAAGCTAATTCTGCTCACTGCTCCTCTCATCAAATCTGATAATGCACGAGAAGGTCCCCCTGAACGCTAGAGTCTACGGTACCCGTTCCTCGCCAAGGTTGATTCTGTTAAGTTCACAGACTTGCTTGCTAGCACCATCCATGATTTGTCCCTCTTTAATCTGTCACACTTTTCTTTGAGGAGCTCTTGGTGCAATGGGTTCGTCTTGTCCGCACTTATCTTGAGATATGAATTAGTTGTGTTAGTTCATCAGATGTTTATAGTTCATAAGTTGTATTAGTTCTGTAACTGTGTTAGCTTATGGATTTACTAGCTCATTAGATATATTAGTTCATTAGTTGTGTTCGTGTTACCTCATCAAATGCATTAGCTGTGCTAGCTTAAAATTTTTCTATTATCACAGGCTTCAAATGTAACAGATGGATCAGTCGCTGATACCCTTAATGTAATCGATTTCGTTGTAAGTAACCACTCACAAAAACAGAAAGTTGAAAACTCACATTTCGTACGTGAATGCACACATCGATTCTGATTTTTAGTAGCTATATCTAATGTTACTTATATTGATAATAAAAATTAGGTCGTTAAATTTTTCGCAAATACTGAGTCTGTCGTGTACTTGTTTTATTCAGATAAACCAAAAAACCAGTACTCCTGTTGTGTAATATTTCGCTGTATTCTTGATTAAGTATTTGAAGTCAGACTACTATCCTTACCAGTCATTTGATTTTGAAGTCTGTGTCCGGTGTCCGTCTCCATACAACAGAGATTTAGGTTTTCTCCCTTTTGTTTATATAGAAAACATGCTTGTGTCCTGCATATCGCTTTTTAAAAACCTTATTATCTGCTTTTAATTGACTATACGTGACTACGCGTGCCCAGACAAGGGGCAATAATTACAGCCGTTCAGTAAGTGCATTACATTATATTACATTGTATTCGCGTATGTTTTGTATGCTGTCTTTTATGTGATTAGTGATTAACAAAAACAAAATAAATAAATAAATAAATAAGACTGTTTTTACGTACCTCCAAGGAATGTGTATGCTTTTATGGCTTGGGGGTGATGGTGGTGGGTTGTGTATCATCATCGATCTTTTGACAGTGAAAAAAAAAGCGTTGTCTTGCTTGTGCAACCGTATCTCATTCCTTCGTTACACATTTCTTTCGCAAAATAAGTACCCAGAGACAAGTTTCTGAACATTTGTGATGAGAAAAAA
The DNA here is from genome assembly GCA_009760885.1 of Achatina immaculata. Taxonomy (NCBI): domain Eukaryota; kingdom Metazoa; phylum Mollusca; class Gastropoda; order Stylommatophora; family Achatinidae; genus Lissachatina; species Lissachatina immaculata. The sequence continues at coordinate 82,674,229 of CM019691.1, read as the reverse complement.
AAGACGACATCTTTCCTGCTTCATGTTGATAATAACTGAGAAAGCAATTCTGAGAATGATGGATAGAGGAGAGAAAAGAGGTCAGAAAGCAAAGCTTTTTTGGGTAAGCCAAGCAAAACAAGATGAGAAATGCTGCAGCAATATTTGTGTAACCGAATCAAATCTTCCTTGCTGTTTGCAAATAAAAGTCGAATGTGGTCGTCGTAGGGGAAATCTGAGCGTGCGCGAGGAGAAGTGTCTCGGTGTAATAAGACCCAAACGACACAAAATTACAGTAATAAAATCATGGATTTGTTAAAAGTGTTTCTTCTGTCAAGGGAAGAGAGCCATAATATTTTGGCAAAGATTGAATACCTAGGGAAAACCGTAGAATTTAGAGAAGAAACGCTCTACCAGAAGAATCTGAAAGTAAAAAAATAAACATGAAATGCTGCCCATATTTTGATAACTGGAGAAAATAACTGGTCGAGTTCTACTTTTCATTCGTTCTCTATACTCAAAAGCACATGACTTTGCAAAGATTATTTTGTAAAATTGTTCTGAAAGATAACAGCAATTTTTTTTTTTTACAAAGTAAAACTGATTTTGCGACAAATGAAGTGCAATGCTTAGCAGATCACCCTAGCAATCTGATTTCACCCTGAATCATAATTTTTGCACAATCTGATGCCATCAATGCGTGCCTGCTCCGAATCATAATTTTTGCACAATCTGTTGTTCACATCAATGCATGCCTGCCCCGAATCATAATTTTTGCACAAGCCTGACATCTGCAGCCTGTCCGACGAGCAGGGAAAGCTCTCGCTAACCCCAGCTCCAGGAGAGTTCCAGGCACTCGAGAAGGCACTGAAGTCTGCTTTGGAGCTTATCTAATGGATTTTAATGTTGTCTTCGGATTCTGGGATTTGCTAGCCAAGACAAGATGCTAGCTACTTTGTGCATGTTGAAGTTCATCTTGGATAGTGTTCGCTACAGAGGGCCAGCGTTGTCTTGCTGAAGATGTACTCCAGGTCTAAGGACTTGCAGAAAAGGCTCAGTGCGCTGGCTTATAATTTCATCTTCATATCGGAGTTCTGTCAGCTTGTCATGAAAGACTATCAGATGTTAGCAATAACGTGCAGGATGCCTTCTCATACGATTACGTCTCCACCGATGAACATAACTCACTTCACAACACAGTTTCTGGCTGGGCCTCGGAAAACTCGCTACAACTAAACTCTACATATTTCTCGCTACAGCTAAACTCTACATATTTCTCGCTACAGCTAAACTCTACATATTTCTCGCTACAGCTAAACTCTACATATTTCTCGCTACAGCTAAACTCTACATATTTCTCGCTACAGCTAAACTCTACATATTTCTCGCTACAGCTAAACTCTACATATTTCTCGCTACAGCTAAACTCTACATATTTCTCGCTACAGCTAAACTCTACATATTTCTCGCTACAGCTAAACTCTATATATTTCTCCCTACAGCTAAGCTCTACATATTTCTCGCTACAGCTAAACTCTACATATTTCTCGCTACAGCTAAGCTCTACATATTTCTCGCTACATCTAAACTCACTACATATTTCTCGCTACAGCTAAACTCACTACATATTTCTCGCTACAGCTAAACTCACTACAAATTTCTCGCTACAGTACTTTTTCGATAAAATTTAAATCTAGCCACAGATAATAACTAGCATACAGAAACATCTTCTCTACAAATAACTCTCAACAGAAATATTTGCTACAATGTTATTCACTTCAATAATCACAATTCTACAAGAGCTTAATATTGAAGAAGGCTGGCTAGTAAAGAGGATTAAAGAGAGAAAACTTAAATATTTTGGACACATTAAACGTCATGATAATTTAGAGAAGACCGTATTGGAAGGATACATAATGGGAAAAAGAAAAAGAGGAAGACCAAAACGAAGATGGCTGCAAGACATCGTTGACGATCTGCAAATGGATGCATCAGCAGCAGGCTATCTTGCTCACAACCGAGAGGCCTACAGGAGTGCTGTTTGGGAGGCAAAGTTCCGCAAGGGACATACAAATGAATGAATGAATCACTTGTTACAGTATTAATTCGCTACAAATACAAATGTGCTACAGTATCAGTATAAACTGCCATACTATTACATTTCTATAACATTAACTTGCTATAGTTTCAGTCCCCTGCAACAGAGTACGATTAATATATTACTGTTATATTCACTGTTTAAGATTCATTCATTCATTCCTTTGCATGTCCCTTGCGGAACTTTGCCTCCCAAACAGCACTCCTGTAGGCCTCTCGGTTGTGAGCAAGATGGCCTGCTGCTGCTGCATCCATTTCCAGATCATCAACGATGTCTTGCAGCCATCTTCGTTTCGGTCTTCCTCTTTTTCTTTTTCCCATTATGTATCCTTCCAATACGGTCTTCTCTAAATTATCATGACGTTTAATGTGGCCAAAATATTTAAGTTTTCTCTCTTTAATCCTCTTTACTAGCCAGCCTTCTTCAATATTAAGCTCTTGTAGTATAGATATATTTGTTCTTTTTTGTGTCCACGATATTTGGAGAACTCTTCTATAGCATTTACATTCAAAGGCATTTATGTGCTTCTCAGCTGTTTTGTTAAGTGTCCAGGTCTCACAGGCATATGTTGCGATGGGAAAGATGCATGCCCTTAAAAATCTTATTTTTGTGGTTCTGTCTGCTCCTCTCCACAGATTCTTTATTTGTTTTACTTTCTGAAGAGCAATAGATGTCCTCCTTTTAATTTCCCTCATTGTATCTCCATTATTAGTTAGTAGTGATCCAAGATATTCAAAACTCTCCACTTCTTCCAGTTTTTCCTCACTGATACATATTTCAGTTGCCTTGTTTGTTTTGTCAGTTGTCATCACTTTAGTTTTCTTTGCATTAAGATAGAGGTTTTGCTCTTCGCTGTTCTTGCGGACTGACATAATTAGTTTTTCCATTCCTTCTTGTGTTGTGGACAGCAATACTGTGTCATCAGCATATCTAATCTCTGGTATTTCATAACCTCCAACTGTTATGGCATCGTAATATTCTTTGTCTACATCTTCTCTAACATTCCTCATTATATTTTCAGTATACAAGTTAAATAAGTAGGGTGACAATATGCACCCCTGACGGACCCCTTGTTTTATGTCAAACCAAGTTGTTGTTTCACCATTTATTCTTACTGCTGCTTGTTGGTCTAAATACAGCAGTGATGTTAATTGTATCAAATGTGTTGGAAATCCCATTTTTTCCATTATTTCCCAAAGTTTCTGGTGTTGTACACAATCAAATGCCTTTGAGTAGTCTATAAAGGATAAATATAGATTCACATTAAACTCCCTGCATTTCTCTATTATTAATCTTAGATTGAATATATGATCTCTTGATCCTCTTCCTTGCCTGAAGCCGGCTTGGACCATATTGACTTCTTCTTCTATTTTCTTTCGAAGTCTACCCATTATGATTTTTAACAGAATTTTACTGGCATGACTAATCAGGGCAACAGTTCTGTAGTTGGTGCATAATTTCAGGTTACCCTTTTTTGGCAGTGGTATGAATACAGTTCTTTTCCATTCTTTTGGCCAAATACCTGAATGCCATATCTTTTTACATAGTGCATGATAGATTGTTGCACACTCCTTTCCTCCTGCTTTAATAAATTCAGCGGTTATCTCATCACATCCTGGTGATTTACCATTTTTCAGACTCTTTATTGCCCATAAAACTTCTTCCATTGTCGGCTCGGGTTCTTTCTCCTCCAATAATAATTCACACTGTTGATTTCTGCTTCCACAGTCGGTTGTTTCATACATTCTTTTGCAATATTCCTTCCATCTTTCCAGAATTTCCTCTGTCTCTGTCAGGGTATTCCCCATCTCATCACAAATTACATTTATGTTTAAGATTACGTAAATTAATTATTTTACTACATGTATCTGTATTCTCTCTCTCTCTCTCTCTCTCTCTCTGAACCTTAAGTGCCCAGGGCACATGGGGCTTCCGCAAGGGTTTTCCACAAATGCCTGTCCTTTGCCTTTTTTTCTGCTCTTGCAAAGGTGAGCCCTCTATTGCTCAACATCCTCTCTGTTGTTCTTCTCCATGTCTCTTTTGGTCTACCCTTACTTCTGTTCCCATGTGGTGTCCATCTTAGTGCTGTTTTTGGTAGTGAGTTATCAATCATTCGGAGCACGTGTCCCAGCCATCGCCAGTGTCTTTCCTCAATAACTGCTGTCAGTGGCTTCATCTGCACCTCTGCCATCATCATCATCATCATCATCATTAGGTGCCGTGCCGACTGGCGTTGGCTATTATGCTTCTCCAGAGTACCCGATCCTTCATGCAGGCCATCAGTTCAGTTGGTGATCTCCTCTCACACTATCCCGTCAGACTGTCCAGTATCATTTCTCTTGGTCTTCCTCTTGATCTTCTTCCTTCTATTTTTCCTGTTGTTATAATATTTTCAATGCCCCTTCTTCTCATTGCATGTCCTATGAAAGTACATTGTCTCTCTCTTATCTTTCTGACAAGGTTTTTTGTCTCTCCAGCTCTTCTCATACATTCTTCATTAGTTATTTTTGCTGTCCAGGGGATTCGCAACATTCTTCTAATAAACCACATTTCTGCTGCTTCTAATGATTTTTGTGCAGGAAAGATGTTATTTGTGCCAACAAGATGTTATTTCTTATGGTATTTGGCCAAAATATTTCTCTAATTCTTCGTAAACATTTAGTCTGGAAAGAATTCAACTTGTTTTCTATGGTTTTGGTGATTTTCCAGCATTCACTTCCATAGAGTAGTACACTTAGAACATTACTCTTAAATATCCTGATTTTCGTATTCATGCTTAGTTTTTTAGATTTCCATATAGTCTGCAGTACTGCAAAAGCCTGGTTTGCTCTAGTAAGTCTCCTGTTGATGTCCTCTGTGCTGTCTCCATTTTCTACTACTTTACTGCCAAGGTATACAAATTCATTGACTTCCTCCACTAACTTGCTATCAACTCTGAGTACATTTCTATTGTTCACATTTTGCTTCATTAACTTTGTCTTTCCTACGCTGATCTTTAGTCCTATGTTGTTTGCATTCTGAGTTAGCTTGTTTATTTTATCTTGCATTTCTTTGTGACTGCTTGACAGTAGACAAATGTCGTCTGCAAAGTCAAGGTCCTCCAGCACTGTGTTGAGGGTCCATTGTAATCCTCTGCTTTTGTTTGATGTTACCTCCTTCATTAACCAGTCTATTGCCAAGATAAATAATGTTGGTGATAGTACACATCCCTGCTTCACTCCTGTTTGTACCCTAAAGGTGCTGGAGGTATGTTCTCCACAGATCACTTTGTACTGAAATCCCTCGTATAGGGCTTTGATTACATTCACTATCTTATGGGGGAGGCCATGCCATCTTAGGATTTTCCACAGTGCATCTCCGTTGACACTGTCAAATGCTTTCTCAAAATCTATAAACAATGCATATGTTATGCTATGCCACTCATTTGCCTGTTCTAATATTTGTCTAAGTACAAATATGTGGTCTATGCATGATCTTCCTTTCCTAAATCCTGCCTGCTCTTTTCGAAGTTTTCCTTCAAGTGCTGGTACAATTCTGTTGATGATTATTCTGCAAAATACTTTACTGGTGAGTGGCAGTAGGGTAATGCCTCTCCAGTTCCCGCAATCTCTGAGGTCACCCTTCTTTGGTAGTTTTACTATAAGACCAGTTTTCCACTCCTCTGGAGCTTTTTCTAGATCCCAAATTTGTTGTAGTATCTGGCAAAGTTGTTTTGGTGTTTCTGTTTCTTCTGCTTTAAAATCTCAGCAGTCACTTCATCTTCACCTGGTGCCTTGTCTAATTTTAGCTTCTTATGTATCTGTATTATATCCTTATAATTATTATATCCGTATAATTATTATATCCTTATAATTAAATGACGCCTTTTTAAAATATATATATATATATATATATATATATATATATATCTTTAATCACAGATGCTCCATAATGTAAACTGATAGAATATTTCAGCAGCGATGAAAAATAGTTTAATTAGGAAATGTTTTAAAAATACGAACTTGGAACTGACCGATATGCTACAATCATTTCAGATCAAATTATTGAAATAACGGATTTATTTTTATATTATTTTTTAAGCTCATTTATAATTTTATTGTTTCTGTTGAATATACTTGTATTATATGATTATAAATGACTCACATTTAAAAAAAATTTTGATGTAAATATATGTTTCTTTAGCCGAATATTTCATTTCAGAAATGTTATAAATATATCATTCGTTCACTCATTATCATATCCCTTGCAGAACTATGTATCCCTAACAGCTTTTTTTTGAAGGTCTCTCGGTTGTGAGCAAGATGACCTGCTGCTGATGCATCCACTCACACTTCACCAACAATGTCTTGTTGCCGTCTTCGCCTTGGTCTTCCTTTTTTTCTTTTTTTTCCCATTGTGTACCCGCCAAAGAATGCCTTTTCCAAACACTTATGACGTCTAATATGTCCAAAATACTTTATTGATGAAAAAAAACTTTGTAATGAGTTTACTCTGTTTAATTTTATTTACTAACCAACCTTCTTTAGTATTAAATTATTGTAGTATATATTTCTTCTTTTTTTTGTGTCCATGATATTTGAAGGACTTTTCCATAGCATTTTCATTCAAAAGGCACATTTGTTTTTCTCAGCTGTCTTGTTAAGTGTCCAGGTCTCACAGGCATATGTCGCGATGGGAAAAATACATGTCATTAAAAACCTAATTGTTGTACTTCTGCCTGTTCATATACGCAGTTTATTTAGTTGTTTTAGATTCTGAATAGATTAGATAGATGTCACCTTTTTAATCTCCCTCATCGTATCTTCTTTATTAGTTAGTAATGACCCAAGATATTCAAAATTCTCCAGTACTTCCAGTTTCTCCTCATTGACATATATTTCAGTTGTAATATTTATAAATATATTAATTAGTTAATTAGTTGATCGTCTTGGGCCAAAGGCGACGCATAGGGCGGAGGACAAGGCTCTCTATGTCTCGCGATTCCTTGCTATTTGTTTCTGATGAGCATTGTTGAACACTCCTTGGTGATAACTCTTCTTAGTGTGTCTTTGGGTCTTCCCCGCTTTCTTTTACCCCCTGGTGACCACGTAAATGCTTGATGTGGAAGTCGTTTTTCGTCCATTCTAAGTACATGGCCGATGTAGTTCCAGTGACGTCTTCAGATAGAGTTTGATACATAGTCTTCTTTAGTTTCTTGTCTTATTGATGTTACCGATTTGAAATCGTGCCAACAGATATTTAGCAGTCTTCGAAGGCACTTATTTTCAAAAGCATCTAGTCTCCTAGTATCGTGTGCCTACCGAGTTGTTTTGATTTCCACATGTTAGTCAGCTTGTTGAAAGCGTTTGACGCTAAAGCAATTCAGGTCATTATTTCTGCTGATATGTCTCCCGCGGGTGTAAACTTGCTTCCTAGGTGACTAGTGACTTTTTCAAGAGCATGGCCATTAAGTTTAATGTTGTCCGTTTGTTGGTGAGAACAAGAACTTTAGTTTTTGCTGAGCTGATTATTTTTAGAGATATTTTGGAGTCGGTTTATTTTCTCTTGTGCATCAGCGTGTGTGGAGCTCAGAAGTGTTATATCGTGTGCGAAATCTAGGTCTTCCAGGCGATATATACGTATCAGAAAATGCCAAAACATCAACTAAACGGAAACGTCAAGTTCTTGCAGACGGAAAATTTATCATTATATAATAACAATAATTTATCATACTATAATAGTCTTTTTAGTAGAATCAAGCCCTACTATGTGGCGGATGGTGGAGCAGCCTCTAGATAAACTGGTCAGCTATGAATATCTGAATAAAACAGCAGCAGACCAAAACAGGTACCCTTCTGTCTTGATGGTTAGTCTCTTCAGACGAAGGCTAGCGTAGAAAACTGAACGTAAGGCAAAGAGCAACAATTTGCGTACCGTCATTCCATTGTCAAATCATGCTTCACATATCCATGGAGTTGACAAGAAACATCAAGGACCGCACAAGATGAAGAAGCATGATCGCAACGCTGTCCGGCACGACACATAATAATTATTATAAAGAGTGGCTTGCGTCTTCATTAATAATTTCCAAAATCATATCTTTTTGTGGCTTGTAATATCTACACTTCTGTAACTGGTTCACGATGACTGTGCTACAATGTTATTTTATATTACTGTTTATATTATAATACGCAACATGAAAGTTGAGCCACCAGTCATGAAAACGTTGCTTCTGAATGTATGAAAAGACTTTGCCAAAGTAAGTTTAGTAGCAAGCACAATCTATATAGCAGATATGTACATTAGTGATTAATTTGTGACAGATTTGTTGTAAATTGTTATTGTATTATTATGTTGTATGTACTATTATACTATTAATTGTAGTGAGAAAATCTTTACAATGATTTAAAATATAGTGAATATACGCTGCAGCCTATACTATATGTAGCGAGCTATCTATGTAGCGAAAAGTACTATGCTCTGAAATACATTATAGCGAATATGCACTGTTGAGAATTTTCATGTAGCGCATAGTTTTTATAATTTAGTACAAGTAGGACGTGCAGTAGGTTTTCCATGTTTCATTTGAAGAACTATAACCACGTCAAAGATACACACAAGTTGAGAGCTATCATCTTGAAACAGTTGGAGGCTGGACTCATCTCTGAATATCACATTTTTCCATCGAGCTAAAGAAAAACGAACGTGCGTCTTGCAAAGTCCAAGCGAGCAAGACGGTAAAGAGGCTGCAGTGCAGGTATAGGTATACGATGAGCTGGAAGCCTTTGTTTGTCCTTGCATCACAATATCACGGTTGATTCTGCGCAAACCAGGGACGTCATACAGCGGTGAAGATTGCAGGTAGAAGTAAGACAAAATGATTCAGTGGAACCTGCTGAGGAGAAGTTACTTGTGAAGGGTCACTCTGGGCAAGTTATGGGTGCTCTCACATTTCCAGAATCGTCTCTGCCACACACAAAATATTGAACATTGTACGCGAAATTGTCTGGAAGTGGCTGACACAGGGCAGCCTCCTTGTAAAACTCCAAAAGCCTTCACGTGGTCATTTAGCAGTGTTCATTACATAGTTGTTTCAAATGAACGTCTACATATTTCTCCTTTCACAAGATGTGACATATTTCGTTCAAGGAGCATTGAACTGTCTGCACGTTTATACTGTATGTTGATTTCTGGGAACTAGTACTTGCGAATCAGAGGCAGGCAGGGGTATGTGGTTTAGTTTGTACAAAAAGACATGAAGAGAAAGGAAAATGAAAAATGTAAAAGAATAAAGCGACACTCGGAAACTTTTCCTCTCAATCGCTCTTTTGTAGGAATTCTTATCTTATTCTCGCAGCTACTTCAGCTATTTGTTTATGCTGTGAGGATCTCGATGTCCATAGTGAGCCCCTCAAGAGGACTGAAACTTTTTGCTAGAATGTGTTTGTTCAGAACACGTCCTCATCTCGCCATGGAATCGTATCAGTTACGCTCCTTTCAGAAAGCTCTCTCTCTCTCTCTCCCCCCCCCCCCTCTCTCTCTCTCTGACCTTCGTCTGTCGTCTTTCACACAACAGGGTGAAACTGGTCCTGATTTACCACCCTCAGAGCTTGACACTTAAAAATATTATTTCATCACCTCCCGCTCCTTCTGTAACACATGAACTTTTCGCAGAGCCTCTCTTGATGGTTTACAGACAGGACAAGAAGCTGAAGAACTTGGTGGTCAATAGTTGCCCCATAAACATGTCTCTCTCTAGCAATAGAAACTGTGGTCGGAGAAGCTGTATCACTTGTCCGTTTATTTCAATGTGTCATTCCTCAGAAGTCATTTTCTCGATCCTCCAAGGTTTCACTTGCATATACCACAATATCATGTGTGCGATAATACGCAAGCGCTGTGAAGGAAGATTCTACGAATTGTAAGTATGGATGATGAGTAGTTTATTTTTTCCCTCTCTGATTGTATTCTCTACCTTCCAATAGCGAACAAGTTGTCGCTGGAAGTCACGTTTTGTTTGTTTGTTTTCCTGTCTTGTGTCAGTGATTGTTTTTTTCATCTTCAAGCAAATCATCTTCATTTTCTCACAAATAAATCTGTTACCGCTCTTCCTACTCAGCGACTAAGTTGAGTATCATATTCATGCCCAGTCTTGAGCCTGAAAGTCTACCAGGTGACCGTTATTCGGTTCTACACTGTCTTAGTGGTGGAGTCTTGTGAGCCTGGGTGTTAGTGTTCGTTCCAAGTGTTTAACAAGAACGAATTGATTGAATATATAAATTAGATCTACTAGCATTTCTAGTAGATGAGAAGAAACAATCAGAGAAATACCAAAACAAGCTATCAAGTGGACCACAGCAGGACGAAGAAAAAGAGGTCGACCATGTGAAACTCTAAAGAGGACATTGTTAAGAGAAGCCAGTTTAGTGGGCATAACAACCCTTGATGAAGCTGAAAAACGCCGAAAACAGGAAAACTTGGCAAACAACTATGCGAGCCATATGTGACGTTTAACGACACGGGAAGGATGTAAGATGTAAGAAGCATTTCTACCAATAATGAAATAGCCACTAGGCAACCTTCTGTCACCATCAATATCAACAATATGATTTGTTGATTCATTCTTCTGTAATAGCAGGGGGTTTGTCGATAGGAGCACCTCTTAGGCTATACTCTCAGAGCTGGAATTCCTGTTAAGGCGGTGCCGTGACACGTCAGCCAGCCATGTAAGAGCTGTATATAAGAGCTATACCAGCTATATATGAGTTATAAAGGCTATATCATGTAAAGAAGTCAAACCCCCAGCACCTATTCCCCCCCCCCCCATTTTAAAAAGAGACTGGCTTACATTTAGAGATTAGTTCGACCAAAACTCCACAACAGCTCTAACAAGGATTTTCCGGGTATATGGTCTTGCATTATAAACAACCAAGCCTCAAAAGAATGATTCATTCACAGTTTTCTCGAAAACTACGCATCATTTTCTAAGTCTCCAACCAGCCGGACTTCATTTTCAAATTAGATTTCAGTGATTCTTCTTGTTTCTTTTTTTCCAAACGCACTGTATTCCCGCCTGGTCCATAGTCTGTATAGGGTTAATATTTAAATTCCTTCGTTATTCCGTTACCCTTCAGTGTTTGGCGACTTCTTCAAGTGAAGTGAATTGTTTTGAAGCTATTTAGACAGAGTTGGAGAAACATTAGTGAATTTAAATTTACTGAAAACACTCATAGACACAGACAGGCAGACAGACAGGCAGACAGACAAATAGATAGCAAAATCGTTAATAAACATAGTAACGTCCACACAGAGAAAGATATGGGGTAAAGATGAAAGTTTACATTGAAGACAAGCAGAAATGTTTGCTTTAAAAAATAAACAAAACACTACAGTCTCGCCTCAGAAAAGCGCACCCACTGAGAAACATCACGAGAAAACAGTTCGGTAAACAGATACTTTCCCAGAGGGATAAAAATGTCTGAGCGGAACATTTAGAGAATGAAACCTAGAACTTCGCAGTGCAAAAATAGCTCCTCGCGTCCAGGCATAGATAACAAATCACCCAGTTCGTTTGACAGTGATCATAAATTCCTATTACGTTTGTGCGTCACGGAACACGCTGTAGCGATTTACAATTTACAACTCTCAGATGTACAGTACTTACCAGTTTAGCATAAACAGCTGTGATTTCTAGCGAGAACTGTGGCGGAAATTGTTTTAGTCATAACATGCTCTTGCATAAAAACAGCTCCAATAAACTCTTGGAAATTTACGATTTAGAAAATCATATTTTGTGGTAATAACTGAGAGCTCCAAAAAATTTACAAAATTACAGATATGAGAAATTATTTATAAGTATCTTATCTTCCTCGTATTTGTTTTGTTAGATCTGCATATGCAACACCATCTTTATGAATATAAAACATGAACAACATATTTAAAACAACAGATTTTTCTTTGCTTGTGCAAAATAATGAAGATTATATGGTTAAACAAAATAGTGAAGATCATATGGCTAAAAACAAAATAATGAAGATCATAGGCTAAACAAAATAATGAAGATTATATGGCTAAACAACATAATGAAGATCATATGGCTAAACATAAAAATGAAGATCATATGGCTAAACAAAATAATGAAGATCATATGGCTAAATAAAGTAATGAAGATTACATAGCTAAACAAAATAATGAAGATCATATGGCTAAACAAAAATAACCACATCTGATGTACTGCATCTTGTCAAAACTTTTAACCCTGGTGGCAGTCCTCATCAGCAGAAGATTAAGATGGTTGGGTTATGTTTTAATGATGAATGGCGGTTACATAATCAAGAAAATATTACATGATGACCTCCTGGAGGCAAATTTCAGGTGACCAAACCCGAGATACAATATTTTAGAAACATCCATAAAAGATTTTCTCATTAACCATGAACGCTGGGAACGGCTTGCGAAATACTGTCCCAAATGAGATCGATTCTTCACAGGGGAGTTAACGTTTTTTTTAAGGAAATGAGGGTTAAATATGAAGACAAAAGATGCAAACACAAATAAACTGGACTTTGCAACTCAGAGATGATTTATTATTCTATGTGGTTTATTATGTCAGTCAAAGGTTGATATAATCTGTTACACGAGAGGCTTAGCTCCTTTCACAAACAGCTAATATGTACCCACATTAAGACTGTAGTTAAAATGAAAATAGATCTAAGGGCATGATAATGTTTTTATCAAGTTTTTAGACCTAGTGCATTTTTTAAATGTAAAGAACAGCATTCACGTGCTAATAATTAACACTGATATTGAGAACTTTATTTCTCATATCAGTATACACATGTTTAAAATATGCTCACAATCTGTCTACATTTTCTCTTGTTTAGTTTTGGCCTCATGTTTTCACACACAACCTGTTTTCTGTTCGTCAACCCATCATAAGTTTTATTTTAGTTTTAACAGAAGAGCTCTTTGCTGTAAGATTGGATTTTTCTGTCTTTCCACAGTTTTGTAACAGTAATCCACCTTTTTCTCCTCATTTTCTCTCGCTGCTATTTTCATTTTCAGCTCCATACGATTATTACTTGTTCTCTTTTTCCTTGTTTTACAATAATTTCTAGGGCATCATCAATCATTCATTTTTATCAAATTTATTTTTGCTATCTGCTTGATGTTCACGATGATGCACGCGATGCTTAGTTCAATATCTCAGTGAAGGCAGAATGTCAGCCGGACCCGCGTGCCAAATGCTTCGATCTTTTCAAATAAGTATGTTCGTTTCCTCAATATTTACCATTTATATCTTGAAATAAGACTTCTGACAATACGTACTATTTTTGTTTCTTACTTCGATTCTCAGCATTGATTTGTCTTCCTTTTTCAGTCTTATTCAGTTAAATTTAACTGAAACTTTCGAACTTACATAACCACCACCTACTAAACTTACATAACCACCACCTACTAAACGTACATAACCACCACCTACTAAACTTACATAACCACCACCTACTAAACTTACATAACCACCACCTACTACACTTACATAACCACCACCTACTAAACTTACATAACCACCACCTGCTAAACTTACGTAGCTACCACCTGCTATCTTCTTTCACTTTCCTGAATATCTCCTTTTTTTTTACCTTTACAAAACGTAACATACTGCTGGTTTGATTTCACTTTGTATACATTTTCTTGGGGAGGGGTTGAGATCGTTATGGAATGTTTGCTTTATGTTCTTTTCTAATGGAGAAATTTATAATCTTTCAGCACGTTGGAATGACATATTCTGCAATGATCAAATCAGACATTTTTACCAAATTGACCGTCTTGTCTATTTCGTATCTACACTCACCGAGATAAACATTTCTAATTACAGTAAGATCTCGCTCATACGGCTAATGCAGTTCCCGATTTGAAACCGGTCGTTGAAAGCAACAACAACGCAACAACATGCGTATAAACTAAAATCGTTTGAAAAGGCGAGACGCCAAAACAAAAAAAAAAATGAAGAGGCCGCTGTCTGACTTTGGTCACAATATGAAAGTTAATGTGCTGCAGTCATTACTCTGATCTCTTGGGGGAGACTCTGCTTTCTTGGTAGAGACTCTGATCTCTTGGTAGAGACTGATCTCTTGGTAGAGTAAAGACTTGTTTTATTTTTGTTAAATGACCCCTGTGTATAACTATAGTATAACTAGCAGTAGTAGGATATTGGATTTTTATGGGAATAAAACTGGGCTCTGTAAAAGATCCCTTAACTAACCACTACATGCTGGACGTAAATACTCGCCACATGCTGGAGTTACATACTCGACACATGCCTGACTTACATAGTCGCCATCTTGCCGGACTTACTCGCCATCTTGATAGACTTACATGGTCTATTACCTGTTAAACTTACATGGACCTTTACCTGTTAAACGTACATATTCATCACTTGTTACACTTACATACCCACCACTTGCTACACTTATATACCCAACATCTACTAAACTTACTTACCCATCATCTGCTAAACTTACATACCCACCACCTGCTAAACTTACATACCCGCCACCTGCTAAACTTACATATCCATCACCTGCTAAACTTACATATCCACCACCTGCTAAACTCACATACCCACCATCCGCTCTATACCCACCACCTGCTAAACTTACATACTCACCATCTACTAAACTTACATACCCACCACCTGCTAAACGTACATACCCACCACCTGCTAAACTTACATATACATCACCTGCTAAACTTACATATCCACCACCTGCTAAACTCACATACCCACCACCCCCTCTATACCCACCACCTGCTAAACTTACATACCCACCACCTGCTAAACTCACATACCCACCATCCGCTCTATACCCACCACCTGCTAAACTTACATACCCACCACCTGCTAAACTTACATACCCACCACCTGCTAAACTTACATACCCATCACCTGGTAAACTTTACATACCCACCACCTGCTAAACTTATATACCCACCACCTGCTAAACTTACAAACCCACCACCTGCTAAACTTACATACCCACCACCTGGTAAACTTTACATACCCACCACCTGCTACTTACATAACCACCACCTGCTAAACTTACATACCCATCACCTGGTAAACTTACAAACCCACCACCTGCTAAACTTACATACCCACCATCTACTAAACCTATATACCCAACCACCTACCGCTCTCTGCGGTAGAGAGTTTCCTGCATATATAGCCATCACCTACTAAACTTACATACCCTCCACTCATTGATGACTGTACAAGTATCTAAAGGGTCCTGAACACAAAACATAACTTTATATATTTTTCTTCCTTGCCTCACCCCCTCACCTTTCTCAAAAATAATGCTGAAATTACAAAATTCAACCAAGATAGCATTAATATCAAAATAAGATAAAGGTGTCAAATAGAGGGCAATGTAACTTTGTGGAAAACTGAAGCAATACAGACGTAGTTAGTTACAATAATAACTGAAGATCAATATAAAGATAACAAATAATTATACCCACGCTCTATCAATCACACGAATATTTTCAGCAAACTAAGGGGAGTGAATGCTCACAAAACCAACAGAATGGGAGAAGCGTGCAAGTTTTCACCATATGCTCGAGACAAGAAGCAACAACTTTTATGCGAAAATAAATTGGCGAAAGTTACAAATTTTAATTTCCCCGCAGCAAAAATAACAGAGGATATGAAATACGTAGATAAAATTAAGTCAATAGTGGCAAAGGTTAAAACTGTTTTAAGACTTTTAAGACCTTAGCAATGAATAAAATATAATCTGAATAAAACATTTATGGAACACAGTTTGGTTTAAATAATAATAAAATGTCTGCCCTGAACAATTTTAAAAAAAAACAAAAGTTCTCAGAGAATTTGCAGAATCACAATCAATATAGGAAAAAAAAACAGTCAGTGAGAATATTGTTTCCACTGCTCACAAAAGGACCGTAGTTACTAAACCTACTGATAAGTTAGAAGAAAGTCAAACAAGTCCTGAAGTAACTGAATAAATCTATTTACTTGTTACTTATTTTTCAGTGTGTACCCTACACAAACGTGCAGACTTCCGCCAGCAGAGATGTATATCCCCATCCATCCATGTCTTAGGTCAGTGATCGAGTAAACAATCTGCCCATTACGTCTTGCGATGTCTTGCAATGGCTACAACAAATTCTTTACACTTTTCATCGTCTGCGGTCATGCTTATATGGTGCCCTAACTGTGTTGCATGTTATTCATTTCTGTTTCTACAGTTTTTCTCCACGTTGTCTTTGACCATCTATCTTTTACTTTCCTCAGGTGTCGATGGCATGGCTGTTTTGGCGATGCTAGAGTCTCTTCAGAGCACATAACCAAGGGATTTCCAGCGTTTTTTGTGTATGCTATAATTAGGTTCACGCCTTCTCTTTTAATTTATGGTCTGTCTAAGACTAAGTGCCATGCCGCGTGGTGTAGGCGATCGTTTCTCTCCACAATTCCCTGTCTTTTGCGCTGATATGATATCCGCCGGTGACTTTCTTCCTAGCCACACTGACTACCCGCCCAGTACCTTCTCTCTCTGTCTTCCTCTGTCTCTTCTCCTCTCAATTTTTCCACCTGCCATAGTGTGTTCCAGTTTTCCTCTTCCTAGGAAATGTCCTATAAATCTCGCTTGTCTGTCTCCGATCTTTGCTATAATTTGCTTTTTAACTAAGACTTCTTTATTGGTTTTCTTGACTGTCCATGGTACCTTCAATATCTTTCTTATAAACCACATTTCCATGACCTCCATTTCTCGCTGTACTCTCTTACTCATAGACCATGCTTCACACCAATAAAACAGAATTAGCTCGTTGTAACATTTAAGTACTCGAAATCTTGCTTCCATTGATACGGATCTGTTGCACAAGATGTTTCTCATTGTATGGAATGTTGACTTGGCCTGAGCACGTCTGCTTTTTATTTCACTGTGACATTTTCCATCAGTTGCTATAATTGTTCCTAAGTACTTGAATCTATCGACTTGTTTCAGATGTGTGCCATCGATGATAATGCTACATTTTGGTAGTATTCTTTTCTATGAGATGACCATCACTTCAGTGTTCCTTTTGTTCAGGCTGAGACCTTTATTTTTACTTTCACGAACCACGATGTTCAGAAGACCCTGTAGCTCCCCTTCACTACTGTATCGTCTGCATAACTTTAGTTGTTAAGTTTATACCCGCCAGTTTATATTCCTGGCATGTTCTCTATAGTTCTCATTATGTTTTCACTGTACAAGGAGAAGAGGTCAGGAGATAGAACACATTCTTGTCTCACTCTCAATTTTATGTCTTGGAATGCTCCTATTTGGTTCTCAACCCTCATTGCTGCCAGTGTATGTTTTTGATAAGTTTCAGATCTTTCCCATCTATGTTGATGTCTTCCAGCATTTCTACGTGTCTCACTTTATCGAATGCTTTACAGCATACGTATGAAGCATACGTATATGTCCGTCTTACTTCTATTGATCTCTCTATCATTGTCTGTGGCTAGATAATATTCAAAATCTATCTGGGGCAATCGACTGGAGGGAGGACAATTCTTTCATTTCGTTTTCAGCTATTCTCCAACATTCTACCTAGTATAGAAGAGTGGATAAAATACAGCTTTGGTACAAGGCTTGTCTTGGTTCTGGTACAGTACTGAGAGGACTTCCAGATGTTTCCAATATTGATGATACATATTTTATTCCAAATAGGAAACAACCAGACTTTCGCACCTTAAAGTAATATGGCACAGTGATACGAGGTTAGAACTCGAATAATTCATGGACAGAGTACTTTTAGACGTGAGAGAAGGAACAATGACAAAATAATTACTTGGGGCTTGAACCACGGACTTCCAGTAGTACGAGCAACCGTCTACCTACGAGAGAAAAGTTTATTGTCTAGCACCCCCCCACCTCCCCCAACTTGTTCGAGTTCTAATCAAAAAGCACTGTGTTATGCTAGTATTAATGAAATCTGTTCTTGTTTTATTCTAAACTTGTATGTCTTTATTTGTTCCTCCATCAGGTTAGTGTGCAGTGTGAAGGCATCTGTTTCTGTTAGGTTTTGATCATTAATTCTAATTGCTGTTCGGTTTTCTATATTTCGTTTCATTATTTCAGATTTATTGACACAGATATTCAGTTTCACTTGTTTGCTGATCGTATTTAGAGTGCATGTTTTCTTCTGTATGGTTTGGTGACTATGTGCTAATAGTGCTGTATTATTCAAATCTTCAGGCATATAAAACATATATTAACGTCTATATATGCGCACTAAAACAGCTGAGAAACACATAAATGCCTTTGAATGTAAATGCTACAGAAGAGTTCTTCAAATATCATGGACACAGAAAAGAATAAATATATCCATACTACAAGAACTTAATATTGAAGAAGGCTGACTAGTAAAAAGGATTAAAAAGAGAAAACTTAAATATTTTGGACACATTAAACGTCATGATAATCTAGAGAAAACCGTCTTGGAAGGGTACATAACGGGAAAAAGAAAGAGAGGAAGACCAAGGCGAAGATGGCTGCAAGACATCACTGATGATCTGGAAATGGATGCATCAGCAGCAGGCCATCTTTCTCACAACCGAGAGGCCTGCAGGAGTGCTGTTAGAAGGGCAAAGTTCCGCAAGGGACATGCAAATGAATGAATGAATATGCGCACACATGTAATATACAGTTCTTCCTACATGTACGAAAAGGTCATCATCTGTGCACTCCGAACACATCTATAGGTGCTCCTGACGAAGATGGATGGCGGTGGTCACATGGCTATAATTACGAGCATGCGTTGAAATCGAAACTGAGGGAGGGGAAGAAGTAGAAAAATCCACCCTAGGGACCGAATACACCTGATTGTCCACCTGTACTCGAATACATTCCATATATCGTTACACTGACCTGTAGTCCTGACAGACCTGTCAAGGTAGACGAAATAGTTGGTTTTTATTAGCTAACCTACCATCTAATAATATAATATTGATGTGCATTTTAGGTGCGTTGTCATGCATTGTAGAGATCACCATGGAGACATTATTATTTAAAATCTACAAGACAGGTCTTGCCAAACTACATAAACCAACATGCAAACTATTAGCTTTTGTGAATGATGTTCTGTTACACGCACATGGTAAAAATAGACAGACCATCATAAATAAATTTCAAGAGCAAACAAATAACGTAACCAGATGGTGCAAAGACTACAGAGCAAAAAATAAATCAAGTAAAAGCAAAAGCCCTTTGATGTTTATTGAACGACAGAACCGTCAAAAAATATGCCCGAGACTTTTTATGGAAATACCCCCAATGAAAGATCCCATAACCTGAAATAGTATAGAATAAACGGCATTTAAAGCAAGGCAAGGACTGGCTGCCACCAAAGCCATAGCATGTCTACAACATCCTCAACGCACTCTCTTCAAACTAATGATTCTATCTAAAATAACACTACGGTCTAGGCCTGCTAATGCTGCCAAAAACGCACATAACCAAACTTCAGCGAGTACAAAACGAGGCGATGAGATACATTCCAGGCTGCATAAAAAATACACCAACGGCGGCAATGAGATACATGTTGAATCTTCATATCTACAAACCTGCCACAAATAAGCACAAGTAAAGAAATACCTCAAAATCAGTAACAATAAAAACCACCCACTTCCAGAAGGTCGAGGCAGGTTCTGTACGCAAGCAGTGGCTTGAATCACCGCAGAAATCAACAATTCGCACTCACCTTCAACTGTTCCTGGGCACGTGGGCATCCAGGGAAATTAGAGAGCTGATGGACTGGCTGGCTTTGCCATCATTGCAGATAGACAACCACTGGGTCAACCTGATATTGTTAACGCGTTAGAGAGACAGGTAGAGTGAGGACTTCGAGGCCAATGAATCTACATCGTTACTCAAACTGAGAGAGCTGGGAATACAGATAGGCATGGCCAGAAATGAGAGGCTTACTGGACATGCGAGACAACTGGTCAACCAACATAGGACAAGCACTACCAGCTGCAGGACGCTGATGGATATGTTGGAGTGGGGGGGGGGGAGAGGAATCGTAGCACCTATAGACGTGTCCGGAGTGCAATGATGATGACCCAGACCATAAACTATAAGCCACCCACTTCATAATAAAGTTTACATAGTCAAAGGATCGAGAAGAGGCAAATCCTGGATGACCGCAGCGGAAAACTCAGTAAATATAATTTCTGATCCACAACATAAATCAACCGAACATGCATGGATTACATGCATAGAGGCCCATCAAAATCTCACTAAAGTACACATAACCCTGACAAAAAAACAGTCGAAAATGGGCGGAGGAAAAACGCAAGATGAAATGAAGAACTTATTAATAAACACAAAACTCCTGAAGATGTAATCATTAATATAGACGGAACTGTGAGCAGGGAAACTAGAAGCGGACAGGGGTTTGCAGCATACGGTGGAAGTAAACACTGAAACTTATGGCCGGTGTTGACACAAACACATGCTCAAGTATGGGTGGAAACAGAGTCCATCACAGAAGCATTAAAATGGAAAACGCAGAAAACGCACAAAATCACCATCATTACCGATTCTCAAAGCCTGCTGAGAAAAGTGGAACGCAAAGTTAGAAGAAGCTAATTTTAGAAATAATTGATAAATCGCACATCAAAAACATCACGTCGATGTACTGTCCCAGTCATGCCGGAGTCGACGGAAACGACAAGGATGACCAACTAGCAGCAAGAGCCAAACCGGAGGGCCTCATCAAAATGGACAAATCGGATAAATCCATCAAACAACCACTCGAGGAACAGTCGCAACATAATTTTCTCCAAAGCACCGACCACTAAGTTACCTGTAGCCAAGGGCAATGGATGCAAATCCCAACCAAATGCTAGATCATGGTCCACACACACTCAACACAACATTGGAGTCATCCCCCTAAAACACTGAAGGAAATCCTGACGCCACGGCCGAACACGTGTGGGCGTGCCCCTGAGTGTAATGAAGCCACTCACCTGGACCAGCAACAGAGCTAGCCCCCTCTTACAGTTACAGTATCGTGCATTGCGTCTAATTTAGATTTACACATGTGAGAATACATAGTGATAAATAAAGCAATGCTGTAACAATAACATGAAGACTGGTACAAATTATAACAAAAGAAATGTGAATATCAGAATCGATAAAGAATGGAAGCAAGAAGAAAACCTATCATTAAGAAAATGTCACTGACGAGACGACAGATTAAACAGACATTGCATTCTATACATTTAGGTCACAAGACAAACTGACAAGATTATCTTCATCCATGACACAGTTCTAGAAGAAAGCATACAAAAGTATGGATTTTATAATCACACTTCTTCTGTGTATACATCGATTATGCCAAAAACTTCATTCTCCAACAGATTCTCTGAATGACGATAACAACAATTTTCTATTTTCCTTCCTCTAGGCTATTTCATTTAAAACTCCAGTCCAGCCTTGCTTTCTCTCTTTCTCCCTGTCTCTCTCACTCACTCACACATACATAACCAAACACCCTTCCACACCCATACACACAACAGATGTATAAAAAATACTACATTTACTGAAGGACACGAACGTAGCCTTCGTTACAAAGACAATATACAGAAGGAACACGTACAATATTTACCGTGTACTTCACAACCGCATTTTATATCGTGGGCTGTACGCGGATCGCCAGTTTTCATCTGACTGGGAGAGAAATGCAACTATAATTGATGAAAAGTAGCCCACTCGTCGGTGCTTTGGTCTTTCGGCCGCTTCCCTCAGAAGGTATTACTAGAGCAGAAAATAACTCCTCCAGGCTATCGGTGCCAAGCTTAAGTGACCGCCGCTGGTAATGGGGGTGTCAGGGTATGAAAATAAGGAGCAAACTTATGAGATGATGTATTGAAACGGAGAGAATGCTGTTGATGTCAACTTACGAAGGGATTGCAGATTTAACATGATCAACGAACTGAACACGGAAGAAGTGTCGTTGAGACGGAGAAGAAGCTTCGAAACAGAAAAGAAGACATGACAAAAATAAGTGACAGCTCTGTTGCTGGATCTCAGCCAAACGATGATCCTGTTTAAATAAAATGCTAAAAGCATCATCATTTGGAGCACATTCCACGGTTTTTTAAATTTACCAAATATAAACACTTAGGACCACAATAACATCCTAGAAAATAGGAACATAAACAATAGAAAAAATAAGAAAGAAATAACTACAAAAACTCAATCTGTTACTTCAGTGGGGCGATCTTTTTGTCACTCACTAATCACTTTGACCAGAACCGATTACTGAACAAGACATGCGTGCGGTCATGTACACAACTTGTACACTATCCCATGATATAGAAAGCAAGGCTGGACTGGAGTTTTAAATGAAATAGCCTAGAGGAAGGAAAATAGAAAATTGTTGTTATCGTCATTCAGAGAATCTGTTGGAGAATGAAGTTTGTGGCATGACCAAGAAGCTTTGAAAATAGGAATTCAGTTACAGATTTTGGCAGGTGCACATATGAAGCACACACTAGTTTCTACATACAAAAGATTATAACAGGTACATATATACTGAGTCTGCCATTACTTGTGTACAGTATTCAAGATTATAACAGGTACATATGTATATGAAGATATGTCAGAATAAAGGATTCTAACAGGTACAGCAAAAAAAGCTAAGAAAACATTTAGATTCCGGAAAGAATAAAGTATATTTAATACAATGTGCGATAGCTGAGAAAAATATATATAGCTGAAACGTATCATGTGAAAAAAAAAATCTGCTTTTGGCTGGGCGTTTGCATATTTATATGGAGCTGCAAGTTCGACTCTCAGTCACTACTAATTACAATGTATATCTGCATTTCGACAACTTCTATGCTGTGTGCGCCTGGGCTGTCTCGCACAAAATTCATATTCATTCTTTTCTTCGTGTACTTCAGTGGCAACAGAATAGTTCATCCTTCTGTTAGTGTGAACACACAAAAAAGCTGGAAAATTATAATTTTCATAAAAAAATACATCGAAGTAAAGGTAGCAAGATGTAAAAAAAAACAAAAACATTATTCTCTATCTTTACATTTTTCATGCACTGAAGTTAAATCTCTTTCTGTAAACGTCATTTCCTGCCATATTTTGCAACTACGCATGACAGTCGCAGGGAAACTCAACGTAAAAAGAAGAGGAAGTCAAGAATCAAATATCTCTGTACCGGTTGGCACGTGAACGGAAAAATAATCTGAAACACTTCAGAACGAGTAGAATGAAGACATATGACTGCCAAAACCTACCGTAATGGCACACTAATCAGACAATCAATCAATCAGTCAGTCAGTTAATAGTTTTTTTTTTCCTCAACGGGATATCATTCTACCTGTCTGTCTCCCAGGAATTTCACAGAGCATGGAATTATGGCCATGTGGGAGAGAGGCACTCTCACAACTGTCTCTTGGTTGACGAACACTGGGTTTGGTCCAGAGCTTGTGGGTCTGCTGCTGTACTGGCTGATGCTGAGATCACTTTTGCTGCTAGTCTGCTCTGACGTATCTGTGAAGAAGAAAACAATTTCTGTTAATTTGATAATTTACTTGTTTCATATTTAAAAACAAAGAATGACTTCACTCTATTTTCTGGATGTTCCGTCTCCTGTCAGTCATTGACGTCTTATCAAATTGACAGAGTCGCTGGTGGCGCTTCTCTTCCGCCTGAACTGCTCATTCAGAAACAATGTCATTTATTTTCCTCTATGCTGTATGAAGCCACACACAGAAGTCCCCTACGTATAACAGCAGTGATAAAGACGGCACATTTTTGAAGGCAGCAGTATTGAGCAACATTGACAGCAGGCCATGTTTGACAGTATGAAAAGACAGGTTTGATGGCTGCATGTTTAGTCAGATTTGACGGGCAATGTAAGTTCTAAACTCTTTTCTCTACTGGTCATCGACTTTCTGTGGTGTCTTTTATTTATTTGTTTATTTATTTACTTTCTGGGTGGCAGGGAAGGAGGAAGGGGTATTTATTTTCAGTTTATTCCCCAAAAAGTGATGAATATTTTCTTAATATTCCTTCAGATTGACCTGAATATTTGGTCTCTTTTTTTTTCTATTGTCATAGCTCGGTGGTTTTCCAGATCTTTCTCACACCCCCCCCCCCCCCGTAAAAATTAATAAAAGACAGCAAAATGAAATCCTAACACATATTTCATAATCGTGTTTAAACTATTTATATATTTCCTACATTTGAATTATTTATGTGTTCAGCATCTCATGTAAAATTTTATTAGTCGTAAATTCCTGGCAAAAATATTTCCATCCGCAAGCACTTATTTCCACAAGAAAACACCCTCCCGCCCAATATTTGTTTAAGTAGTTGTTAAGGAGTCAAAGGTCCGCAAGAGACATGCAAATGACTGACTGACTGAGTTCTGAGATGACAAAGACATCTCAGAACTCAGTCAGTCAGTCATTTGTATACTGGAGGAAGAAAACACCGGGAGTCAGATCTTATGTTAGTCGACACGGCTCTGCAGGTGTTCTAACGCGAGAGATGTTCGTGCTGCAACAACCTGCCAGTAGTCCATTACATATCTGCCAGTCAGATAAGTTATAAGCAACATAAGTTATGGAACGTCACCGACAACGCAAAAGACAATTGTCTCTTTAGTTGCGCTGAGCCTATGAAATTATTTTCAGCTGGCCAAGTGGTGTTACACTCATTCATGTTTGGCTGGGGGAAAAAACGCAAACGTTTTATTATTAAAACTCAACAATTAGCATTTATCAAATTTACTTCACGTAGACTTTATTTCCTGTAATGTTTTCCATTATTTATAATTTCTTTTCCTGTAATGTTTTCCATTATTTATAATTTCTAACTGATAATTTCATAGATATTTTGTCTCTAGCCTTTAAATGTCGCTATTTCATTCTTGATGGTTCACTGATGATGTGGGAGTGGTATGGTTGCTTTGCTGCCTATTACAGTTTCGTATTTTCGTTTAGTCTGAAGGTTTCTTTGAAGTTGTAAATTATGTTAGAGTGTTTCAGGTGAAGCATTTCAGTCTCCATCTTCTGAGAAAGTTCAGAGATTTCTTGTATGATTTTCGTTATATATCATGTCTTTCATCTATTAGATGTCGACATTTTAAAAAGAATAGCAGTTTACTTATTTAAACTGCAATTTCTGTATAATTTCAGTACTTGTTGCACTTGATGTTGGGATATTTTTTCAGAACGTGCAAATTTTTGTATTGATGTGCTGCACTTTCATCTGCCACATTAGACGGAGATTTGATGCTAATTTAGTCCAGCACGCAGCTGTTATTGTAACTTCCTAACTTTAGATTCGTAACATCATTTATATATCAGTCACGAACGAGAGTTGTAAAAGATTTCGCTTCTTAGAATAAATAACTAGATGTTAGAATAAACTAGATGTTAGAATAAACGACTGGTCCAACTCTCTGCTTCTAAACATCGATTTACATGATATATCTGTCTAGTTTAATATTCGAATATTGCAAAATCTCATTTTAAAATATTTTTTTTCATTGATTATTGTTATTGTGGCCTAATATATCAAATCTAACACGGCTAGAATCAATCGTGAGTTGTTTATCAAAACGATGCTCTTCAAAATCCAAAACTAACCTATACCTACTCTAAAACAGTCTTCCATATGTGATTATGACTGCGGGAAATTTGCATCTAGAAGAATTAGACAAAGGTGTATGGTGCAGTTTTACAAAAAAGGATAGAAAGAGGAAAGGGGTGGTGGTGGAGGAATTGTTTAACATCAGGGTTAAAATCACTATTTTCCTACTCTCCTGCCTGGATGTCTGGACTTAGTTGATTTGAACTTTCAGTTCAGCCTTTTCTGAATAATTGTTTCTTTTATTACGCTAATATTTCATATTCTTTTTATTCTATTATCCACACTTTTCTCCAGTTTCTCTTTCATACTGTCTCTCTGCTTCTTGGTCCTGAAAAAGTTTTCTTTTTTTCTCACTCTTCTGCTCATCACATTTCACACTTGACATATTTTCTCACATCTCCTTCCTCTATCCGTGGAAGTAGTTTGTTTCCGATCGTCAGTCACTGCGGAACCAGGATAAAGTTGTCTTTGTTTATTTATCTGTTTGTTTTGTCTCCTGAGGTTATCTTTGATAAAGCCATTTTTATCGAAATATATCCAGTTATTGTTTTTCACAACCATTTCACTGTTCTTTTATCTACTATCGCTAATTTCCGCTCTTTTCCGTCTCCTTTCTACACTTTTCGTAAAACTGCAACTACACATCTTATTTTGACTCGGTTTAGCACTAAGAAAAATTACTGTTAATTTTAGGAATCTTTTATCATCGGCAACATCTCATACAGAACATATTTTAGGAATCTTTTGTCATCGGCGACATCTCATCCAGAACATATTTTAAGAATATTTTATCATCGGCGACATCTCATCCAGAACATATTTTAGGAATCTTTTATCATCGGCGACATCTCATCCAGAACATATTTTAGGAATCTTTTATCATCGGCGACATCTCACACAGAACATATTTTAGGAATCTTTTATCATCGGCGACATCTCATACAGAACATATTTTAGGAATCTTTTATCATCGGCGACATCTCATACAGAACATATTTTAGGAATCTTTTATCATCGGCGACATCTCATACAGAACATATTTTAAGAATCTTTTATCATCGGCGACATCTCATCCAGAACATATTTTAAGAATCTTTTATCATCGGCGACATCTCATCCAGAACATACTTTACTCCGCGCACCTGAACTTTGTTTGCAAAAGCGGCTCCTTTTTTTCGTATCTCTGGATATCCACAGCAGTGAAACAAGTTTGGTCAGTTTCTTCTATAGAAGTAATTTTTATTTTTCTTTGCTCACCAACGTATATCATTTTCGGACTCATTCCACATCTCAGGCATTACACACTGAAAGATGGAGGCTATCATGCCCGTACTAAGATTGCTCCTTCTTCACTTACACTGTGGCAAGTCAAAAAGTAATCGCGAATCAAGGGACATAAGGGTTGAAAAATGAGAAAGACTGACTCGCCCAATAATTTTTTGTTCATATATTTTCAATGGTTATGTCGCTTGATTCACTGTTGCTATTTGACTCACCCTCATACTAGCCTGGTCTTCCAAGACCGGTAAATCTGTTTTGAGAACTCTTGCACGTATAGCGACTTTTGTGAAAACCGTAACTGATCTATGTATCGAGATAAGAACAAGACCAGACATGACAGAGCTATCCATGGGATGCTCTCTCTCTCTCTCTTCTCTCTTCTCTCTCTCTTTCTCTCTCTCTTTCTCTCTCTCTCTGTCGCTGGCACTCACCACCCTTAAACACAAAAAGATCTCCCATTGTAGAGCTTATCTTAAGAAAACTGCCACATCAAAATGCCACCGCACAATCACCGATTTCGCACGTGGCTGCTTCGCAATAATTTCGAGGTTAATGTATCGCTTGCAAACAGGAAGGGAAGACCTGTTCTACAATTTTCTAAGATATACCCCCTCCCCACCCTCGGGCCCGCAAACTAACGCATTTCTGACCTGTTCATGACGCAGATTTCCCAAGCGTTACTTACCACAATTTTCTTGTTTACTGGAAAGATGCACTGACATTTTTGTCTTATTGTTTGTTCTACGGTTTTCTATTATTTGACCTTTGTATTTTTTAAAATGCTACTTCCCTCGTGGAATGCTTCGTCACGACCTGGTATTTCACATACTTCCACACTGTTCCTGGTACTGAACATGACACATGAATGAAGAACTACACTCGAAGAACAAATACTCATCATAGAAGGTAGGCTCCTGCAGAGAACAGCTGATGAGAAGATTGCACGAGGCATGAAAGAAAAACGCATCTGTCACAGAATCTTTTGTATGGCGTAGAATACATGGCGCCAAGACCATTGTCTCCGATACCTAGAGTTCTCTCCGTACACACCTTGACTTGTCTATTGCCAGCGCTTTGCGCGCAAGATAAAAAATGAGGGAAACAAAAGATGTTATTTTATTAATCCAGTCAGTTCAATCTACTAGATATATATTATCTCTGGGTAAAATATTGGATAATCTGCATGTGTGTAAAATACGAGAATCTGTGTGTAAGCAAAGTATTGGAGAATCTGTGTGCGAGTAAAATAATGGACAATCTGTTTAAGTAAAATATTGGGAATCTGTGTGTGTTAGTAAAATATTGGAGAATCTGTGTAAGTATAATATTGGAGAATATGTGTGTGAATAAAATAATGGATAGTCTGTGTGTGAGTAAAATACTGGAGAATTTTTATGTGAGTAAAATATTGGAAATCTGTGTAAGAAAAATATTTGAGAATTTGTGTGTGAGTATAATATTGGAAATCTGTGTAAGTAAAATGCTGGAGAATCTGTGTGTGAGTAAAATAACGGACAGTTTGTGTGTGGGTAAAATATTGGAGAATCTGTGTGTGAGTAAAATATTGGAGAATCTGTGTAAGTAAAATATTGGAGAATCTGTGTGTGAGTAAAATAATGGATAGTCTGTGTGTGAGTGAAATATTAGACAATCTGTGTGTGTGTAAAATATTAGAAATCTGTGTCTGAGTAAAATATTGGAGAATCTGTGTAAGTATAATACTGGAGAATCCGTGTGTGAGTAAAATATTGGAGAATATATGAGCAAATAATATATTGGAAATCTGTGTACGTAAAATACTGCAGAATATGTATAAGTAAAATATTCGAGAATCTGTGTGTGAGTAAAATATTGGACAGTCTGTGTGTGAGTAAAATATTAGAATTCTGTGTAAGTAAAATATTCGAGAATCTGTGTAAGTAAAATATTAGAAATCTGTGTAAGTAAAATATTCGAGAATCTGTGTGTGAGTAAAATATTGGAAATCTGTGTAAGTAAAATATTCGAGAATCTGTGTGTGAGTAAAATATTAGAAATCTGTGTAAGTAAAATATTCGAGAATCTGTGTCTGAGTAAAATGTTGGACAGTCTGTGTGTGAGTAAAATACTGCAGATGTCCCGACAATTAAATATCCAGACAAGTAGATATCCGATAAAACAGCTACATCTTAAATTTTTTTTAATGTGTTCAAACTGACATCATTTATAACAAGCTTCGCTTATAAGCTTCGCATATATTTGTTATTGAAACTTAATAATCTGCTTCATCTTCGTGAATTTTTAAATTTCCGCCACTGATTATATATTCTTGTAAACATTAACGAAGCTTTTTATTTCAGATCTTAACCCACATAAATGGATGATTCATATGCATGGAAACATACGAAAGCCTTGTCGGAATAGGTAATATACTAATGATAGTATTGTAATGTGGGAATGTATCTGAAGACAGTACTGTAATGTGGGAATGTACAATATACAGATGACAGCATTGTAATATTGGAATATATTATTCTGAAAACAGTATTGTAATATGGGGTGTACAGTAAGCTTATGACAATATTCTAATGTGGCAAATGTACAATATACTGATGACAGTACTGTGATGTTGGAATTTATATACAATATACTTGTGACAGTACTGTAATGTGAGAATGTACCATATGCTGATGACGTGGGAATGTACAGTACAGGTATGACAGAACTGTAGTGGAGGAAAGATGAATGTACTAAAGTGATAGTACAGTCACTACTGATACCAAATTGGAAATTAGTAAGATCGTATCCCATCTGTGCATTAATATCTGATGTTCTACAGCACCTAGTTCTATCATCGTTCATGTCTTGACTAGCAACACAAATTGGGAACATACAGGAGATGAAGTAGGGTCTTGATTACAGAAAATTTGAAAACTTTTTAGATGAAGAAGAAGGATCTTCACCGACGGAAGGAAGTGGCCTTTTAATTATTGTGTGAGGGGTGGAGTGGGGTTGGGGTGGTGTTTTTTTTTTGGGGGGGGAGGGGGTGGTAGAGGGAAGTAGATCTTGATTAACAACAGAAAGTTAAAACTTTAGAAAGATGAAACATGATTTCGCCCAAAGACAGAAACTGGAAACTTGGTAAAAGATGAAAGAGGGTCTTGATTAACAACATAAAGTTGAAACTTGACAAAGACGAAGTAGCGTCTTGATTAACGAAGAAAGAATGCGTATCTGAAAATGAAATACGGTACTGATCAATGTTAGAAAGTTTAAACTTGAGAAAAATAAAGTAAGGTCTTGACTAACGACAGAAAGTTAAACTTGGTAAATAGGGTACTAACGACAGAAACTTTACATATCTGTAAAAAACTTCAGCAGTTTCTACTATAAAACTAGTCGCTTCTGATCTCCCAAAAAGCTAATAACATGAACAAAGCTTAAATTAGTCTGCCTTAACAATGGAGAAAATTGACATAAAATCAACAATAATGGTACAAAATAACCTACAACGAAATAATAAAGAAATCAACACAAAGAATCAGATATTTTCACATTATTGCAGATGTTTGATGCACAGCGGTTTTCAGTGATTTCCTGTTGTCTATTTGTTCTGCTAACCCTCCAGTCTCCTCACTGGTCCGAGCATCTTGATATGGGTCAGTGGGTATTTTCACACAATATGCAGAATAATATGAATTTTACATTTGTCTTCTGGTGCTACTTAAAAGCACATTGCATATATACTTAATATTTTCTAAAATCTCCATGTGTTTGAGGCTGCCTCCATTGAATCTGGGTCATTAATTGAAATAATTTCCTCTGTTGTTTGGAGGCTAACGAAGTTTAATTGTAACACAAGATACTTGAAGCTAAGAGAATTACTGACTATTTTGCTGTCAGGATACTCAGCATAGCCAGGCAATAACGTGGTGTTACAAATATGAATTTGAAGTAAGAGAGCTCACATAATTTCGATTACGGAGGGAGAGTAATAGAGAGCAATGAGAAATGGAAGCTAAAGAGAGAGGAGGGATGGGCGGGAAGGTGGAGTAGAGGACAAGTAAAAGAAGGAACTTCAATTTTCAAAGAAGAAACGAACACGCAAATTGGTCTGACACTCTACCATTATCTCTTAATTCATTCTGTCACAACTACTCAACATCATTTTGACGCCAATATACCGTACTATGGGCATAACCACCATGAATATCAAATTCAAATAAAAAGTCTTTTATATCCCACTTTATACATTTATCGTACGTTCAACGACAAAGCTCTTATGCTCATCTCCTGTCCTCACATGCTCAAAAAATTACACACTGATTAACCAAGTACACACAAGAGACTTATTTTTACTATCTCACACATTTAATACAGCACAATACGCTGAAATATATTAGTAGAACTGTTCAACCTTTCTACAGCGTTCATTTACTTCTTTATAGGTGTCTTCAGTGCATCTTACATCTGACATCTTCCCGTGTCGTTAAACGTCACATACGTCCCACATGGTAGTTCGCCAAGATGTTCTGTCTTCGGCGAGTTTTTCAATCTTATCAACGGATGAATTGGTTTCTCTTAACAATGTCTTCTTTAGAGTTTCACATAGTCGACCTCTTTTTCTTCGGCCTGTTGTGTTCCATTTGATAGCTTGTTTGGGGATTATCTGATTGTTTCTTCTCATCACATGACTGACATATGTCCAGCTTCTTTTTCTGATCAACCATGAGACAGGTTGTTGTTTGCTCATCTGTCTGATCTCTGCGTTGTTCTTGAATTCATTCCACTTTATACCGAGTATTTTTCTTAGGTATTTCTTTTGGAAAGAGTCTAATTTCTTGTTTGTTTCTTTAGTTGTTTTCCAGCTTTCATATGCATAAATGAGGGTGGATATCACATTTGAATTGAATAATCTTAACTTGGTTTTTGTGCTTATAACTTTTAAATACCGTATATTCTCATGATTCTTGAAGGTCAATGCTGCTTTTGCAATTCTAATTCTAACTTCTTTTCTGGTGTCACTGTTGTGGTCTATATAGCTGCCGAGATATGCAAAATGGTTTACTTCTTCAACAGCTGTTCCTTCTGCGTATATTTGTCTTTCGTCGTTGATGAGAACCTTCATTATTTTTGTTTTATCCTTGTTAATTTCAAGTCATATTTTTCTAGCCATTGAAGACAGGGTATCTGTTTTTACTTGCATTGATTTGATATTGTCGCTGATAAGAGTTAGTCATCAGCAAAATCAAGATCTTCCAGTTGAGTCTAACTTACCCAGTCAATGCCAGTTTTACCTTTGCAACATTTTTTTCATTATGAAGTCTATGGCAATTCTAAAAAGCAAGGAAGATAATATACATCCTTGTTTCACGCCTGTTTGAATCTGGAACCATTCAGTTATTCCTTCGTCTGTACTGACTGCACAAATATATCCATTGTAGAGGTCACTAATGATGTTGACAATCTTAGATGGTATTCCATATATTCTTAAAATCCTCCAAAATGATTCTCTGTGTATGCTATCAAATGCCTATGAAGTTCAGGATTAATGGTCTTTGCTTTTCAATATGTTCTTCAAGTACTATTCTTCTATGAGGAAACAATGTGAAACATAATCCATGTCAAGAAACACGATACTCTGTTCCTTCTGCTGAGCTGGAGAAGTAAAGATGGCTAGATGTGATGAAAATATCACATGGAAAATATGGCAAAGAAAATATAGGCACAAAAATCATATTCCTATGTACTTATTTGCATGATGGGGTTGTGCTTTAAGGTGGAATGCACTTTTCATAGAATTTAGACAGATAAAAATAGCTTTAAAAAGTAAAATTTTAGCCGCATACTTGAAAACAGTGAAGACTTTTATCTCTAAATTCGCACATCTCCGTTGTCTTCAAAGTTGTGACATTGAAATATGAAAATTTCGTATTCCTCTGAAACTGTTGGTAGTTAGGTGTCACAATTTAACCGAAGTATTGTAAACTTCCTGAAATGCCATTTCATTTAATTAAAACAAATCAGGTTTACAAACTTATCACGGGAGAACAACAACAATTAAAAAAAAACCAGAATATTTCAAAATCTATAATCTGAGACTGGTAGCACTCCGGGCATTCCTAAATGTGCTCTGTCTTCCGTTCCAACACCCACTGAAGTGTGCACCTGCTGATGTATGTACCTGCTGATGTATGCACCTGCTGATGGAGACGTTGACGTACTTGATAATGCGAGCTTTGTTCAGAAAAGCTTCCACTTCCCCTCTCCTCCCCCAATTCGATCGTCCTCCTGATGTGATTGTCATAATTCAGCCCGACATCGTCCTCCATACGCAGCCTATTTAAGGTGGCTCTTACAATCTCCTCCTTGTCCATTCTTGGGTTTCCCTAAATTGACGCCATGTCTGCCAGCGTGTCTGCTTTCTCATTGCCTTTGACCCCCGGATGACCTGTGTAGTAGATCCACTTCAAACTGGATAACCTAGAGCCCAGTAGAAATTGGACCCACTCCCTACAGAAAAAAATGTCTCTTGATTCTCCGTAACATTCTTTTGAGAGTCTGTTACAATGATCTCTTGCGAGTCGTGTTGTTCCACCAACCAGGAAATTGCTTTTGATGCAGCCTACATCTCCATCCTCATAAATATTCCAAATGTTCTCAGAACATTTCAAAACTTTCATACACTATCATCCTCAACCTCTCATTGATTTACTGATGTTGTTCACACCTTATAGAAGAGCTGGTTCCAGAAAAGTCGGCAGTTTTCTGTGGTAAACAGTACACTAGCACCTATCATCTGCTACTGTCTTACGTTTCACTGTACAAATTATATGTAAATACAAGCATTAGGTACTGGTTGATTAGTTGGCTGGTTATTTATTGAATAGCTGGTTGTTTGGTTAGTTTATGATTGTTTAGTTGATGATTTCCCCTCTACTTGAATTATTTGAAGACAAAATTTCGGGGAAAATCTTAAAAACAGGCATGAAGTGAGTAAAATTTAAGCTAAATGTGAAAAGAAAAATGATGGTTCAACTTCATTAGAGCGCATTATGTATACTGTGTTAAAAAAACAGCCATTCAAAAAAGACTGCTCTTTTATAGCTTCTGATATAAGACTTAGCGTGCACGACCTGTGCATGACAAGCCGGTCTTTAACTTGGACTAATACTATCAAGTGTCAGTGGACGGAGTTAGATTGTGTCTGTAAAAGCAGAAGTTGGCCCGATGATGTCTACAGAAGCATGGACAGCAAAGTGTTCATCTGCAGTATTTTCTTCCTACACTGACATTTTTGCCACTGTTCAAAATGAAAACGAAATGAAATAATGATCTCGTCAACTAAACTATCTCAAAGTCAATAGACTTAAGAAAACTGTAGGCCAAATGCTTGACACAAATGTCAAATATGATGATGATGGCGAGATGATGATGATCTAATTTGGCATGTCGTCGAGGTACCTCGTGGCTAACGATTTACTAATTCTCTCCATGTCTGTCTGAGCCAACATATTTTGCAAATACACCAATAAATAATATTTCTACAATTTTAAAACTGCCTAGCGTCTCCTATACCCAAAACATGCATTACAAACAATACGGCTAAGCAAGAGCTATGCATTTTTTTTATAAATGTGTTAACTGCATACATGCTCTCATCAGTAAGTTTCTGAAAGGAATCGATTTAGTGGCAGGAATAATTATCTGATAGCTCAGAACTGCTTTATTTTAAATGTCAGAGTTTTACTATTCAAAATGCCATGCTATCCATTAGACCATTAGTATGCTGATTTAGACTACCGTCTTCAGTACCACAGTACCATATTATTCTACTGTCTCAGCACTACTTTACTTATATGTCTTTGCTGCTACACTAGTTACTGCCTCCAGAACAATATTAGTCTACTATCTACAGCACCATATTAGTCTACTGTTTCAGAACATTTGACTACTGTCTTTGTTGTCATATTAATTTCAGTACACTTGTCTACTGTCTTTGTTGCCAAATTAATTTCAGTACACTTGTCTACTGTCTTTGTTGCCAAATTAATTTCAGTACACTTGTCTACTGTCTTTGTTGCCAAATTAATCTACTGCAGACAGTCTGTTGTAGCCTACTTTCTCCAGTACCACTTATTCTAATGTCTCCGGAAGCATATTCTTACATCTGACATTCTTCACGTGCCGTTAAACATCACATAGGGCCCGCATGGTAGTTCGCCAAGATTTCTTGTCTTTGGCGAGTTTTTCAATCTTATCAACGGATGTTATGCACACTGAATTGGTTTCTCTTCACAATGTCTTCTTTAGAGTTTCACATAGTCGACCTCTTTTTCTTCAGCCTGTTGTGTTCCATTTGATAGCTTGTTTGGGGATTATCTGATTGTTTCTTCTCATCACATGACTGACATATGTCCACTTTCTTTTTCTGATCAACCATGAGACAGGTTGTTGTTTGCTCATCTGTCTGATCTCTGCGTTGTTCCTGAATTCATTCCACTTTATACCGAGTATTTTTCTTAGGTATTTCTTTTGGAAAGAGTCTAATTTCTTGTTTGTTTCTTTAGTTGTTTTCCAGCTTTCATATGCATAAATGAGGGTGGATATCACATTTGAATTGAATAATCTTAACTTGGTTTTTGTGCTTATAACTTTTAAATATCGTATATTCTCATCTTCTTCTTCTTCTTCTTCGTTCACTTCTACCACCAAAAACCGCACTGTGAACCTACTGAATTCACACATGTGGTCCTCGTTAGGTCCGGTGGTCCCCTGTGTGGTCCAAAATAGACCACATGAGTTCCACGAAGGACCACAAGGGGTTCAGAGTATCACAGTGCTTTAGCCTGTATTCTTGGTGGGTCTCGGAAGCGGGATTGCGTGACACCGTGGTTTTCATTGCACCAGTTTGGTCTAGGGTTGGACTTTCTCACCGGAAGACCTCGACGTGTTTGGAATATCAGTGCATCCCCGCTGGGTGAGAGGCGTTAGCCCACCCAGGACAGAGTTGGACTTTCTCACCGGAAAACCTCGACGTGTTATGAGATACCCGTGTATCACCGCCGGGTGAGAGGTGGTCGCCCATCCAGTCCAGGGTTGGACTTTCTCACCGGAAAACCTCAGCGTGATTAGGATACGCAGACATCCCCGCCGGGTGAGAGGTGGTTGCCTATCTAGACTTCCCTGGTCCAGTGTCTCCGACTTCAGCATTTTGCGGTCGTGGCCGCTACCCTTCCTAGTTGTGACCAGGATGGAGCTTTTGTCCAGGAGGACGAATCCTCGCCACTAGTGACTTCTACCCCTGGGTTGAGCCGGTTTAGGCATTTCCCAGTATGGGCATGTTTGGGACGGGACCGACCTCTAGGGCAGAGGTACTGTGACATTCATAGCCTTCAAGATTCACCCCTGGTATGAGCCGGTTTAGGCAAAATTCACCAGTATGGGTGTTTATCAGGCGTTACCGACCTCTAGAGCGGAGGTGGCATGACATGTCTAGCCATCGAGTTCCACCCCTGGTGTGTGCCGGTTTAGGCATATTTCACCAGTGTAGGTGTATTTCGGACGTAGGCGGCCTCTAGAGCAGAGGTGCCGTGGTATAGCTCTCGTAGCGATACTACTGGACATACCAGGTTAAACTTCACTTTCCACCACCTTTTCGCATCGGCGCCGCACAGCAACCTTTATTTCCGCATTTACTTCCTTAACCGGGAGGAGCTTCACTCCACGCGCGGCATTTGAAAAGTCAAGCCAGCAGTGACTTAACCTCTGGGACAAACCGGTTCATGCATTTCACACGATATGACTGCACTCAGGACTTGGCCGACCTCCAGACCAGAGGTGCCGTGATTTGACTGTTTGCTTCGCTTTATTCTTTCAACCACCTTTTCCGCAGTGATGCTGCGCGGCAACCTCATTTGCAAATTTCTTCATTGGCCGGGAAGAGCACCGCTCCACGCACGGCAGCTGAAGATCTCGCCAACAGCGGCAGATGAGCTACCAAACGTGACACTCATCTACCCTAAGTAACTGGTTTTCAGGCGCCAGATATTCGCCCTCGCCCCTTCTCCTGTCAGTTTAAACAGTTCTGCCACGGGAAGGCCAGGAGCTGGACTTGACTGCCAGAGGCTGTTTGTGGCGCGTTTGCAGTCCTTAGAACCGTATATTCTCATGATTCTTGAAGGTCAATGCTGCTTTTGCAATTCTAATTCTAACTTCTTTTCTGGTGTCACCGTTGTGGTCTATATAGCTGCCGAGATATGCAAAATGGTTTACTTCTTCAACAGCTGTTCCTTCTGTGTATATTTGTCTTTCGTCGTTAATGAGAACCTTCATTATTTTTGTTTTATCCTTGTTAATTTCAAGTCATATTTTTCTAGCCATTGAAGACAGGGTATCTGTTTTTACTTGCATTGATTTGATATTGTCGCTGATAAGAGTTAGTCATCAGCAAAATCAAGATCTTCCAGTTGAGTCTAACTTACCCAATCAATGCCAGTTTTACCTTTGCAACATTTTTTTCATTATGAAGTCTATGGCAATTCTAAAAAGCAAGGAAGATAATATACATCCTTGTTTCACGCCCGTTTGAATCTGGAACCATTCAGTTATTCCTTCGTCTGTACTGACTGCACAAATATATCCATTGTAGAGGTCACTAATGATGTTGACAATCTTAGATGGTATTCCATATATTCTTAAAATCCTCCATAATGATTCTCTGTGTATGCTATCAAATGCCTTTTTTAAGTCTATTAAGTTCAGGATTAATGGTCTTTGCTTTTCAATATGTTCATCAAGTATTATTCTTAGAGTAAAGATCTGGTCGAGAAAGCTTTTCCCTTTTCGAAATTCTGCCTGTTCTTCTCTCATTACAGCATCCACTTTATCTTTAATTCTATTCAGAATAACTTTGCAAAATACTTTGGTTACTCCTGTCCAGTTGATGCAATCGCTAAGGTTGACTTTTTTCGGTATTTTAACAATGATTCTTTTTTTCCAGTTAGAAGGGACTTTTTCTTCTTTCTAAACATTAATGAACATTCTCTGTAGTTGTTATATTAATAGCCTTTAGCATTTCGGCTGTTATTTCATCTTCACCTGCAGCTTTGTTGCAGCCATTAGATTCTCTGCTGTTTCAATTTCATGCAATGTAATTTTATTTAGGTGTACATTTAGTTGCGAGACTGGTAAATCGGTTTCATTCATTTGGGTGTGGTCGATTAAGTATTTCTTGGAAGTGTTCGGCCCATCTTTGTTTTTAGTCCTTACTTGATGTTAAAAGTGTGCCAGTTTTGCTAAGGATTAGTCTTTTTTTTTATGCAATAGTACCTGTTAGCCTCATTTGTGTGTTATATGGAGTTTTGCTGTCTCCTGTTTTTGCTGCCTTCTCCGCTTCTTTCGCCATATTGTCCATGTATTCTTTTTTATCCCTTCTAGCTGAACTTTTTACTTTATTGTCTAGTTCTTGTTATTTTGCTTTTGCCAAATATCTTTCAAGGTCTGTTTTACATTCAACATGGCTATTTTGGCTGCCCGTCTTTCATGTATGGATTTCCATGTGTTATCTGATATCCAAGCTTTTCTATTTGTTGTTTGCAGTTCAGCACTTGTTTTAGCTGCTGTAATTATAGCTGTGCTGTAAGAATGCCATACGTCACCTATATCTGTCTCCTCTACTTCACTGAATGCAGTGAACTGTTTGGTAAGTTCCAGATTAAAATTACTCTTAGTATTTTCATCCTGTAGACTTTGACTAATGCAGAGATAAGACAGATGACTGAACAACAACCAGTCTCATGGGTGATCAGGAAAAGGAGATGGACATATGTTGGTCACTTGATGAGAAGAAATGATCAGAGAATCCCAAAACAAGCTATCAAGTGGAACACAACAGGCCGAAGAAAAAGAGGCAGACCGCGTGAAACTCTGAAGAGGACATTATTAAGAGAGGCCAAATTAACAGGCATAAACTCCTTTGATGAGGTTGAAAGACTCGCCGAAGACAGGAAAAATTGGCGAACTACTTTGCGAGCCCTATGTGACGTTTAACGGCACGGGAAGGATATAAGATATAAGATAAGAAGACTTTGACTGTTTATCTTTCTGAGTATTGCTGTCTTCTGTTGGCTTTTCAGTTTTAGTCTTATTTTCACTATTCACAGATTGTGATCACTGTTGACATCTGCACCCCTATATGCTCTCACGTCTATCAGAGATGTTCTGAATTGCTTTCTAATATAAAAATGATCTATCTGATTTCTGGTTCTATCATCTGGCGATAACCCTTGTTGTTTTATGCATATTGTGAGTAGTTTATTGTTTTCAGAATCGCGCCAATGTTTGTCATGTTTTCCTTTGCCTTTTAGTTTGGCATGTTTTTCGTAACTTGAAGATGGTTAATTTTCTTATTGGTCAACAAAGTGACTTCACAAAATAGTTTTGCTTTTTATTCCTTTGGGTGATAGAACCAAATATGAACACTGGGCAAGAAAATATTGACCTCCGAGGAAATATATGGTGGTTGGAAGACAAAATGTAATCAATGAACGAGTTAGAACGAGATAGAATCATACTTCCACCAGTCCATATAAAGCTAAGTCTGATGAAACAATTTGCAAAGGCTTTGAATAACAACGATTCGTGCATTGAAACCACAGTGCTTATCATGGAAAAACTGAAGATAGGAGTTTTCGATGGTTCACAAATCAGACAACTTATAAATGATCCACATTTTATAGCATCAGTAAATGAAATTGAATCATATGCCTGGTCTTCATTTGTTGTTGTTGTGAAAAGCTTTCTTGGCAATAAGAAGGCAGACAACTACACACAACTACTAGAGGATATGCTCTTTCATTTCTACAGGCTTGTTAAAATCCATCATTTGCACTGTCACTTAGATCGCTTTCTAGAGAACCTTGATAACTTCAGAGAAGAGCAAGATGAAAGATTTCACAAAGACATAAAAACAATGGAAGCCAGGTACCAAGGAAGATGGGATGCACTTATGACGGCAGACTATTGTTGGAATCTTATGGGGGACTGTCCTGGCATATCCTCACTCGGAAGTCTTAAAAAAAAAGAGCTTCTAGTGTGTCGAATGAGTGGAAAGTTTGTATCATAAACTTGTGCTATCGGTATGAAATAAGTAGATTCTCATGTAGTGCATTTTTCCTTTAATTTTTTAAAATCTTTCCTTCATGCTTAAAAGATATTAATTTAAGCACTACATTAAAAAATGCCTATTTGTTATGGGCGAGCAGAGTGAAAAGTAGTATACGACATATGTTCTGTATATCAAAAACTAGATCTGATAGGGGAAAACTTGTGCCATTCTTTTGGAATCAGAAGGTCAAATATACCCAGAAACAGGTCTAACATTTGAGGCACCAAAAATGTGTCTTGGCTAGTGTTACTGAATAAATGTGAATAAATCGGGTGAGTCTCTATGTAACGATTAGAAATTTTGTCAGAACCTTAAAGAGACGCCTGAACAAAGATCATGTTTATTAACAAAAGGCGTGAGTTAGTTAGTTTATCATGAGGTGAGATGTTTGCAGTGTCTTCTTTTTTGTATGAAATAGCGTGCTTGATATTGTTTTTCTTGCTAGTCATTGTTAAGTCACAGTGAAATCGTGCTTTACATTTTATAATCATGTTATATGAATGACTATTTATAATCATGTTGTATGAATGACTTATGTAAATACTGTTTATTATTTTTTAAACAACATACTACTTAAATAACAACTTCGAGTACAAGCGGTATGTGATCATATTCCTTATACATAACTTCCTTCATACCTAAATTATCAAAGACAAAACAGTTTATTAACCGATTCTCCGTTCTTCCACGATGCTGTAGATCAGTTTTATTTGAAATAAATAACAAAGTATTTTAATACCGAAATACTGGAATTATTTTTGTCAGTGAACTTCCGCACGCCACGAAAAAAAAAAGAAATATGTACACGATTTCAATAAATTTTTCACTTTACCCTACTAGGAGAGAAAAGAATTTTTTTATCAATATCCACAAATTTTACCATGGAGTACGCAAGATAGAAATATATTCAGGACCAGAACATAATGAAGTAGTGGAAGCAGTGACATCTACCTCTTTATATGTGCTAATTAACAGTACCAGTTTTCCTGCACAATTCAGTGAATTAATAAAGATGCAATGTCATGAAAGATGAAAGATTTCACCAAGACGTAAAAACAGTTGTAACAATAGCAAACATTTCAAGTGTAATTTTACTCACCTTCACCTTTCTTTCGGGTATAGAGTTTCATCTATCAGAATTTTCACGACTTTTGACTGACTCGTATATGTGGCAAAATATGTGAGCCACTAGACTTTAATAATGTTTCTGGCAAATGTTTGCTTTAATTCAATGTCAGCTGTACTTTACTTCCATACTCATCACTCATTATGAAAATTAAGATGAAATTTATCGGAAACGCACAATGACACAAGCTTTCAAATGCTTCTTTGTTCATATTCATAGTTTTTTATTTTTATAGCAGAACTCTTCAAATATATTTGTAAAAATTAAATTTAGAACAATAACAGGTGGTTTGATTTCTTCGCGGAAGTTCAAATTATGGAATACCGCTGTTTCCAATGATTTATTTCAAAGTTTAAGGTTTACTCTCTTTTGTAATGTCGAGATAAATATTTAATACAAATCTTTATTTATATAAAGTATATATTTATGAAAATTGTTTCAAAATGATGGACAGATACTGATAGATAGATAGATAGACAGACAGACAGATAGACAGACAGACAGAAAACTGAAGAAAAGAATTTTATTTTTAAAAGGTGAAGAACTGGACACTCAGGTATATCTGACATTCGTCATTCTACGTGCTCTCTGTCGCAAATATCCACTTTAGTAAAAGTTGTAATAAATACATAAAGAACATGCAGCAAATTTAAAATATGAAGCTTTTGCATTTAACTTTGATCAGCGCTTTCAGCTTTATATAAAATGCTGAGTACATGCGATGTAATTATTATCACATTCAGTCATATATTATGCATTGGCATCGCTACATAAGCTAATAAACGTTAATAGAGTTACTGGTGGCACTCTTGAAACGTGCTCTGATTGTTAGCAGTGAGGAAAGTACGGCTCTTAAGGGAGGTATATGATCAGTTTGAAGCAGGTATCCAAACCGAAAAGTTAGAGGATGAAAAAAGAATATTACTTTCAGTTTTAGATGGATGGAAAGGTATTTCAAAAGCTTTTCTTATAAAAATTAACCCATATTTTTTGTGAGAAAACAGTTTGTAGTCATTGACTACACTGTGGATTAGGTTTAAACAGTTGCCACAAACAACGTGGAGCATTCTTCGGCAGGAATTTATGAACTAATTTGCTCTTGTCGAAAATTAATCTACTTTTAAGAGGTATAATTCTGAGATGTATTAGGCACTAAGCAACCATCCTTGGCTGTCCAACAGTGTATTGGTTTCTGTGATATACAGTTAGTCTTCCTTTATTTTTTTGTTAATAAGATGCTTAAGTTTGATTTTGAGTTTTATGAAGTTTTGTCATTCTTTGTACTTGGGAGTTCCAAGTTAGATGTTGGGAATAGTAGGGCTTAATAGTTTTATAGTCACTGGGCAGTTCTGTCTGTAAAGTTTCATCACGGAGCTGCAGATTAACAACTTCTATCTTGTTGTAATGAGCATGGATTTTTATTTTACCTGTGGTCATCAACATGCCATTGTTATTGCTCATTTGACTAGATTATTATTTCAATTTGCACACTGATTCCATGTTGAAAAAGTTGTTGTCACTAGTCGTCAGAAGGCAGGCTACACGAGGAACGCTGAAGATTGTGGCATATCATTCATAAGAGACCAAGGCCAAGAACGTCTTGGGACGTCTGTAGCAAATACACATGAAGTCTACTTGCAATTTTCCAAGCTTGTTGTCTGCCTGGGATAAATAATATAATAAGCTCTTTTGGATCAGAATGTAGTTTATAAGTTACCATTTTTTAAAACCAGGTTTCCATTGTCAGTCATATCAAATGTTTTCTTGAAGTCAATAAAAGTAGTATTCACATGTTGTAATCGTTCCTACTTGAGCGGGGTGGTGTAGCGTACTCGCCTGGTGATCAGAAGGTTCCTCGCACTAAAAGGAAATTTTTCGAACCGACCGGCGGGGGGGGGGGGGGGGGGGGGGAGT
The DNA here is from genome assembly GCA_009760885.1 of Achatina immaculata. NCBI lineage: Eukaryota > Metazoa > Mollusca > Gastropoda > Stylommatophora > Achatinidae > Lissachatina > Lissachatina immaculata. The sequence goes on along the minus strand of CM019691.1, from coordinate 82,631,009 downwards.
GGGGATCAACTCTGCCTTCAAAAAATTGCTACCTGGGGTTTTCATAGGACAACAAAAGCAGCGAGTACAGGTGCTAGCATTCCTACCTCAAATGCTGTTGTGATCTAGAAATGTGATGGCACTAACACTTCACATGCCTACCACATGCAAATACCACGGGACATAGATTTTTTTTAATATCTGAAAGCGAGATTTCTATCATTTTGGAGAAAGCTATGTGGTACAGATATCTGAGTCTAAACCCTGACTGACTTGTGAAATATTTTCTTACATATATAGTAATGTATTTTTTTATATGTATCTCTCGAGAGGTTGTAGAGACGATAAACACAGACTGGTCTACAGTTGGAGAGAATACTGAATACCATGTTTTAAAAGGAGGTACACTTTCACAGTTTCAAATGGCTCGGGGAAATAATTTTTCGCAATAAACTGGTTGCAAATATATGTTAATGTAACTGTAATGATGACTGATGCTTCATAATGTAATATCTTATTGTTGATTTAGTAAAGCCTTAGACAGACGGACAGACAGACAGATGTTTCTGTAGAGTATCGTCAATGAAGCAAAAAGCCTTCAAGTCATCAAATTTTGTGGACAGAATTAACGCCAGCACAACACATTAACATTCATGGAACGGGTTAAGTGTTGAACAATTATGCACTAAGAGCGTAGCGCTAATTTGAAAAACAAACAAAACAAACACAGTGCTTCACTCTATCCAGGTAACAGTCTGTGAACATTCCAAGCCAGCAGGAATCATTGTTGTTGACTCGTCGGTGCAGCGAAAAAGACCACTATTTTCAGCGATTTCTCTTCTGCTACAATGCAGCAACTGTGAGACCATGCTACAGTGCAACAGCTGTGAGACCATGCTACAATGCAGCAGTTGTGAAACCATGCTACAGTGCAGCAGTTGTGAAACCATGCTACAATGCAGCAGTTGTGAGACCATGCTACAATGCAGCAGTTGTGAGACCATGCTACAATGCAGCAGTTGTGAGACCATGCTACAATGCAGCAGTTGTAAGGCCATGTTGTGAATTCTACTGACACTATAAACAAGTCCTAGCAAACTCTGCCATCGATGTAGGCTTGATGGAATCAATAGTGGCGTGGTTCTCTGCCAGTCTCGGATTTACTATGTGGGATCGATTCCTATCAATCACATCACATTCTTAGGGGCTCTCAATGACGCTACGGAGTGTGCACACCGTGCTAAGATCTTCCCATGAAGAAGACTGGAGCACTTATAGACTTGCCCAATGTGCGGTGATGAAAATACTTTAAAGATTTTAGCATTTACACATTCCCGTCTCTTTATTCTTCATATTCTTGCTATTTTTCTTATCTGTTATTTTCGTTTTCTGCTTATTTTGCTCTGGGTCACTGCTCTTCAAGCTATGTCGAGATATGCTTTTGTCTTCAATTAAAGATTTAGAGATAATAAAGACTGCAAGAACGGGGGAGACAAAATCGTTCACATTTGGCTTCTGCTCATGATAATGAAAATAAATGGCACTAGGCTGTGACCTTCCAAAGTGCACTATATATATCAGATTTTATACGTAAGCAGATGTTTTCTCATCCACCCTGCCCTTTGCTGGCACCCTTGAGACATTCTGTTTATCATATCGTTTCTTAGTCAATTCACTCTTTTTCTCACCAGTCTACCCCTGAATCTCTGGCCAAACAAGTTTTTAATTCAGTATTTCCTATAGTGTACAGAAATAGTAAATAATAGCCTAAGTGTTCAGAAAAGATAAACAATAGCCTACGTGTACAGAAAAGATACACAATAGCCTAAGTCTTCAGAAAAGATAAACAAAAGTGCAAAATAAAAATAAACTGGAAACTCAACAAAAATGGTGGTGTGGCAAAGTGCGAGTTAAAAGTAATCGAGAACTCGCTGGAATACTGCAAAAATTGGTTGTTACCATACTCTGCAAACAGGGAGACAAGAATGTTAATGTAATAGATTGCCAATAAATCTGTCAGCAGATAATGTGATCATTTAGAAATTTTATTATTTTCATTTAGACGCTTTAATTGTGTTATTGTTCCACTCTCTACAGTAAAGAGTTCCATGCACAGGCGTCTATGGCATATAAAGCACTTTTAGAAAATAAAATAGTTTTAAACTTTCCGTTTATGTAACTGAACTTAGCACACACAACTATCTAATTTGTTCTCTAGGACTTTGTTGTGCTGTGTATAACATTTTAAAATAAACACTTTTAGTGTTCAGTGTTGCGGCTGTCCTACACTAAGAAAAGTCCTTCCTAACTTAATAAATAAGTTTGTCTCCATTGCGCATATTCATGGAAAAAATGATATTACCAAAACAAGAAACCATGACTGATACATAAGTTCTCTTTAATATAGAAGAAAATCCCTGTGATAAAGAGAAGAACGTTTACCAAATACAGTAAAGCATAGCATAAATAGTTTACACTATTATGAAAACGTTCGATTCTATGAAAAAATGCCTGAAACCTGACTAAAATCGGGCTACCAAAAAAACATAACAGGTTACTGAAAATATCACGTTATCAGAGGAATTGTCTCAATCAGACGCGTTTTTCAGCCCGTTTAGACTTCAGACATCACTAAAATCAACAATCATATTATGCTAACAAAAACACAGTTTTAAAGAAAGCAATATTTGTGGACATCCTAATCATACAACATGCAAGAAACGTTGTTGAACAAGTCTTACATCTTACATCCTTCCCATGGCTTTAAACGTCACATAGGGCTCGCATAATTGTATAACAAGTTTTCCTCTTTTCGGCGAGTTTTTCAACTTCATCAAGGCATGTTATGTCCACTAAACTGGCTTCTTTAAACAATGTCCTCTTTAGAGTTTCACGTAATCGACCTCTTTTTTTTCAGCCTGTTGTGCTCCACTTGATAACTTGTCTTGGTATTCTCTGATTGTTTCTTCTCATCACATGGCCTACATATGTCCATGTTCTTTTTCTGATCAACCATGAGACAGGTTGTTCTTTGCTCATCTTTCTTATCTCTGTGTTCTTCTTAAATTCGTTCCACTTTATACAAAGTAATTTTCTGAGGCATTTGTTTTCAAAAGAGTCTAATTTGTTATCAATTTCTTTAGTTGATTTCCAGCTTTCACATGCATAAATGAGGGTGGATATCAAATTTGAAGTAAAAAATCTTAACTTGGTTTTTGTGCTTTGAATTCCATACATTCTCAAGATTTTTGAAGGACAATACTGCTTTTGCAATTCTAATTCTAACTTTCTTCCTGGTGTCATCATCTTGGTCTATGTAGCTGCCGCGGTATGCAAAATGGTTTACTTCTTCAATAACTGTTCCTTCTACATGTATTTTTTCTTCTTGATTAATGAGAAGTTTCATTATTTTTGTTTTGTCTTTGTTAATTTCGAGACCTATCTTGCTAGCCAAGGAAGACAGGGATTTTTTTTCTTGCATCGATTTCACATTGTCACTGATATGAGTTATGTCATTAGTAAAATCAAGATCTTCTATTTGGGTCCCATATACCCAAGCAATGCCCGTTTTACCTGTACAGCATCTTTTCATTATAAAGTCTATGGCAATTCCAAAAAGCAAGGGAGATAATATACATCATTGTTTCACGCCTGTTTCAATCTGAAACAATTCGCTCATTTCATCTTCTGTCTTGACTGCACAAACATATCCGTTGTAGAGATCTCTAATGATGTTGACAGTTTTAGATAGTATTCCATATAGTCTTAAAATTCCCCACAGTTAATCTCGGTATCAAATCCCTTTTTAGAGTCTATGAGGTTCAGGATTAATGGTTTCTGCTTTTCAATATGTTCTTCAAGTATTATTCTTAGAGTACAGATCTGGTCGAGACATCTTCTCCCTTTTCGAAATCCTGCTTGTTCTTCTCTCATTGCATTATCCATTACATCTTTAATTCTATTCAGAATCATTTTACAAAACACCTTTGACACAACTAATAGTAAGGTTAAACCCCTCTAGTTATTGCAATCACTGAGGTTGTCGTTTTTTTTGGTTGTATTTTAACAATGATTCCTTTTTTCCATTCAGAAGGGACCTTTTCTTCTTTCCAAATTTTATTAAACATTCTCTGTTGTTGGCTCATGTTGTCACTGTTAATAGCTTTTTATATTCCGACTGTTATTTCATCTTCACCTGCAGCTTTGTTGTTAGCTATTAGATTAACTGCTGTTTCAATTCCATTCAGTGTAAGTTCATCTAAACTGACATTTAGTTGTTGGACTGGTAAATCGCTTTCAAGATTTATTAATTCATTTGGGTGTGGTCGATTAAGTATTTCTTGAAAGTGTTCGGCCCATCTTTGCTTTTGGTCTTTACTTGATATAGGTTGCCTGTTTTGCTAAAGACTGATCTTTCTCTGGAGGTAGTAGCACCTGTTAGCTTCTTCTCTATTTTATATAGAGTTTTGCTGTCTCACGTCTTTGCTACATTTTCTGCTTCCTTTGCCATACTGTCCACATATTCTCTTTTGTCTCTTCTAGCTGAACTTTTTACTTTATTCTCTATTTCTTTGTATGTTGCTTGAGCCAAAAACTTTTCCAAGATCTGTCTTTACATTCAAAATGGCTAATTTGGCTGCTCGTCTTTCATGTATGTACTTCCATGTGTTATCTGATATCCAAGCTTTTCTACTTGTTGATTGTTGTCCGGCACTTGCTTCTGCTGCCGTGTTAACGGCTGTGAGGTATGAATTCCATAGTTCATCTATATCTGTCTCGTCTACCTCGTTGAGTGCTGCGAAATGTTTGGTAAGTTCTAGATTCTTCTTCTTCTGCTTCTTCGTTCGCTTCTATCACCAAGATCGCCCCGTGATCCTATTGAATTTACTCCTGTGTTTCTCGCGATAGTCTCTATTAGGAGGGAGTCTCAGAGCATCGCGGGTCACAGAAGCGGCATTGCGTGACACTGTGGTTTTCGTTGCAATAGTTTAGTCTAGAGTTGGACTTTCTGACCGGAAAACCTCGACGGGGTTTGGATATGAATATATCCCTGCCGGGTGAGAGGTGGTTGTCCATCTAGCCTAGTGTTGGACGTTCTCACCGGAAAACCTCGATGTGTTTTGGACATCAGTATATCTCCGCCTGGTAAAAGGTGGTTGCTCATTCAGTCCAGCATTGGACTTTCTCACCGGAAAACCTCAGCGTGATTAGGATACGCATACATCCCTGTCGGGTGAGAGGTGGTTGCATATCTAGACTGCACTGGTCCAGTGTCTCCGACTTCAGCATTTTGTGGTCGTGGCCGCTACCCTTCCTGGTGGTGATGGGTTCGGAGCTTTTGTCCAGGAGGACGAATCCTCGCCACCATTGAATTTCACCCCTGGGTTAAGCCGGCTTAGGCGTATTATCCCAGTATGGGTGTATATAGGACATGACCGGCCTCTAAAGGGGAGGCACCGTGATATGCGTAGCCATCGAGTTTCACCTATGGGTTAAGCCGGTTTAGGCACATTTCACCAGTATGGATGTATATAGAACGTGGCCGGCCTCAAGAGCAGAGGTGCCGTGGTATGAGTAGCTCTCGCCGCGAGACTACTGGACATACCTATTAAACTTCACTTTATTCTTTCCATCACCTGTTCACATCGACGCCGAGCGGCAACCCTAATCGCGTTTTTGCATTTTCTTCATTAACCGAGAGGAGTTTCATCCCACGCGCTGCAGCCGGAAAAACTCGCCAGCAGTGTCTTAGTTTAACCCCTGGGTCAAGCCGGTTTAGGCAATCTGACCCAGTATGGGTGTATATAGGACGTGGCCGGCCTCTAAAGTAGAGATGCCGTGATTTGAGTAGTCCTGACTTCGAGACTACTTGTTACTTCACTTAATCCTTTCCTTTACCTTTTCAATGGCGGCACCGGGCGGCAACCTTAATCGAATTTTTCTTCATTTGCCGGGAGGAGTTTCACCCCACGCACGGCAGCTGAAGAATCTTGCCAGTAGCGGAGTTCCAGTTTGAAATTACTGTTGGTATTTTCTTCAAAAGAACAAATATATCCATACTCTCTCTCTCTGAACCTTAAGTGCCCAGGGCACATGGGGCTTCCGCAAGGGTTTTCCACAAATGCCTGTCTTTCGCCTTTTTATCTGCTCTTGCCCAGGTGAGCCCTCTATTGCTCAACATCCTTTCTGTTGTTCTTCTCCATGTCTCTTTTGGTCTACCCTTACTTCTGCTCCCCTGTGGTGTCCATCTTAGTGCTATTTTTGGTAGTGAGTTGTCAGTCATTCGGAGCACATGTCCCAACCATCGCCAGCGTCTTTCCTCAATAATTGTTGTCAGTGGCTTCATTTGCATTTCTGCCAATAAGATGTTATTTCTTATGGTGTTTGGCCAAAATATTTTTCTAATTCTTATATCCATACTACAAGAACTTAATATTGAAGAAGGCTGGCTAGTAAAGAGGATTAAAGAGAGAAAACTTAAATATTTTGGACACATTAAACGTCATGATAATTTAGAGAAAACCGTCTTGGAAGGGTAAATAATGGGAAAAAGAAAGAGAGGAAGACCAAGGCGAAGATGGCTGCAAGACATCGTTGATGATCTGCAAATGGATGCATCAGCAGCAGGCCATCTTGCTTACAACCGAGAAGCCTACAGGAATGCTGTTAGGGAAGCAAAGTTCCGCAAGGGACATGCACATGAATGAAAGTAAATGGATTTACACTGAATGAAATTAAAACAGCAGTTAATATAATTCTAACAACAAAGCTTCAAGTGAAGATGAAATAACAGTCGAAATGTTAAAAGCTGTTAACAGTGACAACATGAGACAACTACAGAGAATGTTCAATAACATTTGGAAAGAAGAAAAGGTCCCTTCTAAATGGAATAAAGGAAAATTGTTAAAATACCTAAAAAAAAAAAGACAACCTCGGTGACTGCAATAACTGGAGAGGTGTAACCTTACTATCAGTTGTGTCAAAGGTGTTTTGTGAAGTGATTCTGAATAGAATTAAGGATGTAATGGATAATGCAATGAGAGAAGAACAGGTAGGATTTCGAAAAGGGAGAACATGTCTCGACCAGATCTGTACTCTAAGAATAATACTTGAAGAACATATTGAAAAGCAGAAACCATTAATCCTGAACTTCATGGACTTTAAAAAGGGATTTGATAGCATACAAAGAGATTAATTGTCAGGAATTTTAAGAATATATGGAATTCCTTCTAAGATTTTCAGAATCATTGTAGACCTCTACAGCGGATATGTGTGTGTAGTCAACACAGAAACAAGAATGGTTCCAGATTGAAACAGGCGTGAAACAAGGATGCATATTATTTCCCTTGGTTTTTTTTAAAAATTGCAATATACTTCATAATGAAAAAAATGCTGCACAGGTAAAACGGCCATTGATTGGATACATGAGACCCAACTGGAAGATCTTTATTTTGCAGATGGCATCACTCTTATCAGTGACAATGTGAAATCAGTGCAAGAAAAAAAAACCCTGTCTTCACTGGTTAGCAAAATAGGTCTTGAAATTAACAAGGATAAAACAAAAATAATGAAACTTCTCATTAACCACGAAGGAAAAATGTACATAAAAGGAACAGTTGTTGAAGAAGTAAACCAATTTGCATATATCGGCAGCTACATAGACTAGGACGGTGACACCTGAAAGGAAGTTAGAATAAGAATTGCAAAAGCAGCGTGGACCTTCAAGAATCTTGAGAACATACGGCATTTAAAAGTTATAAGCACAAAAACCAAGTTAAGATTACTCAGTTCAAATGTAATATCCAGACTCATTTATGCATGTGAAAGCTGGAAAACAATTAATGAAATAGGACAAAAAAATTAGACTTTTTCGAAAACAAATGTCTAAAAAAAATACTCGGTATAAAGTGGAATGAATTCAAGAACACAGAGACAAGATATATGAGCAAACAACAACCTGTCTCATAGTTGATCAGAAAAAAAGAAGATGGACATATGTCAGTCATGTAATGAGAAGAAACAATCAGAGAATTCCCAAACAAGCTATCAAATGGAACACAACAGGCCGAAGAAAAAGAGGTCGACTATGTAACACTCTAAAGAGGACATTGTTAAGAGAGTCCAGTTCAGTGGGCATAACATCCGTTGATGAGATTGAAAAAAACTCGACAAAGACAGGAAATCTTGGCGAACTACCATACGGGCTCTATGTGACGTATAGCGGCACGGAAAGGATGTGATATGTAAGATAATGAAACCTGATTATGATAGATCTACTGGTAGACAGTAGTTTGAGGTCTAGTGACCTTTCCAGTATCAAGCTCTAGTTTTTCAATCATGGTTGTTTGCTTGCTATATTCTGTTTAAGTGTACTTCTGATTTAATTTTCTATTATTGCCGGCCTATCAGTACTATATTGTTAATATTTTGTTGTTACTTTTTCTGTTGGCCATTCAGATCTCATATATCCTCCCACCCTCCCTCCACGATTTCGTCTTTTTTTCCATAATGACTTTGCTCTTAATTGTTTTCACTCTGCCTGCTGTTTTGTTTATCCATTTCCCAAAGTTATTTTATCTTTCTATAGAAGTGTTTGTCAAACTATTTTTCAACATCATCACATTGCTCTAACAGCCAGCTGTCTCAGTAATAGCTTCATGTGGATTGTTTGATTATTTTTGCTATTTCTTCTCCAGAATTACATCGTGAAACGCAATCTTTAGAATGACCAGGCATAAACTATGGCATTTAAATATCTACTATATGTATTTCATTTAATGGTGGATATCATCAAATATAAATATTATACTGAAGCAACAATTTGGAGTAGTTTCACGGTCATTCATCTGTGGGCGGGGACCTAGTTGCTAGTAAAGATCACATGCTGAAAATAATTATACAGCGTTTCCTATTTTTCTAAGCGCGATGCTTCAGTTTGTAAGTAAATATCGACTCATAAAATAGCTGATAACGTTAAAATGACGCCGTCTTCGTTGCCAAACAAGAAAAAAAAACTGCCCGCGGAAGTTTGCTTTCACGATGATAACGTTCGGCTACAGAGAGCCAAGAACACAACTCGATCAGGTAAACAATTTTAAGAAAAAAAAATTGCGAAATCTCTGTAGTCACAAGTATGCCGATCTTTATCTAATTTTTCAATATCTAAAAGCAAAATGTCACAAATATGTTTGAATATATTTCGCGTTCATCACGCATTGACTTGAACGGTGCTGAACCTCGTTTTTCTTCAGTTATTTCGGTCAAGGCTAAGGCGTGGCGTAGTTCGGATAGTTGAGCTGGTCGCATCCCAGTACCTGCTCGAGGCAATGCCTTTATATCTGGCATATATTTTTGTCACATGTTTGCTGGACTTGAGATTCCTTTCTATTTTCTTTATGTGTAGAAGTATAGTCTATATTATACCGTTTTCTTAATCCTAACACAAAGGATAAAGGTTGTGACTGATAAATGCAATAACAAATTTTCACTGTCTGTTAAATTTTTTTCATCGATTATAATTCTGCTGTGAATTATATAGTTTTCTTAAACATAAATGAATATGAAGAAAATATGAGGAAAATAAAACAACAATGGTTAAGAAAATTTGTCTATCTTTATTATATTTTTAGGCGTTGTGAAAGTGTTGTATTTGCGCTGTTATAATTCTTCTAGTGATTCAGTCGCCTGACAGTCATAGCGGAAGTGTTTTAATCGTATGACAGATCAACGCTGAAGTGTTTTAATCATATGATAGATTAGAGCTGAAATGTTTCAATAAAACAGTGTTAAATACCAGATGAATGCATTAATTTCAATGCTCTGCCAGAATAAATTTTGATGAGAAATTTTGGTAGAGAAAAAATAGAAGTAAGTTATTCTATAATTTAAGAATTTGAGCTGGGTTAGAAATTCTATACTTTTCATGTTATTTGTGATTTGCCTAAATATCACTTTGAGCATTGATTCTCACAAGCGTGCGAGATCTGCCAGCCTTGCCAGTATTGTTTTGGAGTGGAAGGGTTAAAGTTATTAGTTTTATAAGGAAGAAAAAAAAAGAAAATTTTTAAGATGCTAAATCATATAGCTTAAAATGTTCACACATTCTCTAAAACTCTGATTTCACAGTTCCAAGTCTAAATTCACTTCGCTGAAAAACGTGCTTGGCAGTGTTTTGTCAAAGTCACAGTTATTAAAATAAGAAGAAAATAACCTGAATCACACAAATAAGTTAACAGAATATAATACAAAGAAAACCATGGATACTATTATTGATTACAACGAAGCCAATTCACGTGTAAGGAAACTACAAAACATTTATGTTACGGACCATTCGATGAGAGGGGAACACGACAGAATAAGAAATACGCGACTACAGAAAGTAGAACAAGAGAGGAGAGGAAAAGACAAAAACAACACAAGACCCGATAAATAATTAAAACAGAACAGATAAACAGGAAACTATATAGGAGATATAGACAGACAGCTTTGATTTTGTCAGATGTAGACTGGGATGAAGGATGAATGAATGAGCGCATCCTTGCGTGATTATCTCCAGTGTGTGCCATCTGTGCTATAAGTGGAGGTGAGCTGAGTTTTTGAGATCCTGCTAAAGTTCCACAAATGTATCAGCATCAAAGAAATCGTTTCAACTGTGTATACCGGATGCTGATTTACATTTTCTTGCCCACAATATTCATCGAGCTTTTCTCTCCAAGATGAATTCGTCAAGTTAACCTTTGAGTAAAATCACGAAGAATCGATATTAGCTTTTAGCGTAAATAGTCTATATTAAAGCTGGCATTGAATATATAGGAGACCTAGCTTTTGCATGTTCTAGAAACCATAGGTTTCAGTAGCGCTTTAGAACAGGGGTTACTAACATTTATGAATACAGACCTCAAATGTGTTCACATACCCTCTTCGCCATGTTGTCGAAATAATAATAATAATAATAATCACCAGCAGCAGGAAACAAGTATAACTTCAGAAGAAGTCAATGATTTGATTACATATAAAATCTAAGTTATTTTAGTAAGTTAGTTCTCAAGATAGTTTCCCGGAAAATGCTGCAAAGATTTGGAGGGTTTTCATTGCAGCAACAATTGTGTCCCTCACATTATCACGCCTTCAGTGCCTCTAAATTGTGTCCTTCAAAGTATCATGCCTTCAGTGCCTTTACAGTGTCCCTCAAAGTATCACGCCTTCAGTGCCTCTATATTGTGTCCCTCAAAGTATCACGCCTTCAGTGCCTCTATGCTGTACTACTCAAAGTATCAAACCTTCAGTGCCTCTATATTGTGTCCCTCAAAGTATCACGCCTTCAGTGACTTTATATTGTGTCCCTCAAAGTATCACGCCTTCAGTGCCTCTATATTGTGTCCCTCAAAGTATCACGCCTTCAGTGACTTTATATTGTGTTCTTCAAAGCATCACGCCTTCAGTGACTTTAAATTGTATTCCTCAAAGTATCACGCCTTCAGTGAGTTTATAGAGTCCCTCAAAGTATCACGCCTTCAGTACCTTTATAGCTTAAAAAACCATAAAGAAATGAAAAATCTTTGCGTTTTTTCATTCTGTCAAAATTTCGAATAATTTGTTAGTGCATGCGTACTTTTTATTGATATATTTAGCAAGACATCTTTCTATTGTAAATACTGAGTGCAATACATAATTTTACAGTGTTTCTCTATCAAACTATGGAAAAGAAAAAACACATCTTTAGGATATTCTTGCCTTTCGGTTTTTTTTCGCTCATTCATTCATTCATTTGCATATCCCTTGCGGAACTTTGCCTCTCTAACAGCTCTCCTGTAGGCATCTTGGTTGTGAGGAAGATGGCCTGCTGCTGATGCATTCATTTGCAGGTCATCAACGATATCTTGCAGCCATCTTCGCCTTGGTCTTCCTCTCTTTCTTTTTCCTATTATGTACACTTCCAAGACGGTTTTCTCTAGATTATCATGACGTTTAATGTGTCCAAAATATTTAAGTTTTCTCTCTTTAATCGTCTTTACTAGCCAGCCTTTTTAATATTAAGTTATTGTAGTATGGATATATTTGTTCTTTTTTGTGTCCATTATATTTGAAGAACTCTTCTGTAGCATTTACACTCAAAGGCATTTGTGTGTTTCTCATCTGTTTTGTTAAGTATCCAGGTCTCACAGGCATATGTTGCGATGGGAAAGATGCATGCCCTTAAAATCTTATTTTTGTAGTTCTGTCTGGTCCTCTCCACAGATTCTTTAGTTGTTTTACTTTCTGAAGATCGATAGATGTCCTCCTTTTAATTTCCCTCATTGTATCTCCATTGCTAGTTAGCAGTGATCTAAGATATTCAAAATTCTTCACTTCTTCCAGTTTTTCATCATTGATGCATATATTAGCTGCCTTGTTTGTTTTGTCAGTTGTCATCAATTTAGTTTTCTTTGCATTAAGATAGAGGTTTTGCTCTTCACGATTCTTACGGACTGACATAATTAGTTTTTCCATTCCTTGTTGTTTTGTGGACAGTAATACTGTGTCATCAGCATATCTAATCTCTGGTATTTCATAACCTCCAATTGTTATGGCACTGTAATATTCTTTGTCTACATCTTCTCTAACATTCCTCATTATATTTTCAGTATACAAGTTAAATAAGTAAGGTGACAATATGCACCCCTGGGGGATCCCTTGTCTTATATCAAACCAAATTGTTGTTTAACCATTTATTCTTACTGCTGCTTATTGGTCTAGATACAACAATGATGTTAATTGTATCAAATGTGTTGGAAATCCCATTTTCCCCATTATTTCCCAAAGTTTCTGGTGTTGTACACAATCAAATGCCCTTGAGTAGTCTATAAAGGATAAATATAGATTCACATTAAACTCTCTGCTTTTCTCTATTATTAATCTTATATTGAATATATGATCTCTTGATCGTCTCCCTTGCCTGAAATCAGCTTGGACCATATTGACTTCTTCTATTTTCTTACAAAGTCTACCAATTATGATTTTTAACAGAATTTTACTGGCATAACTAATCAGGGCAACAGTTCTGTAGTTTGTGTATAATTTCAGGTTACCCCTTTTTGGCAGTGGTATGAGTACAGTTCTTTTCCATTCTTTTGGCCAAACACCTGAATGTCATATTTTTCTACATAGTGCATGATAGATTGTTGCACATTCCTTTCCTCCTGCTTTAATAAATTCAGCTGTTATCATCCTGGTGATTTACCATTTTTCAGATTCTTTATTGCCCATAAAACTTCTTCTATTGTTGGTTCGGGTTCTTTCTTCTCCAATAATAATTTACACTGTTGATTTCTGCTTTCACAGTCGGTTGTTTCATACATTCCTCTGCAATATTCCTTCCATCTTTCTAGAATTTCCTCTGTCTCTGTCAAGGTATTCCCCATCTTGTCACAAATTACATTTAGCTTAGGTGTGACATTTCTCGTCAATGTCTTCATTTCTTTAAACAGTTCACTATCTCTTCCACACTTCTGATGTCCTTCTATTCTTTCATAACAATCTTGTATGTATTGTTTTTTGTCTTTTCTTCGTACTTCTTTTGTTAAAGATTTATACTTTTTTCCGCTACATGAAACAATTTATTATTATTCCCTCTGCTATTTGTAGATTACGCATCCAACTAATATTGTCTCTACATATTCTCTCTCTGGATACCCTGCAGATCTTCTGCCTAAACTATTATTCCACTGCGGTAGTATCCATACATCTGTCTCTAACTAGATGGCCTGTCATAATTATCGGCCTTTATCGGCTCCTGTTAGTATTGCTCTCTCTATGGTGTGAAATCTTACATCTTACATTCTTACCTTGCCGTTAAACGTCACATAGGGCTCGCATAGTTGTATAACAAGTTTTCCTGCTTTCGGCGAGTTTTTTAACTTCATCAAGGGATGTTATGTCCACTAAACTAGCTTCTCTAAACAATGTCCTCTTTAGAGTTTCACGTGGTCGACCTCTTTTTCTTCGGCCTGTTGTGCTCCACTTGATAACTTGTCTTGGTATTCTCTGATTGTTTCTTCTCATCACATGGTCTACATATGTCCATGTTCTTTTTCTGATCTGCCATGAGACAGGTTGTTCTTTGCTCATCTTTCTTATCTCTGTGTTCTCCTTAAATTCTTTCCACTTTATACAAAGTAATTTATTGAAGCATTTGTTTTCAAAAGAGTCTAATTTCTTGTCAATTTCCTTAGTTGATTTCCATCTTTCGCATCCATAAATGAGAGTGGATATTATATTTGAATTGAATAATCTTATCTTAGTTTTTGTGCTTATAACTTTTTAATAAAATATGTTTTCAAGATTTTTGAAAGACAATACTGCTTTTGCAATTCTAATTCTAACTTCCTTTCTGGTGTCACCATCCTGGTCTATGTAGCTGCCGAGGTGTGGAAAGTGGTTTACTTCTTCAACAACTGTTCCTTCTACATGTATTTTTCCTTCTTGATTAATGAGACGTTTCAGGGAATCTGTTTTTTCTTGCATCGATTTCACATTGCCACTGATAAGAGTTATATTATTAAAATCAAGATCCCATATACCCATCAATGCCCGTTTTACCTGTAAAGTATCTTTTCATTATTAAGTCTATGGCAATTCCAAAAAGCAAGGGTTTTAATATATATCATTGTTTCAAGACCTGTTTCAGTCTGAAACCATTTGCTCATTTCTGATAAGAGTTATATTATTAAAATCAAGATCTTCTATTTGGGTCCCATATACCCATCAATGCCCGTTTTACCTGTAAAGCATCTTTTCATTATAAAGTCTATGGCAATTCCAAAAAGCAAGGGTTTTAATATATATCATTGTTTCAAGACCTGTTTCAGTCTGAAACAATTCGCTCATTTCTTCTTCTGTCTTGACTGCACAAACATATCCGTTGCAGAGATCTCTAAAGATGTTGACAAGTTTAGATGGTATTTCATATAGTCTTAAAATTCTCCTCAATGAATCTCTGTGTATGCTATCAAATCCCTTTTTAAAGTCTATGAGGTTCAGGATTAATGGTTTCTGCTTTTCAATATGTTCTTCAAGTATTATTCTTAGAGTACAGATCTGGTCGAGACATGTTCTCCCTTTTCGAAATCCTACCTGTTCTTCTCTCGTTACATTATTCACTATATCCTTAATTCTATTCAGAATCATTTTACAAAACACCTTTGACACAACTAATAGTAAGGTTACACACCTCCAGTTATTGCAGTCACCGAGATTGCACTTTTTGGTATTTTAACAATGATTCCTTTTTCCATTTAGAAGGGACCTTTTCTTCTTTCCAAATTTTATTAAACATTCTCTGTTGTTGACTCATGTTGTCACTGTTAATAGCTTTTAACATTTTGACTGTTATTTCATCTTCACCTGCAGCTTTGTTGTTAGCTATTAGATTAACTGCTGTTTCAGTTTCATTCAGTGTAACTTCATCTAAGCTGACATTTAGTTGTGGGACTGGTAAATCGCTTTCAAGGTTTATTAATTCATTTGGGTATGGTCGATTACGTATTTCTTGAAAGTGTTCGGCCCATCTTTGCTTTTGGTCTTTACTTGATGTTAATGGGTAGCCTGTTTTGATAAAGACTAGCCTTTCTCTAGAGGTAATAGCACATGTAAGCTTTTTCTGTATGTTACATAGAGTTTCGCTGTCTCCTGTATTTGCTGAATTTTCTGCTTCTTTTGCCATATTCTTTTGTCTCTTCTAGCTGAACCTTTTACATTATTGTCTAGTTCTTTATATGTTGCTTTTGCCAAAACTTGTCCAAGATCTGTCTTTACATTCAACATGGCTAATTTAGCTGCTCGTCTTTCATGTATGTATTTCCATGTGTTATCTGTTCCATGCTTTTCTACTTGCTATTTGCAGCTAAGCACTTACTTTTGCTGCCGTGATTATGGCTGTGTTGTATGAATTCCATAATTCATCTATACCTGTCTCGTCTACCTCGCTGAGTGCTGGGAAACGTTTGGTATGTTCCAGATTGAAATTACTGTTGGTATTTTCTTCTTATAGGCTACGACTGTTTTTTTTTTCTGAGTCTGCTTTCTTGTGTTGGCCTTTAGCTTAAGTCTTATCTTCCCTATACACAGGTTGTGATCACTGTTGACATATGCACCCCTATATGTTCTTACATCTATCAGAGATGTTCTGAAATGTTTTCTAATACAAAAACGATCTGTCTGGTTTCTGGCTCTATCATCTGGAGATATTCATGTTGTTTTATGTATTTCTTTGTGTGGAAATATTGTTCCTCCAATGTCCATGCCCTTTGTTAGACATATTTCAATTAATCTTTCTCCATTCTGACTTATTGTATCAATTCCTTCTTTCCCCATTACTTTTTCGACGTCGATGTTATCTTTTCTTACCTTAACGCTGAAGTCTCCCATGATAATTAAGATGCCATATTTAGGTCCTTTGTTCATGAGTTGTTGCCCTTGGTGATAGAAATTGTCTATGATGTGACTAAGTAATCCTAAAGTTCTGTATTAATGTTTTCAGGAAAGCGTCTTCTTGTGTTTATGATAATATTCTGAGTCATTTTTTTATGACACTAACTATGCTAATAGGAATATTGAATCATTTTCCACACACTCTCTAAACAACACCACTTCACTTACTAGACAAGTGTGAATTAACATTTCCTTATCAGCGAGCAGGACAAGACGACATATTTCAAGAATTACACAGCTCAGTGACTTTCTGCCCGCTCTGAACAAAAAAATGCGAGTACCATAATTAAAACACAAGTACATCCACTACAGTGTGTTTCCAAATCTGTGTTTGTGGGAATGATGCAAGGTCTTTTATGTTTGACTTTGAATGTCAAATTTTTACATTCATGTAGAGAGTTCCATTAATGTGATTAGAGAAAAAAATATTATCGTTGTCATGAAATATCTCTATAGGATACATGGAATATATTAAAATAAATATTATCAGAACTTATATATATATATATATATATATATATATATATATAGCAATATGCTCCACAGATATGGACGAAAAATCCTAAAATGCCACATGAGAATGATAATTTCAGTAAATAAGTTAACTCCACCGTGTCCTACATTATCACCACAAACGTCGCCAAAATGATTTTACGCCACAAAATAGCGGGCTGTAGCTGAGTTACATGCATTTAGTTGGAGAGGATAAACTCCCATTGGTAATATATGCAAAACTAGCAGAGATATTTTAATAAACTAAACCACCAGGACAGATTCTTCTCGATTTCAGTCTGCAACTGATGTAAACGTGCATCAAAGCCTTTTGCATATGACAAATTCATTTCTAACGTAATATAACTAATGAAAATCATAAACATGCTGACAATTTTAACAATCGAAATTAATTTCGTAATACCGTGTAGGTATTTATACATAACACGCCTGATCAATTCCCCCCCCCCAAAAAAAAACAGATTAGCTAAAACCATGAAATCGTCTACAACTGAGCTGTCGAACCATCACCAAGTAGGCTAGTTGTCCAGGTAAACATATGTACAGACAGGTAGAAAGATAGACAGACAAGTAGAAAGATAGGCAGGTAAATAGGTATAAACAAATACGCGTGCAGAATGGGAAAGAATAAATAAATATGTAAGTAGTGACGGACGGATGGATGGATGGATGGATGGATAGATGGATGGATGCATGGATGCATGCATGCATGGATACGCAGTAATTTAGTTCCTCAGATGCGGATCCTGCTGATAGAGTTACTTTGATGATATACACATAACATTAAAAAAATTCGTCTACTTTGTTCCTGTACGTTTACAACTGGCTTTATATAACTGGAATATGCTTTGTCTCACAGCTGAAAATGTATGTCACGTTGACAGGAGTTAGTTAACAAACAAGTTCTAACTGTTCATTCTTTTCTGCCGCTCCTGTCTTATTTTGTCCCTCTCATTGCCTAGCTGGCTCTCTCTCTCTCTTTTTCTCTCTCTCTCTCTTTCTCTCTCCCCCTCTCTCTCTTCTCTCAAAACATATTTTAAATTCCAAAGTTCAGATTCTGATCATTTGTGTGTTCCTTTCGAAGGTCGATTGACAATTTATGCCCTAAAATCAGTTATTTCGCAAAAGGTTTTCCACAAATGCCTGTCCTTTGCCTTTTTTTCCGCTCTTGCCCAGGTGAGCCCTCTAATGATCGACATCCTCTCTGTTGTTCTTCTCCATGTCTCTTTTGGTCTACCTTTACTTCTGTTCCCCTGTGATGTTCATCTTAGTGTTATTTTTGGTCGTGAGTTGTCAGTCATTCTGAGCACATGTCCCAACCATCGCCAGCGTCTTTCCTCAATAATTGTTGTCAGTGGCTTCATCTGCATTTCTGCCAACAAGATGTTATTTCTTATGGTATTTGACCAAAATATTTTTATAATTCTTACTTTATTATAAAATATAAAAAATTAACACAGTACCTAAGGATGCAGACTTTGATAAAATTGTCACATATTTCAACCAGAATTGATACACTTCTCAATATTGCAACAGCTGACTACCAGTTAGGACCATCAGGAACAGAGTGGATACTATATATCTGAAGGGCACGTGGGCCGGATGATTTGGTGTCGCGGATCTTTATTTGGCCCACGGGCCCTAGGCTGCAATATGCAACAGGCATAACTCATCTTCATTTCTCTCATTTATCTTTATATCTACTCAACACAGTCTGTCACAGACTAATATTGATCGTATCTAGCTTCGTTTATGATCTGCCGTGATTTACCTTCACCGTCTTTGTTGATCCTTTGAAGTGTTTACCATCCATCATTCTGAGATAGGCAAAAGACAGTCAGATCTTTGTCATTAATATGTTTGTCGTGGTTCTTATTTCAGTTAGACTTGTATTTAATTCTTAAGATTTGCTTCTCTTGGCATCATTTTCACACTGCGCGTAACAGAAAACTCTCAGTCTCTTAAGCCAAGAAACTCTCAATCTTCGTACCTGTGTGTGCACAGAAAAGCAGACATTTAAAGGACATACATAATAATTGGAATTATTTATCTAACTGAGTACTAATTAGATTTCTATCTGGGTATGTGAGAGACTAAACTCACACAGAACAGACATACCATATGTCTCACCGTATGGGAAGCACTTATAACATGGCAAAGAATATTTTTTTTAAAATCAGATTACAAAAAAACCTTCACATTTTCCATGAACTTCATAAAATTCTCCCCTCAGCTGGGTTTTGGTAAAAGATTGTATGCTACTAGATATTCTCCTCAGATTTATTTTATAATGAACGTTACCAGCCAATGTCTCTTTCATAATAGTATTTTTATCTACGGTTTCATCATAGAACCATTATTTATCATATCAAATTTACCACGATAAAAACAAAAACTGCGATATATCTGAGCTGGACATTTTCACCATGTTAGAAAGGTTATCACTGACATTTAATACATGTAAGGTTATTGGTGACAACATTTTTGTTTCGTGTGGTGGCATCAAAATAACAATGGCCGTATGGTGTTCACAGCATCAAGACACTGTAATAATTGTATAGCTTTTTTGTAGTCTTTGGTTTTAATACTCAACTGTTGATTCATTCATGCTCAAAAGTAAAGAATAAATATACTACGGTATATAAATATCTCTGCGAGTTTCCGTAACGATATCTTTTTTCCCATCTGGAGTCGCCTCTAGATAGGTCCCAGGATAAGATTGTTAGCCTTATTTGTACAAATTATTATACAAATTCCAGAACAATGCAGAGATAAGACAGATGACTGAACAACAACCAGTCTCATGGGTGATCAGGAAAAGGAGATGGACATATGTTGGTCACTTGATGAGAAGAAATGATCAGAGAATCCCAAAACAAGCTATCAAATGGAATACAACAGGCCAAAGAAAAAGAGGCAGACAGCGTGAAACTCTGAAGAGGACATTGTTAAGAGAGGCCAAATTAACAGGCATAAAATCCCTTGATGAGGTTGAAAGACTCGCCGAAGACAGGAAAAAGTGGCGAACTACTTTGCGAGCCCTATGTGACGTTTTAACGGCACGGGAAGGATATAAGAAAAGAAGAAGGTATATAAATATAGTACGTAGCTACGTATCTTGGAACAAGTAAAATGAGGTTATCAATCAATTTGATATTTGCTATAGGTAATTTAAATATATTTTAAATAATTTGGTTTGTAATAATAATTCAGTGATTTCAGTCAGTCATTTGCATGTCACTTGTAGAACTTTGCCTCCATAACAGCTCTCCTGTAGGCCTCTCGTTTGTAAGCAAGATGCCCTGCGGCTGATGCATCCATTTGCAGATTATCAACGATTTTTTGCTGCCATCTTCGCCTTGGTCTTCCTCTTTTTCTTTTTCCCATTATGTACACTTCCAAGACATATTATCATGACACTTAATGTGTCCAAAATATTTAAGTTTTCTTGTTTAATCCTCTTTACTAGCCAGCCTTCTTCAATATTAAGTTCTTGTAGTATGGATATATTTGTTGTTTTTTTTTTGTGTCCATGATATTTGAAGAACTCTTCTGTAGCATTTACATTCAAAGGCATTTATGTGTTTCTCACCTGTTTTGTTAAGTATCCAGGTCTCACAGATATATGTTGTGTTGGGAAAGATACATGCCCTTAAAATTCTTATTTTTGTAGTTCTGTCTATTCTTCTCTGCAGCTTCTTTAGCTGTTTTACTTTTTGAAGAGCGATAGATGTCCTTTTAACTTCCCTCATTGTATTTCCATTATTATTTAGTAATGATCCAAAACACTGAAAATTCTCCACCTCTTCCAGTTTTTCCTCATTGATGCATATTTCAGCTGTCTTATTTGTTTTGTCAGTTATCATCAATTTAGTTTTCTTCGCATTAAGATAAAGATTTTGCTCTTCGCTGTTCTTACGGACTAACATAATTAGTTTTTTCATTCCTTTTTGTGTTGTCGACAGTAATACAGCGTCATCAGCATATCTAATCTCTTGTATTTCATAACATTCAATTGTAATTCACTGCATCGTAACATTCTTTGTTTGCATCTTATTTAACATTCCTCATTATATTTTCAGTATACAAGTTAAATAATCTCGTCACAACTTACATTTAGCTCAGGTGTGACATTTCTCGTCAGTGTCCTCATTTCTTTAAACATTTCACTATCTCTTCTACACTTTTGATGTCCTTCGTATTCTTTCACAACAGTATTGTTTTTTGTATTTTCTTATGTTTCTTCGTACTTCTTTTGTTGAAGAGTTATATTTCTCTTTGTTCGTGTTTGTCACTTTCCATTTTGTCTTCATTTCTCTACGTTGTTTTATTAGTTCTAGTGTGCCTGCTGTACTCCATCCATTCTTTTCCGTTTTCTTTACTGGAATCATATCTTTAGCTGTTGTTATTAAGATATCTCTAGCCTGCGTAGCCAATTCATCTGGTGTCATCTCCACCTATACAGCCATTTACAGTCACATATATCTCAATCTGAGGTCCCTCGGAGACTAGTGCTTTAAACATAGATGTCTAGGCGTTAGTATGGCACTAGGACCATCCGCCACAAGGTCTGTCAAAACCTAACCCTGAGGTGTTGAATGACACAGGGTTTTTTTTAATCCATCTTATTTTGGACACATTAAACGTCATGATAATTTAGAGAAGATCGTCTTGGACAGGAAAATAATAGGAAAAAGAAATAGAGGAAGACCAAGGCGAAGATGGCTGGAAGACATCGTCGATAATCTGGAAATGGGTGCATCAGCAGCAGGGCATCTTGCTTACAAGCGAGGGGCCTACAGGAGAGCTGTTATGGAGGCAAAATTCTGCAAGGTACATGCAAATGACTGACTGACTGACTGATATGGCAGGACAAGAACGAAGACGCTGTCAGATCTGGCAGTCTGTGACCCATAGCTGACATGCTAGCATCAGGGTTGGTGAACCATAGCTGATATGCTAGCATCAGGGTTGATGAACCATAGCTGATATGCTAGCATCAGGGTTGGTGAACCATAGCTGATATGCTAGCATCAGGGTTGGTGAACCATAGCTGACATGCTAGCATCAGGGTTGATGAACCATAGCTGATATGCTAGCATCAGGCTTGATGAACCATAGATGACATGCTAGCATCAGGGTTGATGAACCATAGCTGACATGCTAGCATCAGGGATTGCGAACCATAGCTGACATGATAACATCGGAGTTGGCGAACTATAGCTGTTATGCTAGCATCAGGGATGGGTAACCATTGCCAACCAAGACCCTTTCTTACATCTCCCGATAACAAGTCTGGCCAGACTAACGGGGCAGGAATCACCATAACCTCAATAGAGATGGAGCTGCTAAAGAAGTATTCAACATCCCATGGTTTTTACTACCACTCGGTGCCTGAAATGTAGCCACCCTAGCCCGCTGTAAGGCACGAAGCTGTGCCGCAACATCCTCACTGCATTGACTGTAAAGAACATCAAGCTCGCAGCTCCAGGAGGATTGAAGAAGAACAACAACAGCAAAATGTGGCGAAAATACATTATATCATCAGTCGTAGCTTACATTTTCTTCTTGGAGATAAAACACCACGACATAGAATGTCTTTTAGAGAAGAAACACAGTTCAGGAGCAGGATCTGTTTGATAGAGAAAACTCGTCATTGATTCTCGATGCTTCGAACAGAATCAATGTCGATTCATGACTTTTAAAATAGATAATCTTACATCTTACATCCTTCCCGTGCCGTTAAACATCTCATAAGGCTCGCATAGCAGCTCCCCAAGTTTTCCTGTTTTCAGCGAGCTTTTCAACCTCGTCAAAAGTTGTTATGCCTATTACTCATTCATTTGCATATCCCTTGTGGAACTTTGCCTCCATAACAGCTCTCCTGTAGGCCTCTCGGTTGTGAGCAAGATGGCCTGCTGCTGATGCATCCTTTTACAGATCATCAATGATGTCTTGCAGCCATCTTTAAAAATAATATACAATTTTATTTTCAAAACTACTTATTCATTACAAATAAATAATCATATACATACTAGAACATACAGCGAACTCAGTACTGCCAAGACGATTTTATATCGCAGCCTAGTTACAGTAAATGACTGAGCAGATCCTCAACCTTTTTTTACCCTCACCAGACGGATTAAATGGTAAATTTAACTCCTGCATGAATATTATTATTTCTGAGGCTTTTGGTATGTGAGAGAGATCAGCAAATTGTGGATATTATATTTAAACTTGACCGCGGGAGAACTAAGAATTTTCCGGATTAAATCATTACAGGTAATCGATTCTGGTATGCTTGTGTGGAATATCTGTGAGTTATCGCATCAGGTAATCGATTCTGGTTTGCCTGCCTTAATCTGTTTCCTGAAAGCTGTCAGTCTAGAGACAATTTCAGTTAAAATAAACGGTAACTTTGACTCTTGGATCTCTCAATGTAAATTTTTCAACGGATTGTCAGTTTAAAAACCGAAACAGTGCATTGAAAGGAGGTTGATACACAAATGTTTTTCACTTCTGAATCGACAATAAATGTTAATAAATTATTTCTAGCGTAGAGCTGACAGACTGGCTGGGCTTGTGTTGATCTTATCAACTTGAAACATGTAAATGTTGTTAAGAATCTGCAGCATATAGTTTTACAGAGGTTTTTAAAGTCTCCTTGCTTTTCAGCACTCTTTGTTATTATTAATATGAAGTTAACAATTTTGAAAAAAGTTTACAAGAATTAGTCTTATAAAATATAAAATATGTATTATATGATTGTTAGTTATCGTGTCAAAATGATTTTTTAAAAACTGCCTTAAGCGCTTTCAACTAAACGACTGAACAATGCTAAAAATAAATAAGGTGGATAAAAGGAACAGAAGATACAGTAGAGAGACGAGATATAAGAGTGTGTCAGGCTGCTCACACTGCATTACATTAAACAAATGCTAAATCTTGAAGAACAAAAACATTCTGCAGTAGCAACAAAATACTTAAGAAGAAAGGAGGAAAAGAAACTCAGACATAAATAAAGGAAAATCCCTCAGAAATTTTACTCTCCCTTTTCCTCTCTCTCTCTCTCTCTCTCTCTCTCTTTCTCTAGTTATTTGTATATATATCTTATATCCTTCCTGTGCCGTTAAACGTTACATAGGGCTCGCAAAGTAGTTCGCCAGTTTTAACTGTCTTCGGCGAGTCTTTCAACCTCATCAAAGGATTTTATGCCTGTTAATTTGGCCTCTCTTAACAATGTCCTCTTCAGAGTTTCACGCGGTCTGCCTCTTTTTCTTCGGCCTGTTGTGTTCCACTTGATAGCTTGTTTTGGGATTCTCTGATCATTTCTTCTCAAGTGACCAACATATGTCCATCTCCTTTTCCTGATCACCCATGAGACTGGTTGTTGTTCAGTCATCTGTCTTATCTCTGCATTGTTCTTAAATTCGTTCCACTTGATGCCAAGTATTTTCCTTAGGCATTTGTTTTCAAAAGAGTCTAATTTCTTCTCTATTTATTTAGTGAGGGTGGATATTATATTTGAATTGAACAGCCTTAACTTGGTTTTTGTACTTATAACTTTTGAATTCCATATGTTCTCACGATTCTTGAAGATCTATGTTGCTTTTGCAATTCTGATTCTAGCTTCCTTTCTGGTGTCACCATCATGGTCTATGTAGCTGCCAAGGTATGCAAATTGATTGACTTCTTCAATATCTGTCCCTTCTATGCATATTTTTCCATTTTGATTAAGGGGACTTTTCATTATTTTTGTTTTGTCCTTGTTAATTTCAAGTCCTATTGTGCTAGCCAGTGAAGACAGGCTATCTCAACAATCTCTGTGTATGCTATCAAATGCCTTTTTAAAAGTCTATGAAGTTCAATATAAATGGTTTCTGCTTTTCAATATGTTCTTCAAGTGCTATTCTTAGAGTAAAGATCTGGTCGAGACAGCTTCTTCCTTTTCGAAATACTGCTTGTTCTTCTCTCATTGCAGTATCCACTATATCTTTAAGTCTATTCAAAATGACCTTAAAAATACTTTTGACACAACTGATATTAAGGTTATTCCTCTCCAATTGTTACAGTCACTAAGGTTGCCCTTTTTTTGGTATTTTAACAATGATTCCTTTTTTTTTATTTAGAAGGGACCTTTTCTTCTTTCCAAATCTTGTTAAACATTCTCTGTAGTTGTTTCATGTTTTCACTATTGATAGCTTTTAGCATTTCGGGTGTTATTTCATCTTCACCTGCAGCTTTTTTTGTTAGCCATTAAATTCACTGCTGTTTCAATTTCATGCAATTTAATTTCATCTAGGTTGACATTTAGTTGTGGAGCTGGTAAGTCGATTTCAAGGTTTAGAAATTCTTTTGGGTGTGGTCGATTAAGTATTTCTTGGAAGTGTTCAGCCAATCTTTGCTTTTGATCTTTACTTGATGTTAATAGGGTTCCAGTTTTTCTAAGGATTGGTCTTTCTTTAGATGTAATAGTACCTCATAGCTTCTTTTGTATGTTAAATAAAGTTTTGCTGTCTCCTGTTTTTTGCTGCTTTTTCTGCCTCTTTCTCCATATTGTCTATGTATTCTCTTTTATCCCTTCTAGCTGAACTTTTTACTTTCTTGTCTAGTTCTTTGTATGTTGCTTTCACCATGTCTAATTTGACTGCTCGTCTTTCATGTATATACTTCCATGTGTTTTCTGATATCCATGCTTTTCTATTTGGGTTTTTCAGTCCAGCGCTTGCTTTTGTTGCTGTGAATATAGCAATGCTGTAAGAATTCCATAATTCATCTATACCTATCTCCTCAACTTCACTAGGTGTTTTGGAATGATTGACAAGTTCCTGATTGAAATTACTGTTAGTATTCTCTTCTTGTAGGCTGTGGCTGTTTATCTTTCTGTGTACTGATTTCTTGTGTTGGCTTTTCAATTTTAGTTTTATTTTCCCTATGCACAGGTTGTGATCACTGTTAACATCTGCACCCCTATAAGCCATTATATCTATGAGAGATGTTCTGTATTGCTTTCTAATTAAAAAATGATCTATCTGGTTTCTATCATCTGGAGATATCCACGTTGCTTTATGTATCTCTTTGTGTGGAAATATTGTCCCTCCAATGATTATGCCCTCTGTTAGACATATTTGTATATGTATATATATATATATATATATATATATATATTATATATATATATATAAAGATCCATAGCATTAGGACTTCAGAAAGGTTATTTGACTGAATTTGTGAAACTTGGGCTAATCTAATCTTTTCTGACGTAGGACAGAATTTAGTTATACCCTGCATCGACTTGCGTAGCGATATCATGGTTAAATTTACAAATGTATTATTTTTAGATTTTTCAAAAAACATTTACTTCATGAATATTTAATGAGATCAGTGACATAGAAAACGTGAATCTAATCAATGTGACCTAGAATAGACTTCAATTATACTCTTTAACACAGTTTTTGGTTCACAAACATCGAAAGTGAACGTGTCATATTAGTTTTTCTGACTGATTTTGATTTATTCACATGCGTCTGTGTATGTGTGTGTGTCTTTTTTAAAATTAATCTTTGTGTAAACTATTCTATCGTGTCACAAAGTTGTTGTGATTATTACTAGTAATATTACAGTCTGTACCACTGTGTCATTAGGCTAGATGTCTGAGTACTTGACCTCAGTACGGGCGACTACGGTTCAACATCGGTGAATATTTTTTTTAGTTGTTATTACTATTTGTTTGGTTTTTTTTTCAGTTATTCTTAATTTTGTTTTCTTTTTCCCTTAACCGCGCTTTTCATCACCCTATATTGTCCTCTGTTTGAGAAAACGGTGGGAAATTAAACACTTTTTTCCCCCTAGCTTTCCCATATAAGTGTAAAAGCTGAAGTTAAATAAATACAGTTTAAGTAAAGAAAACTTTTACAAAACATTAAAGTAGGTACTTCACGTCACTTTTATAATTTTGCTTCACTCAGGCGCTGAAGTCGGAGACACTAGACCAGGGAGCCTAGATTAGGCAACCTTCTCTCACCCGGCACACGTCGATGTTCCGTTGAGGGAAGTCAGATTCGAAGCTCTCTGACGCAACGAAAACCAGTGTCACGCAATCCCGCTTCAGGGACCCACCAAGATTATAGGCCACAGCCCCCTGATGCTCTGAGCCTCCATCCTAAATGAAATCTATCTCAAGGATCGCAGGAGTACAGTAGCAGCACGGGGCGATCTTGGTGATAGAAGCGAACGAAAAAGAACAATAAGAAGAAGCAGCAGCTTCATTCACGCAAGTGAATCTACATTTGCCAGTGAAGTAGCCAAGCATTTTGGGTAATAGTAAAATAACTCTATTTTAATCAGAATATCATCGGTCACTGGGTTACCAAATTATGCTTTTTGCTCTAAATTTGGTGCTTTTCAGCGGATATTTTTATGTGAAAACAAGCACACGCTATTTAGTGCTATTTTGCTTAAGTTAATGCAAATTTATTATGTTTAATTTAGAGCATTTCAAAATGAAATTTTACAGTGTTATTGAGACTGATCGCTTTCCCTTGAAACTGAGAAATCGGCAAAAACTGATATCAGAGTCCGACATGAAAAATCAGCCAAGATTACATAAAATCTTGTAAAGTTAGAAAGACATTACAAATTTATGCAAAAGACAGTTATAAACGTACTCAATGATGTATACAACACGATATCTCAGGAGTGGACAACATCGATACATATAACCTTACCAAAAGAAGCACTAAATTTAGAACCGTACATTCAAGAAGCCTCTTGACACACATATATATTACTAAAGATTGTTAGGAAAGAATCAGATGAAAAATAATGAAGAAACTAGTGATGAAAATTGGTTTTAAACAAAATAGTGAAAACAGAAGACACTTTCTGCATCGAGACGTTAGCTGAAAAAATATAGTAAAGTATAAAAATGACATCGCCGTCTGTTTCATTGTTTATATCAAGGCTTTTGACGCTGAAAAAAATATTGCTTTACTTGGAAAAGGCATCATATTAATAACCAAGTTGTATTCAGAACAAATACAGCAGTTGTTAGGTCTGACACGAAGTACGCAGTGTCTCCTGATATTAAGAGAAGAGTCACACAGGGATATGTACAGTCTCCTTGCTTTGTTAGTCTCAGTGCAGTGAAAACCTTCAAAGATATTAGTGAAATATCTGCCTGTATTAACCATCACTGGAAGATCAATAGGCATACTCAGATAAGTAGACGATACAGTGTTAATGTAAAAAAACTAGATGACCCTCAAAATCTTGCGACACAAATGACATACAAACAAATGTTATGGACTAGAAATAAACATTAAAAATACTATGGCATGCAGATCAGCAGAAAAGAACGAAATCATTGGTAAGTATACACATAAGTTAAGAGACGCTAAAATAAGTGACAAATTTCAAATATCTGACTACATGATAACAGATGATGGGAAATGCCAAATGGAGTGAACGGAAGGACAGTAATGACTAAAAGCAAATTCACAAGGCTGAAAAATCCATACCTCTTAAAACATAACACACAAAATTAAGCTATTGTCATATGTTAAGTCTACTTCACGCTACTTCTCTCTGGTGCAGAACCAGGGAATTCAAACAAGAAAATGAAAAAGAAAATTAAAGACTTAGAAAACTGGACATACATAAGAATTTACATATTTTTTTAAAACAAAAACGTCAAACATTAGATATACTTAAAACTGAAAGACAACCAATAGACAACGAAAGACATAAGAATAAGACCACTAAAATATTTTATCATATCAAGAGGCATATAATTTTAAAAAAAACATACTTGAGGAAAAGGTTGAATAAAAATAGATAAAGTGGACGCCAACAACATAGATGTATGGGCAGTGTCAAGAGATACACAGCAGTCAGCTTGGTACGGAGCAAGGGCAGTGTAAGTTGGAAATTCAGTGCAGCCAATCCTCTCTATGGAGATGGCACAAGATGATGAGCTAAATACAAGTTCAGTTTCGACCCTCTTTCCTGCTAAAATCGATTGAACAAACTGTTTAAAGCGGGCCTTCTCCGTGACCACAGTTCCAAAGGTCATGTATGAAAAGTTGTAAAGGTCACGGGATATTTAAAACCACAGCCCTGCTTAATATAGATGTGCGATCAGTATTTGCTGATATTCTCTTGAATAATTTAGCAAGGACCAAATATCATCCTCTTGATTTTTTTTTCTTTTTCGAGTGTTGATAAATATGAGTATTATTGTATGTGTTATGTGCACACAATGGTTAATTTCCCTGTGGGTGCAAGATAAGAGCTCTCAACAGCAGTGTGGATGTATGCAATGAAGAACAGGCTGAATAGATTGTTAATAAACAAGGCGATAAAGTAGTGCTGCATATCCACATAAAGGATCATTAACATATACTGTATGTACTGTTCATAGTAGCATTTGTATAAACTATATGAGCAAATGAATTCTACAGCAAAATAGAATTCCAGCGTTATTGCTGCATAGTGAAACAGGAGCTACAAATTTTAATAGCAACATCATAAGCACATATGCTATGCGTTTTTCAAACAACAGGTATTTTTTGCAAAAGGACAGAACAACCTGCACTGAAATGTAATTTTATCTGCTTAGGTAAAAGAATAAATAAAATCCAAATTCCAGAAACGATCAGTATTTCAGAATGTTAACATTTAATATCGCGTTGATGGCACAGATATCTAAAGAGTTAATAGGTTGACAGATTTATTCTTTGACTAACATTGGTGTACAAATAATGCGACACTTTACCTGGCTGACAGGAAACACTGTCAAGATAATAGAAGGAAAATTAACTGCACGTGTGAGAAAAATGCGTATTCCAGACAATGACATTCTTATTGCAGTTAAAATAATACTACACTTGTGAGGGAATTGTGTGAAAATAAATTCATTGATCCCACCAGTGACACACGATAATGCTGATGGCTTTACTGAAATTTGTGTTAACCTGCTGCGTGCTGAAATATGCCACAGCATTCTTTCAAGTATGTAGAAAAAATTCATCAAGTCCTAGGCAAAACTTTTTGTATGTCGGACGTTCTGTGAAAACAATATGATAGAATGACTGTGGTATGGAATTACACACATAAGCAGTCACACAAATTATTTTAAACACGTTTATACGTGGACAACTATCTTCGTTTATTATTGTAAACGGCACCAATTAATGCCAGATATTCCATATTCCTCATCACATTGTCCATTGATAATATTTTTACCTTAGTTTTGTACAATCCCACCAACAGCCGTACACATCTATTTCATGCTTCCCAGCATTCTTAAACTTGCAAGGATTTAGTCCCATACTTTCAGCTCATCCGTCTTCGCAGCCAATGCCAGGTGACTCGGACTTTATGGACCAATCCAACAAATTATTAGAATTTTTCGTCACCGCCACTATCCAGACAAAGTCCTTCGGTAAGCCTTTAACCGTATCTAGAAAGTTAATCGCAAAGAGGTTCTCAGAAAAACACCTATGGCTTTATCTTACAGGGTCAAATTAGTGCTTTCTTTTCATCCACGTGGTCTTATGGTTAGGAAAATTCTCTGTCGCCATCTGCCATTGCTACTAGCGACATCTTCTCTGATTATTATTATTATTCTACAAACAGGCACAAAATCTGAAGGATATCATCGTCCATAGCCACCTTAAGTGGATTCTGCATTTGTCGATGCTAGAAAATGTAATTGCCGTCACTGTGTCACATGTCCTGTAGTCTGGGAAAAGAAATGGACTACTTTTCCAAAAACTGTAGTCTAGGAAAAGAAATGGACTACTTTTCCAAAAACTGTCCTCGTACTCCATGAAGAATTCACATGCGAGTCTTGCAACATATTATAAACTACTGTGTGTTGAAAGGTATAGGATAACTTATACTGAAGAGGCCAGTCTTAGATTACATTAACCCAGGCAGACAATGATATCTCCTAGCATGTTTCTAAGCAAGACTCTAATCATTTCAAGGCCCCAACCACAGAGGCAAATCTGATTTTCTAGTAAAAGTCATTAAACAATGTCATTCTGGTATTTGAAAAAGCCGGCGCTTGACAATTGCTGTATTCAGCAATATGGGACGCCAGAACCACACGGTATCAAATAGAAATTCAGCTAAACTTATTTCCCTTCCTCCATAATCATATTTTCTCCATAGTAGGTTCTACTCTTTCCCCACACGTAACTTACATTCCAGAACCCCCTCACTGCACTAGATTACAAACCCTTTACCCCAACCAAATTCATTTATTCTGCCCACCACTGTTCCCTATAAGCTGCGCGCCTGCGCCGCCGCGCACAGAAAAAAAAATCATACCCCGCACCATATTTTTTGGAGTCGCGCAAAAAGTAAAATGAAACTGCTACTTTTATTTTCCAGTTTCCAGATGTTACTCAGTGCTCTAATTGCGATCAAGGAAGATACAATGATGGTACATGTTTGTCTTATACTGTTTCTTCCTTGTTGAGAAATGACTTTCGGATCGGATGTTTCAACTGGCCTTTTATCGCGTAGTTTTGGTAGTACTGTAGCAGAATCACCGAATAAGTAAACAAAAAAATCGTCATTGGAATTAACTAAATACTAGGAACTAAAAAGTACAGCAGGTTTATCCTGGTATTAAATGTACAGACATTTACGGCGTATATATATATATATATATAATATATATATATATATATATATATATATACACGTTACTCTGCACATTTGCACACACAATATTTTTGCACATGAGCTGAACATTTTCACACAGACCCCAAACCCTTAGAGGGAACATTGCTGCCCATCCTTTTCTCGAGCATATTATATATATTTTTTTCTCTCACTTTCCGCTTTCCTCATTCTCTTTTTACTACCAACCTATCACACACCTCACCACGCGCACTCCTGGAACCAGTTTCTTAAAAGCCACAGCTGAGTGCTCCTTTTTTCTAATTTTTACCCAATCCTATTTGTTGTATAGCATTCATGTGAATTCATAGTTTATCTTATTTCCCTATTTCTTTGTTCTGTGTGTTTTTGTATGATTAAGGTGTAAACCAAAACGTCACAACTTTGTGCAATTTAATTAATAAAGCTGTTCCTACTTTTGTTTTAAATAGCTTTAGAATTTTGTTATTACAGCTTTACGAGTACTTCTATGGCTTCGTCTATATTGATATACAGTGTATGCAGTTTTATATACTTATACCCAAATTACTTTAGACTTAGACTAAGAATTCTGGATTTCGTTTAAAAATTGACATTTTTCTTCATAATTAATGAATGGGTTTACTGATAATTTGAAGTTTTCACGGAGCTAAGAGATGGTGCTACTGAGAATTCTGTCAGTCAGTCAGTCATTTGCATATCCCTTGCGGACTTTTGCTTCCATAATAGCTCCCCTGTAGACCTCACGGTTGCAAACAAGATGCCCTGCTGCTGGTGCGTCCATTCGCAGATCATCAATGATGTCTTGCAGCCATCTTCGCCTAGATCTTGATCTTTTTCTTTTTCCCATTGTGTACTCTTCCAAGACTGTCTTCTCTAAATTATCACGACGTTTAATATGTCCAAAATTTTAAGTTTTCTCTGTTTAATTTTCTGAATTCTGTAGCACATAAGAAACAATTTTAGTTCCAATGTCACCAAATTTCTGCTGCTGTATAAGTGTTATAGCTTGATAACAAAGGAAAATACAGTTTCGCAATACAAAGACATGGAACTTTTCATTTTCTGAATGACACGATATGTATTTCTGTAGAAAGAAACTTCATCGTGACTCTTATGTGGACACTTTGTTTTAACACTGTTGTGAAGATGTAACTATACGAAGACTTTTAACTATTGTAAATTGGCATAAGAAACGTGAAGACTTCTTACGAATATTCGCAGATATAATATAGCATATTATACTCCAATTTTTTAATTCTACACATTTTCTTGAGACTCTAGAGACAGGGGAGGTCAGTTTCTGAACAACGTATTCTCTGAGCTACTTATAGAAAATATTTTCTGTTCTGTATATGACAGAAGCAGGTTAATTAAAATACGTGACTCTTTTAACAGTGCATTTAGCCACAGATAACTTTACAACTATTAACTGCCTAAAGTTTGACCTAAAGACTTACTTTATTCTAGCTGCAGTAATTTCTGTAAGTTTATAAGAGAAATGTTTCAAGAACAGTTTAAGCCACATAGTCTAATCAGAGCCACATTTCCATAATTTATTGCCTGACCGCTCTCTGAATCTTCGAAAAGTATGTTGTGGAAATGTATATAGTTAGATATATGTTCAAGATTTTCGTGAAATAGATAGAAATGTATAAAATATAGAAGAACTCACAGGTGCTTTTGGAAAAGATAGTCTAGATACAGATTTCAAACAAAGAGCATTTGGCCTAGATCCGGGTATTTAAAAAAAATATCATTGACCAAAACGCCTGTATATAACTGAATTATATAACAGACTGTAGTGTATACCTGGCTAGCATTTTGGAGATTACAGTCCACAAAAATCACCCGGAGAGCTCAGGTAACCACATAATTTCAGAAACGTGATTCTTTTTCACACTGAAAAAAAAAAATCTACACTGACTGAAGTTGGCATGGAAGCTTGTGTTGTGGAGTTAGCAGCGTACAGTATCCGCGGAGGAAAAAGGAAGGGAAACAACCTTGACAAAGGGAGCTGCTAATAAGGTAACGTGTCAACCAAATAAAACAGCCATACCAATCCAATTACCATCTGGACAGCGGGCAGCAACGAAGCCAATCAAGATAATAAGTCCTGTAGCGTCCTTTCCCCCATTTTCTCTCGTCCAGGGAAACACAAAGGGAAAAAGTAGAGAGAAGCTTCAAGACCGAGCACATATTTAGAAATATACGGCGGAGATATCACTTTCGTATGTATGTAACCGTGGGCGTGCTGGTGGGGTGGAGAAGCTGAGTAGAAGGAGAGATAAATAGAAGGTCGGTAACACACAGGCCAAACATTTCCGGGAAGGATAGCGCAGACAGCAAACATTCAGTAAGAAGAGATAGAAAAAGAAACTTTATGACCGACACCGGCGACTGCCAGGCCATTTCCTCTAATCTAATTAGCGGCTACGTCGAGTCTGGACAGACACATTCCCGGCGGGAGGAGGGAGCGGAGCTTAGACGAGAGACGTTCATTTTCATTTAAATCCACGAATCTTCATTCTAGATCTTTAACAGAGCAGCTTTAATTGTCTTCCTAATTTAGTGCCCGTCAGAACACAAGTACTCTATGAGGTAGATAATAACAACAAAACTGGACATAGTGGGTGTAGATTAATTTAAGAAATAAGGATATATTAGACTATAAAAATCAAGCCACTAACACTTCTTTTTCCAGTAAAGCAGATGTTAATTTTTATGTTCGAATCCAGACCGGCCGTTTTGTTACCTAGATGAATCCATTCTAACTCCCTTGTGGTTAATTCTGAATACTGCTCTGTTGTTGTTGTTGTTGTTGTTGTTGTTGTTGTGTGTCAAGCTTAGCATATTAATGTTTATATTCTTGCTGTGTGTCAAGCTTAGCAGATTAATGTTTATGTTCTTGATGTGTGTCAAGCATAGCAGATTAATGTTTATGTTCTTGCTGTGTCTCAAGCTTAGCAGATTAATGTTTATGTTCAAGCGAAAGTTGGTGGTTCACGGTACCGTCACATTTTGGACAGGTGTCAGTCATGATTTTTAGAACAATATTGTTCTTTTTTTTCACTGAGCAGTGAAGCATTTCAAGATTATCAAGATATCAGACCGTCGTCGCAGGACTGAAGTCAGGGTTTAAAAAAAAAAGAGTGGTGAATACAGAAAAAAGCAAGTGATGAATAGAGAAAAGAAAGTGATTATTAAAGAAACGAAAATATGCCCAATGTTGAGCTAATATTCACGCCAAAAATCGTAATAATAAAACCATTCACGAGGTAGAGTAATTAATATAACTAGTCTCAGAGTAGATGACAACATCCATAATTCTAAGCTATGTCCCAGTCATTTCAATGACCCCAGTGGCAGATAAATCTTGACCTCCAAGTGCACGTTCGTAGTATTTGTACATCCATCTCAAATGGATTCCTCAACAGTAAAACTTAGAATGATATAAAGTAATCACCTCCTACATAGTAACTCCTCACTGGAGACCTACGATCATCAGAATGTTCACTCTCTGTCCTTACTTGTTTCTCTTTCTAGAATAAAGAAACTCGAACAACAAAGTCTGGGTTATCCAAACAAGAGTAACTTATGGAACTACATCATATGAGACTCGAAATCTTTCTTTAGTTTACTAGACAATGGAAGTTAATTTAGCGTTTGACAGCAGCATGGGCGTAACTAAAACATATATCTGTGATATTGGAAATTCTCACATTTGCGCTTAATCGCATCAGCCATACTTCTCACCAGGAAGTTCTTTCTCCCAAACCTCCCTCCACTCTAACAGAGTGGAACTGGTTCTGACATACCATCCTCACAGTTTTGGCAGTGAAGAATTTATTGTTAAGAAACTGAAGGACTTATTAGAAGCCGCCTCAAGTCGACCAACACGTCCTTTTTCTTGTACCTGACACTGTGGTCGTTGCTGGTGCAACACTTGCTCTTTTGTTGCTGAAATCAGCCAAAGTGTTTCTTACATCCACGTTATCTGTGCATGAGGGCTTCCTTTGACCAC
Source organism: Achatina immaculata (assembly GCA_009760885.1). Classification (NCBI taxonomy): domain Eukaryota; kingdom Metazoa; phylum Mollusca; class Gastropoda; order Stylommatophora; family Achatinidae; genus Lissachatina; species Lissachatina immaculata. The sequence continues at coordinate 82,595,353 of CM019691.1, read as the reverse complement.
TAAACATCACATATGCAGTAATATGCAAGCCTTGTAATATGACGTACATTGGAGATAGATTCTGCCAACACCACAATGACATTTCTAATAAGAAGCACAAACCTATTTCGGAGTATAATAAGCAAAGGCAGCACAAAGGCAAATCTAACAATTCAGTCACTGCTTTTTGCTTGTGTTCCTCTGATGTGCGTGATCGTAATGCTCTGGAATAGCGCTTTTATTCCAATCTACATCTTATCTGTTCCTTGGGATAGCAAGAGTTAATAAATCTACCCAATAAATACTCTCTTGGCTGAATATCCGAATCCGGTTGGTTGTAACTCTCATTTCAATTTTCTCCGCAGAATTTACTACGCTCTGTCTTACATACTTTTCATCCATCCATCCATGGTCCAGCTTCCACCTGACCATATTCCACGCTTGTCTGCCTCTCTCATTTCTAACACTTTCACTTCCGTGTGGTTGGATTCTGTGTCAAGCTTCTTAAAATAACGGATAACAGATACGCCTTTTTTGCGGCATGTTTGTCTTGTCTTTTTTATTGTCCTTCATAGAGACATATTTACTGAAATATTGGATTTATTATTATAGTTTTTTTCATAACCATTTCACTGTTCTCACCTCTTATTGCTGATTTTTCTTTCTTTCCTTCCTATTTTTGTAAAACTATACCATATACCTACGTTTAACTAAACCAGATAACTTACACTAGTAAGAACTTTCATGTAGAAAGTCTCCGGAAAGTCTAGAGATCAAATCTCATAGTGAAGGCGATATCCTCATTCTGATGTTTTACATCAAATTTATGACTGGAAATTATGCGACACACAGGATGCATGATTCCGTCATGTCAGTTGAACACTACAAAAACACATACATTACTTGAATTTTACACAGTCTTGTAGGTTTGCACAACGACAGTAAGTCAGGTTATTTTCTCAAACATGTGCCGTGGTGCAAACATGAACATTTTTGTCGACGTTATACTACATATTTTACTATGGAGTTTGACCCCTTTTATTCTAATGTCTTCGTGTCACAACCATATGATCTGACCTCTCCTGGAATTCTATCGTAATTTCAGTATCCTATATATAATATAATATGCAAAATGACATATCTAAGAGTGGAGATAAATTATTAATAAAACGGACAGATCACAAATTTATGGCCTGTCTCGGTTTTTTTTACACATACAAAGCAAATTTTGATAACGCAGAGCTGCAGAGTGTTACGGTTGCTCTTTTTGTAGGTCAATCATTTGAAAAGCCTTTAAATTAGTTTATGAATACAGTAACATTACCTTCGGTAAGGCTTTAGCCAGCGAGAATGAACTTCGATTAGAATCATTAGAAATGACATTAAAAATTACACCTGGATTTTCATCGAAACTTCGGCGAAGGAGAAAGAAAACTTTAATACTAGATGTTTGAAAATCTATCTCATTCGAATTCACAAAATGTACGCAGGATAGAATGCTTTAATCAAATTTTGGACACTGCCAGCGTTTGTCTATATGAACGATTCCCTCAGCTGAAAAACTTTTCAAATATTTTACATTTTATTTTATTTTTGGGGACAGGTTTTCTAAACGTTGACAGGCAGGCTATAGAAAAACAATGCCAAAAACTTTGAAATCGTAGTTACAGAAATAATCAAAAGGAGATGTGCATTCCATCACATTAACAGATCGTGATAGCAGAATGCTGGTTTTAGAAATTAAAGCATTGTCTTCCAATGTTGTATCACGATGAATCATGCAAATATTTGAGTTTCTCAGTACAAATGACAGAGCTACTGCATTTCTTAATATACATATTACTCACTGACCATTCTACTCACGGTAGTATCTGGTGAAGGATGTTTTTAATATCTAATTTAATAAGACCTTACTTGAGGTCAACAACGACTCAGCAGCTTGGTCATACGAGATTATATTATCACTAGAATGTGAAGAAGCTAGAAATCTTAGTTTAGAGAGAATTTTAACAGACTTTGTCAACCAGAGCCAAAAACGTTTATTTCAAATGAACTTTTACGCGAAAGAAAAGTTGTAACTTTTTTTTACATAAATATTTAAAATTATGATTTCTATATAACCTGTTCTACAGGAGTGCTCTTAGGGAGGCAAAGTTCCGCAAGGGACATGTAAATGAATGAATGAATATAACCTGTTGGTTGAACCGTGATGTCCTTGGCTTCTGTTTACACAAGTTATTTACATAAAACATTAATGTCGTATATACTTGAGTGCGATTCTGATCCTGCCTGTCTGTGTTTCTGCCTGCCTGCCTGTCTGTCTGTCTGTCTGTCTGTCTGACTGTGACTGAGATAGACGATGAAGTTGATTTTATTCGACTGGTTGAAGATGAGCGACTGTAGTCAATCCAAACCACATCGCTGCTGGCAAGATTCTTCAACTGGCGTGCGTAGGGTGAAACTCCTCCCGGCCAAAGAAGAAAAATGCGATTATGGTTGGCGCGCGGCGCCGTCATGGAAAAGGTGATGGAAAGGATTAAGTGAAGTAGCCAGTATTTTCGAGTCAGGGCTACTCATAGCATGACACCTCTGCTCTAGAGGGCGGCCACGTCATATATACACCCATAATGGCTCAAATGCCTAAACCGGTTTAACCAGGGGTTAAATCAAGACTGTTATGGAGAGATTCCGTGCGTGGGGTGAAAATCCTCCCGGCCAATGAAGAAAAATTCTATTAGGGTTGCCGCGCAGCGCCGATGTGCAAAAGGTGATGGAAATGATTAAGTGAAGTTTAATCGATACAGTAGACTCGTGGCGAGGGCTATTCATATTAAGGCACCTCTGCTCTAAAGGCCGGCCATGTCCAATATACACCCATACTGGAGCAATATGCCTAAACCGTCTTAATCCGGGGGTGAAACTTGATGGCTACGCATATCACGGTACCTCCACTGTAGAGGCCGATCACGTCCTATATACTCCCATACTGGGATAATGCGCCTAAACCGGCTTAACCCAGGGGTGAAACTCATTAATGGCGAGGATTCGTCCTCCTGGACAAAAGCTCCGTCCTGGTCACCACCAGGTAGGGTAGCGGCCACGACCACAAAATGCTGAACTCGGAGACACTGGAACAGTGCAGCCTAGATAGGCAGCCATCTCTCACCCGATGGCGATATATTATATCCAAATCACGTTGACGTTTTCTGGTGAGAAAGTCCAACTGTGGACTGGATGAGTAACCACCTTTCACCCGGCGGGGACATACTTATATCCAAAACATGTCGAGGTTTTCCGGTGAGAAAGTCCAACTCTAGGCTGGACTGGCAACCACCTCTCACCCGGCAGGGATATATTCATATCCAAACCACGTCGAGGTTTTCCGATGAGAAAGTCCAACTCTAGACTAAACTGGTGCAACTAAAACCACATTGTCACGCAATGCCGCTTCTGTGACCCACCCACTATGCTCTGAGGCTCCATCCTAAATAAGACTATCGCGAGAACCACAGGAGTAAATTCAGTAGGATGACGAGGGCGATCTTGGTGGTAGAAGCGAACGAAGAAGAAGAAAAAGAAGAAGAAGAATCCAAGCCGCAGAATATTTTATTTGTAAGAAAAAGATATTGACAGAATATAACTTTTTACGATTGCTGTTGAAGGGATTTTTTTCTGATTATGCAATCAGAACCGTCCCTAGCCAATAATTTTAGATAATATGTATCTTATCGAGAAATTCAACCTGTACGCAGAGAACATATTCAAACACTCAGATTAACTACCAAGACTGAACGGGGGCGGGGGTGGGGGGAGGAGAGGAGAGAGAAATGTCAACATTTTAAGATAAGCAGATGATAAAATCCTTCCAGCAGAGAATCCATAGAACCTACGGAAATTAATAGATATCATACACAACACAAGTCAAGAATTGGGACTTAGATCAATATCAAGAAGACCAAAGTAATGGTGTTCAGCAGGAAAGACCAGAAGCCACAGATGGATATAAATATAAACAAAGAGAGACTGGAACAAGTGACAAACTACAGCTACCTGTGACATACATTACTGAAGATGGGAGATGTGAGGTAGAGATAAAGAAACGAACAGGAATGGCAAAACACATTCAACACCTTCAAGATGGTGCTGTTATCCAGAAATCTGCCCATAAGAACAAGATTTGTAAAATGTTATATCTACTCTGTTTTACTGTATGGAGCAGAAACCTGGACTCTAAGCAAAAAAAAAAGATGGAGAGAATGATTAATGCAGCAGAAATGTGGTTCTACAGAAAACTAGGTCATATAACATGGAGAATAAAAATAACAAATGCACAAGTTTTAGAACAGCTCCAAGAGTAATGGAAAGAATGTTCCCTTCTCAAAAAAATAAATATGAAGAAAACAAAATACTTTGAGTATATCAAAAAGATATAACAGTATACTGAAGAATATACTGAAGACCATACTAGAAGAAAAGGTGGAAGGAAAAAAAGCAAAAGGACAACAGAGATGTAGATGGGAAGATAAGATACGAGAACAGACAGGACACAGCTTGACTGAGAGCACCATCTAGGTGAGGGAGCGAGGGAACTGGAGATTCATTACTGCCAACCTTCGTTCTGGAGAAGGCACATATCGATGATGATGATGATATCTTATCGCTTCCTTGATTCTGTCAGTCTCTCAGGCTTCGATTATATCCTGAAAGTAGGTGGTCTGTCATCGCTCAAGAGAATTTTATTTTAATACGAAAGATATCTCGGTCTGTGTGTTGTGGTGGATGAGAGTGTCTCAGTGCATGCCAGGTCTGCAGATAAAAGGGCAGCATTCGAACTTTGAGGACATTTCTCTGAAGTAGGTTGGGAAAATTCTAAGCATGAATTGCTGAAGAGAAAAAAGTTATTACCGAATGTTGGCTTTTAAAATACAACATAATTCCAGACATTAAAAATGACCAAGCTGCACCATATATATTTTTGAAACCTGCTGCACTCCATGAAATGTGCCGCACGTACTGAAAGTAATCGCATCTACTGGTATACAGATAAAAGATACAGCACCAGCAGGAATAAATTGTACAGGGAGGCCATCACTATACATAGCATTAGTTCGATCATAGAATACATCTGTGACAAACAAAATATGAGCAGGTGATAAATAAATTAAACAAGGAACATTCAAGTCACTGTTCAAGTATATACGAATATATATATATATATATATATATATATATAAATTGGTTGTTGTCTTTTCCCCACACCAAAATTTGTTGACCTTACATAACTATCTTAATTCGTCATTACGCTTTCCCAACATTTTATGATCATAGACCATACGCCGGCATAATTTATTAACTCCGCTGTTTTGTTCATTCGATTTTTTTCTTTCTCAGTTCTTCATTTAAATTCTTTATTTTTACATATCCTTTAACCTCCACTGTAAGAGTGTTCTCTCTCTCTCTCTCTCTCTCTCTCTCTCTCTCATGAATAATTTTTAGTATAAGTAAACATAAAACTAAACATATAAATATACATAAAGCCACTGCAGTAAAGCTGTGAAACAAAATGTTAAGACTATTTAAAACAATAGTAAGAACGGCTTAAATAACGAGCACACAGCTGTAACGTTTACACCTTAATCATACATAAATGTAAAGGATAAAGAAATAGGGAGAGAACTGAAATTTTGAATTCACCTCAATGTTAATATCGCTGATAATGATAATATTGTATGATGAAATAATAGTGGAAAAACACATGGAAAAAAGAGCACCTAGCTATGAATTGCAAGAAGCTGGGTCTGAGAGCGTGTGTGGTGAAGTATTGTGGGTGCTTAAACGAAAACTTGCGAGGTGTGATGTCAGTATGACTGGTTGGTAGTAAAGAGAGGGTAGAGAAAGGAGAGAGAGAGAGAGAGAGAGAGAGAGAGAGAGAGAGAGAGAGAGAGAAACATTGGCTGTAAGGCGAGAAAACGGCGGGTGGAATAGATGAATATAGGTGGGGCAGAGGAACGACCGACGCTACCATCTAGCCAGCCAAGCAGATCTGGAGCGCAGACCTGAGAGGAACGCAATTCTGGCCTATCAAAGACACATTTTTCTACAGATTAGTAACCTCGCCTAGAGAGCAGAAATATGGTGTTACTGGTCAAATACATAGCACTTCTTCTTCTTCTTCTTCGTTCACTTCTACCACCAAAAACCGCACTGTGAACCTACTGAATTCACACCTGTGGTCCTCGTTAGGACCCGTGGTCCCCTGTGTGGTCCAAAATAGACCACACGAGATCCACGAGAGGACCACAAGGGTTTCAGAGTATCACAGTGCTTTAGCCTGTATTCTTGGTGGGTCTCGGAAGCGGGATTGCGTGACACCGTGGTTTTCATTCACCAGTTTAGTCTAGGGTTGGACTTTCTCACCGGAAGACCTCGACGTGTTTAGGATATCAGTGCATCCCCGCTGGGTGAGAGGCGGTAGCCCACCCAGGCCAGAGTTGGACTTTCTCACCGGAAAACCTCGACGTGTTTTGAGATACCCGTGTATCACCGCCGGGTGAGAAGTGGTTGCCCATCCAGTCCAGGGTTGGACTTTCTCACCGGAAGACCTCAGCGTGATTAGGATACGCAAACATCCCCGCCGGGTGAGAGGTGGTTGCCTATCTAGACTTCCCTGGTCCAGTGTCTCCGACTTCAGCATTTTGCGGTCGTGGCCGCTACCCTTCCTAGTTGTGACCAGGATGGAGCTTTTGTCGAGGAGGACGAATCCTCACCACTAGTGACTTCTACCCCTGGGTTGAGCCGGTTTAGGCATTATCCCAGTATGGGCGTGTTTGGGACGGGACCGACCTCTAGGGCATAGGTATTGTGACATGCATAGCCTTCAAGATTCAGCCCTGGTATGAGCCGGTTTAGGCAAAATTCACCAGTATGGGTGTATTTCGGACGTGGGCGGCCTCTAGAGCAGAGGTGCCGTGGTATAGCTCTCGTAGCGATACTACTGGACATACCGGTTAAACTTCACTTTCCACCACCTTTTCCCATCGGCTCCGAACAGCAACCTTTATTTCTTTTCCGCATTTACTTCCTTAACCGGGAGGAGCTTCACTCCACGCGCGGCATTTGAAGAGTCTCGCCAGCAGTGTCTTAACCTCTGGGACAGGCCGGTTCATGCATTTCACCCGATATGACTGCATTCAGGACGTGGCCGACTACCAAACCAGAGTTGCCGTGATTTGACTGTTTGCTTCGCTTTATCCTTTCTACCACCTTTTCCGCAGTGATGCTGCGCGGCAACCTCATTTGCAAATTTCTTCATTGGCCGGGAGGAGCACCGCTGCACGCACGGCAGCTGAAGATCTCGCCAACAGCGGCAGATGAGCTACCAAACGTGCCACTCATCTACCCTAAGTAACTGGTTTTAGGCGCCAGATATTCGCCCTCGCCCCTTCTCCTGTCAGTTTAAACAGTTCTGCCACGGGAAGGCCAGGAGCTGGACTTGACTGCCAGAGGCTGTTTGTGGCGCGTTTGCAGTCCTTAGAACCACATAGCACTTAAAGATTTTGTGGTTTTGTTTTGTTTTGTTTTGTTTCTTTGTGTGTAGAAAATTAAACAAAATAAAATAAAAATAAAAGAATCATGCCAGGTGTGCGTGACTCCCCGAGCTGCGAACAGACGTGATAAATGATTGTCTGAGCTGTGAACAGATGTGATCAGTGATTTTCCGAACTGTGAAAACATGTGATCGGCGATTGTCTGAGCTGTGAGTAGATGTGATATGGTAATTAATTCATTTGTTTTTTCCCTTGCTTCTGTTTCTGTAGCAATCTGATGGTTTTTTTAACCAGATAGGGTTGCTGGCCCTATGCCGAACCCTCCTTAGCACTCTCCGTGCCAGGCGTCAATTTTTTGACGCTTCCGGTACACTCGCTGCTTACCAACGATCAAAAAATTGATCGTTGGTTTGTTTCAATAAAAGAACCGGTGTAACATTTAGATTGTACATATTTCGTCCACGTTTCCTGTGATACTTTTCAAAATGGTGAAAGAGTCCTTAGATACGAGCGATGCCGAGCGAGAAAAAGGAAATCATTCGAAAAGATAATTCACTGGTGACACAGCAGACTGAAAGAATTAATGTCAGGACCAGCTTCATGTGATTCTATCTAGAGAAGGTGTTGAGCGCTCAACCTTGAATAATGATTTAGCCAGTGTTCTTTTGAGAAAACAGAGTCATATGTTACTTCTGGTAACCTAGATCATCTTCTGAGATTTGAATTGTTTATATGAAATAAAATATCCTTCCGTACGAAGTGAATGTTGTTCAGTGATAATATCAGATACGAATTATGACAAGCTGGTAATACTTTATGTGGTTATAGGGGAAAACATGTTGCTTGTGCTTAATATGGTATTAGAAGAAAAGAAAACCAGTTCTTCATATGGTTTAAGAAGAAGAGAACACCAATGCGTCACTTGGTTTTAGGAGAAAAGAAAACAAGAGCTTCACTTGGTTTTAGAAGAAAAGAAAATCAGTGCTTCACTTGGTTTTAGAACAAAAGAAAACCAGTGCTTAACGTGGTTTTAGAAAAAAAGAAAACCAGTGCTTCATTTGGATTAGAAGAAAAAAAAACGTGCCTCATGTGGTTTTAAAAGAAAAAAAAGTGCGTCATGTGGTTTTAAAAGAAAAAACAGTGCTTCATGTGGTTTTAAAAGAAAAAAAAAACATGCTTCATGTGGTCTTAGGAGAAAAAAGACGTGCTTCGTATGGTTTCGGAAGCAACAAAAAAAAGTCAGTGCAAAAAGAAGATAGCACATTTATATCTGACATGACTGTGCATGTTATTTAAATGTGATATACGACAGAAAATAAGTTTCGTAGAAACAGAAAATCTAAAATTCAATTAATTCTATGACGCTGACACATGTCGATTGCATCAGCTTCATATCCTTTATATTGCCAAGTTATGTGGGTTATGAAATTTCTTAGTAACAATAACCGCCTTCTACGCTTATCTCACGAAAAAGGGAACTATATAATAATAGCAGGCTAATTGTTTTACTTTATTCAACCATGTGATTCCGCTTTACTGAAGCTGATTTACGGAAAGCCACAAGAATCTTGAAATAATGCACTGACTGAATGGGGATGCGAAATTATCTCGTTCAATTTCAGCTTCATTTCCGCGATGCATTTCCCACAACACCCAGGCGAAGACAAGCCTCTAACCTACTTCCTCTGTATCAGACATGGCTTAATCATAAAATAACGTCTGTAGTTGCTTTTATCTTACACTTTCTGGTAGAACTTTTAGCTCTCAGCATTTCAGTATATCCTCCTCAGCATACAGAAGGACAGTCACTGTATGAAGCATACCTCACCTTCAAGCTTATATAAGTTTCTACTTAAAACGGTAAAAATAAAGTAACATTGCTTTAAAATATGAAAATTTTAGTTGTAGAAACAGAGTTAGCTTTAATGTGGTTTCAAAAAGCATCCATTATTAGTATTTTGGTATTTTAACGTTGTTATCTCTTTGACTATAGGAATATTTAGAAGACAATCTAAAACAAGTATGAGCAGGAATATGGGACTCTGGTACCACACGATTTGAACCCGCTATTCAGCTACACCTAACATTACCCTCTTCCACCATCATAATCCCTCTGCACTAAGTCCCACTCCCTTCTCACTTGTAATCCACAGTTCTAACCATTAGCGCCAACCATTAACAATCTAGACCTGGGCATCAACAATCTAAAGCTGAACCTCAAAAACCTAGCGCCAAGCATCAACAACTTAAAGCCAAGCATGAGCAACCTAACGCCTAGCATCAGCAACCTAGAGTCAAGCATCAATAATCTTGAGCCAAGCATCAGCAACCTAGCGCCTAGCATTAAAAAAACCTAGGGACAAGCATCACAAACTAGCACCTAGTATCAACAGCCTAGAGCCAAGCATCACAGACAAGTTCTAAAAATGAACATCCTATCATCTAGCATCAACAACCTAGAGCCAAGCATCATAAACTAGCACCAAACATGAACAACCTAGAGCCAAGCATCAACAACCTAGAGCTAAACAACAACCTAGAGCCAAGCTTCAACAACCTAAGGCCAAGGAGAGTGAGTGACTGCTGGCCATACCGAAATATTCTGAACGCGTGAACACAGTGAAATTTAGTTTGAAACTTCAAAGCTTCCAATATCCATCAAAATGTTAACATCGTTTGAGACAAACTCCATGAGTTTTCTTTGTTCGACTATCCCTCCTCGAATTTAGCACTCACCTGATTACATTTTAAAGCATTGGGAGAATCTGGACTTGCAAACAAGGAACCAACAGATCATATTATTTTCAGTCTTTTCTACCTGGATGATTAGAAAATACTTTTTTTTTTGTTTGCGTCATCCGCTGGACCACAACAACAGTATCAGAAAAAAGTATACTTTGTGATCTTCACTGCGTCGGGATTTGTTAACGACAAGAGGATAAAAAGTTAAAGGTTCTACTACTGACATATTCAGTTGATTTGAAATATTTTCCTTCACATGTCGGCACACTATAAGATGATGTGGACAGCATTATTCCTGGAGAATTAGGAAAAGCTGTGAACTAATTCTTTTGGCTACTAGTTTCTTCCAGTATGATTCGGCAAGTTTTTCTCAGTCACATTTTCGTGATTTACAGGAAAAAATATCGATTCAATTTAAAAAGAAAAATGATGACTGTCTGGACAATTGTCTTACTATTTCTTTTCTTTTGTTTGTGCAAATCGGACAGTTTAATTGATTGTATTTTCTGCAAATTTCATGATGTATTTCCGTCATTTTCTTAGGGTTTTCTGTATTCCCCCCCCCCTCTCTCCTGCTCTCCCTCCTTCCTGCCTCCCTCACTTGTGATATTTTGCATGGCCAGATTAATTTCCTTTGTCATTGGGTCTTAACCGTAGGCGCCACATAAGTAAGTGTGCTCTATTGTTGAAGGGGCGCTCACTTCTTGTGCTCTATTGTTGAAGGGGCGCTCATTTCTTGTGCTCTATTGTTGAAGGGGCGCTCACTTCTTATGCTCTATTGTTGAAGGGGCGCTCACTTCTTATGCTCTATTGTTGAAGGGGCGCTCACTTCTTATGCTCTATTGTTGAAGGGGTGCTCACTTTTTGTACTCTACTGCTGATAAATTTAAATAACTCTTTTTTTAACCACTTTCTATTTTCCTTATTTACTACATCAGGATATTCAGGTTCTTTTATAAAATGTTATTTCTATTTTCCGTTCTATGCTAAACTTGTGTTCAAGTTTTCCAGTAAGTATAAGAATGCTTTTAATAGGTTCTGCTCTTATACTCCGTGCATTCTTATATTCCAGATTATTTGTATTCACATATTTCATTTCCTCAGTATTATTGCAACTAGACTGCTCTGTCCTATCTTACAGTCTTGAAAGTTTCTTCATTCCCAGGATAATTTTCATAATTCAACACTCCACATTCCATTGTGTGTCCTTTCATTTTTATATAGTGATCCAATATAGACTAAGGTAATAATATTGGATTTCTCCACGCTGATGTGTTATCTACATTTTTCTTATAAAATTGTAGAACCGATTTTCAAGTTTTATGAGACAGAAAGAAAGTAAAACACGACCATTTCAATTAAGAACAGTTCAACAGCACTTTTCTCAGAGTGGACACCTCTACTACACACGCGCGCGTGCATAGGCACACAAACACACACACACGCATACACACACAGAGGGTCGTGGAAAACCAGTTCGGTCCCTCATATCAGTTACTATTGGACCCCCCCCCCCCCCAACCACACCTAGGAGGAATGTTATAGTACTTACCTGAATTTTGTCTAAGAGAAGAGGGTGGAAAAGATCGCTGCCGGGCCCTTCAGCAACCCGTGTCCCAGTGTTACAACCCGGGCTCCCCTTCTCCCTCCCTTACCCCTCGTTGAGCCTGCCCACACATAAATAAACGACGGGGTGAGGAAAAGTTATCGGCCTAACCAAGAATGGAATGACCTCAGTCAGTCAGTGATTTGCATGTCCCTTGAGGAACTTTGCCTCCATAACGGGTCTCCTGTAGGCCTCTCCGTTGTAAGCAAGATACCCTGCTGCTGATGCATCCATTTGCAGATTATCAATGATGTCTTGCAGCCATCTTCACTTTGGTTTTCCTCTTTCTTTTTTCCATTATGTAGCCTTCCAAGACGGTCTTCTCTAGATTATCATGACGTTTAATGTGTCCAAAATATTTAAGTTTTCTCTATTTAATCCTCTTTACTAGCCAGCACAAGTTTGACAATTGCATGTTTTCTCTTACCTGGAACATCGTTTCTCAAGCCCTTCAAAGAAAAAAAACCCAAAAAACTGATATCTTGTCACATAAATATTACTGTTGCTGCTATTACTTCCGAATCATTCGAAAATACTCAAACACTTTCAAACACTTTTTTTAAGTTTGGTAAACAGGAAATAGTCAGACGAAGCAAGATCTGGTGAGTAGGGTGAATGATCTGTTCACTCAAATCCTAAATTCTTCACAAAACCCTACGTTTTGTGCGCACTGTGAGCAGGTGTATTGTACTAAAAAAAAAAAGACTTTTCCACAGATTCCCTGGCCCTCTCAGTTCATCGTTTAATCAACACAGCTAGTTAAAGCAGTATCTGCATTAACTGTTTGGCCCTTTGGAAGTTTGTCAAACATCAAAATATTTTTTTAAAAAAGGTGACCATGACCTTTCCTGCTGGCTTTTGGGTCTTGAATTCCTTCGGCCGCGGAGAACCAGAGATCTGCAAGTTTGGTCTGAGAGTCATAGCAACCGTGTTTCATCCACAGTAACGAGTTGTTGTATAAAGTTATCACTGGGTCAATCAAAATTCTACAAAATCAACTCGGAGGTGTCCATTCGATTTCGTCAGCGTCCAAACATTTCAGCACCAAGTTGGCCGACAGTTTTTACCTACCCAAATGTACATGAATTATAAATCCAACACGTTCCTTGGATATCTCTATTGTTTCAGCAACTGTTCTAGCTTATATCGTTTACCTGCCAAAATCAGGTCATGAACATAATCAATAATTTCTAGAGATGATACTGTTGAAGGCCTTCCAGATCTTACTGCATCTTCGAATTAGAAAGCTCCATGCTGAAAGCTAGGACGCCAATTCTTCAAAGTTGAATATAATGGGGACTTGTCACATGGATAAAAACAAAGAACAAATATATCTATACCACAAGAACTTAATATTGAAGTTTTGCTAGTAATGAAGATTAAACAGAGAAAACTTAAATATTTTGGACATATTAAACATCAAGATAATTTAAAGAAGACAGTTTTGGAAGCTACATAATGGGAAAAAGAAAGAGAGGAAGACCAAGGCGAAGATGGCTGTAAGACATCGTTGATGATCTGTGAATAGATGCATCGGCAGCAGGGCATCTTGCTTACAACAGAGAGGCCTGCAGGAGAGCTGTTAGGGAGGCAAAGTTCCTCAAGGGACGTGCAAATCACTGACTGGCTGTCACTCGGTGTCCGCAGCATACAGTCATAGATATCTCTAGGAATTTTCTTGTACTTTGTTGCTTTATACAACAACTCGTTACTGTGGATGAAACAGGAACTTCATGACTACCCGGAGTTTGAAAATTCCACACATTGACATAATTCTGTCATTCATATGAAGAAAGTCGAAGATTAGCGCTATGATCCTGCTACGTGGCACTTTACATCATAAAATAACTCTTTCCAGCAACAGTGGCAAAATTACGCTCATATATATCTATATATATCCATGGCAACACACACACACATATGTGCGTCTGCACTCGTAAGAATTCTCGTATATTCTACTCAGAGTGTTTTCCCAGAGCACCGACAAAGCTTCCACCTTTGATCGATTACAGCTTCACACGAGACTATTCTAATTTTAAAGCGAGCCCCCCCCCCTTCCCCGCCCACATTGATTATAGTTCTGGAGTTAACAAGAGTAAAATGACGAAATACGCTGGGTGAGTGCGAGAACAGCCTGGTAATGACATATTTCTGCAGTTGGGGCCTAGGTTCGATGAAAGAGTTTAAAACACGAGCAACAAATCGGAGGCAGGAGGGAAATGAGATAAGCTGTGGAAGAGAGGGGCAGATGTGGTACAATGAACAACAAGATGTTTCAAAGCGCCTGGTGTATTTAATGATTTTAAAATATGTATATTTATCTGTAAGACTGTATGTTGACCCTGCTATCTTCTATTTTTCCAACTGTCTGTATTTGCTTGTTCATATAATAGAGTATCGCAGTATGTATCGATCAGTCTGTGCTATTTTCTGTATGTTTAATCAAACGTTTTCCTTCTTCTGCCCTCTCGTTGGTCTAAGCATCCTGATATTTTACTACATCCAAGTCCATGTACCATACGTGAGCCTGCTGGAGTTTCAAGAACTCACATCTGAAATAACACTGCAAAACAATATCACCTTCGCGATTTTTTTTATATGCAGACTACGCTGCCTCTGGACCTATTAAGACACTGATGTTTCTGTGGGCTAACTGTTACTACTATCATTCTGACAATTATTGTTTCCTACTAAGCATTTATGAAAAGAAATGTCTCAGACTTCACTTCTGTCTCCAGCAAGAAATTCTTTTCTCCACTTCCAGCTTATTTACCCGTAATATGCTTGACCAGAGCACACGAATATAAAAAGTAAACGTTACGTTTCTATGTTCTATATACAAGTATAAAAAGTAAATTCACAATTTAATAACTACAGTTATTTTATTTTATTTTTATTATCTTTTTGCCCATTTCACAGCGCTCGTTTCGCATTTATTTAATTTTGCGTTTATCTGCATTTATTTGAAGTCCGAGCTATGACGAATTTTCCGATTCTAACCTCACAACTCCCAGCCACCTTCAAAAACCGGCCCATAATCTTTTGATGAATAATCAACCGATGAACGCAGTGTTCTAGAATTTCCCGGGCATTATTCATCCCCCTTCAATCCCTCCCTCTGCTTTCATTTTATCCTGGGAACTTTCCTCCCTGCGTTTGTCCATTGTTTTGCTGTTATTTTCCTGACAGAACACGCAACCCTCAGCAGAAAATGCCCGCTTCACGGCCTGGGACAGATGTGTTCTATGAGAGAGCCAAGGAAATCAGAACAGCGAAATCTAGGCTGGAAAATGACACGCTATATCTCAAAGCTTCCAACAAATAACATGTGAGAGGTCTTTTTCAAACACCTCTTCATACCGCCAGCTACACGCTTCATATTTCTACCCTATTAGAGAGCTTGAGCTAGTGACAAATGTTAGTACAGACAGTCAAAAAAACTGGCAATGACATGTGGAAGTATGAAGGTGGACACTTGCACTAGGAATAAAAGCACATATTTCACACTTCATCTGCCCAGATGCTCCACTTTAGTAACAATGGTCTCTTCGGATTATACCTTTGGCAACATCCAGTTTACCTTTACAAAGAATCCCACTGTTAATTAGAAACAACTGCGTCGGAATTTGCTTTCACCAATATTCCTATCATGCTATTGTAAAACTCGTTGCATCGCACTTCCATCTACAGGACAGGTTTTTTATCATATTTCTTATGTGTATGTTCGTATTTGAAACTATGGCATGTAAAACCTTTTAAAAATAAAAGGTAAAAAATCACACGCGACCTAGGTTTGAACTGTGAACACGAACACTAACGTGAAGGATACTCGCACCGGAGTACACGAAGTCCACGATAATAATCAAGAGACATGAAATCTACGATAATAACCAATAGACATGAAATTTACGATAATAATCAAGAGACAAAGTCTACGACAATAATCAAGAGATACGAAGTCTACGATAATAATCAAGAGACATGAAGTCAACGGTAGCAATCAAGAGACATGAGGTCTACGATAATAATTAAGAGACATGAAGTCTACGAACACAAGAATGCGACCGGACATTGTTGTGTACTCCATAGAAAAACAGGAATTAGTAATGATCGAACTTACGGTTTCGTACGACACAAGAATAGAGGAGCAGCATCTATTTAAATGTGAAAAGTACAATGACCTGGTCAAGCAACTGAGGCAGTGGGGCAGGAGTCAGGGCAAAAGTGATAGCTGTAGAAGTGGGAGCGAGAAGATTCGTAGCAACATCAGCATACGACCTATGTACGCAACTGGGCATAAAGGGACAAGCAAGACAATGGCATTGAAAAGCCTTTCAGAAACGGCAGAAAAGACCTCATGTTGGCTGGGGAGTATGCGAAACAAGTATTGAGAATATACATAATTTCGTTTGTCACAACCAATACCAGTCCTCCGTCGCTGGATCGTTAAAAGACGCACTTCAAAGTACAGTGCCAACTGGAAGATCATGGGTCCAATCCCAGGACCAAAAAAAAAAAAACGTCAACAACTCACAAGACACTGATGTTTCTGTGGGCTAACTGTTACTACTATCATTCTGACAATTATTGTTTCCTACTAAGCATTTATGAAAAGAAATGTCTCAGACTTCACTTCTGTCTCCAGCAAGAAATTCTTTTCTCCACTTCCAGCTTATTTACCCGTAATATGCTTGACCAGAGCACACGAATATAAAAAGTAAACGTTACGTTTCTATGTTCTATATACAAGTATAAAAAGTAAATTCACAATTTAATAACTACAGTTATTTTATTTTATTTTTATTATCTTTTTGCCCATTTCACAGCGCTCGTTTCGCATTTATTTAATTTTGCGTTTATCTGCATTTATTTGAAGTCCGAGCTATGACGAATTTTCCGATTCTAACCTCACAACTCCCAGCCACCTTCAAAAACCGGCCCATAATCTTTTGATGAATAATCAACCGATGAACGCAGTGTTCTAGAATTTCCCGGGCATTATTCATCCCCCTTCAATCCCTCCCTCTGCTTTCATTTTATCCTGGGAACTTTCCTCCCTGCGTTTGTCCATTGTTTTGCTGTTATTTTCCTGACAGAACACGCAACCCTCAGCAGAAAATGCCCGCTTCACGGCCTGGGACAGATGTGTTCTATGAGAGAGTCAAGGAAATCAGAACAGCGAAATCTAGGCTGGAAAATGACACGCTATATCTCAAAGCTTCCAACAAATAACATGTGAGAGGTCTTTTTCAAACACCTCTTCATACCGCCAGCTACACGCTTCATATTTCTACCCTATTAGAGAGCTTGAGCTAGTGACAAATGTTAGTACAGACAGTCAAAAAAACTGGCAATGACATGTGGAAGTATGAAGGTGGACACTTGCACTAGGAATAAAAGCACATATTTCACACTTCATCTGCCCAGATGCTCCACTTTAGTAACAATGGTCTCTTCGGATTATACCTTTGGCAACATCCAGTTTACCTTTACAAAGAATCCCACTGTTAATTAGAAACAACTGCGTCGGAATTTGCTTTCACCAATATTCCTATCATGCTATTGTAAAACTCGTTGCATCGCACTTCCATCTACAGGACAGGTTTTTTATCATATTTCTTATGTGTATGTTCGTATTTGAAACTATGGCATGTAAAACCTTTTAAAAATAAAAGGTAAAAAATCACACGCGACCTAGGTTTGAACTGTGAACACGAACACTAACGTGAAGGATACTCGCACCGGAGTACACGAAGTCCACGATAATAATCAAGAGACATGAAATCTACGATAATAACCAATAGACATGAAATTTACGATAATAATCAAGAGACAAAGTCTACGACAATAATCAAGAGATACGAAGTCTACGATAATAATCAAGAGACATGAAGTCAACGGTAGCAATCAAGAGACATGAGGTCTACGATAATAATTAAGAGACATGAAGTCTACGAACACAAGAATGCGACCGGACATTGTTGTGTACTCCATAGAAAAACAGGAATTAGTAATGATCGAACTTACGGTTTCGTACGACACAAGAATAGAGGAGCAGCATCTATTTAAATGTGAAAAGTACAATGACCTGGTCAAGCAACTGAGGCAGTGGGCAGGAGTCAGGGCAAAAGTGATAGCTGTAGAAGTGGGAGCGAGAAGATTCGTAGCAACATCAGCATACGACCTATGTACGCAACTGGGCATAAAGGGACAAGCAAGACAATGGCATTGAAAAGCCTTTCAGAAACGGCAGAAAAGACCTCATGTTGGCTGGGGAGTATGCGAAACAAGTATTGAGAATATACATAATTTCGTTTGTCACAACCAATACCAGTCCTCCGTCGCTGGATCGTTAAAAGACGCACTTCAAAGTACAGTGCCAACTGGAAGATCATGGGTCCAATCCCAGGACCAAAAAAAAAAAACGTCAACAACTCACAAGACCTCTAGGAGTCATGACCCAGAGGCCCCCCCCCCTCAGAGTGTCAGGAGTTTAAAAGGGCCGAAACACTTGTCTGAAAAGGGGGGGGGTATTTCCTCTGATGATCTGAAGGAGTTGTGTTGTTGCTCCGCTCTCTACAGTTGAGAGTTTCCTGCATACAAGAGACATGAAGTCAACGACAATAATCAAGAGACATGAAGTCTACGACAATAATCAAGAGACATGAAGTTTACGACAATAATCAAGAGACATGAAGTCTACGACAATAATCAAGAGACATGAAGTTTACGACAATAATCAAGAGACATGAAGTTTACGACAATAATCAAGAAGACATGAAGTTTACGACAATAATCAAGAGACATGAAGTCTACGACAATAATCAAGAGACATGAAGTCTACGACAATAATCAAGAGACATGAAGTTTACGACAATAATCAAGAGACATGAAGTTTACGACAATAATCAAGAGACATGAAGTTTACGACAATAATCAAGAGACATGAAGTCTACGACAATAATCAAGAGACATGAAGTTTACGACAATAATCAAGAGACATGAAGTCTATGACCAAGAGACATGAAGTCTACGATAATAATCAAGAGACATGAACTCTATGCCAATAATCAAGAGACATGAAGTCTACTACAATAATCACGAGACATGAAGTCTACTACAATAATCAAGAGACATGAACTCTATGACAATAATCAAGAGACATGAAGTCTACGACAATAATCAACAGAGATGAAGTTTACGACAATAATCAAGAGACATGATGTCTACGATAATAATCAAAGACATGAAATCTACGATAATAATCAAGAGACATGAAGTCTACGATAATAATCAAGAGCTATGAAGCCTACAATAATAATCAAGAGACATGAAATCTACGATAATAATCAAGAGACATGAAATATACGATAATAATCAAGAGACATGAAGTCTACGATAATAATCAAGAGACATGAAATCTACGATAATAATCAAGAGACATGAAGTCTATGACAATAATCAAGAGACCTTAGATCTACGACATAATCAAGAGACATAAAGTCTACGATAATAATCAAGAGACATGAAATCTACGATAATAATCAAGAGACATGAAGTCTACTACAATAATCAAGAGACATGAACTCTATGCCAATAATCAAGAGACATGAAGTCTACTACAATAATCAAGAGACATGAACTCTATGACAATAATCAAGAGACATGAAGTCTACTACAATAATCAACAGACATGATGTTTACGACAATAATCAAGAGACATAAAGTCTACGACAATAATCAAGAGACCTAAAGTCTATGACAATAATCAAGAGACATGAAGTCTATGACAATAATCAAGAGACCTTAGTTCTACGACAATAATCAAGAGACATAAAGTCTAAGACAATAATCAAGAGACATGAAATCTACGATAATAACCAAGAGACATGAAGTCTACGAAAATAATCAAGAGACATGAAGTCTACGATAATAATCAAGAGGTATGAAGTCTACGATAATAATCAAGAAACATGAAATCTACGATAATAATCAAGAGACATGAAATCTACGATAATAATCAAGAGACATTAAATCTACGACAATAATCAAGAGACATGAAGTCTATTTCATTAATCAAGAGACCTTAGGTCTACGACAATAATCAAGAGACATAAAGTCTACGATAATAATCAAGAGACATGAAATCTACGATAATAATCAAGAGACCTTAGATCTACGACAATAATCAAGAGACATAAAGTCTACGATAATAATCAAGAGACATGAAATCTACGATAATAATCAAGAGACATGAAGTCTACGATAATAATCAAGAGACATGAAATCTACGATAATAATCAAGAGACATGAAATCTACGATAATAATCAAGAGACATGAAGTCTACGATAATAATCAAGAGGTGTGAAGGTGCATGAGCGTAAATCTGACATATGTAAAAACCGACTTAGTAAGTCAGGAAGCGTATGTGCAACAAAACTGGTGAAACTAAGGTTCAAGGTTCAATATTCAGACACCAACTGCACTGCATTCGGGACAACCCAATATATGCTCTACCGCATGCCGCAGAATTCATACAGGAGTGTGTTTACTAATAATTCCTGTCAAATATTGCTTGTCTACGCTGCGTTTTCTGCCACATAGTTCGAATTTCAGCTCCAACAGTCTCTTCACTTCTACACTGTTCTTCCATTCCTGCTCTTCATTTTCCCGCAGTCTGCCTAACACAGCTTTAGCAATATCACTCTTGTCCATTTATTTTACCCTGTCCAGCAAGTCTATCTGCCACATCATTGCCATGTACTCCCGCATGCCTTGGACAGTAAAGCCAAGTTAGGCTTGTCACAGTTGTCTAGCTTAACAGATGAATTAATTCTTTACGAGGCAATTTCTTCTCAATCTTACGAAGCATACTCTGTGAATCCGTCACAATGGCACCATTAACCACATCACGAGCAACTAGTCATTCCATTGCTGCCGACACAGCCTCAGTTTCCATTCGCATGCTTGATGTGGTGACTTCAAAGGCTCCCGAATCCTGTGCCACTACTCTTCCATTTCTGTAGACAACAAAATCCCACCCACTTCTTGTGTTCCGAGACACTGAGCCATCTGTATATATTATCATGTGGGAAGACCTACAGTGATGCTGGATGAGATCTTGAACCCAGAGTTCAACTGCCCCCTGTGCTCAATCTCGACACTCATTGCTCTTCTGTATAATAACCTATGTTAGCTTATGTATGTCCTGTACCCATAACCAATCATCGCCTTTAGGCACCTCATCTAGATTGTACATTGACTTTATTGTATCCTTGGCCTCAGCCATCTAGGATCTGCCTCGTTTGATGCGTTTTTCCTTTATCAACCCCAGCGTCTTATGGAGGGGATAGTCCTTCATGACAGCAACCCTGACGTATGCCTTTACCTTGTGTTTAGACCTCACACTCATCATATCAAGTAGAAAGCGCATGGCCGCCATCGGAGTATCCCTGATACAACCTAAGACCACTCTCATTGCCTCGTTCTGTACATGCTTTCGTCTGTTCAGCTGTGTTTTGGACAGGGTGAGCAGGCCAAGACCACTCCAATGAAGACAGCATTACGCATGCATCAGCAAGAATAGAATGTGCTGTAGAAAGCCCGTTGCAGCCATTAACCTAACTACTCCCAACGCTTTCCTGGCTTTTTGTATTGCATTGTCCACATGGTGTAGACTTTTGGTAATATGGGGACACGCTGACTGCCATTTATGCTTACCGTAAAAAAAATGAAAGATTGGTATGGTTAAGCCAACAGTATATGCCAAGAGAGAGCATGGGATAATTTCTCCTCTTGTAAACCTACCTTCAAGAGGTAATCTATCAGGTTGAGATATGTAAATGCTGCTGAAGACGAGCGAACGCAGTTGAGGCGAGTAACTGCGGATGATGCCTATTATAGGTATAAAGTGGGCTTGATCATTAACCAAGATAAGGAAGAGTATGTGAAGATATCAAGAAACTAGGGGAAGAATAATCCAAATTATATTTATATAAATATTGGAGATGTGATCATTAGGAAAGCAGAAAAAAATACAAATATAACATAGTAAGCAATGAAATTAAAAGCAAAGTACAGATAGGAAATAAAATATACTTCGTCTAACAACACCTGTTAAATTATAAATCCTGTCCAAAAACACCAAAATAACAATGTAAAAAACTATAACAAGACTAGACGTCATGTATGTATCAGAAACGTGGAGCACAACAAAGAAAGATGAACGACAATTGCAGATATCTGAAAGCAAGATCCTAAGAAGAATCTTTGATCCCATAAAGGATACCAACAGTGAAGAATGGAGAGCTAGAAATAACACTGAATGGAACATCTTATTTATTTATTATTCCAACGAATTAGAAATATCTTGAAAGTGAACAGATTGCGCTGGTTAGGGCATGTAGAAAGAATGGAAGAGAACAGACAAATGAAATGATGTACATGAAATGAAGGAAACAAGACCAAGGTTTGACCAAGGCAGAGATGGATGGAAAGACAACATAGAAGAGGACATAAAAGAAGTTGGTGTCACCAAGTGGAGAGAGAAGATTAGGGATAGAGAGGAATGGAGGCGAACTGTATCTGCAGAAATGAGCTTTAATGGCTCGGAAAGCTGAAGAAGAAGAAGAAGACGAAGAACAAGAAGAAGAAGAAGAAAGACTGCATTTCAGAAAACGAGAAACATATTATGCACCGCATCTTTTTCAATGAATGTTAGAAAACGAGTCTTAAAATACTATAGTGAGCCTGTCTTATTATATGGAAGTGACTCATGGATAATAGACATTCAAAGATCATTGGAAACAACAGAAATGTGATTTATCAGAAGAATGTTGCGAATTCGCCCCCCGGACAGCAAGGATTACTTATTAAGAATATACGAGAAGAGCGAGAGAGACAAAGAATCTTGTCAACAACATAAAATACGAGAGAAACAATATATTTTCATAGGATATGCAATAAGAAGAGGGGGGCATTTAAAATGTAACAGAAGGGAAAACAGAGAGAAGAAGAGGCAGAGGAAGGCGGAGAGAAATGATGCCGGATAGTTTGATGAGGTGGCGGGAGATGAGATCACTAGTTGAACTGGTGATTTGCATAAAGAATTGGGTACTTTTGAGAAACATAATATCCAACCTCAATCGTCACGACAACTGATGATGGCGACCAGTGCAACTTGATACGCACCTGGAGTGAATGCCTGTTCTACGAGGTTTAAGAGCAAAAAGCTGAAAAGTATTCAATTATCAAAGCGACCTGCTTGTAATTCTTTACTGAATCAGCTTGATATAGTACATCTCTATTAACAAGTGCATATTACATACATGTGGCCATCCCCTATCTCATGTTATTTTATAATCTATCACCCAGATACATGAGTCCAGCTAGCATTCATTCATTCATTTGCATGTCCCTTGCGGAACTTTGCCTCCCAAACAGCACTCCTGTAGGCCTCCCGGTTGTGAGCAAGATGGCCTGCTGCTGATGCATCCATTTGCAGATCATCAACGATGTCTTGCACCCATCTTCGCCTTGGTCTTCATCTCTTTCTTTTCCCATTATGTACCCTTCCAAGACGGTCTTCTCTAGATTAGACATGAAATATTTAAGTTTTCTCTCTTTAATACTCTTTACTAGCCAGCCGTCTTCAATATTAAGTTCTTGTAGTATAGATATATTTGTTCTTTTTGTGTCCATTATATTTGAAGAACTCTTCTGTAGCATTTACATTCAAAGGCATTTATGCGTTTCTCAGCTGTTTTGGTCTCACAGGCATATGTTGCGATGGGAAAGATGCATGCCCTTAAGAATCTTATTTTTGTGGTTCTGTCTGCTCCTCTCCACAGATTCTTTAGTTATTTTACTTTCTGAAGAGCGATAGATGTCCTCCTTTTAATTTCCCTCATTGTATCTCCACTACTAGTTAGTAGTGATTCAAGATATTCAAAACTCTCCACTTCTTCCATTTTTTCCTCATTGATACATATATCAGCTGCCTTATTTGTTTTGTCAGTGTCATCAATTTAGTTTTCTTTGCATTAAGAAATTTTTGTTCTTTGCTGTTCTTACGGACTGACATAATTAGTTTTTCCAATCCTTTGTGTGTTGTGGACAGTAGTACTGTGTCATCAGCAAATCTAATCTCTGGTATTTCGTAACCTCCAATTGTTATGGCATCATAATATTCTTTGTCTGCATCTTCTCTAATATTCCTCATTATATTTTCAGTATACAAGTTAAATAAGTAAGGTGACAATATGCACCCCTAACGGACCAGCTAGCATTACCCTATGCATAAATATGCAACAATGTCTATGGTTAATAGTATAGCCTAATTAATTCAAAAGTTATAGAGTGGACAATACAGAAATCACAATAGATAACATAAAGGACAATCTCAGGATATCATGAATAACATACATACATGAGTACGTTATACACTTAAGATGCCATGGCTGACACAGAATGTCTGCCTTGTTAAGAACACACAGTAATGCATTAATCAAGTTTGGTATGAATTCACATTTGCGCACGATAATCACTCCTAATTGTAATATTAGTTAGCATGTTAGCTCACTCATAATTTTCTAACAGTGACCACCATATCTACTCTCCGCGAGTAATCGTATCTTTGCGAGTCAGCTTTCAGGGGAGTTATTCAACACAGATCTCTGATATTATCTGAAGTGTTCCCTTCTTTATTCTATGTCATATGGGCAATAATCTTGACATCCCAGCAAAGGTAGTCATTGTGTAACAATCATTCTTGTCAAGAAATGATTTAGCCCTTAGTACAACTGGTTAAACTTGTCGAGCGACCAGATCTAGACAACTTCGCATCACTCTCAGTGTGAAAGTCAAACCCAAGGCCTCGGAGAGGAGTTTCCTAAGGTGATGCGAAAGTATTTTCCCCCCAGCCCTATCCTATTGATTAGCCTAGCCGTCTGTTTTCATCCACTCTGCCCACTTCCCTACAGCATACAAGAGCAGAGAAAGCCTCCGGCCCGTCCTCCCTCCTCCCCGCAACGGAAAATCATCCGGCCCCAGATACATAGGTTTGACTCCCCCCTCCTAGTTAGCCTGGTCATAGCTCTGTGCCAGTGATTTTGTGACACATTCTTGTGTGGCTTATACACTTTATCTTGAGTTCTTCTTCTTCGTTCGCTTCTACCACCAAGACCGCCCTGTGATCCTACTGAATTTATGCATGTGGTCCTCGTTAAGTCCCGTGGTCCCCCGTGTGGTCCCCGAAAGGAACACACGAGATCCCCGAGAAGACCACAAGAGGTTCATATTATCGCAGGGCTTGAGCCTGAATTCTTGGTGGATCTCAGAAGTTGGATTGCGTGACACCGTGGTTTTCGTTGCACCAGTTTAGTCTAGAGTTGGACTTTCTCACCGGAAAACTTCGTCGTGTTTTGGATATCAGTATATCCCCGCTGGGTGAGAGGTGGTAGCCCACCCAAGCCAGAACTGGACTTTCTCACCGGAAAACCTCGACGTATTTTGAGATACTCGTGTATCACCGCCAGGTGAGAGGTGGTTGCCCATCCAGTCCAGCATTGGACTTTCTCACCGGAAAACCTCAGCGTGATTAGGATACGCATACATCCCAGCCGGGTGAGAGGTGGTTGCCTATCTAGACTTCACTGGTCCAGTGTCTCCGACTTCAGCATTTTGTGGTCGTGGCCGCTACCCTTCCTAGTTGTGACCAGGATGGAGCTTTTGTCGAGGAGGACGAATCCTCGCCACTAGTGACTTCCACCCCTGGGTTGAGCCGGTTTAGGCATATTATCCCAGTATGGGCGTGTTTGGGACGTGGCCGACCTCTACAGCAGAGGTACCGTGACATGCGTAGCCTTCAAGTTTCACCCCTGGTGTAAGCTGGTTTAGGCATTTTCACCAGTGTATGTGCATTTCGGACGTGGCCAGCCTCTAGAGCAGAGGCGCCTTGGTATGCGTAGCTCTCGCAGCGTTACTACTGGACATACTGATTAAACTTTATCCTTTCCTTCACCTTTTCATATCGGCGCCGCACAGCAACACTTACTTCTTTTCCGCAGTTTCTTCCTTGACCGGGAGGAGCTTCACTCCACGCGCGGCATTCGAAGAGTCTCGCCAGCAGTGTCTTAACCTCTGGGTTAAGCCGGTTCAGGCATTTCACCCGATATGAATGCACTTAGGACATGGGCGACCTCAAGACCGGAGGTGCCGTGATTTGACTGTTTGCTTCGCTTTATCCTTTCTACCACCTTTTCCGCAGTGGTGCCGCGCGGCAACCCCATTTGCACCTTTCTTCATTGGCCGGGAGAAGCACCGCTCCACGCACGGCAGCTGAAGAATCTCGCCTGCAGCGGTAGATAAGCTACCAAAAGTGCCTCTCATCTACCCTAAGTGTCTGGTTTTCAGGCGCCAGATATTCGCCTTCGCCCCTTCTTCTGTCAGTTTAAACAGTTCTGCCACGGGAAGGCCAGGAGCTGAACTTGACTGCCAGAGGCTGTTTGATACGCACGCCGTTGGAGTGAAGAGCGTATCTTTCACCCCACCTCCGGCAATAACAGTCCTTAGAACCTGGCCAAGATACTGAAAACAACGGATTGGGTGGCTTCTACAGTTTTCAGTGAGGACCTAGGAAGTATACGTCTCTATTAGTTCCACCCCAAGTGGAAAATGTTAATCCTTACCCTGTAAGGCCTGGTTTAAATAGCACTGCATGCTTTGTCTTACACAGTGTAGAAGTTCAACAGGGCCTTGGCTAGCTATTGCCTCATACATGGATGGTGATTAACTAATGGTAAAGAAGACAAGAAGGGATCAAGTGTGAAATGAAGTAACCTGGCAAACGGTGGCAACAACACCTGTCAAGGACTACATTGAAAATCAGAGAGTTAAGTGGTCTGGGCATGATTTGCATGAATCCAGAACAACCAACAGCATGCGCTTATAACTCAGAAACATCAGGATACAGTGTGCGAGAGCGACCAAGGGAAAAAAAGCTTACAGATAGGGTGAAAGACACACTGAAGAAATATAACATGTGACAGCTACCCAGACCTCTCATCTTGCTTTGGACCGAAATTCCCTGTTATGCTAATGGCATAAGCAGACTGATGTGAAGAAGATTAAGCAGTCATTGTCCAGCTGCTTTGCTACTACAGCAGAAAAGTATGAATGTGCCTAATCTTCAAAAACTGAAATCCTGGAGAATGAAATGTCTACTGTCTCAGCATCCTGTGGCACAAATGCAGGATGTATGCTAATTTCTATGTTTCTGTTAGCTAACCTAAACAATCAACACATTTTAACTTTTACATGTGAGCTCCGCCTCATGGTTTACACCAAAGTTTACAACTGAACACTGTCTTATCATTAACATGTTCTGTAATGCAAACATTTGCTATCAAACTAATTAATTAACATGATAACAAACTTTTTTGAGTGTTAAACAATGCTATGTGCATGTGGTTAACAGCATAGTCCAGTGATAGGAGCTTTCGTGGGGAACTATGTATAGACTTCCGTGTAGTTTTATCTAACAATATGTACGTCGCTCACTAGTAAGGTCGCCAACACTCTAGTATTTTTTAAACAGACAAATTAACTTCATTTTTGATAAAAGTTATGGAAATTAACAATATTATTGCACTCACTGCGGGTTTGATGGTCTATGCTGATTACAGGGTCAATACATGCAGGTGTATCAGATAGTTGCAAACGGAAATGTTTATGATAAATAATATCAATATGAATTAGCCTGATTTATGAATACTATGAAGATTTACCATTATGCCCTGGATTGATCATTTAACAATAGGAAAGTTGCGATGTTATTTGCTAGATTTTCCACTCACCTCATCTTCGCTGATGCAAAACAAGAAAAGCTATCTTAAGTTAATCCGTGTGATTTTTTTTCGTTTCAGTATTTGATCATTTCTACATTGTCCTTACACTAGAAGGTTTCCAAAATGTTCTTTTTAGCCCTTACTGTTCAATCCACGAAACAGCCTAATTTTGCATTGCATGAAAGTCTGGTTTGTTGCAGAAGACATGCGTTCACCAGCAACTGTGACATATTTCGGTTGCGGATAGTCTGTAGTTGAAACTTTTAATTCCTCGTGCACATGCTTAATAAACATTATTTTGTTGTTGTTGAAAATGTGAAGAGCCTGGATATCTTGCAGAACCAAACAATAACCTGCACTGATGGAATGGATTTCCTTCAAGACGAATCTACAGGGGCTGAAAAACCCGACTGCTGTCCCTACACACTGCATAAAATAATAACGAGAATATTATTATCCTGTAAATGTCAGGTAGAAAAGATTCTCTTGTAATTTTTGCCTGTTTATGAGCCAGTCGAATCCCATAGACAACTTCGTGAAGATGAAAGTTAAGAATTTTAATTTGCTTGTTACGCGCGTCTGGAAAAGATTTCTTAGACATCACTATTTAAGTGAATCATTCCTAATGAACTTGTGTAAGGTAGGAATGTCTTGAAGCTACAAATTCACATGAGACTGGAAGGAAACTTTAGTGGAAGATTTGGGCAAGAAAAAAGTTGCTTGCCGGTTTGTACCACATTCATTGTCCGATGACCAAAAACATCAACGTGTTGAGTACGCAAAAGACATCAACAAAACATGTCGCAGAAATAAACATTTCTTAAATTTGACTGTTGCAGAGGATGAAACATGGATTTTCGGCTATAATCCCACAACTAAACACTAAAGTTCTCAGTGGAAGTCATTATCATCACCAAAAGGCAAAAAATTTCGTCTTCAAAAGTCGAAAGTGCTGTGCTTCTACGACAGCAAAGGAGTTATTCACAAAGAGTTTATTCCAGAGGGACAGACTGTCACTGCCAAAGTTTATTCAAGTATTTTGAAACGCCTATTGAAAAAAATTCTCCGAGTCCGACCCGAGTATTCAACATCTGGCAGTTTTTTCCTTCTTCATGATAATGCACCGGCTCACCGGGCGGTAGTTGTACAGCAATTTTTAGCCGAAAAACAAGTGTGTGTTCTCAACCATCCACCCTATTTCCCAGATATTGTCTCCCTGTGGTTATTTTCTATTTCCAGAATGAAAGTTACCATTGAAAGGACGCTTCTTTGACGATACTGATGACATCCAAAGGGCCGTAACATCGAGTTTAAGGGCTACACGAACAAAAGACCTGCAGAGGTCGTTCCTGTGCTTGTTAGATCGTGCCACTTGCTGTATCAATGCACAAGGGGCTTACTTTGAATAAAATACAGGTTATATCTTCAACTGTTGTTTACTTTAGTTTCTATGGAGTTAGTCTCATTACTTAATTGTCGGACCTTGTATAAGCTGGACTCGTTGAAAGGGCATGTATTACTGATAGGAAGAATGCTTGATACGAAAACTGGATCAGCTTAAGAGAAGAGAGAGTTCGGGCAAGAGAAAGATTTGCAACGAATGTGGATGGAGGAAAAAGATATAAACAGATGAAGTGGAGCTGGGAGATGCTATAGAATTTCACTTCAGATAAAGCTAGAATTGTGTTTTTATATGTAAGCTCTGAATGCATTTTTACGCTATCTACAAGAAGTAAAATTGGTGAATTCTTGAACTGCTAAAAAGAACGTATTTAATACTCAGGTTTCTAATTTAACGTATCCTCATTTTCTATTTGCAGTCACACTCTTGCGCATCTCTTATTTTAGAGATAATGACATGATTCTAGTTGTATTGACGTCCGTCATCTGTACCTGACAGAAGGCTTCAACAATCTCTAACAGTGAGAAGGAATCAACGCAAGACGCATTTTGGGATCTATCCTGCAAGTAACAGTCAGACCACGTCGTGGCCTAGCGTATGTCCTCGCTCATCTCATTTGGCGTTAAGCCACTCTTTCTGTTATTCTTGCTGACAAAAATAGAAGGCCATGGCTTCTATAATTCTTCTGTCCGTCCAGAGCAGACCGGGTCTTCGATATAAATCACACGCTTCGCTCGCTGTTGTTCATAATGCAGTTCAGACTAGTGTGTTGCAGAATGTGCTAGGCATTGACCCATTCAAGTTATTACACATTGATAAGCACATGTTATTTTCACGTAATTTTGATGACATTTAAAAGCCGCTGAGCTGAACCACCTTTAATTTGGTCTCTGGCGCGGGTAACAGCGCGATTATACCTCAGTTCTGGCATTTATACACTATTATTTTCTGGTATTTGTTTACATCATCACATGCAGCCGTTGATCTAGTCTTTAGCTTGTTAGCCGGGATTACTGAAGTCTTGCAGTGCTCTTGACACAACAAAAACCAGACATCCTGTTCAATTACCAGTTCACTTTACCTGTAAACTCTATTTTAGTAAGCACTTAATTCGTGTATACATGGAGTGTCGGTGGATGAGTCAGATGACTGCAATTCTCATGGTTGTGAGCTGATATTGTCTTTATTTTCAGGGTTTTTTCCCTCCTAACAGGAAATTATTTAATGAAAAGTTGCTATGGAAAATGCTTTCCCAAACGTGCTGTAAGTGTTTATACTTTAAAATAGTCTTATCGATTTATTTTCCTCTCTGCATTTTTTATCTGTGAGTGTCTCCTCTTTGCTCAAATATCTTACTTTATACGGATTTCAATGAGATTTTAGATTTTTAATGCCACAAATAAAATATGAAATTGGATACACAGGTTGTTACTATGTACTTTGACAAGTTATGTAGAAGGAGATACGGAGGAGAATAAAAAAAGTAAAGACAATATTCCCTTTAATAATTGTAACTATGGGGAAATGAACATAATGGTTATATCACTTATCAGTATAGCCTAATAGCTGTAACTGTGAGGAAATGAACATAATGGTTATATCACTTCTCAGTATAGCCTAATAGTTGTAACTGTGAGGAAATGAACATAATGGTTATATCACTTCTCAGTATAGCCTAATAGTTGTAACTGTGAGGAAATAAACACAACGGTTATAACACTTATCAGTATAGACTAATAGTTGTAACTGTGAGGAAATAAACATAACGGTTATAACACTTATCAGTATAGACTAATAGTTGTAACTGTGAGGAAATAAACATAACGGTTATAACACTTATCAGTATAGACTAATAGTTGTAACTGTGAGGAAATAAACATAACGGTTATAACACTTCTCAGTATAGCCTAATAGTTGTAACTGTGAGGAAATAAACATAACGGTTATAACACTTCTCAGTATAGACTAATAGTTGTAACTGTGAGGAAATAAACATAACGGTTATAACACTTATCAGTATACCCTCCCTACAGGAGTACAAGTACTTCTTGTATTGTTCTATTAGCTTCTTCATTCCACCGCTTTCTTAATATAAGATCTGTACGTTGTTTGTGTATCCATCTTGTGCAAACCTTACAGCATCCGAAGCATGCAGAATGTGCTAGGCATCGAACCGTTCAAGTTATTGCACACTGATAAGCACATGTTATTTTCACGTAATTTTGATTATACTTAAAAGCCGCTGAGCTGAACCACCTTTCAGTTTGGTCTCTGACGTGAGTAACAGCGCGAATATACCTCAGTCATGTGTCATTAGCTGATCCATTGACTAATATCCAAATGTGCAGAAACGGGTGATAATGTTTTCTCTGAGCAAGACCTTGCGCCCTGTCCACTACTATTTAGCTTTGTCGGTTAGGCTTGTTCTTCTTGCTTTAAACGTTTCTAACAATTCATCAACTTTTCACTAAGTTATGCTACTTTAATTTCTGCAACGGAACAACTTTTTTCGGTTAATTTCAGCAGGTTTCACTTTCCGTGCCCAAGGAAATCTATCTAACGCGCTTTGTTCAACAATGATGCAATCCCACAGCGCAGCGTCTATTTTTTTTTTTAACTATGTCTTTAACTAGACTAAGGGCAGGATGCTGCACTGTGCGTGTTATAATTACCCATCATCCATTGTGAACATGTTGTATTGTCTCAGTTTCTATCTGTAATTTTCAAATTGCACTTATTTTTTAAATTCTTCCTGTATATTCAGTGTGAAACGCTGAAGAGGACATTGTTAAGAGAAGCCAAATTAACAGACATAAAATCTCTTGATGAGGTCGAAAGACTCGCCGAAGACAGGAAAAATTGGCTAACTACTTTGCGAGCCCTATGTGACGTTTAACGGCACGGGAAGTATATAAGATAAAAGATATTCAGCAGCATATAAAGCGCGTTCGTTTATTTTCTTTCGGCAATGTCTACACTGCGATATGTGAGAATTATGGCGGAGAATCAAATGTAAATGCAATTTAACAATTGCATGGTAACCACATTATTGAAGCTGACATAATATCATTCACAGCTGCTGATGGGTAGTTCGAACATGCACAGCACGTCGCTCTACCTTTAGTCTAGGAGACGCTGAGGTCAAATAAACAAGAACATTGGACAGGCAGATTGGGGGACTTCGAGAGCAGCAAATCCACATCACTTCTTAGACTGAGAGAACTGTGAATACAGACTGGCACTGCCAGGAACGAGGCTTACTGGGCTAGCTAGGGGACTTGTCAACCAATACAGGACTTGTAGTATCAGCAATAGGGGGCGGGGGGAAGGGAGGGAATCTGAGCACCTCTGGACATGTGATGATGACCCAGACCATAAACCATAAGCAAGAACGCTTCGCTGTGGGATTGCACCAGTGAGATCTTTTGGACAAAGAGAGTGAAATCTTGTAAAATACACCTTAAGATGTTGGCTCAGTTCGGAAGTGAAATTTATTAATGGATAGAAAGGTTGAAAGCGGGAAGAACATGCGTGACAAACAAATCTCGATAAGGTCGGCCATCAACATCGCGCACACGAGTCCACATAGGAGGGGTAAGTTTTAATCAGAGAAGACCAACGTTGTTCTCTGTTGTTGCAAATTTTGACATCAGCTATGGATCCGCACATGCCATAGTACATGATCACTCGGGGTGACGTAAATTCAGTACTAGACTGGTACCCAAACAGCTTACACACTTTTTTCTCTGCACAGGCAACAGTGCGAGTAGGTTGCGACATAATTCCTGAAACGTTATGAAATAGATCTGGGTGTTTAGAGCAGACTGTCACTGGCAACGAGACATGAGTCCATCACTGTCAAGCGCAAAGCAAAAGACAACACAAGCAGTGGAAACACTCTTCTTCTCCAGATTAAAAAAAACAAAAAAACTTAAGTCCTGCGCGAAGGAAATCATGCTGAGCTTCTATTGGTACATACGTGATCCTGCTCTGACACATTTTGTGGAACACAGACAAGCAGTGACTATGCAACATACTGTGGTTTCCCATAGAGAAAAACTGAAACCTGCAATTCGAAGGGAAAAAAGATGAATGCTGTTAAAAAGTCTTGCTGTACCCTGACACGTTCTCGTCCAGCAGCCACAACAGTAGGGCCAATACAACAGCTGCGGTCTGAACGTGTTCATTCCTCCTTATAACCGTGATATGTGGTCATGCGATTAACACATCTCCGTCTACTTAAGAGACTGTTCGTGCTCACAGACTCCTCTGATGATGAGAAAGCAATGCAGACATGGATTCAGGAGCAGCTGTAAAACTTCTCCCAAAGAATGAAGAAACTAATGGAACAATACAAGAAATGCATCGACTTGAAAGAGGACTATGTGGAGAAGTGACACAACGCTTGTATTAATTTGCACACAGCTATCAGTATGATAGGCTATGTTGTTTTTATTTTTTAAATTATGCCTCGTATTTGAAGATTTTCATTGCTTGTTGTTTAGTTGAACTTGTTTGTATATGTTTTGTTTTGGAGCAGTCAGTCAGTCATTTGCATGTCTCTTGCGGAACTTTGCCTCCCTAACCGCTCTCCTATAGGCCTCTCGGTTGTAAGCAAGATGCTTTGCTGATGATGCATCCATTTGCAGATCAACGATGTCTTGCAGCCAGCTTCGCCTTGATATTCGTCTCTTTCTTTTTTCCTATTATGTATCCTTCCAAGACGGTCTTCTCTAAATTCTCAAGACGTTTAATGTGTCCAAAATATTTAAGTTTCATCTATTTAATCCTTTTACTAGTCAAACTTCTTCAATATTAAGTTCTTGTATTATGGAACGAATTTAAAAACAACACAGAGATAAGACAGATGAGCAAACAACAACCTGTCTCATGGGTGATAAAAAAAGAAGATGGACATATGTAGGCCATGTGATGAGAAGAAACAATCAGAGAATACCAAAACAAGATATCAAGTGGAGCACAACAGGCCGAAGAAAAAGAGGTCGACCACGTGAAACTCTAAACAGGACATTGTTAAGAGAAGTCAGCTTAGTGGGCATAACATCCCTTGATGAAGTTGAAAAAGACTCGCCGAGAACACAAAAACTTGGAAAACAACTATCCGAGCCCTATGTGACGTTTAACGGCAGGGGAAAGATGTAAGATTTACGTATGGATATATTTGTTGTAGGAGGAAATCGATAATACATGCCTCACATGTATTTCTATCTTTGATGCATTCTTTTACCTGTATTGTTGATTTTTTCTGCCATTCACCCGTGTCCATTATCTTCTCAAATTAATTCCAGCCCCCCAACACCCCTTTTTTTCCTTATTTGTTCTTATATGCTCTTCTTTTTTATCGCACGACATATGAGTACTAATTGTTGATTTTTTTCCCTTCTAGTTTTAACTATATTCATTTTTTTCTCACCGTGCTTATTGAGCTTTCTCAGATATTCTTCACTTGTCATATTAGCAAAGACTCATAGCATTCTTGTATGAAAGCACGTCTCGTTTGTCTCCATTTTGGATTTCCTGTATGTTTTCTACTGAATGCGAAGATTATATTCTATAGAGATGCACTGATCGGTTACTGGGACATAGTTCCACTGGAAGACATGTCTCTCTCTTAAATTCCTTTAAAGATGGTAGATTGCAGCTCCGATGGAGAGAGAGAGAGAGAGAGAGAGAGAGAGAGAGAGAGACGGAGAGAGAGAGGACGAGTTGCAATTTTTGCATATGTTTTAAAGATATAAACGACATTTTCTCGTGCGTTCTCTTTATATGACATACTCTACCAATTGTTTCAGCAAAAAACAGTAAATATATCTCTTTTTTTCACATTTGATCTTGAAAAAGTTATTTCGGTGTGGAAATTTGTGAATTAGAAAATCGACAATATTTAAGAAGGTGCTAAATAGCTATGACCCCAAGCAGCATGACGATGGAGGTGATGGCGGTAACGAAAACATTCGTCCAGCTGGAGTCACATGACTACATCCATGTCTGCATACTGAGTGATTTATGATCCGTCAGGTCAAGGCAGGATCTGTACGCAGGCAGCGGCTTGAGTCACTGCATAAATCAATGATTCGCAGAGTCATCTTCATCTATGTCCCTGGGCATTTGGGCATCGAGGGAAATGAGAGAGCTGATAGGCTGACTGACTCTGCCATCATCGCAGATGGACAACCACTGGATCGAGCTGATATTGTTAATATGCTTAGAGAGATAGGCAGAGTGAAGTACTTCGAGGGCTTAGATTGAAAGAACTGGGAATACAGATTGGCACAGCCAGGAACGAGACACACTGGACATGCAAGAGGACTTGTCAACCAACACAGGACAGGCACTATCAACAGTAGGACTCTGATAGATATGTTGAGGGGAATCTGAACACTGGACACGTCCGGAGTGCAATGATGATGACCAAGACCACAGACCATAAAACATTGTCCATGATGTATGTTTTTTTTATTCTACAAATCTCTGGCAACCAATATTCTGATCTTTTTTTCATATATTGTTTTCGTCAGCATCCATGTCCTCTGCAACTGTAACATGGCGCGCAACATCTTTTAATTGTTTTGAGGAAAATACAAAAAATAACAAAGAACAAGGAAAAAAAACTTCCTCACCGTAAACCTAATAAAGCAATCTAGTCCGCCAATGAAATAAAAAACCATTTAAAATGTTTGAATATTAATTGTGGAAAAAGGGGCTTGACAGTTAACAAAGTAGACAATGAAAAAAATTAAAGTGAAATATTCAGTTAACAATTTTACAATTTTACAAGATATATATATATATATATATATATATATATATATATTATATATATATATATATATATATATATGATGGTGTCGCTAGCCAAGTTTTACAGTTTTATGTTTTTTTCTTTTGAAATGTTTGCTTTGCTGCATTAAATATCAGTATAAATACTCAGCAATTTAGCAGCATCACGGTTATGTGGTCAGGAATCAAATACTTGTTATTCTAGAACTAGAACCCCCCCCCCTTCCCCCATAGCAATGTCTGTGCATCAGGAAACAGACACACAGAACGATCAGCAAACAGACACACAGAACAATCAGCAAACAGACACACAGAACAATCAGCAAACAGACACACAGAACAATCAGCAAACAGACACACAGAACGATCAGCAAACAGACACACAGAACAATCAGCAAACAGACACACAGAACAATCAGCAAACAGACACACAGAACGACTTTTCGGTAGAGCTAGAGCGATATTTTGGTGGGCTACAAAGCAAACATACACACGTACACATAGAGAAGTAGGGAAGGAGTGAGTGAGAGAAAAGAAAGAGCGAGAGGACGAACATTTTCATGTGAAAGTTGTATGATGAGTGTCTGACATTCTGACCTTCATCATACAACTTTCAAGCACACAGAATAGTACATTAAGTAATGAGAGCATAAGAAAGAAAGCTTATACATTTAGCCTCTGATCCGATCTATATCCCCAATAATATATAAAACATACTAAATACATGAGATGTAGTTATTGTCACATTGCACACATACAATACAGTGATATCGCTTTGCAAGTTAATATACACATACAAGAACTACTGCAGGCACTACTTAAACATACTCTTGTAACATTACAAATAGAGTAGTCGGGAATATATAAATGGGCATCTTAAGTAGGCAGGTATTTTTCAAACAAACAACAAGGTTTTCGTGTAATAAATTGCTTTGTCCACTATTTTTGAAAGGCTAACTGTGTAATACTCTATCATTTCAAAGGACGTATAATCGAATTCAAAAAGATATTTTAAAAGCTTGGAAATGAGAGTGGATATTACCTATGAGTTTTAGGTGAGATAGAAGAGTACTGAGCGGCAGAGTAAGCAAGACTTCCTCATACAAGTCAAGCTTAGGTTATAGGAGCAAATGTTGTGTATGTTTTGGGTTAAATTTAAGCAGTGGCAACAAACAGAGCTGAGCATTCTGTGGCAGAATTTTATTAACTAATTTGCCCATGTTTAAAATGAATATACTTCTGAGAGGCAGAATTCTGAGCTGCTGAGCTGTTTGTGTGGTTTAGTAATCTTGTCATTCTGTAGTCTGTTTAGGATGCTTGTCGCTAAAAAGATGTACTGCTCGGTTTTGAAGTGAGTAAAGCCTTTAGTGTTAGACACAGAGCAACCATCATAGATCGTGGAGCAGTAATCTGTTTGTATCTATGATGTACAGTATGGTATAGTCTATATATAGTATGTATAGTCTTCCTTGTGTTTTTGGTTGATAAAATACTTAATTGTATTTACTGAGCTTTCTCAGATATTCTTCACTTGTCATGTTAGCAAAGACTCAAAGCATTCTTCTGTGAGAAAATTAGCTAAATGGTAAACATTCTGAACTATGAGTTTTATCAAGTTTTGTCTATATGACAGTTCCAGGTTAGATTTTGGTCAGTAGTGAGTCCTAACGTTTTGTGTTCACTATTATTTCTGTCCTGGAATGTTTTGGTGAAACTATCAACCTCTATCGTGTAATGAACACGGATTTTGTTTTGTCTGTTTTTATTATGATTCCATTATTCTTGTTCCATTAGATTAAATTATTTATTTCCATTTTCAGAGTTATTGCTATGCTGACATAGTCGTAGTCATTAGTGTAAATTGTTTAGTTATTGGCGAAAATGTCATATAATGATTTCTTACGTGAAGTGGTAGATCATTAATATAAATGTCAAAGTGAAGATGGCCAAGAATAGAACCTCCTGGGACACCAGTACTAACTACAGTTGGATTCGACAGAGAATTTTTGTAGCACGCTACTTGCTGTCTGCCTGAGAGACATAAAGTAATTAGTTTTGTTAGGTCAGGATGTAAACTATAAATATCCACATTCTTTTTTACAAGAATACCTTCATCACTCATATCGAATACTTTCCTAAAGTTAACAAAAATAAAACCACACATTTTGTTATCATTTAGGTCTCAGTTTTTTAGCTGTCATTTAGTGCGATCTATGTCACAGGAATATTTAGCTTTAAAATCTGACAGACCGTCAATTACTATATTTTTTGTTGTTGCTTACATAGATAAGGTTATCTTGCGGATATGTTTTAGTACACTAACTTTATTACACTAATAATGTCTTCCCTGAAAGAAAGATCCATTATATCTTTTGCATATGTTTCTCGAGATCTTTGGATAGAAAAGATGGAATAGAAGTCATTCTACAGTTGAAGAAATTACTGGAGAAACTAGATTTTAAAAAGGAGTACACTTTTCGCAATTTTAAAAGCTTCAGGGAAGAAACTGCACAGTGCGCAGATATGTGTTAGAGTGTCAGTAATGACTGTTGCAGCTTAATTTTATTGCTTATACCATCACGTCTTGTGGAATTGTTGCTCTTTAAAAATAAGGTAGAAAAAGGAATACCTAACTGGTTTTATTTTGCATACCTACTTTCGATGAATATTTAAAATTAAATCAGATCAAATATAGGAGTTGTAGTGGAGGATTTTAGTATATTAATTTTTACCCCGAAATACTCACTGAAGTCCGTGCAGGTATATGAATGATACGCCTGAATGCTCGATTGTTTTCTTTTACACGCTAATGTGTTTCAGTAAATACTTTCCAGATTGATTTACTGTTTGATGTATTTTGCATTATATTCTTAAAATAGTGTTTATTTTCTTGTCTGATTAGATACCGAACTTTATTTTTAAATACACGGGGCAGTTATATAATCTCTTATTTTATGTGCCAAGTTTCGTTCTCTCATGACTATTTTTAATATATCTAGTGTTATCCTAAGGCACGTTGTCTGAGGTTTCACTTCAACTTATTAATGGGAATATGTTTATCAAATACATTATAGAAATTCTCATCCAATATTGTATAGCCTCTTCGGCATTATTTTCTGGTAAACATGTGCAAGAGATTGCAAATCCTTCAAAAATTATTATAATTTAAAATCTCTGCAACTGCTAATCTTAATACTAATGTATTTTGTTTTCCAGACTTTTGCGCCCTTTTAGTGACCAAGTGCAAGAGGCATGATAATGTCACTCAACGATTTATGAGGGACGTTATATTCAGTAATGTTTCTCCGGAATAACGTATTTGAACATATATAATCTATTAATATTGATTAACCACAAAGGACAAATATTCGTAGAAGGAATAGCTGTTGAACCATTTTGCATATCTCGGCAGCTACATAGGCCAAGATGGTGACAACGGAAAAGAAGTTAAAATTTGAATTGCAAAAGCAGCATTGGCCTTCATGAATCTTGAGAACATATGGAATTCAAAAGTTATAAGCACAAAAACCAAGTTAAGATTATTCAATTCAGATGTGATTATCCACCCTCATTTATGCATGCGAAAGCTGGAAATCAACTAAAGAAATAAATAAGAAATTAGACTCTTTTGAAAACAGTTGCCTCAGGAAAATATCTAGTATAAAGTGGAATAAATTCAAGAACAACGCAGAGATAAGACAGATGAGCAAACAACAACCTGTCTCGTGGGTGATAAGAAAAAGATGTACATACATGTATGTCGGTCATGTGATGAGAAGAAAGAATCAGAGGATCCCCAAACAAGCTATCAAGTGGAACACAACAAGCCGAAGAAAAAGAGATCGGCCACGTGAAACTCTAAAGAGGTCATTGTTAAGACATGGTAGTTCAGTGGGCATAACATCCTTTGATGAGACTGAAAAATTCGCCGAAGTCAGGAAATCTTGACGAACTACCATGCGGGCCCTATGTGATGTTTAGTGGCACGGAAAGGATGTAAGATGTAAAATTAATACTGATGACACCTCAGGTAGCCTAATAGGTCTAGTAACAATTTGGGATGGGTTATGATCCTCTTGGAAAAATCTCACTTCCAGTCAGTAAATGGCGTTATCGAGACTTGGTAAACCACGTTCAAATGAAGAGATAAAGAGTTGCAAGAACTAGAAAAATGTACATTCAAGCTGCAGATTGTGTAGAACTTCAGAAAACGAAACATGTAAATATAACCTGACACAGTGTAACATAATGTAACACAATGTAACATAAGACAAAATATAAGTATAATAAGGATCAGAAGTTCACATACAGAGAAAAAACCGGATAACATAACATCAAGAATAGAAGAACTCATTAAAAGGAATGATCTTTAAGTCCAAGAGGCATCCAGTAATATAAAAAATATTCAGTCAGTCAGTCATTTGCATGTCCCTTGTCGAACTTTGCCTCCCTAACAGCTCTGCTGTAGACCTCTCAGTTGTAAGCAAGATGCCCTGCTCGTGATGCATCCATTTGCAGCCATCTTTGCCTTGGTCTTCATCTCTTTCTTTTTCCCATTATGTACCCTTCCAAGACGGTCTTTTCTAAATTATCATGACGTTTAATTTGTCCAAAATATTTAACTTTTCTCTGTTTAATCCTCTTTATTAGACAACCTTTTTCAATATTAAAATCTTGCAGTATGGATATATTTGTTCTTTTTGTGTCCATGATATTTGAAGAACTCTTCTGTAGCATTTACATTCAAAAGCATTTATATGTTCCTCAGCTGTTTTGTTAAGTGTCCAGGTCTCAAAGGCATATGTGGGATGGGAAAGATGCATGCCCTTAAAAATCTTTTTTTTTTGTAGATCTGTCTGTTCCTCTCCACAGCTTCTTTAGTTCTTTTATTTTTGGAGAACGACAGATGTCCTACTTTTAATTTTCCTCATTGTATCTCCATTATTAGTAATGTTCCAAGATATTCAAAACTCTACACTACTTCCAATGTTTTCTCTCTCTCTCTCTCTCTCTCTCTCAATCTCTGAACCTTAAGTGCCCATGGCACATGGGCTTCCGCAAGGGTTTTCCACAAATGCCTGTCCTTCGCCTTTTTTTCTGCTCTTGCCCAGGTGAGCCCTCTATTGCTCAACATCCTTTCTGTTGTTCTTCTCCATGTCTCTTTTGGTCTACCCTTACTTCTTTTCCCCTGTGGTGTCCATCTTAGTGCTATTTTTGGTAGTGAGTTGTCAGTCATTCGGAGCACATGTCCCATCCATCGCCAGCGTCTTTCCTCAATAATTGTTGTCAGTGGTTTCATCTGCATTTCTGCCAATATGTTTTCTCATTGGTAAATATTTCAGCTGCCTTATTTGTTTTGTTAGTTGTCATCAATGTAGTTTCCTTCTGATTAAGATAGAGGTTTTGCTCTTCACTATTCTCACGGACTGACATAATTAGTTTTCCCTCCCCTTTTCGTGTCGTGGACAGTAATACTGTGTCATCAGCGTATCTAATCTCTGGTATTTCATAACCTCCAATTGTTATGGTATCATAATATTCTTTGTCTACATCTTCTCTAACAAATATTAACAATAGTAATAATGTTAATCATTATAATTGCTGCTATGTCTTGTCTTGTCTTCTTCCTCATATACCTTTCAGTGCTCGGTAAACAAATGTATATCTTGATAGGGTTGGCGATTTGCTTCATACAATGGAATATTTAATGCTTCTGTAATTTCCTCTCTCCATATCTTGTGTCGGCGGCCTCTCCTGTTACCTATAAATCTTAATGTGAATGTTTTCTGTGGTACACTGTCTGGTGGTAACCGTGTAATGTGGTCAAACCATTTGACTTGCTGTTTCTGGATATAGTGTAATGCTGGTGTG
Source organism: Achatina immaculata (assembly GCA_009760885.1). Classification (NCBI taxonomy): domain Eukaryota; kingdom Metazoa; phylum Mollusca; class Gastropoda; order Stylommatophora; family Achatinidae; genus Lissachatina; species Lissachatina immaculata. The sequence goes on along the minus strand of CM019691.1, from coordinate 82,553,559 downwards.
ACTCCAGCCTTTGCCCTGATGGTATCATTTCTTATTTGGTCTTTTCTTGTCACATTTAGTATTCTCTTTAAACATCTCGTTTCTGTCGTGATGGTTTTTCTTTTGTTTTTGGCTGTTAATGTCCATATTTAACATTGATAGATAGAGCTGGGAGGAAAATTGTATTGTACAATACTCTTTTTGTTTCAGTTGTGATGTATTTGTTTTTCAGTAAAAGACCTGATTTGCTTTATCGCATCTGTTCACAATCTCAACATCAATTTTCCATGAAGATGATATTATGCTTTCTAAGTATTTTAATTGTTTCACCTGTTTCAAGGTCTGGTTGTCTAGGATGATCTATGTTTGGATTTCTTCTCTTGATGTGGTCATGACTTTCGTTTTTTCAGCACTGATCTTCATTTTGTGGCTTCTACATGCCCTTACTAAATTATCCATATTCTGCTGATATGGGTATAAGTGCTTGATTAAATCGCAGCTATATACATACTATATCACTGCTGCGGCCTTCATTACCAGATTTGCAAGTATGTCTGTGATTAGATTTCTACCAATATTATTCGTATATTAAGCTACTGAGCTAAATTAAAGCCATCATATCGATAGACAGCTAAGTTAAAGCTATCATCATTCTCGCATTCTTTCCTGAAATCATTTTTGCACAACCCAGAGAAGGCATAAAAAATAAAAATCAAGATTTCAAGACATGCTGTTCGGCTGAAGATTGGCAGCAAGAAACATGAGCCACTTGAAGATGTGAAGACATTTTTTCCTTCACATGGTGATGGGGTAGCTGTGGCGTGAAGGTGATGACTGAATGATAAAGAGGAAAAGAAACTATATCGGCCGGAAAGAGTGAATGAATATATGATGAACTTGATGAGAATTGTGAGTCTGGGTAATCGTGAACTTGGACCAAGGTAGAAGATGCAATTACTACATAATGGTTTGGAGATTTTTTTCCGCTCTTTTTAACTTCAGTATCAATAAGACAAACAAGCCTCACTTCTCTGCCTTCCAAAATGATTGTCTAATGTTTTATTTGCTTTATAATTTTACCTAGTCCATCGTTTGCGTTGTATTTTATATTTTAAAGACGTTTTCTTCTAACAGTTCCCCGCCCCCGGCCTTTCTTCCCATGCGTGTTTTCTAAAAATTGTTTTTCTTCAATGGATATATATCATATACAGGCCATATTTTATTCAGTGGTGGTAGTCAGAATAACTTTTGCATGACGTAGTCAGTATAGACACTTAGTGCCATTTGCTAATAATATCAGAGAGTATTCTATCGGCACTTGTTACCACTTGGAATGAATGTTTTTTGTAGAGTCAGTTTCTTAACAAATTGAAGTGATTGTACCCACACAGTCAGTCAGTCATTTGCATGTCTCTTGCGGAACTTTGCCTCCCTAACAGCTCTCCTGTAGGCCTCTCGGTTATAAGCAAGATGGCCTGCGCTGATGTTGAGTTTCGTGGTATATTTCCAGAAGGTAATTTACCACTGCTCTCCTTCCGGGCAGTGGCTCTGCTAGTCATAACTGACCATCATGAAGTATATAAATTGATCAATTTTTTAATCTGAGATCATAAATCTCCTTCATAAAACTGAACAAAAAAAACTGTAGTTAAGGAATAAATGTCATTCTGTCGATATTGCAAAATATCTGAAAAGAAAAGGCTTCACAAATAGGGAATTCAATTTGGAAAAAAAAATGTCACAAACGTCTAAAATCTTCCATGTAGCACTATAATCCCATTGGCTGTAACATCATACTCTCATTGGCTGTAACACAATAATCTTGTTGGCTGTAACATCATAATCTTATTGGCTGTAATAGAATAATCTTGTTGCCCACCTTCTATACCCGTTGTAACGTAAATGACTGTTAGAAAACTTTAAAGATTCAAATTTATTTAGTTAAATCGAAAACTTCATTATAGACAAGCACACGAGGAATTCCGTCCTGTTAGCACACGAGGAATTTGTCATGTTAGCACACGAGGAATTTGTCATGTTAGCACACGAGGAATTTGTCATGTTAGCACACGAGGAATTTGTCATGTTAGCACATGAGGAATTTGTCATATTAGCACAAGGGGAATTCGTTCTGTTAGCACACGAGGAATTTGTCCTGTTAGCACATGGGGAATTTGTCCTGTTAGCTTTAACTAACACTTAACCCATACTACAGATGCTAGGAGGCCATTACACGCGAAATGTATCTCTATAAAAAGTACATTTAAAGTTAGTTCAGCCGGCACCAAACGGAACGTTCGTGTTTCTTCCTACAGCGCGGGAAGAGTTAACAGTTTGGCACGTAAAACTTTGCTTATTTTGTACACGTGAAATGTGGTGTGCAGTGCGTGTCGACGAGTGTTTGGGCACTGGAGAACAGAGCTTAGTAGGGTGATTCATTAACCAACTCTTTGTAGAAACTGGGAATTCTAACTGAAAAGTTGAAGCAAACATCTTTGTGTAATGCGATACAGTATGTGGAAGTGAAAAAGAATGACACACAATGTGGAAAAAGACCGATGAAAGTATGTATTGATATGTGTTGCATGATGTACTCATGCATGGATCAGATATTATAAAGTACCTGTATAAAATAACATCAGTGCAGTTATTCTTACAATGATGTGGCCTTCCACTCCCTCCCCGACACCCCCTTCCCCGTCTTTAAAAACTACTTCCACTTTCAACACATGTGCATTTTTTATGACCTTTAATGTCTTAAACAGAACTAAAGTTTAAAAGTTCTGCAATAGTTCAAATTCACTTCTGCATTACCATTAAATGGCATCATCAAAAGTGACTTTCAAAAGTGTTTCTAACTTCTGTATGCAGCAGATTTGGTAACTCCAATACTGGAAAGACATTCATTTAAGACAATCATCTCTGAGCTTTTTCTGTGCTTGTCAACATATTTTTGAATATTCAACTCTTTATAATTTCTTTACAGTTTTTTAAAGCAAATGCTGCCGTTATTTTTATGCTAATACTCAACCAGAAATATATATCAATGAAGAAAAATTGGAAGAGGTGGAGAGTTTTCAATATCTTGGATCATTACTAACTAATAATGGAGATACAATGAGGGATATTAAAAGGAGGACATCTATCGTTCTTCATAAAATAAAACAACTAAAGAAGCTGTGGAGAGGAACAGACAGATCTACAAAAATAAGATTTTTAAGGGCATGCATCTTTCCCATTCCAACATATGCCTGTGAGACCTGGACACTTAACAAAACAGCTGAGAAACACATCAATGCCTTTTAGTGTAAATGCTACAGAATAGTCCTTCAAATATCATGGACACAAAAAAATAACAAATATATCCATACTACAAGATGTTAATATTGAAGAAGGTTGGCTAGTAAGAAAGATTAAACAGAGAAAACTTAAATATTTTGGACAAAATAAATGTCATGATAATTTAGAAAAGACCGTCCTGGAAAGGTACTTAATGTGAAAAAGAAAGAGAGGAAGACCAAGGCGAAGATGGCTGCAAGACATCGTTGATTATCTGCGAATGGACGCATCAGCACCAGGGCATTTTGATTACAACCGAGAGGCCTACAGTAGAGCTGTTAGGAAGGCAAAGTTGCGCAAGGGACATCTGAATAGACGTAACACACAATAATTGGTGTATACGTATACAGCTATACGCGAGGCAGTGCAGTAAAGCTGTGATACCAAAATTTATAAACTAGGAAAAAAGTAAGAACAGCTTTATTACTTAACGTTTACAACGATGTGAAGTTTCGGCGTTAGCCTTCATCAGACAAACACAAACAGGACGAAGAATCAGAGAGTCGAGACAAAGTACAGATTCACATGAATCCTATGTTAAAGAAATAATTTTTAAAAATGAAAAAAATTAATCAAAACTTAAAAATTTAGCTTTAGTCTTGGAAGAACACAAGTTGAAACTCGTATGCACACGTCTAATAACGCAGCTGATATGCGACTGTTGCTACATTCAAAATGCGTACGTTCTGAAAGGTGCAAAAATGTGCATTGTTGAGTGTCATCTGTGTGACATTGTTTGATGACTGTTACCAGAAAAGCAAACAATGTTACACAGATGACACATGCCGGCTAGCGCTTGAGAACCGCTACATTCAGGACTATGGAACGCTGGAACTACACGGTTTGAACTCGTTATTCAGCTACATATAATCTTCCACAATCATACTCCCTCTCATCTAAGGTCCATTCTCACTTGTTGCACATAGGTTAGAACTTTTATGTATCATCACATTAATACCCCTCTACCACAACCATAATCATTTATTTCACATTCTCCTAACTAGATTATCATCCACTCACTACCATCCTCTAATATCAAACATCACAAGTCTCTATCCATTCACTACCATCATCTACTATCTACTATCTCCTATTTCCACACGTCTCTATTAAACTATTTTCTACACTCAATCATGCACATTTTTGCACCTTTCAGAACGTGCACGATTTGAACGTAGCAACGTATCAGCTGCGTTATTGGAAGTGTGCATACGAGTTTCAACCTGTGTTCTTCCAAGACTGAAGCTAAGTTTTCCAGTTTTTATTAATTTTTTTCATTTTTAAATTATTTCTTTAACATAGGATTCATGTGAATCTGTACTTTGTCTCTTCTCTCTGTTTCTTCGTCCTGTTTGTGTTTGTCTGATGAAAGCTAACGCAGAAACGTTACATCATTGTAAACGTTAAGTAATAAAGCTGTCCCTACTTTTTTCCTACTTTATACATTTGAGTAGACGTAAAGTCAAATATACCATTAGACCTCTTTCCAGTTCCATAGAACAAGCCGCGGAGATAGAAGAAGACTAAACAAACACTGTCGAGATGACGTACGAAAAAGTAATTAGTAAAATCATCTGAGGAAGAGCACTAAAGAGAGAAGTAATGTTAATACAGGATAATAACGTCAATGCTCTTCGCGTTAAGCAGAAAACTCTTAGCAGCTTTCCTGCTATAATATTTACAATTTTTTCTCATTAAGAGGTAAACGTAAAGGTAATCCTCTCATGCCTTAGAGGCACATTCTCATAACGAATTATAATTTTCATTATTAAGAAAGATATTTTAGACGGAGGGTAATGCTGTCTGAAATAAGAATCATCATTTATTTTTTTTAAGCTGATAAGTCAGTGATAAGATGTAAGGAACATCAGGTACATCTACTGTTTGTTTAAAGTTAGTTTTTGATAGAATTTCTGATGATTGCGACTTGCCTTCACCTGCTCGAATAAACACAGCTTGGACTGAGGAAAGAAAGTGTTGAACGGGAAAAATATATAATTAATATTTCTCAGCCTTTTAGGAAGTTCTGTACGAGACATTGAGAAAATAGGAAGAATCTCGAGCTTTAGTTCTGCAGTACAACGTTCTGAAGTTCGTAAATGAAATATCAGCAGAAAATCGTCAGTGTATTCAAGTAAGTTTATCAAAAAGATTATTTTCATACAAGATATATTTTCCAGTACCGTAGCATGCTACATAAGATTTGTAGTTGCTGAGAATTTTATTCTTGGAACGTAGAACAGAACCCACATTCACAAAGTATGAAACATGCCATGAGCAATGAAACTTGAATGGAATATAAACCATCCAGATGCAATGTTTTCAAGTAGTGTTTCTAGTTTCAGCGCAAGATCTGCCATTGCAAAAGAATGTATTCCAGTTTCTGAGCGTCTTCGTTAGAAATTTTTTTCTGATCGCTTGAAATCGTATCGGTTATGCTTGTCAGCAACTATGACTGGACGTTAGTCTAATTACATTAGATGTTATGACTGGACGTTTGTCTAATTACATTAGATGTTATGACTGGACGTTTGTCTAATTACATTAGATGTTATGACTGGACGTTAGTCTAATTACATTAGATGTTATGACTGGACGTTTGTCTAATTACATTAGATGTTATGACTGGACGTTTGTCTAATTACATTAGATGTTATGACTGGACGTTTGTCTAATTACATTAGATGTTATGACTGGACGTTTGTCTAATTACATTAGATGTTATGACTGGACGTTTGTCTAATTACATTAGATGTTATGACTGGACGTTTGTCTAATTACATTAGATGTTATGACTGGACGTTTGTCTAATTACATTAGATGTTATGACTGGACGTTTGTCTAATTACATTAGATGTTATGACTGGACGTTTGTCTAATTACATTAGATGTTATGACTGGACGTTTGTCTAATTACATTAGATGTTATGACTGGACGTTTGTCTAATTACATTAGATGTTATGACTGGACGTTAGTCTAATTACATTAGATGTTATGACTGGACGTTTGTAGATCATGTACACATCTCAGATTGCTATGATTGGATGTTCGTGAACCATACGAGTATGCGCATACATTTTTTTCCTGAATAAATTATAGTCGCAGTTTTATCTTCTCATGGGTGTCTGAGTGGCGAAGTGGTTAGTGCACTAGTCTCTCATGGCGAAGGTCGGGGGTTCGAATCCGGCCAGAGGCACCGCAGTCACCCAGCTGTAGAAATGGGTACTCGACTTCTTCTAGAGTTGGGGAAGGAAAGGCGGGCAGGCGTGATACTGACCATATCACCCTCTAGTGTGCTGACAGGTCAAGGAAAACATGGGCACTAAAACCATATCCCTATATGCCTCCAGGCATGACAGGATTACCTTTACCTTTACCTTTTTTTTATCTTCTCATGGTTGTTGATCAAAAGTCATGCAGCCATTTTTCCTGATCGAGTAGTGTGTAGCCATGGTTGGTTATTGAATAGTGTAGCTATAGTTGGGACTGTTTAGATCAAGTGCTATATAGATTTGCCAGGTGACTTGGTCGTGCGTATCCATTGTTGATGACTGAATGGTGGACAGCCATTTTGTGTAGCCATAAGCGTTGGATTATCGAGTGCTTTATAGCCGTGAGTTATTATTGCATTTGTGTAAAGAAATTAAGAATATGATTAAGTGAAAAGTCCATTGTGATATTTAGTCTTATTGACTTGCCAGAAGCAAATTTTTCAATATGGAACTGGCAAAATAAATCACCCATGGAAAAAAAACCCATGAGTTCTTGGCATCTAAACTTGAGAGCTGATATAACTTTTAAAAGAAACAAAAACAACATGTGCAAGTTTTACCGATATTCCTCATAATATCCTTTTAAAACTCATGGTTACTTCTAGTAACCTAATTTCTAGTCGATTTGATTCCTTATTTAGAAGCTGCTGCAGCCTCCACTTCAGTCCACGAACTCCGGTGCACCGGCTAACGTTCTGTAAATTAAAAGAAAAAACCCATGCCAATTTTGTACTGCAGGAAAGGAACTAAACGGTCACTTCTGCAGAGCCCACATACAAGAGAAGAGGCTTAACTAGCTGCCCGATGCCGTCCCACTCGCATCAGAGCGCCCTGACATTAGCAGCTGCATTCCCTGCAGCCATACAGTCCCTCAGCACGCTTAGAACACTTTGAACTTGGGTTTCATACACGTTCACTTCGTTATAAACGCCGCCGTGGATACGCCGACAACCCATATGTCGGTAACAGTCTGCACGTTTTTCAGCAGTATTTCTTACATCATGACATTATATATTACCGCTGAAAGATGGGCTGACAAGCGGAGAACTCATATGCTCTCATCTTGGCATCTCCTACTACCTTAACTATGCCAATCCTATATTTAAGTACCAGACACATTATCTCTCAGTGCAAATGCCGCTATGGTACGCTTGTACGGGAATAGATAAGCACGTTGCAAATCTAGGTTGACTGGCAACCCTAAGCATAGGAATAATGGATCAGAGACAGGCTAGTACTGGAAATGCGCAATTCTGGGAAAGGTCCGTCTCTGGTCAGGTATATAAAGAAAACATGATATAATTTTAATAGGTCGGGGTTTGTACACTAATCATGTAGGGGCCAGCTGGTCGGAGGAAGGTCATTTGTCGTGCAAGCGTGAATGAGATGTTTATTGTGGGTGGAAAACCATGTATATGTAAGTTAATAATCGGTTTATACTTCTGTGATGTGGATGCGTGCAAGCTGTGTCCATTCTGTATTTCCTTCTCCGACCTGGCCCGACCTCACTTAAGTATGATTTAGAAAATAGAAATAGACATTGAATAATCAGAATTCCACATTAACATAATTATTCTATGTAAAATGTTCACGTTTAGCAAAGTGCAAAAAAATGTAAGTTTTATATGTGCACATGATTATGTATTACTGTGTTCTGTGTAAGAGCATGTTTGCATACAATATATGACATTTAGTTAGTTTATGATTACAGTCAGAATCTTAATCTTTTGATTATGGTTATTAGGAGATTTTTTGCAGAAAACGGTTTTTGTTGCAAACCAAACTAACATACACGTGAAGATTGTTTTACTGATCTCTGTTAATTTATCGCTGATCTATTTTTGTAGGATTCCAAATATTGAAAGACATTGTTTTAATGATTTTGTTGATAGATATATAAGCTGATGAATAACAACATATAAAATGATGATCCTTTGTTTGATGTTGCTAACTATGTAAACAGATGATTTAACAACAATATCAATTTATGATTATTTGAAGAAGTAGATTTAAATGTAAATGCTACAGAAGAGTTCTTCAGATATTATGGACACAAAAAAGAAGAAATATATCCATACTACAAAAACTTAATATTGAAGAAGGCTGGCTAGTAAAGAGGATTAAAGAGAGAAAACTTAAATATTTTGGACACATTAAACGTCATGATAATCTAGAGAAAACCGTCTTGGAAGGGTACATAATGGGAAAAAGAAAGAGAGGAAGACCAAGGCGAAGATGGCTGCAAGACATCGTTGATGCAAATGGATGCATCAGCAGCAGGCCATTTTGCTCACAACAGAGAGGCCTACAGGAGTGCTGTTAGGGAAACAAAGTTCCACAAGGGACATGCAAATGAATGAATGAATTATTTGATTTTGTTTTTTCTTTCATTGGTGTAATGTGTGAATGTGTTAGTCTGTGCAATCTTCAGTCTTCATGTATCTAAAAGGATAAGATACCAACAATAAAATACAAAATAACATCATATAAATTACAGAAAATTATTACCCTATTAAATTTTTTTATTCCTACACGCTGGCAAAAAAAAAATAATAATATAATAATAGTATAATATGTTTATTTTTTAAAATGTCAATTGTATTACTTTACTTTATAACTAACAGTTACTGTACTGTATCTATTTAATTCATTAATTCTTTATTTATATCCCTAAAAAGAGATATTAGTTCATTAGGTAATGACATTAGTCTCCCTGTTCTTTAGTACGACAGTATGAACGGGACCTGGCTTTTTCTATATGGTCTTTCCCAGGTTCCGCCCTCACACACACATATATATATATATATATATAATTCCTACCCCGGGCTATCCACATTCTTAAAGCTGTGCAATGTAGTTAGTTCGACCACATATATAGCACTTTCTTATATTGTCTCTAATTCACTGCACAGAGTTCACAGCTGTAGTTGCTGACTGATGTGTAGTACTGATTGGTTGAGTGTTGTTGCTGTGGTACGAGCGTAATGTTATTCTCTGTTGTAACCTGTCATCTTCTATTGCCATCTTAGTGGCTTCCTCAAAACTTTTCAAATCTTTTCTCGGCAATTTTGACTTCACATTTTTATCTCTCATGGCGTCAATAAAACAGTTCATAAGCTGAGATTGCACACATGTATTTTAAGTCTTTCCCGCCAAATTTCTCAGTTAATCTTCTTTACTGAAAAACAATTTACACACACACACACATAATAATCCGAGTAATTTTCTTTTTTGGAACTAGTCACACTGATAATTTATTCACCATTTGCCATAGAGGCACAGCAGTGTCCGCTCAAGACTACTCTCCCAGTATGTTCTCGCTGTATGGTTTTAATCTATTTAAAAGTATAATAGATAGTATTTTGTAGCTTATTTGTAGTAATGATATTCCTCTGTAGTGTTCATACTTGTTCATATCGCCTTTTTTAATACTGGGCTCAGTAATGATTCTCTCCATCCAATAAGGAGTTTTTCTTCTCTCCATTTTTGTTGTATTAGTACACATATCTGCACATGCAGATTTAGACCTTCTTCAATTATTTCTGTAGCAATTCCATCTGAACCCGTTGCTATATTGTTTCGTATAAGCATGATACTGTAGATGACTTTTTCTAAGTCTGATTCCTTTCTATTTCAGGTTCACAAGTCTGTATTTCTTCGCAAAGGTAATGTGCTTATAAGCCTTCACAGTTTAGTAATTTTTTCAAAATATTCTTTCCATCTGATACAGATTTTCTCTTCATTATTTATCATGTTTCCATTACTATCCTTCAAGCTCTGCAGAAGTTGTTTATACCCTTGCTTTACTGTTCGCAGTTCTTTATAGAATTCCCTGCTTTTCTTATTTTGATAGCATGTCTGCATCTTGGTTACCATGTCTTTCACGTATTGTCGTTTGTGCTGGCGAGTAACTTTTTGAATTTCTTTAAACAGTGTGTGATACTTCTCCTCATTTGTTCTGTTGTTCATGCCATTCAATCATATCTGTCTCGCTGTTCTTTTCTTTATGACTGCCTCTCTGCAGACTTCATCGAACCTGTTCTTTCTTTTATTTATGGTCTTGACTCCCACGCATTCTTCCGCTGTGTTCTTTATAATGGTTTTTATATCTTCCCATCTGTCATCAATGCTTTTATTTTCTTCATTCTCTCTTGTGTTTATCCTATGGTATAGCTCTTTTCTCAATTTTTCTTTAGTTTCTTCTCTTTTCAAATCATCTCTGAGTTTTTATTTAATTTGCTACACACATTTTTCTTCAGTCTGAATTTTATTTTAGCTCCAACAAGATAGTGGTCGGTTCTGCGTTCAGCCCCTCTGTAACTTCTGATCTGAAGTATGTCTGTTGTGTGCTTGGTATCAGTTAAAACATGGTCTGTCTAGTTGCATGTTAGATTATCAGGAGATTTCCAAGTTTGTTTATGGATGTTCTTAGTTTGAAAACATGTGCTGCTTATTCTCATTCCATAAGCTTCTGCCATATATATTAGTCTCCATTCATTATCTTAGATGTTTCATGCATATTTTTTTTCTGCGATGTGTCTGTGTAATTCTCTCCTTTCCCATCTTTGCATTATCTCCTAGTATTATCAGTATATCATGTTTCTGGGTCTTCTCTATTACTCTCTCTCTAACTTGTTGTAATATTTTTCTTTGACTTCATCCTCTTTATCTTCTGTAGGTGCATGCACATTAATCATTGTTATATTTTTCTGTGTTGCCGTGATGCGGAGGCTGCTGATTCTTTCATTGGTGGCACAGAAGTCCATCACTAAGTCCCATGCTTTTCTCTTGACAGCAAAACCTGTCCCAAGTTCATGTCTTTCATTGGTACTACCTCCGTATACTAGTATCATTTCTCCTATGACTGTTATATCTTATCCTGTAATGCTGTAACGTCTATGTCATACCTACTTAGTTCATCTGCTAATTCTTTAGATGCCCTTTCTCTGTATAAGATTCCAAATCTCATAAGATTTGTGACGTTCCAAGGTAGTAATCCATTTTTATCCGCCCAATTTCGAGACTTCTCTATCTGTTCCGTAACACTAATCTCTTTTTGACGGAGATGGGGTGGTGGAGCCGTGCTTGAACCTGACGGACCAGGATGCACGTTTCGTCTGACCCCTACCCGCACAGTCTTTTCTTGGTCTATCCTGTTCCTAGTTTCTGTTCTGCATTTCCAATCTGAAGTTATTACTGCTCCAAGGTGTTTGACTTTGTGCACTTGATTTAGAACAGTCCCATCTAATTTTTCACTGAACAGTTTGGAGATGACGTTCACGCTTTATTGTCGGAAACGTACCTAAAGAACACTTTATAGAACATGCAAATTGATGGAGATGATTAGGTATGTTTAGCCTATAATGTGACATATACGTCATTTACAAGTACAAACCTTAAACCTTAAACATCAATGACGCAAACAAGTACTTACGTAGACTATGTATTGATTGTAAATGGTATTTATATTGTGTGCTGATGGTAAGTGGTATTTACATTGTGTACTGATGGTAAGTGGCATTTATACCGTGCACTGATGGTCACCATCAAAATCATGTGCCTTCTCTAGAACGAAAGTTGGCGGTAATAAATCTCCAGTTCCCTCCCTCGCCTTGATGGTGCACTCAGCCAGACTGTGCCCTGTCCGTTCTCGTATGTTATCTTCCCATCTACATCTCTGTCTTCCTCTTGATCCTTTTATCCACCTTTTCTTCTAGTATGGTCTTCAGTATATTGTTATGTCTTTTCATATAGCCAAAGTATTTTGTTTTCTTCATCTAATGGTAAGTGACATTTATATTGTGTACGCACTGATAGCCGAGAACAAATAAGACCTGCAAAATCTCTTGCATGAAGTCGCTAAAGAAAGTAAACAAAAAGGGCTTAAACTATAATTATATCCAAGAAACACAATCCACCAAAATACAATATAAAATAAATTAAATGGAATTATTCTAAACCAAGTGCAAAAATTCAAATACCTTGGTGCAATAATAACGTCAGATGAGAAATGCAGAACAGAAATTATGAACAGAATAGGCCAAGCAAAGACTGCATTTCACAAAACGAGAAACATATTATGCAGCTCATCTTTATCAATGAATGTTAGAAAACGGGCCCTAAATTGCTATACTGAGCCTGCCTTGTATGAAAGTGAATCATGGCATGGACAATAGGCATCCGAAGATCATTGGAAGCAATAGGAATGTGATTTATCAGAAGAATGTTGAATATTCCCGGAACAGCAAAGATTACTAATGAAGAATATATCAGAATAGCGGAAGAGACAAAGAATCTTATTGAAAAAAATACAACAATGTACTTTCTTATGACATGCAATGAGAAGAGGGGTCATTGAAAGTATTGTAACAACAGGAAAAACAGAGGGAAGAAGAGCCAGGGGAAGACCGAGAGAAATGATACTGGGCAGTCTGACGAGATGGTGTGAGAGGAAATCACCAACTGAGCTAATGGCCTGCATGAAGGATCGGGTACAATTGAGAAGCATAATAGTTAACCCCAGTCGAAAAGGCACCTGATGATGATGATGATGACTGATGGTAAGTGTTATTTATATTTTGTACTGATGGTTAAGTAGTGATTCACTGTATCGTGGGGTACGCAAAACTTTCTGCGTAGCACCAGTAAGCTGTGAGATGTTGAAATACTCTGTTCTAACAAATAATTAAGAAAATAAATATAAATGCAAATCATCATCATCATCGTTAGATGCAGTGCAGGTAGCATTGGCGGTCATGCTTCCTCGTAGATATCGGTCCTTCCATCAGCTCAGTTTGTAACTTCTTATTGTGCTATTGCATTAGGCTGGCTGTCTGGCTGGTTGAGTGGTTAGGCATTCGATCTACTAATCTGGGTTGGCTGAGTGGTTAGGCACTCGATCTACTAATCCGGGTTGGCTGAGTGGTTAGGCACTCGATCTACTAATCCGATGGTACCGAGTTCAAGTCCCAACAGAGGTGATTTTTTTTTCTGGTACCACTATGCAAAAAAGGCCCCGAGTCCACCCAGCTCTAAAAATGGGAAATCTGGGAAGGTAAATCGGTCACGCACTGACCATTTCACATTTCCATTTGTCGCTGGTCTTGGAAATATGGGCCTAACACCGTATCCCCAATAATTATTAATGTCATGGAATCGGGGGTTTTACTTATTGGGTTGGTACCATCTTAGCTGTCCACGGCAGTCTTAACATTCTTCCTAGAAATCACATATTTGTTGCCTCTATTGATCTTTGGGTCGATCTGCTCATTGTCTATGGCTGACTTCCATAGTGTACGATATTTTTAGAACTTTCCGACGTTCAATGGCTAAGATGCATTGCACAAAATAATTCTAATTTGTCTGGAAGCTTTTCTGGCTTGGTATATTCCATTTGCGATTTCATATGTGCATTTCCCAGCTGATGTTACTCGTGTACCAAAATATTTAAATATATGCAAGTGTCTCAAGGTTGTTTCTTGTACTTTAACATTGCATTTAGGTGGATTCTTCTTTGGTGATATAACTACTGTTTCTGTTTTCTTGCTATTTTGAGTAGGCCCTTTCTTCTCGCTTTCTTTTACTGTTGTAACTAATAATTTCTTTTGACTCTTTTTGGCTATATCATCTGCATGTCTCAGATTGTTAGCGTTGAAGCCTCTAACTTTAATTCCTCAGATTGTTAACGTTGAAGCCTCTAACTTTAATTCCTCAGATTGTTAACGTTGAAGCCTCTAACTTTAATTCCTCAGATTGTTAACGTTGAAGCCTCTAACTTTAATTCCTCAGATTGTTAACGTTGAAGCCTCTAACTTTAATTCCTCAGATTGTTCTTGTTGAAGGCTCCAGTTTGGATTCCAGGTCAATTTTTAAAAACAAATTTCTCTCATGATATTTTCACATCTGGTGAGAAGACACAACCTTGCCTAACTCCCTGCTTTATTGATTGATATTTTCTTTTCATATTTTCTACCTTGATTGTTGCTTCATGATTTCAATAAATGTTTTTTTTTTATTCTCAGATAATTGCTCGGTCTACTAATCCGGTGGTACCGGGTTCAAATCCCTGCAATGGGATTTTTTCTAACACCACCACACCAGAAAGGCCCGGGGTCCGCCCAGCTCTAGAATTGGAAAATCTGGGAAGGTAAATGCGGCAAGACTTGATACTAACCACATCACTTTCATGTGCCGATGGTATTGGAAATATAGGCCTAACACCGTATCCCCAATATGCCTTAATGGCATGAAAACTGGGATTTTACCTTACCTCATATAAATGCAACATTCTATAAAATTAATTCAGCCCAGGGCTTCTTGTACACCTGATAGCTCCGTTCTCCTACTTCAATCATCACCATCGCCTTTCACTCACTTGGGAGCATAGGTCACGGATAAAAGCTCTCCAGTCATCGATTGTGTTGGATTTATTCTCTGCTTCCTCCTATGTATACCACTTGCCTCCGAGCTTCATGCTCTGTATCAGAGTCTCTTCCTTTTTCAAGACAAAGTTTTCTGGTTTTCCTCTCCGTGTTTCTGTAACGTTGCACTTTTTTAAAATTGTGGGTGGGGGAGGGGGGACAAGGAACAGGTTGTTGGCCTATTCCCCAACCGGAGTCGCCTAATACGACATACGATGAAGGTGGCAGTGGTCCTATTATTTTCTTCCCAGACCTAAGTCTGGGCTCCAGCAACCAAACGGGTGTCCTTGTTTCAATATGTGAGATAAATAGCTGCATGAGTTAACACATGAACATATAAATCAGATCTCATATATGCCTCCTGACACTAACTGTCTAAGAAGTTGGAGACGCCATTTTGTGTCTCATCCGAATTTTTCCACACCGCGTTTTTTTAACATTCTACCACTGTCACTTATGACGCAGAAATCAATTTTTTCAGTGTTTGCGGTTACTTAAGATTTTTCGGAAAACAGTTTCGGAATACAATTCTTCGCAGCTGACGGTGTGATAATTCTATGATTTTCCATATTACACAAAAACGGTCAAGTGTGTCGTATGGCCTTCATCAATACAGAAACATTTCTAAGTGTCATATTTCAAGACTGGATAAGGCTATTAACATTCTCACTCGCTATATTTCATGAAAGAAATAGCAACAATATGCATGTTAAAGTACAGTAATTAACAAAGTAAGACTGGAGCTCTTCTACAAAATTTAAAAGTCACAGTGTATATATAAATATGTATATTGTGTTTGCAAATGTGCACATATTTAAATCCACATTCACTTACTTATATAAGCATGCACATTATACAAACACATCTACATATATGTGTATATGTTTGTATATGTACATCTATAAGTATGTATTCGCTAATTTTCTATAATACCATGCGTTTCGCAACGCGCATTGACAATAACGCGATTTATAAAAAAAAGGGGGGAACACTGTAGAACTCGAACTTGTCTATAGGGCGACTCCGTCTTTAATTCAGCTCGTCTCTCAACTCATGCAGTAAATTCAGCTCGTCTCTCAACTCATGCAGTAAATTCAGCTCGTCTCTCAACTCATGCAGTAAATTTGGCGCCTCTATCAACTCATTCAGTAAATTTGGCGCCTCTATCAACTCATGCAGTAAATTAAACGCCTCTATCAACTCATGCAGTAAATTAAGCGCCTCTATCAACTCATGCAGTAAATTCAGCTCGTCTCTCAACTCATGCAGTAAATTCAGCTCGTCTCATCAACTCCTGCAGTAAATTTAGCTCGTCTCATCAACTCCTGCAGTAAATTTAGCTCGTCTCTCAATTCATGCAGTGACTTCAGAGCGACTCTCTATCTCACCTGTTAGTTAGACAGCTCAGTCTCACTGTGTCTCATTCGTTCATCTTTTTTCAGCTACGTGGATCTGAGGTTTTCAGTACTGCGTTTTGAACTTTCCTTGTGTGTTTTCTTTTGTTTGTTTGTAAAACATTTCAGTATTACCCATAAACATTGATACGTTTGTAGAAATGCACTGGTACTAATTATGTATGTGGTAGTCGCGAAAGAAAAACTCTGAAGAGACGTTTCTTGTGGTAAGACATTTCGAATGAAATGATCGCTTGTGTAACATTGTTCGTGCACTGAAAATAATGGAATCCACACTGTGCACTATACGAAATAACGCAGAGGACATTAAAACTTTATATATCAAAGAGCTAAACTGAGCTCAAGGAAATTTGCTTACGTTACTAACGCAGAGTGTAAGGAAAATGAAGAGTCGAAAAGGCTTCTTAATTAAGCATACTGACGATCAAACTAAAAAACGACCTGCATAAGAATAAAAGAGAAAACATAAGCTTTGTACGACAATCTTAAGAAGCAAAATGCTAGCTATATAGCATCATTTAGTACTAGCAGTGGCTGATTTGCTGGATTCATAGAACTCAAAATGCTATATTCTTATTGCACAAGTGCTGAGGAATAAGCTGCGAGAAAATTCCGTTCCGTACCAAAGAAATTAAACAAGCAGAAGGTACAAGTTGGATCAAATCTTCATTTGTGATGAAACGGTGTTATACTGGAAATCAAGAGAGCTGCCCACTTCTGTGTTAGCATTTTGTGCGCAGGTAAATTCTAAAGTATTTCCAAGTCTTACAAGACGGTAATGAACGTAGCATGATGAACTTGGCAGAGCGTCATTTCGAACAGCGAACTATAATTTTGAACTCTACAAACAGCTTCTTCACAAATGAAGAAGAATGGCAAAGTAGAAAAAAAGTATGTTATTTTTAAGCAAACTCTTAATGAAATTGCACTCACTTGTGTGCCAAAGTCATCCACCTAACCTCACCCGTTTTTTTCCACCGGTCCTGTGAATGTTACTAACAACGATAATGGTACTGATAATCACGCAGCTCAGGTCTCGTTGTGTCACTCCTCCATTATTATCTTTATTTTTTTTTAATCTAAATGTCAGTATTAAAGTTTTTCCCTTTCATGAAAGTAAACTAATTTAATCATTTTTATTTTTGAGAGATTAAAGTTTGTGATAAGTTCAATAAATACGTACGTTAGCTGCGAGTAATATACTTTTTTATCTGCATCTAACTCAGTTTTTTTCCAAATAAAACTTTGTACATCTAGAGCGCGAATTTCTAAATTATATATCGTAGACTTCTCAAGAAACTCGGCTTTCACATTATAGCAGAACTGGCTGAAATCTCTCTCTCTCTATATATATATATATATATATATATATATATAACTTTGCTTCCCTAACAGCTCTCCTGTAGGCCTCTCGGTTGTAAGCAAGATTCCCTGCTGCTGATGAATCCATTCGCACTGTCAACGATGTCTTGCAGCTATCTTCGCTTTGGTCTTCCTCTCTTTCTTTATCCCATTATATATATATATATGTGTGTGTGTGTGTGTGTATGTGTGTGTGTGCAATGGGGCGGGTTTTGGTTGGAGAATTAGTGGAAAATAGTTGTTACTGTTGTTGTCTTGCCGAGTAGTGATAAGAATTTGCAGACAGAATGTGTGGCAAGAAGACGGGCCACTTGTGACTTTTTAGTGCAGCTGAGAAGTTTGACCTATTTTCCCTACATGACCATCTTGTCGTGTCCGTTGCCTAATCCTCCTTGGGGATACCGAGGTGTTTGCTCAGTTGTCCCTACAAGTATCATAGCCTAAAGTTGACTATTTCTCTCATGGGCTCTTCGCTTCACAGCAAAAATAAGAAATACAACATGTGAAATATAAAGGATCGTTATTAGGGACAACATTGTTTATTGTCTGTGGGACAGGCCTGTCCCCTACTTTAACCAGAAACCTTGATGTAAAGTAGGTGACTATTGCCCAACTTTCATTAAATACAAAGTTATGAAAGTCCATAAATATGCATCACTTCTGTCAGTTTCCAATAAGCAGGTGATTTTGAACCTAAATTAGACAATGCTAATATAGTTGAACCTATGTCACCATATTTAAAAAATGAAAATATCACAATTCTGGGCTCAATAGTCTCTTTTAAATCAATCAATCAATCAAGTGCCGTGCCGCGTGGCGTAGGCGAACATTTCTCTCCACAATTGTCTTTAAACGTTATTATGAGATCTGCCGGTGACTTTCTTCCTAGCCACACTGACAGCCTATCCAGTAACTTCTCTCTCTGTGTCTCTTCTTCTCTCAATTTCTTTTATCTTTTAAATCACTGGTGTATTTTCTAATGTAGAAGTATATATGAAGTTTAGATTAACACTTCATTACAGGTTAGAGGAAATCGGCCACGCGGCATATCTTAATTTAGCGTCAGATTAACACTGAAAAGCAACTACTAAAGAAAAAATTCCTACATTAAAGTATATCAAAATAACTAGAAAAAAATCACATAAAAAATAACATAAATACATAATTTGACTTATAAAATTGTAAATAAATTTCCAGTTGACATTCTTTCAGTAGATATGGGCTTGCAGCACAATGTCCCGTCAGGCTTACGCCTGGGACCGGTGGCTATAGCTTGAGCCTGGAACCACGTGGTGTCGCTCTGGTGGGTTGGCTAACATTGAATCTTCCCCCACCCCCCCCCCCCAAAAAAAAGAAGAAAAGTCGGAAATTACGTGACTAAGCGCGAAATCTCTCTCTCTCTCTCTCTCTCTCTGAACCTTAAGTGCCCAGGGCACATGGGGCTTCCGCAAGGGTTTTCCACAAATGCCTGTCCTTTGCCTTTTTTTCTGCTCTTGCAAAGGTGAGCCCTCTATTGCTCAACATCCTCTCTGTTGTTCTTCTCCATGTCTCTTTTGGTCTACCCTTACTTCTGTTCCCATGTGGTGTCCATCTTAGTGCTGTTTTTGGTAGTGAGTTATCAGTCATTCGGAGCACATGTCCCAATCATCGCCAACGTCTTTCCTCAATAATTACTGTCAGTGGCTTCATCTGCATTTCTGCCAACAAGATGTTATTTCTTATGGTGTTTGGCCAAAATATTTGTCTAATTCTTCGTAAACATTTAGTCTGGAAAGAATTCAACTTGTTTTCTATTGTTTTGGTGATTTTCCACCATTCACTTCCATAGAGTAGTACACTTAGAACATTACTCTTAAATATCCTGATTTTCATCTTTACGCTTAGTTTTTTTTATTTCCATATAGTCTGTAGCATAGCAAAAGCCTGGTTTGCTTTAGTAAGTCTGCTGTTGATGTCCTCTGTGCTGTCTCCATTTTCTACTACTCTACTGCAAAGGTATACAAATTCATTGACCTCCTCCACTAACTTGCTATCTACTCTGAGTACATTTTTGTTGTTCACATTTTGCTTCATTAACTTTGTCTTTCCTGCATTGATCTTTAGTCCTATGTTGTTTGCATTCTGAGTTAGCTTGTTTATTTTATCTTGCATTTCTTTGTGGCTGCTTGACAGTAGACAAATGTCGTCCGCAAAGTCAAGGTCCTCCAGCACTGTGTCAAGGGTCCATTGTA
Organism: Achatina immaculata; assembly: GCA_009760885.1. Lineage (NCBI taxonomy): Eukaryota > Metazoa > Mollusca > Gastropoda > Stylommatophora > Achatinidae > Lissachatina > Lissachatina immaculata. The sequence continues at coordinate 82,533,540 of CM019691.1, read as the reverse complement.
ATCCTCTGCTTTTGTCTGATGTTGCCTCCTTCATTAACCAGTCTATTGCCAAGATAAATAATGTTGGTGATAGTACACATCCCTGCTTCACTCCTGTTTGTACCCTAAAGGTGCTGGAGGTATGTTCTCCACAGATCACTTTGCACTGAAAACCCTCGTATAGGGCTTTGATTACATTCACTATCTTATGGGGGAGACCATGCCATCTTAGGATTTTCCACAGTGCATCTCTGCTGACACTGTCAAAGGCTTTCTCAAAATCTATAAAAAGCGCGAAATAGATGGAAGATATTTTTCGTCCAGTCTCGTATTATTTTCTTCTTTGGCTTCTTCTTAGTTATTTTATTTCGCTATCATATGACAGAGAATTTCATATTTATTTTATATATTGAGAAAAGTGTTTGTAACATGTTTGACTTTGTTAGTTTATTATGTGTATGTGTACATAGCAAATAAAATGTTTTTAAAAGCTTGTAGTGCCAAGACGAAAATAGACAGACAGACAGACAGAAAGAGAAACATGCTGTCTTGTGCTCCACTGCTATGTTAAAAACTCTCACAAATTATACACAGAAAAAAAAAACCACGCAGCTTTCTTGACGTGCCCTGCACAATTTTGTGTTTGTAACAGTTGTTTCGTATAAATCACCGTCGAAAAATTTTATGAATGGTATAAGAAAATCTGACACTTCATCAACATTTTGCTGTTTAATATCTAGGATCTTTACTGGATGAAGAGTGAAGCTAAAAAAACTACCGCTCTTTTCCTGTTTCTCGAGGTGTCAAAAGCAGTAGTAAAAAAATTCCTTGTGTGGAAAAAAAAATCTCGAAATCATGCATTTTTAAATCCATATTGATAACAGTGACTACTACGCGATCTATAGGGTGAAATATCTCACCAAATCTCAAGAGTTCGTATTTCTGAAGTTCTGCCAGCCAGTCGTTAATGTAGCATATCAAAATAAATCCTACACCAACACAGAAGACGAAAAGTAACTTTTTACCACGAGGAATTAGGTGTAGGCAACGAATATCTCTAGAAACTCTGTGTTTGTGTGTTTGTGTGTGTGTGATGTGATTATGAGTCTTCTGTGCAAATTAAAAAAATTAATTGACCAAAGTCAAAGCAAGTGACTGAACTGAACGTAGAAATTCAGCAGTTTTTACTAGAATCAGTGTCAATATTAAGAGGATATCACCCACAAAATGTTAAAGCATAATTTATCTGTATGTCTTTCAGCCTATTTGTCCGTTCATACACCCCATCACTGGCATGTCTGATATATCTCTTAGTCGGTTCAGTTTGTCTATCTATATGTTTGTTTGCCTCACAGTCTAAACATCCGTTCACCCATCTATCTGCATGTCTGTTTGTCAGTCCGTCCATCTACTGTATGACCTTCTATTTCTCTGTTTACCCATCTGTTCATCTCTCACTGCTGTCCTAGTTTACCTTATTATTATCCCACCTGAACGTCTAGCACTCTCCATCTTCTGTCTTTCTGTGTGTGCAAGCGTGCGCATACTTGTATGTGTGCGCTACGCATGCAAAGTCAGAATTTCGCGTAGAAATGTAAAAAATGTACAGATATGTATATCTTGGAGTTAATAGTAGAAGGCATAGTAACCAACAAAAAAAAAGGGACGACCTCGCCGTAAGTGGACTCGGACATCACGGAAAGTCTGAATGTGTCAATGCGAGACGCCGGTAAACGTGTGCAACACCGTACTGCATTCAGGGAAGCTGTGAGAGAGACAACGTTCTGGAAAGTACATGTCACATGAAGTATATATATATATATCGTATATAAATAGAATCTTACAAATGTGGAAAATGTTGGCGCATGAGACATATTACATGAATTTAGGGTTGTCAGATTCTGTAAATGAAAAACCCGGAGATTTTTCTCGAACTAAAAAAGAAAAGCTATTCGAAGATCACAACTAACTACTAACAGAGAATAACACCACATTATCACCACAGAACACAGTGCATTTACGCTTATCAATATTGTTTTCTTCTAAAACATTAATACAATACTTGCGTATTTCAGAAGTTTCACCAATTTAAGTACTTTTATGGCCATACCATTTTAGAACTAAAGAAGTGAACAATCAAAGGGAAGATTTTCTCGGCATCGTTGGTTGCTACACTTGGTCGCAACACCAAAATAGTGGGCATCTGCTAAATCATCACATAATTGTTTGGTAGTATCAGAAGCTAAAATGGAATTTACTTTTGCTGTTACTTTATTTCTCCCCAGTGAAGCATTATTTGCTGTTTTGGAATCATTAAACATTTCTGAGCTTAACTTGCAATTGGACGACAGATAATGTTTAATTGTGTATGATAACACATGGTCAGTTCCGCTGCTTGTACTAATTTTTCCTGTTCAGAAGATTTGGGCACAAAATAACTGTCCAGTCTTTTAGAAGTGCTTGCAGAATACATGTTTGATTTATGCTTTGCTACGTGGTCTTTAATATCCGCTCTTCCGCCATGTGCAGTGGCAATGTAACATTTATACATTTCACATTATGCTTCAAGGTCTTTCTCTCTCGTTTTATAAAAGATCACTTCTATGAATATTTTTCCTGAAAGGAACAAATTCTCTTAGACATTTTTAAAACACTTCTTGCAATTGCTGTAGCAGCAGCAATTAAAAAAAAAAAGAACATGGGTTTCTCTCAACACCGACATTAGTGAAAAAAGCACTTATTTATCTTACTTTCACTAATCATAAATCTCAAAGCGACGACAGCCAGAAATGCATTATCGATTTTCAAGGCTAGGGCGCGGATAATGGTAAAACGGATTTTTGTCCCCACCAAAGCGTGTAAAACTGTAGTCTTTAAAACAAGTAAATTATAAGACTCTAGACGGAGAAAATGTTGCACTTTAATTGAACTAATTCTTTGATTACTAGAGTTTGAGTTTTGCCATATAGATCCTCGTTTTCTACTACCGCGAAGTCGCAAATGAGACATGGCTTCGCCAAAAGAAATGTTTGTCTCGTCAAGATAACGGAATGAAAAACGAAATGACATGTAAATGCACGAAATGTGAGCCAGTTCCAACTCGAAGGTACGGATAACAAATTAAATTTTCACTTATTGTTGTTGTCATAAAATCTGCATACCTGAAATCGTAGGGAGATAGAGGAACTCGAATGCAAAATTCTTTAATTTGAAATCAAAAAGAAAAATCGAGATAAACAGGTGTCCTGAAAACATTTTCGGAACAGTGAAATTTTTATTTAAAAACCGGGACTGTCCCGGAAAACAGGGACTTATAGCAACCCTATATTTTTTTTTACAGATAATTTTTTACAGAACAGTCGTAAATGTAGAGACTGCGCACGGGAGGGAAGTTGAACTGACCACTGTGGGTCTTCCGAATAGTAATATACACAGATGACTCAGTGATTCGGAACAGCAGAAGTGGTTGGGATTTTGTTGTCTACCGCAATGGAGGAGTAGTGGCTCAGGGATTTGAAGCCACCACATCAAGCATGGGAATGGAAATTGAGGCTGTGTCGACGGCAATAAAAAGACTAGTTGCCCATGATGTAGTTCATGGCGTCAGTGTGACGGATTCACAGAGTATGCTTCATAAGTTGAGAAGAAATTGCTTCGAAAAGAATGGGTTCATCTGTTAAGCCAGTCAGCTGTGGTGAGCCTAGTGTGGCATGAGGGAGTATATGGCAATGAAGTGGCAGACAGACTTGCTAGACAGGCTAAAATAAATGGCAGGGTAAGAATGGATAAGGGCGACATTACTAAAGCCGTATTGGAAAGACTGCGGGAAAATGAAGAGCGGGGATGAAAAACAATATAATTGTGAAGCGACTGTTGAAGCTAAGACAAATTAAGGATGCTGGTGGGAAATCTGAACTGTGTGGCAGAAAACGCATCGTATAGACTCAACATTTGAACATGTGCAACTATTAGCAAACATACTCATGGATGGATGTTGTGGCATGCGGCGGGCCATATATGAGGCTGTTAAGAATGCAATGACGACGGAGTCTGATTTTGAACCTTCGAACTTTTAATTTTTTTTTTCCTCCAGTCAAACTTGAAAGCAATAAAATGTTGGAATATCGATGCTGAGTGTCGAACATTCCAAGAAATGTTTTTTATGCACTTTAGCACGCCCATTCCCATAAATTGCAATGGAAGTGTTTCTGTGAACAAGCAGTTTAGCATCAGGCAATACTATGAGACAAAGCATCATTGAATTTAATGAGTAAGCAAAGAATGATAATTTGCATTAACTTAAACAAAGCCTAGACAGTCAGTCGGTCAGTCATTTTCATGTCCCTTGCGGAACTTTGTTCTCTAACAGCTCTTCTATAGGCCTCTCGGTTATAAACAAGATGCCCTGCTGCTGATGCATCAATTTGCAGATTATCAAAGATGTCTTGCAGCCATCTTCGCCTTGGTCTTCCTCTCTTTCTTTTTCCAATTATGTATCCTTCCAAGACTTCTCTAAATTCTCGTGATTTTTAATGTGTCCAAAATATTTAAGTTTTTAATCCTCTTTACTACCTAGCCTTCTTCAACATTAATTTCTTGTAGTATGGATATAT